>CM055109.1:8223475-8823475 GCA_029204225.1 Diphasiastrum complanatum
CCTTCTCAGACATCAAAATTTTGAGTTTATGTGGTAAGTAACCTTTGTAGGGAATTTTGCAACTCCATCTCATTGAGATAGTGACACAGAAGGCTTGCGAATGTAAGTTTCCATAAAATCTTAAATTTTGCCAAGTCTTCAAGATCCTCCTTGATGAAGCCCTTGGGTTGCCTCGTGTAGATTTCCTCTTCCAAATAGCCATTTATGAAGGCATTAGTTACATCAAACTAAAAAAAAGAGTCCAATTGAAAGTAGTTGTATTTGCAATTTATATACATCTTGTTTGTTTTCAAACTTCATTTCATAATGTACTACTAATACAAATTCCTCACAATAACTTGCTTAGACTAGATCTTGCCAATTAAACATCCTACCACTTTTATTCAAATCAACATACAATACTTACCGCTCACAACAGATCTCTTTCCATCAACATTTCTAAAACAAACAGTAATTAACAATCTAATTCTAAAGCATTCAACATCATCACTCAGGCATGTCAAGATCATCACTCAGGCATGTCACTTTGGTTAACTACAGATAAGATCTACTCAATTATTGTGCTTCTTACAAGATTACTACTTTCAAACTGCTGATCTAGAATCTCTTACTTACTGGATATAAATCTCTTGCTCACATTTACAATTCACATCATTCAACATCATAACACTTCAAGAACTCACACACGGCTTGAGCAACAAAACTATACATAGAAATGATAAGAAGAACTCCAAGGATTTGCATTCCAATGACAATAGCTTCTTACAAAACTCCATGCACAAGATGCATGCTCACTCGTTAATTTCTGCTATTCACTACACTGATCACCATCACATCAAATCGACTAGCCTTTTCTAGATTGCCTAATCATGATCGACACACTGATCTTTACACCATCGAATCCTCTTCTTTTCTATCTCTTCCCTCTTACCCACCCTTGAGCTTCTTGGTTGCCACTTTCTACAACTGAATATTGTTGAACTCTCCATTACCGGGTCACATCCAACTAACTTTTATGTAACTAACTAGTCTTTCCTCAACTCATGGTCTTACACAACAAGATGCCATGGTTTGGGTTCATAATCGCAAGTCTAGTTATTCTAATTCTTGGATTAACCGACACCAAAAAAATATACCTTCGGCTGATTGTGTCTCGGTAGAGAATCTACCAACAAGTTGCAAGAGATATAATCAATCTTATAG
The DNA here is from genome assembly GCA_029204225.1 of Diphasiastrum complanatum. Taxonomy (NCBI): domain Eukaryota; kingdom Viridiplantae; phylum Streptophyta; class Lycopodiopsida; order Lycopodiales; family Lycopodiaceae; genus Diphasiastrum; species Diphasiastrum complanatum. The sequence continues at coordinate 8,224,679 of CM055109.1, forward strand.
TAACTAGTTTAGCAACATTTGCATGCATTGTTCCATCTTGGTTGTACTTCAATCCAAAGATCCATTTGTATTCAAGTGGCTTCCTTCCATAAGGAAGATCTACAAGCTTTCATGTATGATTCTCCAGAAGAGCATCATACTCCCTTTGCATGGCATCCTTCCATTCAAGTGACTTTATAACATCTTCAAAGCAACTTGGTTCATCAAGCATTGAGGTGAGAAAAGTATAAGAGGTAAGAGAATGAGTGGTTTCCTTTGCTCACCCTTGTCCACATACGTGAGCCTTGATGGCTCACTTCTCCTTCTTGAAGATCTTCTTGGAGCGCTCGGGTCTTGCGATGGATCCTCAAGATCTTTAGCATATGATGGCTCCCCTCAAATCTTGCAAGGTCCTTGGCACAAGAATGATTAGTGGCAATTTCATTCACTTTGAGAAAATGTCCTTCATTAAAAGTAACCTCTAGATCTACTCACTAAAAATCTTTTAGGTGATAGGATTGTAGACTCTATATCCTTTGCTATTTTCTCCATAACCAACAAAGATGGATGTAGGATTATCCTTCTTTCTTGTATCTAAAGATTGAAATACATAGCAAGTAAACCCAAAGATTTTAAGATCCTTTAAGTTTGGCTTCTTACCAAATAAATCCTCGTAAGGTGTTATGCCTCCAATGGACTTACATGGCAATCTATTACACAAATAATTTGCACAAAACCAAAATGACTTATGTAGAGAAGAATCTAGTCTCAAGGATTTTGCACACTCACAAAGAGATATATTCTTTCTCTCGGCTATGCCATTTTGTTGAGGAGTATATGGACATGCTAGCTCTCTTTTAATGCCATTGGACTTACAAAACTCTGTCATACTAGTGGAGATGTACTCTCCACCATTATCACTTCTCAATACTTTAATCTTAGGATCAAGTTGATCCTCATCAAGAATTTTGAACTTTACAAAGAAATCAAACACCTTACTTCTGGAAACCAAGAGAAATCCAAGTATATATAGAGTAGTCATCTATAAAATACATACATCATTGCACCTCCATTAGATGCTTGAGAAAAAGCGTGCACATCAGAATGAATAAGTTCAAGTGGCTTGGAAGCTCTAGTAGAAGAGTTAGAAAAAGGTAGCTTCTTGTGAGCCTTTGAGAGGCTACAAGCCTCACAAAACTTTCCACACTTTGACACTGACTTTGAAAAGCCGAGTGCAAGCTCCTTTGTGCATATGATTTCCATTGATTTGAATTTGGGATGCCCCAACCTATTGCGCCAAAGCTCCACTTGTGTAAGCTCCTCCTTAGCAATGTTCACACTTCCAAAAAACGCATTAGCATCCAACTTGAACAACCTCCCTTGCTTGAATCCCTTTGCATTGCAAGTACATTCATCAATATTGAGCAAAACCATTCTTCAACTAGACATCTAATCCACAATCCATTAGTTGTTTTATCAGTCTTGTCTTTCGCGACTGATTATCAATCGAGCTCAGTCTAGCTCTTCGCGAATAATTCACGACAAATTATCTTTCTGATCTTTTGATGTTTGGCTACGTAATCAGATCAAATGTGATTTCTATCACTAACGTTATGTTAGTGTCTGATAGGTGTAGTCATGCTTGAGGAAAGAGTGTGATAACTTATTCCATTGTGCATGAACACTTTTCATTCGAGTTCATTTATCTTTCGAGTTTCGAGTTCGTTTCTCTTGTGAGTTTTTGAGTTCGCTTCTTTTTGTGTTTGTTTCGTTTCTGGTTATCCTCTTTTCCAACAAATACTAAGGCACCAACCGTGACCTTGAGGGGACTGTTGGAAATTAAGCCCACAGTTGTCTCCTTGGTGAATGACTAATTTCTATTTCATGATTCTTCCTGCACATCTATTGGTCATTGATCTAGGGTCAGGTGAAACCAACTTTGGTTGTAAATCTGCTCATCTGATACCTGCAGGAATCACAAACTTAGACAACCAATTTATTTGAAGAACGTCTACAACGGGCTTCCGGCTGATCTCTAGCAAAGGGTAACCAATCCTATCATAATTCCAAGTTCAGATGTTAAGTTCAATAATTTGAAGTCAATGAAGAGTTGGCCATCTTTAAGGATTTCCACGAAATTAGCATTCAAAATAAGTCTGCAAAAATACATTACTTTCGCTATAGTCTACAAAATACTCGAGGTCTATGTTTTCAACAGCTTCGGCTTTTTCGCATTTTTCTGAAATGCGGCACTTGCATAGTTCAAAAGTTTAACTTTTATAGTTCAAAAGTTTAACTGTTTTTAACACCTTCAGCTTTTTCGCATTCTTTTTGAGGGCACCTTCGCCTTTTTAAGGGCACCTTCGGCTTTTTTGCAAAATCCCAAAGAGAGAGAAAACGCCGAAGGTCATCTATCTTGAACGAGGAACGTTCCCAACCACTTCCCAAAATTTGCGAAGTGAGAGAAAACCACTTCACGTAAAATGCGAAGTGAGAATTTGTGACGTCCTTGTCCACGTCAACATTCCCTATGGGTTGACAATATACACTATGTATAGTTGTCACAAACGCCATATACTTCCAAGTACAACGACTTACCTAATTAGGTGACAAACATTTAATGTAGTTAATACATGGATGCAATCTATAAATAGATCATGCTAGCACAAATTACTTGAGACGCTCCGTCCATGAGATGTATTATTTGAGCCTCCCAGTTACACCATCATTTTGGTTGGAACTGCTATCTTATTGTGCTTCAGTGTAATATAGTAGCAACATGCTTTTCTATCAGTGTATAACGTAGATGAATGCTTTTTGTGATTGAATGCACTTTATCGTTGTTTGATTGCACTTGTTTACTCACTCTGATCAGAGCACGGACGCTTACGACTCCTTCACTTCTGATCAGACGATGGCCGTCTTTGACGCACGAGGAACTTGCGCTATCACACTGCTATTTCAGAACTAAACTTCATGTTGAATATGATTTCAAGTAATACCACACACACAAACCATTTCTAATCTCTTTGGTGGACTGCACTTTCGTTTTTGTGAGTATGAGCTAATTTTTAAGATCCTGTTGGGCAATTAGGACACTTAAAGCTGTGATTACATTTAGCATAAGCTTTCTATTAGACTATTTTTGCATCTAGTACCTGATTGTAACGGGAGCTGTTCCGCAATTTTCCTGCTCTCTTCTCCGCTCGCGTTCTTCTATCTCCATGGCCCCATCAAGAGATTGGCAAGACAATCAAATCCATGAGGTCCAACAATGGGGAGAGTACATTGCTACCGAATTCAAGGAGTACTAGGGCCCTTGAAGAAAGGAGATCCACGATTTTAAATTGGTAATGTGCAGGAAGAACTGAGACCATCGTAGTAAGATATGCATTCCCATTGTGCTTATGCTGATTATACAAATTTTGAACTCTGTTCCTCCTTTATGAATTGTCTGAAAACTTACAAGAATTCTTTGGCTCTATTGTTTTTTAGCTCAATTATATCAAACTTACAACAATTTTTTTGGAGGTAAACTATGTGAGTACGTTATCAAATTTTGATGCTAACCCAATGTAAATTCTATAGTTTCGTCATCTAATCTTCTGCAAATTGTTTCAATGCATAATAGATTGAATAAAATCTTACTTCCTCAGTGTTAGTTGTCCTAGTAGATTAATTGGAATTATAAGCATAGTGCTTTCGTTGCACCATTTTATTTTTCTAACAATAAAATTCTAACTATCTATACCCCGGTTTATGACCGGGTGGTATTATCTTTGGGATACCAGTTCAATCCATACCAGTTTGAAGTTTGCAAATTATGTCTATGTCCATACCCGACTGGTAATAGAAAACTTATTTTCTTTAATACCATAGATCCACCTGGTATTAAAAAATGCGGAGTACTCCAATACCATGACCGGGCTGGTATTTAAAATAGTGACACCCGCCCAACACTGGTTACAACCCCAAATTGGAGCTGATGTGGAAGCAGCTAGATGTACAACTTTGGATTCAACAATGCAATTAGCTTTGATCCATGAGCAAAAATACCCTTCGACGACTAAAATATATCAAAAACAAGGGATGACTGCAATCAACACATCTTATAATATGTTTGGGACTCCAAAGTCTCAATCTGGTACCAGTCAGTTTTATAAGTCAAACATCTCGAATGGAGTCTTCAAGGATAACAAAAGTAACGACAATATCAACAAGGGTACTATTGTGCATTATCCAACGGTCAAAGTTGGCGATAAACCGGGAACTAAAGTTGTTGGGAAGGGAGTGGTATATACAATGATAATGCCTTTGATGACATATCGATTTATAGCCGGAACTTAAAAGAACATGCTTAGCACTTGGAAGTGGTTTTGGAATTGTTGCGGAAATATAAGTTGTTCGCCAAGATGTCAAAATGTGAGTTCGCCCGACAAGAGTATTTGGGACATATGGTGACTAAAGATGGCATCAAGGTGGATCAACGTAAGGTCGAGGTGGTTAAAAAATGAAAGAGCCCAAAAACTTTGTGACATTTAAGAGGATTTATGGGATTTGCATCTTATCATCAACGATTCATATTCAATTTTTTAAGGATAGCAACAGCACTCACACCTTGTTGAGGAAAGGAAAATTCGAATGGAGTGAAGATGCTCAGAGGAGCGTCAATCAATTAAAGTAGGCCTTGGTGAATGCTCTAGTTTTGGTACAACCAGACTTCACTTTACCTTTCAAGGTGACTGTTGATGCAAGTGGAAGTGGATTAGGAGCCATACTAAGTCAGAAGGATGTGTGATTGCCTATGAGAGCCGTAAAGTTGGTCTTATCGCAAACAAGTTGAATGGATCCAATTATCATTTGTGGAAATTTAAGATGAAGACCTTGCTAATCGCAGCGACTTATGGGATGTTGTTATAGGTAAAGAAGTAAATCCTGAACACAACGACTCAAAGTGAAAATCAAAGGACGGTAAAGCTTTTGTGCTTATTATCCTCAATATATCAGATACACATATTGGAGACATAGTTGAAGCTAAAACGTCAAAGACGTTTGGGACATCTTGAACTCACCATATGACGTGAGGGACGTAACTACTAAGTTACATCTACGAAGGAAATTCTTCACATTCAAAATGTATGTTGGTGATTCACTTCAGAGTCACATTACTCAGTTTAAGAATCTCTTGCAATAGATGGCCGCTATTAGATCAGTCATAGACGATCAAGATGTATTTATGACATTGCTTTGAAGCTTGCCCTCTACATATGAGAACTGGGTGATGATCATATTGACACACTTAGATTTAGCTCTTACTAGAGTTATCATTGTGTTGCTGCAAGAAGATAATATAAGAAGTCAAGACACTCCGTCTACTTCCTCCTCTCAGGCTCTATATGTCAACAAAGGCTCTAACGACAGAAGCAGAAAAGCTCCAAGAAGGCTACAACGAATCAGAAGCCGACTCAAGAACAATCATCTACATTACACAACAGAGGTACATCGACAACATGTTAGTCAAATATAATCTGATGAATAGCAAGTTAGCTCTCTCACCAATGGAACTAGGACTCAAATTGTCAAAGGACCAGTGTCCCCAAACAATTCATGAGAAGCAGCAGATGCCTGAGTATCCTTACCATTCTATTATAGGATCTCTTATGTACGCCATGATCTGCACTAGGCCAGACATAGCTTTTGCAGTCAACTCTCTCAGTCAGTTTATGACTAATCCTGGTATAACACATTGGAAGGCTCTTATCAGAGTCATTAGATATCTTCGAGCTACTATGGACTTTTGCATTTGTTACGGAGCAGTCAGCAACGACAAACTCAATTTACTTAGTGGTTTTTCACAGATACAAGTTGGGCAGGAGATGTAGACACTCGTAAATCCACTTTCGAATTTACATTCTTCCTCAACAATGGTTCAATTTTCTGGAACAGTCACAAGCAATCTTTGATAGCTCTATCTTCCACAGAGTCAGAGTTGCAGCCTCTCAAGCTGCAAAGAAAGCAATTTGGTGGAGAAACTTACTCTCAGATATCGATCTGAATCAATATGCTCTGACGACATTATTTTGTGATAATCAAAGTGCCATCGCGTTATCAGCCAACCCTAGATTTCATTCCAGGAGTAAGCACATTGAACTGAAGTATCATTTCGTCAAAAGCAAAGTTCTCAACGAAGAGGTTAGATTACAGTATTGTAGAACACAAGATATGACAACTGATATTTTTACCAAAGCATGAAGTTTGGAATCACACATAAGATTTTGTGTGGAATTAAGTTTGAAGGTCAAGGCATTCAAGGATTCAGATTAAGGGGGAGTGTTGGATTATTCTCCTTCTTACCAATCGACTAATCGGTTTTAATCTTCATCCATTGTTTATCCAATTCTGTAGTGGATTAGACGTTTGAATGCTAAGATTGGCACATGAGAATTCATGACGTAAGGAGAGAAAAAGGAACAGAAAGCAAAGGATGAAAATGACAATTAGGCAGGATAGGGCTGTGATCAGAAAGGGCAGTAAAGTTATGTGTCTCAATAGAAAGGAGTCGGAGCCAAGAGGCAGAAGAAGAGACATAAAAACAATCAAGCCGTGACGATGAAAAGGAAGGACCGGGTCTGCAATTAGTTCAAGTGTGATGTGAAGTCGCGAAGGGAGTGATTTGAGAATGAGAAGATTGGAAGCTAGACCAGGCAAGAGACTTAGAAGTAGAAATCGAATAAGGAGTATCACGTTGGATTATTCTCCTTCTTACTAATCGACTGATCGGTTTTAATTCTCATCCATTATTTGTCCAGTTTTGCGGATTTTTCCATGTCTTTACACAGTCTGTAGATTTACAAGTGTTTTTACATAGTCTGCAGAGATACACAGAGTTTGACAACAGTGTCGCATTTTCTCTCTCTACAATCGTGACATTGTCGCCTGTCAAGAATCTCGTGTTGAAATGTAGTGTCGCCTTTTTTGCATTTTTCGCCTGTCAGGAATTACGAGTTAATATGCAGTCGCCTTATTCACATTTTTCAAAGAGTCTCAAATGTTAAGGAAATGACTCCGGCGAAGTGTGGGGCTACCCTAAATGAGATTTAAGGATACTTTCAGGTTTTTCCAAAAAGCCGACACTGTTGCCTTTTTGCGACACCTTGTGGCAGTTTTAGTTCATTTTTCTGCAATAACAGTTTTAGTTCATTTATGCAGACAGACTATTTACGACAAATTTTCACCTCTTATCAGCAATCAATTTTTGAGAAGGAACTGGATGAATGCCAACAGACACCAGCCAACTGGCAATCACATTTGACGACCTAATCACTTAGTATAAATCAGCTGCTCATACATCTCTTCTTAAGTTCAAAAGTTCTCAAGTTTTGAAACAACAAATCAACATTGTGAGTTGTGAAGGAGTTGAGTGTTATTACTCAATGCTTCCTACGCTCTTATCAAGCAGATCATTCACAATCAGAAATATTGTTGTTAGCTCTCTATCAAGCTTTCAAGCTTGAACTCTTTTGAGCATTCTAGGTCAGTCTTTTAGAGATTTATTTTAGAGTTGCTATTACGCTACTACTTATCAACAGAGCTGCTTATTATCAGACTTATCTTTAGTTACTTAGAGACAACTTAGAGTGCGCGGTTTCTATTTGCTTTTATTTTGCGCTCATTAGCATCTGATTTTGTTTTTTGAATAAATACTATCTTCTTATTGTGTTCACTATATGTCATAATGCATGCATATTTGTATTGCTTTTGTAACTGATAAAAATTGTTTGAGAATTCAATACTTTATGTTTGGCTACGTAATCACTTAGTATATAGCGATTTCAAAGTTAGTTGCTAAAGATTGCTAAAGATTGAACATGATTTTCATCACTACTGCTTTGTTCAATTTTTGATAGGCGTAGTCATGCATTGGAAGTAAGAAGTTTTTGCATTACATTATCTATCCTATTTTCGACACATCAGAAGGGCCAATATACATATTGAAGTCCCCAAGCACAGACGGATATCCTGGATAGAAGGAAGGTTATACCAAAAGTCAATGCGGAGCAGGGAGGAGGTGGGTGCATAGAAGTCAAGGATAGAAAAAGCAAAACCATGTTTTGCTGACCTGGAGGAGAGTCCACCGACCAGCTAGATCAAAGGAACTAGAAAGCACATGCCAGTCGCGAGAGACAAGGGTAAGAACCCCACCACGCGTCCCGTGTGCCGGAGACACCACATAATGGAAAGAGGCTGCAAATTTCTTGATCAAGCAGTGCTGATTGAACTCTCGCAATTTAGTCTCTTGCTACCCATTGATAACATTACGGCGGGGATAAGATGCAATAACTCTAGCCAGACGACCTCTCACATTCCAGGAATAGATATTCATGCGTCCAGTGGCATAGAAGCAACCCCAGTAGAGATAGAGGCTACATGAGGAGAAGTTATATCAGCAGGAGGAGTTGAAAGGAACTTAGCACACAGTGTCCCGCTTATCAGATCAATGAGCCATGGGGAAGATTGAGGGATTAGACTTCCCAGAAGCACGTCGGTTTCTTGGAAATCCTGGCTGAAGCAACTGACAACAAGGCAATAAAGGCGCCGATGGCACGAGGCCCTTTACGATGGGGGGCATGAATGCCATCAATGGTGAGTTTATCTGAGGTTGGTGGAAGAGTCTCAATATCCTGCTGAAGGCAGGGGCTGTCCAGGAGTACTACTTAGAAGGGCTGAGAAAAGCCCTTCCGGAGGATAATCCGCCCAAAGTCGGGGTAAGGTAGAGACAGTAGCACCCGACAAAGTTGGCAAAGGCAGAAGACAAGGAAGTAAAACTGATTGTGAGGTTGATCCAGCAGGGACGAAACGAGTCGAGAGGAGGTGTCTCATGCGATAGTTGCACAGGCGGGGCATAGTCCTCCGCAGTGCTCTGATGCCGAAGGGGTGCAGCCGACATATACAAGGAGTGATCTTGATGTTGAAAGGCCTCAATGCTGAGGCTGCGATGCCGGATTGGACAAAAACTGGCATTGTGACTGGACGGAGAGCAACAGGCATAGGGCAGCATTAGAGGGCAGCATAGGGTGGCCTTTGACAAGGGCAAAGAGACGGCCAAGCTAGGAAGTAGCCGATTGCCCAAGTGGGTGCTGGAAAGGCGTCGAGGGGAACTGGGCAAGAAGCAACTGCATGACCAAGGCGACGACATCGATAACAAGAATTTGGCAGCCCTTTAAAATATAATTTGTTTGAGAGTAGACACGACCATCGCAGTGGAACTGGCAACTGTTCCACATGAGATCAGCTAGCTTCCATAAAATACAAGCTTGCACATGAGGAGATGGATTATGGAGCTTAGGGGGCTGGATAAGCAGAACTTTGCCGAGGGCTAGGAAAAACCACATCCAAAGTTGGGCAAGAGCTTGGGAGGAAAAAAGGGAGTCAACCCAACATACCAGAACTTCCATTTGTGAGGAGGTCATGAATTGTTAATGCATCACTGTATCTGGTGACATAGACCAGATTGCCTGCATAAAGTCAGGGACCATTGGCAAGGACGAAGTTGACCTCCTGTGTAAAGAAAAATTGGAACAAAAAGAAGGCCTTTGCTCAGAGCTTGAGAGGAGAGATCTTAGCGTTAGCCACTCCCAATGATCTCACTTCCAAAGCGTTTGACACTTTTCGCAAAGGGATTTGCCCATAAAGTAAGCAACTACAGAGCGGTTTGCAGCTCAGAAAGCGAACCTACCAATTGAACAGCCAGCTGCAGAAGAGGTAACAACCGGCAGGGTGCATAGGAGGGGTGTTTCTGTGCCTGCAACAACAACTGATTGAAGGCCTCCGGGATGCAGTAGTGAGAAGGAGGAACCTACCGAAGAGAAGGGCGGCCACGCTTCCTGCCTGATACCACTGGAGGGTGCCCTAATTTGCGCCTTAGCTTGCTTTCCTGCTTGGCAATTCGTGTAAGAGGAGGAGGCGCAAAGTGGATTGACCGGCCGGTGCGAGCTAGCCGCTGAGGCTGAAGGCGTTGCCGAGGCTGGAAGTCCTGTTGAAGAAGAGAGCTGTCCACAACATGTTGTAGAGGGGGGTAGATCCGGAACTGCCGACTGAACCGTTGAAGGGAGACAGTTGAGGAGAAGGGAGGTGGAGAAGGCAATGAGTCGGCGCAGCCACAGAGGCGTAGGAAATCGGTGAGCCGTGAGAAGGAGAGAACCGAGGAGCAGGTGGGCCTAGAGGGGGAAATCTGACAAGAGAAAGCGGGTAGCAAGAAGGAAGTAGAACAAGAGGTGGGGCCTGCAGCGCAGGAGCAACAAGGGGAAGACAATAAGGAGCAACAGAAGGAACGGAAGAGGAAGGAGGAAGAGGAGAAGAAGAAGGAAGAGAAGAGAAAGGAAAAAGAAAAAGGGGAGAAGAAAGATGAGAGGGGGAAAGCGGACAAGACAGCTCACACGAGGGAAAGGGGTAACAAACCATCACCTCGCACTGACGACGTGGCCACATCAGGGAAGACCAGGGCAGAGGCATGAAGGCTATGCCCTTGGAAGCGGAGGGAGAGGATGAAACCACCTGCGCATCGATGTCAACATCCTGTGGAGAACTCTCCATAGTCAGTTGCTAGAAAAGAAGAACAAAGGTGGCCATCGCTATCGCCATCGCTAGCGCTGTTGCTCTCTACCGCCATCCTCGCCCAATCAAATAATTGTGTTTAGGGCCTATGTTCAAGCCTAGTGTTGAGGAGTACTAGGTGTCATATAAAAGGGAAAGAAATATCCATGAGCCAATGAAAAAACGGAGCTGCTATTTTTGTGAGCATCGGAGAGGAGAGGAGAGGAGAGGAGGCTAGGGGGTGGGGAGAGCGCTAGCTGCACGTTGATCATTGCATTTTTCTTGCAACATATATGTATATATACATTTAGGAACAAACTTATATAAGGTAAAGCGACCCCACCCAGTTTGTAGCTACTTTTCAGAGAAAATAAGGACTATGATTAGATGATATATGTTGGGTTCTGGAATATGAACTAGCCTGAAGTGAATTGATGGCAAAAAAATGATTCTCTTTCAGATTCATAGATTATGAAGTATGATGTATGTTGGGTTTTGGATTATGAACTGGCCTGAAGTGAATTGATGGGCAAAAAAAATTGATTTCATTCTTTCAGATTGAAAATTTTTTGAAGATGATATATGCCTGGCGGTAGATTAGGAGCAGCCTGAAGTAAATTTATGGCAAAAAAAATTAGTTTGATATGCTACGAGGATGATATATTTTGGTGGATTATGAACTCATTTAGCCGCACCTACAGTTTTCTTTTCAGGATTATTACCAGCAATGCAATGTATTCAACGATAAATTCTATTTGAGTGAGATTTGCATGATTTGAAGCTTTTATTTTAATCTTCTGAAATGCTGATATGCTACAGAGACCTAGGGGTTGGTCTATGCTTGTCTTACTTTTGGATCTCAAGCTTGAGAACTAGGACTGAATTAAGCAAACTTCTCGTACTTTGGATTCACGCTTGAGAATTGGGACTGAATTAGGCAAAGCTTTTGATTCTTTTGATCTACAGCTTAAAAATAAAATAGAATTATATGATTATGAGGCATTCCAGGCCCATCTGGGCCTCAAGGCTGCCTTCTGTCACGAAGGATGCAAACCCTAGACTAGAGCAAACCAGCCATTGGCTTCTGTGTTCATTGAGATCGATTGGCTTCTGGGATATGGCGCATATCCACTCAAGATCTGGAAATTATTCTAGCCATGATGAGACTTCTTCTTCTGGTTTAAACAGCTAGACTGGAAAACCAGGGCCCTTATGCTACCCACCTCAAGAGCAGGGCCATTATTAGGTTTGATTGGCAGGACGTGATCAAGTTTCTACAAGGATTGACCACCAATGATGTAAGTAATTTTGATAAAGAAAAGCAAGTCAGGCTCCCTCTGCCTACTCCCAACCAGCCAGCTCAGGTCCACCCTCCCATCTACACTGCACTGCTGAGTCCTCAGGGCAGGTTTCTGTTTGACATGTTCCTGTACAAGCCTGTATATCCAGTGGACAAACAGGATGGCAGGGGGTCAATTCCTGGCTCAGATGGTAAAGGATTGCCTGTACTTTGGCTGATGTTGATGCTGCATCTGCCGACGACCTCGTCCATCACCTGAAAAGGTACGAAAGATGCCATAGTTGAAGTCCATTTTTTAAATCTATAGGTGACGAAAGTGTTACATGAATTTCAAAATAGCTTGTTGTTCTGTCTTTAATCTTCTAGAAGAGTTATATAGTGAGGATCTTGGAAACTAGCTTGATGATCTATATTTAGAGTTGCTTAGGGAATTTGAACAATGTGGCAAACTATGTCAATCTTTGATAAAGGCTATTGGAATGCTCCTTTCTACAAGGATCCGTACAGAGTGAGGTACATTGGAGCTAATTTTGACAGGACTAGTCAGATTCATAAGTTAAGAATCTTGCTTCATGATATAATTTTGATTTGAAGTCTTCGTCTCTTTTGGGGAGAGGGGGCGGGGGGGGGAGTGGTGTGCTGGCGTGTCCCTGCACTTCATCAAGGGACGGGGCCACGGTTGAGAAATTTAGATTAGATAGGTCAGTTCTCCTTCAGATCAGGGATTAATTTATGGGCATGCAAGTTGGACATAGGACTATTTCTGACGAATCGTCTTCAAGCTATGATTTTGTTTCTGATATTTGTGCACTGGTAGGGATTTCTTTGGACATGGTCTTGTGGTGCCTGTTGCGTTTCAAAGGTATATTATAAATGGGGCTGGCTTTAACAGGTATCGTTTGCGCTCTAAGGTGGATATTGGAATGTTTCAAACGATCTTTCAGTGTGGCAGCGCTTTGGAGGCAAAGAGTCAGCGACTTCCGAAGTGAGAGAGGGGACTGGTGGCATTGGGTGGGGTGGTAGCAGAGATCTTGCAGGTTGCACTGCTGCAGAGGGGGAAGCCGATGGGTGGAGATGGTACACAGATCCTCGACTACAAGATCTTGGTTCAAGAGGAGTGTTTCCTGCCAATGTCAACCGTAGGCACCTGACTTTTGGCCAATGATTTCCCTGTGATGTGGCTTTTCACACATGTTGACATTTAAATGCTTGATGGATGGCGGATAATCCCAATCACCATGCATTTGTTGCTCATAGACTATATATATAAATTTTCACTCACTGCCATTGTTTACTTTTGTTACGGCCAAATTGGCTTTTCAATTCCATCCATGAGGAATTGGGCTGTTCAGTAACTGTAACAACTACAGTGACTGCTGGTTCAGACAATCTCTTGCATGCATTGCCTATAGTTATGGAGGCTAAGTTACATCAAGTGGGTTGTTCTTTGGGCTAAGTCAATATTTTGATGATTTTATATTAGCAGTGGGTTTCAAATTTGATTGTACACAGCTCTTTCAAGTTTAGCTAGTTCTTAGACATGTTGCTAGTTTTTTGGTTGACATTTTCTCTGTTATTCTGCTTAATCTGTTCAGCACCACTAGTGGAAGCAAATGAAGATCTCAATGAGGAATTCTACTTGCTGTGGAGACTAGAGCAAGGTGTTCCTGAAGGCCCCACAGAGAGTTCGAGAGCGGTAAAACTTTTAAAAGATTGGACCTTTTCAATGGCTTCTTCTTCGTTTTGCCAGATAGATATAGCACACTTGTCAAACATGTGTTATTTCTCAGATCATTCATTCCTGTAAAATGCTTTTTGGGATGATTTTTGTATTGATCAAATGGGAAAGTATTTCGGCATACAGGAGAAGCAATCCCTTTGGAGTACAATCTAGCTGGGGTAAATGCTATCAGTTTTGACAAAGGCTGCTACATGGGTCAAGAACTAGTGGCTCGTACACTTCATCGTGGTGTTATTCGTAAGCGTATAATGCCAGTAAATTTGTCAAAGATGATGGTGAAGGTAAGTTGATTTGTTTGAAGCAATTTCTTTTGCATCATATGAGATGGCATTGAAATCACAGCTGTGAAGGACTTACAAGTTCTCATCCGTTTTTCATCCATTCAAAGAACTAGTCCTGTACTTCCCCTTACTGGAAAAAGTCTGTTAGTCTTTTGCAAAACTGCAAGATCTGTGATGCCTTTTATCAGTCAGGTAACATCTATTACTAGTAAATATGACTATTAGAAACCTGCTTGGAGTTGCTTGATACTATATTGTGATTTAAAGACATGATATCACCGGGCTTACAACATTAACATTCTGAAAAGTTTATCGACTTTTTTGACTAAATAATGGTGTTAATATATTGTATACCTCGCATATGGTCTACTATCGTGTCATGATGTTTCAATGCCATTAAAATTGAGACCTGCAGCAGAAGAAACACTGTGTTATGAAAAAAGAAAATTTAAAGAGATGCTAGCTTTTGGTTGAGTAGTTAAGGCCCAATACTGCTGCTCACAATTTTCCACATTGCAGAAGTTCAACAAGCAGTTGCTCCTGGAGCTGAAATCCATGACAAGACATCTGGGAAGAAGGTTGCATTGTCACAACCGTCATAGGATGTCGAGGCCTTGCCCTTTTGAGGCTTGAAGCATCTCAAAGAGAGGCACATGATTTGACTGTGGATGCATCAGAAATTGTACATGTGAAAGTTTGTAAGGCCAAAGTGGTGCCCAGTGAATGGGGCCACAAAGATGGAGCAAAGGGCTATATCAAGTGCTTAAGCACACCTCCAATATATGTGATCTTGCTCTAGAAAAAACTTCAAATTAGATGATGGAATTCATGATGCCACCTTTTAACTACAACAAAGAGCACCTGAATAGCAAAGCAATCATTTAAAAGTGATGTGTCGGAAAAAAAAGATTGTTTCTCTTATCAAATTGGTTGCATAGGATCTGCATTTGCATATTGACTACTTGATTTGCTGCTTCTGTAGCTTCCAAGAGTTGTCCGGAATCCGGATACAAATCGCTCATCTACTAGGAGAGCTTTATAACTTCTTGTTCAATCTTATGTAAGTAATTAGCTCCAAAGATAGTATACTATGCATGTAAATTAGATGATATTTCTGAATGATGGCATCTGTAATTCCTCAGCTTCCTCATTAAAGTTAGGAATATATGAGTAGGAATAGGTGAATATTCGTATTGATATGCAAAAAAGTCCCACCACAACATGTTGAGCTCAGATAATAGTATAAGACTCAACACTTAGCCCAAAATTTGTTGTTCTTCTACAATTCATGATAGCTTATGATGCTTTCAATTAATTGGTGTCAACTCAAAAAATTTGATGCACTTGATCATCCGAATAGTTCAATACATTTGACGATTACCCCTTGGAAAACCTTAAATCTGTGACACAAATTGTTCAAAAGGCCCATAGGCATTTCTATACGTTAATGCTTGAAGTTGGTAACTTTCTTGCATGAAAAATAGCAATTACAATGATTATTTTTGGGTCATGTTTGCAAATCTCTTTTGTTAGAGTGGTTCATTCACATTATCCTCAATTTGTATACTGGTAGAGTTTTAAGGCATTTCCTTTTCAATGAATGAAGAAGAATCACATCATCTTTGAGATTTAACTCCTGCCATGTTTAATATTTACACTATTGAATCAGTTTTAACATTTTTGTGTGGGTTTGAAAATAGTAAAAGTGAGCATAATATAATTCATGTTATCAACAAGTCATTTGGATCAATTGCCATCCTTATATTCAACATAGTTGAGTTAAATGTCAGCTCTTTATATCTAATATAGACAATGCTCAATAATTGAATACTTGTAGGATTTTAAATGTGATTCTAATCAGCCATGCTAAAAGTTAGGGAAAACCTAATGTTTGGTGACTTAAAGAGCCTATAGATGCCTTTGCAAATAAAGGCTTGAAATAAGAACTCAACGGCAATAATAAACAATAAGTTGCACCATGAAGTTTGAGGAAATATGGATTCTTTCCAATCAAGCGATAACGTCAATGAGCATTTCTTATCAGTGATTCCATTAAAGAGCTTTCTGATAGTTATATTTATGAGTTGTTAAAAAGTGATTTTTCACGAATTCGACTTGGCACTTTGGAATTGGAATTTGAAGAGCAAGCTAATGTAGCCCAACACTATCTGAGATGTGTAGAAGCAATCCACCAACGAGTTTTGCAACTCAAAGCCTCAAGTCACACTTCACAACATTACCAAACTAATGCTACATCACACACATAGAGAAAGAGAAATGTGTTACTGCATAGTAGAGAGACATCATTACTTCATACTAAAGAGATGTTATAGAATCTTAAATGCAGTTGTAGTCTATTGTTGACTACATGTAAAACACTCAACTCATGTGTTTTTTTTTAAAATGGGAAGACTCAAACACTTCCACAATTATCCTCTAAGCTCCTCCTCAACGGATGGAAGAACTATTCCATATAATTATCACATAAACTTGCAAAGTGTCTTTGAATAGCCTTGTTGCTTTTATATAGACTCATTGAGTTTGTTGTCCCTTTTGAGAACGAGATTGTGTATAATGCTTGCAATCACTCCGTGCAGACTATCTAAAGCTCCAAATCCCTTTTTTGTTCAATGGCAAGCAAATTCACCACATGCCTCACCATTGTAGAGTTGCAACTTTTGTGTCTTGAAATTTGATTCGCCTGTTTTACAGATCATGTAGCAACATTTGTTTCTAATCACCAACATCAACATTAGTCTATATCAATGTCGCGTGCATTTTTTTAACATCCATGCAAGGATCCAAATTCATTTGTCTTCTTGCCTAGAAGCCTCTAATGTCTTGTGACAAAGCTCAAAGCTAGTAGAAATTGACTTGATTACTCTCAAACACTTTGTCTCTCCTCTATAAGGCACATGATCTAGAACTCATGGCCTGTCAGAGATCTTCACATCCAAATATCAAAGAGGACCTCAAAACCATGTATCCGTGGAGCTAATATGGAACCGTCTTGAATCAAAGGCAAAATTCCAATCATACGCTTGAAGTTTTGCAAGTTTTCCTTAGACTTCAGTGAGCTTCCAAGCTCTCCTCGATTGTTTTGACTTCTTCCCCTTAAAACTACATTACGGTGGGTGTAGACTTCTCTTCTTAGTAAAAATTGATTATTCCTTTTTGACATATCCTAAGGTTTAGGTTGTAAATAAAAACACTCATAGTCTATATTATATCAAAAAGCTTGGAAATGATAAATCACGTTTTACAATCACACAAAGAAGAAAGTCAAAAGCAATTGCAAGACTCACTATCATGCAAAAAACTAGGCACACACACTTTTTCATTATCAAAAAGGATTCTTTTATACATCACTTCTTCTAACACTAAGAAAATATTTTCCTACATGTCAACCAAATCTTTTCAAGAAAATCTTCTCTTCACATGTCATTTGATACATTAAAGGATCGCACCCTAGCTCCACCCATGGAAACAACAAGAAAAGAAAGATTTTATGCTAGAAATTCGCCCTTAGAGCTATAGGTTTTGGTTGTAGATCATGTGAGAGATTTCAACAGTTTAGGTCATATTTGCTACATTTGTTTATATGGCATTTGAGGCCAATTTCATATTAGACTTAGAGTTTGACTTTTCAAAGTTATATTAGTCTAAAAGCATTTGAATAAACACTTTTGGAAAGCGTGGAAAATCATATTACACGAGTTTTAGTATATTCAAATTGAGTAGTAGAGACATTGAATCTAGTCACAATAATAGTACGGTTTTCTATTTTGGAGGGAAACCAAAGTTTGAATTTAGGTTTGGGACCTGCTATGAAAGGTTGTAACTCGTGGGAAGAAGAATCATTCTCTCTCTCTCTTATCTCATTCATGCTTATACATGGTTCTCTTGTCAGAAAGTGGTGTGTAGAAAATAATTCTAGCTCGAAAAGAAACGAATGAAAATAATTCGTGTGTTTAGAAAGAAAACTTTTCGTGCATGGCAGAATAAACTATCTTCATCTTTCCAATACATGAGTACACCTATTGATTTCAAACAAAACAATAGTGATAGAAATCACGTTTGAACTTATAGTAACTAACTTTGAAATCGCCAGTACTACAGTGATTACGTAGCCAAACAATTAAGCATAAAAAATTATCAGACAAATAATTAGTCGTGAAGAACTCCAAAAAACGCATACATTTTGAAGCCCGCGTACTCTATGCTATCTCTGAGCGGCTAAAATGAAAGTTTGAATTAATGCGCAATGCTAATAAGCAATAGCGCAATAGCAATCTCTAAAACAACTCTAAGAAGTGAGCTAGAATGCTCAGGAGTGTTCAAGCTCGCAGGCTTGAGAGAGAGAGAGAGAGAGAGAGAGAGAGAGAGAGAGAGAGAGAGAGAGAGAGAGGAGAGAGAGAGAGAGAGAGAGAGAGAGAGAGAGAGAGAGAGAGAGAGAGAGAGAGAGAGAGCTAACTATTCAAATGCTTTTTATAATTTTGATTTTCAGTGAATTAATCTGTACAAATATGAACAACTATTTTACACTAAGAAATTAGGTTGTCAATTGCGATCGCTAGTTGGCTGGTGATTCGCTGGCATCCATCCGGTCCTTGTCATTGATTGCTGATAAGCGGTGAAATTGGTCGTAAATGTTCTGTCTACATAAATGAACCAAAACTGTAGCTCTGCAGAAATGAACTAAAACAACCACAGGCGACACTGTCGGGTTTTTCGCGAAAAAGACGAAAAAGGAGAAGGTGCCCTTAAATCTCATTTGGGGTTGTCCCCCACTTTGCCAGAATCATTTCCTTAACATTTGAGGCTCTTTGAAAAAAGCGAAAAATGCGACACTGTGATTTTACACGAGATTTCTGTCAGGAAAAAAAAGCGATTAAGGCGACACTGCATTTTTCAATGGGATTCCTGACAAGCAAAAAAGGAGACACTGTCGTAAACTCCATGTAATTCTGCAGACTGTTTAAAAACACTTTTAATTCTGCAGATTATGTAAACACATGAGAAAATCCATAGAACTGGATTAACAATGGATGAAGATTAAAATCGATTAGTCGATTGGTAAGAAGGAGAATAATTCAACACTCTCCCCTTAATCTGAATCCTTGAATGCCTTGACCTTCAAGCTTAGTTCTACACAAAATCTTCTGTGTGACTCCAAACTTAATGTTTTGGTAAAAACATCAGCTGTCATATCTTGCGTTCTACAGTACTGCAATCTAACCTCTTCGTTGAGAACTTTGCTTCTGACAAAATGATACTTCAGTTCAATGTGCTTACTCCTGGAATGAAATCTAGGGTTGGCTGATAAAACGATGGCACTTTGATTATCACAAAATAATGAATGATTCATACTGATATTTGAGAGTAAGTTTATCAACCAAATTGCTTCTTTTGTAGTCTGAGAGACTGCGATATACTCTGATTCAGTGGAAGATAGAGCTATCGAAGATTTCTTGCGACTGTTCTAGAAATTGGACCATTGTTGAAGAAGAATGTAAATCCGAAAGTAGATTTACGAGTGTCTACATCTCCTGTCCAACTTGCATATGTGAAACCACTGAGTAAATTGAATTTGTCGTTGCCGACTGCTCCATAACAAATGCAAAAGTCCATAGTAGCTCGAAGATATCTCATGACTCTGATAAGAGCCTTCCAATGTATTATACCAGGATTAGCCATATACTAACTGAGAGAGCTGACTACAAAAGTTATGTCTGGCCTGGTACAGATCATGGTGTACATATGAGATCCTATAATAGAATGGTTAGGATACTCAAGCATCTGCTGTTTCTAATGATTGCTTGGGGACACTAGTCCTTTGACAATTTGAGTCCTGGTTCCATTGGCAAGAGAGCTAACTTGTAATCAATCATATTATATCTGACTAAAATGTTGTAGATGTACCTCTGTTGTGTAATGTAGACCAACTTCTGTTTCTGTCTCTGTGGATTTGTATACCAAGGCAAAAATGAGCTTCGCCCATATCGGTCATTGTCGAATTTGGAAGATAGCATTGTTTTGGCTTCTTTTACCAGACCGATACTGTTGCTAAAAAGCAATGTATCATCCAAGTACAAAGTGATAATGATAAAAGACTGTTGCACTGCTTTGAAGTAAACGTTTGAATCTGAAGATCTAGGTGTATAGCCCGTGATCAAGAAGGAAAGTATTGATCCTTTGAAACCATGCTCGAGCAGATTGCTTCAAGCCATAAAGTGCCTTATGGAGTTTACAAACATGATTTTTGTGCTTACCCTCAAAAATATAACCCTTCGGGTTGCACCATGTAAATGTCTTCTTCGATAACTCCATTGAGATATGCTATATGTACATCCATTTGATGTATTTCCAAATCTGCTACAACAACAAATGATAGCAAAAGTCGAATAGAAGAATGCTTGACTACTGGACTGAAGGGTCTCAGTGTAATCGACGTTGTATACCTGAGAAAAACCTCTGGCTACTAGTCGTGCCTTCTTCTGTTGATGCTTCCATCTGCGTTGTCAGCTTTGAAAACCCATTTGCAATCAACTACATTTCTGCTGGCAGGTAATTCGTCAATCATCCACGTCTGGTTCTTGATAAGAGATGAATACTCTTTATCAATAGCTTCTTTCCAGAGATTTGAATCAGGCTAACTAAGTGCCTCTTGGAGAGACATTGGTTCCTGAACAAGGTAGGCTGCGAACTCGTCGATATACCAGTTGGGTGGTTTGCTAGTTCTTGAAGATATTCTGGTTAATAGAGGAAGTTGATAGTTTCTATCATTATTGTTGTTGCTGAACTGCAACATTATCATTTTCTGAGCCATTGTTGATTTGTTGTTTGTCAAGAGTAGAGGAGCTTGGACCTTCAATAGGAATAGTCAACTGAAAAACTGGAAAATTCAAAGCGTCAGGAGAATCTGATAGGTTGGCTACATGGGAACTGCCCTTTCTTTGAGGTCTTGAAACTGATCTTCAATGAGGGTGACATCCCGGCTAGTGAATATCTTCGACTCAATGGGATCGAACAACTTGTAGGCTTGATCTGAAGTAGTGTAGCTGATGAAAACACACTTGATACTCTAGAAGTCGAGCTTCTCCCTGAAATCAAAAGGAATCAGTGCAAAAGCAGTTAATCCAAAAACTTGTAAGTTTGATAAAGAAGGTTTGGTACCTGTCCAAACTTCGAATGGTGTTTTGTTTGAGAGGTCTTTAGTAGAACATTTGTTCTGAATATAGGTTTCTGTTGAAACAGCTTCAGCCCAAAAGCACTTCGGAAGTGTCGCATGTAATAGCCTGCACTTTTCCGATTCAACTAAGGTTCTGTTCTTTCTCTCAACAAGACCATTTGACTGAGGTGAATAGGAAGTGATGTATTGTTGCTCAATGTCGTTGTTAAGGCAATAGTCCTTGAATTTGTTGGAGATGTACTCTCCCCCGTTATCTGATCTCAGTGCATTGATTCGTCTACCAGCTTGATTCTCATCAACATGCTCTTTGAATTGTCTGAATTCGATGAAAGCCAGAATTTGCCAATAAAGGTAATGAAATACTTTGCATCTAGCAATGAAGGAGTTTGCATAGGTCCACATATATATGTATGAACAACATCTAATAGATCTTTTGTTGCATACATATGGTTTGATCTAAAAGAAATCCTAGCCTGCTTTCCAAAGATGCAGCTATGATAGACAGGGAGATCGATCTTACCAGAAGGATAGTCGAGATCAAGAACCATGGATTGTCTGGACATGTTTATAACAGATGCATGATTCAAGTGTCCTAAGCGATGATGCCATAGTAATGCCTTATTGACTAGAACAGAGGTTTTCAAGACTTGACTAAACTCAAAATAACAATGTGCCAATCTATATTATTAACCCTGCCTCTTGCCGATGGCAAGGATCTTATTACTCCTATCAACAATTTTGCACTATCAGATTCAAATTCTACCTTATGACCTAAATTTGTAATTCTACTCACTGATAACAGATTTGTAGAGAGTTTAGGAACATATAAGACCTTTGATCGTAATTTGAATTGATCATGCTGGAAACGCAATCTTATAGTACCTTCACCTTCAATATTGTGAGTACTATTGTCACCAAGATGAACAAACTTTTTTGTGCTGTAAAGAGTGTAGAAGTTGAAGATCTCATGTTGATTGGTCATATGTTGAGTTACCTCCGGAATCCAGATACCATGAATCATCCAAAATGCGCTTTGATCTTTGACCATGAATGCACCTTCATCCACTTCGACCTGGGGAGATGATGAAACTGTGTTTGCTTGTTGATCAGGTTGCATAAGTCACTGGCGATTAGCATGGTCTTCATCTTAAATTTCCACAAATGATAATTGGATCCGTTCATCTTGTCTACGATATCCATCTGAAACTTAGTCTATGATTGTATCGATGACGCTAAGATGCAGTAATGCCAATAATAGGAAATCAATTCTCTGATACGGAAAGGTTAAAAAGAACTGAAGAGTATGATATCAATTTGATATCGCGAAAGATATCAAGTATTAGAGCTTTCGCTCTGATATCATATTGGAATCAGATAAAGTAGTGAAATTGCTTTGATACCATGTCGGAAAGTGGTGTGTAGAAGATAGGTCTAACTCGAAAAGAAACGAATGAAAATAATTTGTGTGTTTAGAAAGAAAACTTTTCGTGCATGGTGGAATAAACTATCTTCATCTTTCCAATGCATGACTATGCCTATTAATTTCAAACAAAACAATAGTGATAGAAATCACATTTGAGCTTATAGTAACTAACTTTGAAATCGCCAGTACTACAATGATTACGTAGCCAAACAATTAAGCATCGACAATTATCAGACAAATAATTAGTCGCGAAGAACTCCAGAAAACGCATACATTCTGAGATGAAGCTGAATGCAATAAAGGATAGTATCAATTCAAGATGAAACAGAAGTAAATGAGTACAATAGTTGCGGATCGAAGCCACGTATTCTATGCTATCTCTGAGTGGCTAAAATAAAAGTCTGAATTAATGTGCAATGTTGATAAGCAGTAGCGCAATAGCAATTACTAAAACAACTCTAAGAAATGAGCTAGAATGCTCAGGAGTGTTCAAGCTCGCATGCTTGAGAGAGAAAGAGAGCTAACTATTCAAATGCTTCTGATAATTCTAATTCTCAATGAATTAATCTGTATGAATATGAACAACTATTTATACTAAGAAATTAGGTCGTCAATTGCAATCGCCAGTTGGCTGGTGATTAGCTGGCATCCATCCGGTCCTTGTCATTGAGTTATTAAATCTTGGAGCTCTTTGTTCATGGCTGTTTTCTTGAGTGAATCTCCTATGAACATGCTTTGTATTCTCTTGTTTGTGGATGTGGAATAGAGTAAATTTCTTGTTGTCTTTCTTTTGGAATGTAGTTGTGGATTAGTTTCTTGTTCTTGCTTAAGTAGTTTTCAGCATCCAGGTAAACTAGATAGGCTGGAATTGTGATTCAAATCTTGCAAATCTTCTAACAATCCAGTTCTTGATTGTTCTTGGGGTTATCCAAGAATCAAGATGGGTGTTTCTTGATTCTTGGATTGCTAGTATGCTGTTAGGTAGCTAGTTTCTTGTTTCTTTTCCTGATTTGTAGATTAATCTACGCGGTTTACTATTTCTTGAATATTTAGAGCTAATTAGTAGCAAGAATTGTTGTTTGTTCACTTGTTTAGAATGCTGATTTGCTTGTGAACGAGTGTTGGTTGCATGTGAATGTGTATGCATGTAGTTGGAGTGAACGAATCTTAATCATCCCATTGGCAGGCTGGGAAACATGTCTGAGTAAACGTTAAATCTTTCTGCCTGAAACGGTTCAAACTAAGAAGATTGATCTTAACAAACCAGCTTCATGGAACAGGCAGAAACACCCGATTTTCAGAGTTCAAGAAACTAAGAAGAACATTAAACAATCGTGTTCACAGATTAGCAGCAGCAATCTGTGAACACATGATGTTGGATCTTTGTGATCCTTTTGAGTCAAGGAGGACTCTTGATATCCTTATGGAGTTGCAACTATTTTCAAGGAGGAAGAGCTTTTGGATCAATCATGCTCTTCAAGGATGGAAGAAATCAATGGCAAAAGTGCTCAAATGGGTGAATGCTCTTCTTGATGCTTGGAGATGGCTTTCAATCAAGGAAGCCTTGTCTTGGCTATGCTGACCTTTCTACAATTTTAGGCTTATTGGCTGGTTTTCTCATCAAGCTCATGCCAAAGAATCTACTTGATAAGCTATTATTAGCTACCTAAGTTTTGGAGAAAACTAGCATAGTAACCAAGCTAATTTTGAGGAGGAGCGTGAAGATTTTGCAAAATCTAGCTTGATTAGTTTATAATCTCATGTACATATGTAAATCTCACATGTGTGGAATTTTTTTTTCCACGTGTGGAGGGTAGGTCTAATCATTTTAGCTCATTTATGTTGAGTTTGAATAGTCAATAGGCCTTAAACTTGAGTTCTAGTGAGATAGTGACATTTGTTACATGATGTTAGGATTGAAATGCATCTATTTGGCCCAATCACATTTAGAGGCATAGATCACAAGGCCAAACACTTCAAGAGGTGCATTACACATGAATCAATCATGATTAGAGGTGCACATCATGAGGCCCAATCAAATTGTGAGATGGAAATCATGAGGTCCAATCATGATGAGAGGTGCAAATCTAGGGGTCCAATCATGATGTAAAAAGACAATAAATGGGGTCCAATCATTCTAGAGCATGCCCTTTGACTTCTCAAATTTTGCAAACGGTCTGAAGCATGGAGAAAGTGCTCTATGGACTCCAAAAGTGATTTGCCCCTTTCAGAGAGTGACTAGTCAAGAATGTGACACGTAAGGCATTTCGAAAATGGAAACTATCTTTGCTTCCAATTTGGCGACAAAGCGACGGGTGGCTTGGCAAGCTAAAAATTGCAAGTCAATATTTTTGAATTTTGACATTGCCATTGGCCTCGGATATTCCTTTTAGCCTTTAGGTGGAATTTTGGACAATTTGGAGATGGCCAACATAACAATGAGACAATTTTGGATGATGCAAGTAAGTTGGATGGGGCATCCAACTACATCTTGAAATTCAAAATGAAAAGCATTCTCATGGAGAAAGAGCTATGGGACATCATTGGGGTATTGAGGTGAGGCCCAATACCACTCTAGTTGACATGAGAGCTTATGACAAGAAGGCAAAGAGAGAGATATCCTTGATCAATTTATCAGTGAAGGATCACGTAATTACCCACATTAGTGACACGGTTTAGGCCAAGGGAGCTTGGGAAGCCTTGAGGACTCAATTTTAAGCCGCTAATCCAGCTCGTGCTATGTTTTTGAAGTCGAGACTCAACACCAACATGATGGAGGACAATGAAGTGTAAATTACGAAGTCTAGCCCTCACAAATTGCATACGAGTTATGAAAGGGATTCACTAGAGAGGTTTTTTAGTCTCTTCTTGTGATTTTATGCAAAGATAGTCCTAAGGTTCCTTCTATTAGAAACCAATTTAGTACTTTTTTGTAGGAAATGATGATTCACACTTGTTGGTGTGAAACATAATGTCAATTTTTTTTTTTTTGGACTTATGGCTCATTGTGATAACTGACATTTGAAATTTTGAACCGAGGCATGTTAGTAGCTAATATTGATAAAGAGCACGTGCTATCAACAAAGCTCTAACTAAAAACATAGAACAAAATTGAAAAAATGAAATTAAACATACAACTGCGATCCTACAAATCCTTCTTTTAAAAGCCTCCTCTTGTCATCAATCTCCTCTTTCTATGAGCATTCTTGTTGAATAAATGTATAGAAATGATTCAATCTCTAAGGGTTGAATACAAGAATGATTTGTGAAAGATTTGAGATCCATTAAGATCCATACCTATGAAATGATCTTGGGTTAGAAAGACAACAATTCACCAATCTTGCCAATGTAGAAAAATCAGCATCTACACTAAAAATGAGATGCAAACTCTAATAGATATTGATCAAACATAAACCAAAACATAAAATAATGTTGATGTCCGTACAATTACAATAAGCTACTGTATTTCACACGTGTTGATCTGAAAATAGCAATTAATGAACATTCTAGACATAGAATTGCAAGATATCACAAGTATAGTGCACCAATGGATAGTCACAACCCAAGAGAGCCATGCATAAGCACGAATGAGATAAGAGAGAGAGAATGATCCCTCTTTCCACGAGTTACAACCTTTTATAGCAGGTCCAAATCTAAATTCAAACTTTGGTTTCCCTCCAAAATAGAAAACCCTACTATTATTGTGACTAGATTCAATGTCTCTACTACTCAAATTTGAATCTACGATTTTCCACACTTTCCAAAAGTATTTATTCAAATGCTTTTAGACTAATATAACTTTGAAAAGTCAAAATCTAATTCTAATATAAATTGGTCTCAAATGCCATATAAACAAATGTAGCAAATATGACTAAACTAGTTGAAATCTCTCACACTCCCTCTTCAACTAGTTTTAGCATGGACTTTGATAACACTCCAGGTGAAGTCCTATTCTTCATAGAAATGTGAACTTGCTCCACTATCAATCCACCATGGATCTAGATCTCCATCATTAGCAAGCATACATGAAGACATCACAAAAGCATCATCATTTGCATCTTGAACATCCAAACCATCCTCATCAAGAGTAAGATTACCTTGCTTGTCTCCTTGATCTCTCTTCTTCTTGTAGCACTCACTTGCAAAGTGTCCTTTGATGCCACAATAGAAGCACTTGAGCTTTGATCTATCTTTCTTTTTGCCATTTGAAGAAGCCTCCCCTTGATCTTGCCCCCTTAGACCACTTACTTTTGATTTTGGCCTTGATGAACATAACCTCCTCTCCAACTTGAGATGTTGATGAAGATCCACCTCTTGCTTGAAGCCTATATTCTTCATTGATCAAGATCTCTTGAAGATTAATCAAACTTGGCAAAGTCTTTTGAATAGCAAGACTTTGAACAATGTTAGCATGAGCATCCAACAATCCGTTAAGAATAACTTGAACAAGCTCTCCTTCCTTAATGCTCTCATCAATGCAAGCTAACTCATCATTCAACGCTTTCACCCTCAAAATAGAAGTATTTGGACTTTCTTCATTATTTTGCAAACAAGAAAAGATTTACCTTCTTAGAGTCAACACTCTAGAAGCAAACTTGGATTTATAAAGCTTCTCCAATGAATCCCAAGCATCCTTTGATGAAGTACTCTTACCAACTTCCTTGAGAAGCTCATTGGTAACATTAATCTTTATCATGTGTAGAGCCTTTTTGGCCCTCTTGTCATACCTCATTTGATTTAGTTGTGTTGCTGGCCTCTCTTCCAAACCAAGAACAATATTCAAAACATCATTCATCTCAAGAAGTGATTCCATCCTCTCTGTCAACCTGTCTCAATGCACAAAGCACTCCTTTGAACAACCTACCAAACTCTTAGCACACTTGGGAGATGCCGAAAATATTTGTGAAATAGAACATCTTTTGAAAAGACCGAGCTTCTCTACCCTCCGAGACAAATTCTTCCAAAATACAAGCAAAAGAACAGGCAACTTCAATCTTAATAATTCGAACTCAGTTATATCAGGGTGGAACGAGAAAGAAAGAAGGTTTTCATGTTTCAAGGGAAAGGAAGGGCAAAGCAGTAGCGCAAAGAGTGAACGACCTATCAAGAGATTAAATTTTTACAGAGATTGACCGATGTGCAAGATGATGAAAGGATAGAAAGAAGAAAAGTTACTAGCTCTCGTCTTCAGCTTACTAGTATCATTGATACAGGGAGATTTTCTTTACATTTATGTTACCGTAATAGAGTTTTTAAAGCTATTCATGTGAAGTAGTTCTATGCTCACGTTGTATGTCTTTGCCTTAAGGTTTGCACCTTCCATCAGGAATGGTGACAACATACCAAGAGCTCTTATGAGGAATTTGGCAAGTCTAGTAAAACAACAATCATGAGCATTGGTAATCCATCTGAACGATTCCTTGTGGGCTTTATAAGTACATAGTAAATAGGGTAAATAATCATTATCTAAAAAAAATTAGGTAGAGACTTGGTAAGTTTATCCATCATGTATGTTAGGAATTCCATGACTGAGTTTCGCGGATCATCAAGAAAGGGGTTGAAGTCTAGACTGTTTAGTCTCTCAATGGCTGATTTTTGTACGAAGAATTTACACATAAAGCAGGGATTATGTTGTGCTTTGTCAATGCCATTAATGTATAGAAAGTTGGTAAGCCATTGTTGTTCATCATTGGCAATCTTTAGTTTAGATGATGAGACCGTGTTACCATGTAGCCAATTAGGCTTTCTACTATAGTTTAGGCAACGTTCTTACAAAAAAATAGCATGTTTTTTTATCGTTATCTCATCTAAGTGTTCATGAGCGGGTAAGAGTTCCATGAGTTTAAACCATCCATCATATAATTCAGAAGCAACCTTGTTGATATTAGCTTGTCTTAGTGTAATATGATTTAGACCTTTCTCTAGTGATTTATGTAAGATTGAACTTTTAACAATAGTACAATCGGTAGAGATAATAGGTCCAAATTTTTTTGAAATAAAACCCTTAAATTGTTTAAACGATATGCAATCGCAAGAATGTAAGCTTTTTATATCAAAGTTGCAAAAAACTTTAGAAGGTAAATACCAGTCATTTTTAACACTTGGTAAGTATGACCATTTAGAAAATAATTTCATGAAAATGTTCGTCTATATCATCAAACAAATGTGAGTCATCCATGGATTTCTATCTTAATTTACCGCCATTGATTACCAGTATGTGGGTCGCAAACATCTCTAAATGCTATGAAAACATACCCTTAGATGGTCCAGATGAACTAAAAACTATTATGGATAAGGCCATTACATATGCCTTTAAACATGATTTATTGAGATATAAATGGGTTCAAGAATGTGAAGTTTCTAAATCGTCATGGTCCATAGAGATAGACCTAAACGCATTTGAATCAGCCATTATTCCACGTGGGGAATCATGATTGGATGAGAAATCTTTCAATTCAAAGTAGGGTTAAGGGCGAAGGTTAGGTCAAGCATTATTTTTGTTATTGTCAAAGTTGGATGTGCTCTTTCTCACATCTTCTCTTGCTGGTTGATGTGCCAACAATCTCACCCCCATTCATCCGTCCCCGTCGATCGCCTCGCTTCACCAATCACTTCCCGGTTCTCGCTCGCTACAAATCTCTGTATCCACTGTCAGATTTACGTTTTTCTGAAAGGCAATTTGTTGAAACCCTATGGAAGTCATTCATTCAAGAGAGTGAGCTGTTCAACCACACGAGTGGATAATTATCTACGCTGGTGTGTGCTCAAATTTCTGTCTGTTTCGTAGGAATAACCTGATTAATCAAGTTGCAACTACTAGGTAAATCCAAAGTCTGATAAAGCACAAAGTTAGGCTGTTTATATAACTGAGAATTTGGTACAGCTTTTATAAGTTCTTGATTGACAATTAAAGAATTTTTCAAGTGGCACTGACTTCGAGGATTCCTTTCAAAGGCATGGCTGCCAGGCAGCAGATTTCAAGATTTCCAGTTTCTAAATTTTGAAGAATATGAACTATATAGATGTGAAATTTTAGGGTTAAAGTTCAAGCATCGCTGGTTGGGTTGGGACAATGAGGCCAAGATGTACTTTGAAGACTATCATACAAGTTTGGCATGGCAAGTAGATGAAGAAAGAAAACATTGTGTCATGGCATCCACCATGTTTGGCATCCAAAGTTTCTTTGGTCCCAAGTTCAAGCCCCCTTAAAACCAAGATGCATTTTTGATGAGGGACCACTAATGCCAACACACTTTAGTCAAGTACTGTCTTCATTAGACTTTTCAGGTTTTTGGAACTCCAAGGCAAAGAGTTGGTCAATAACTATTATCAATTAAACTGCAAATAGGGTGTTTTGACAATGAAAATATCTTTATGAGACATCACAAAAGCAACTCTGCCTTCCTTTGTACCATAGTTGCATTGAAGATTAGTGATCATGATTCGAATCAAGATCCGAATCGCGACCCCCAAATCGCTTGGGTGGGTCAATTCACATTTTAAATTTTTTTTTTTTCAAAAAAAGTCATGCGATGCGGGTATCACTAGAAAGAGAAAAAGGAGAGGAAGATTACATGGGTTTTTGGTCATTTTGTGTCCAATTCCAAGTAGTTACGACCTTGAGCTTCTGACCAATTCTAAATGCTGAGAGATTGCTTATGTACTGCACAAAGGGCATATTTCAAACAAATGCAGCTCATGGGATCTAATATGGACTAGGCCAACCCAGTGACTCCATTAGATGAGGATCATGTACATGGTACTCGAAACCCTAAAATCGATCATATTCAGTCACTCGAAAACTCATTCAAATACACACGGTCGCATATCATTTATTTGCATTGCCGATGAAACTATGTCACCCCACAGGAATGAGGGTGCTATCATTAATTTCAAGAATTGGTGGCACGGAAGCGGGTTGCATAAGCTTGGAATTCATTCAAGATATGTTGTAGGTGCTAAAATCAATCAAAATAACAAGGCTATGGTAGAAAGTTGACAGAAAGAGGCCGGGCAAACGAGCTAAGAAAACTGGACAATATCACATGTTTTACTAGTGATGCGCCAGGTGCTGGTTACTCACTAGGAACCGAATGTTACATGACCCACCCTGCCGTAGGATCCAATCCAGATCCACCCTCCATACCCTGGCCTGTGATCTTGTAACAAACGAGATCTGACCTCCAACCTTGATAGCATTCCATACCATTGCTAGAGCCATCAGCCATCTCCCACCCCTAGCTAGCTCACATCTCGGTTGTGCACAAGCGCTCACCATCCACCTTCTCCTATAGATCTAATAGTGTCCCTGCTAGAGCCATCAGCCATCTCCCACCCCTAGCTAGCTCACATCCGTTTCAAAGACAACTATATCACCAAACTTGATAATGCTTGTGAATCAAACCGCAAGACAATCATGGGCATGCCTCGTGAAAACACACTTTGTATGCATTGTTTTTCTTCTATATCTTCATTTACTACAGAGCTCGACAAGGTCTTTAAAGGAAGGACAATGTGTTCTGATTTAGGTTTTACATGGAAAAACACATGAAGGGCACTATTCGGGTACTCACAGGGAGTCATATCAAAGCATTCAGGGACAACCGAGGGATCCATACATAGCGTTGTACTCAACGAGCTTGGTAGTAAATGGGGCTGCAAGAGAAAGCAATGCATACACTTTTTCACGGCATGCCCATGATTGGTGATTAGTTTAGGGTTTAGGGTTTAGGGGGAGGTACAAGTGCTGTATGAAATGATTTTATGCATTGAAGTCATTTGTTGCATGATGCACATTCCAGATTACAACATAACAAATTGAGTAAACCTATATTGGAAGAAGAGGAAGAAGCATATGGAGAAAGAGATTCAACACATAAAAAATCCACAACACATTCATTGTATTGAACTTTGAGCGGTTCGGGGGCCCTCACAAAAGCATTGCGGTTGAGTTTATGGAATTGCAATGGTATCCATTCTTCAGCTACAGCAGGAGACTTTAGAGATTTGTTCTACAGGGGATATCCTTATACTTACTGAGACACATGAGAGTCCTGAGAGAGGACTTCCTTGCATTGAGGGATTTTGCTGGCTTTCTACTTGCAGAGGGAAGACGAGGGCACTGACTAGTCGCGGTTCAGGTGGTGTTGCTTGCTTATTTCGAGACTCTCTCCGGCCATGGGTCGAGCTACTATACACTGATGAGCAGGCTCGCTATATCTGGATCAAGTTGGACCACAGGTTTATGGAGTTAGATCGTGACATATTCTTGGCTATTTGTTATTTCCCTCCAGAGACATCAGCTTTCACCTTAGAGGAGGAGTCACCTTTCATGGATATTTCATCGGACATTATCAGATATGAGGATCGAGGATATATTCTTTTAGCGGGGGACTTCAATGCCAGGACTGGGTGTAGGCAAACGGAATTTCACAGAGCAGCAGATGATCCACAACGGATACATGCACTTGATTGGGATGATCTTGGACTTATACGACGATCGGCGGATGCAGCGGGTCCAGTCACATCATATGGGGAGCATATGCTTCAGTTGGGTGAGGCTCATGGACTGGCCATTTATAATGGCCTTCTTCAGCTGCCAGGCTCTGGTAACTACCCTTGCTTCCCACATAGTGGAGGACATAGCGTCGTCGACTATTTCATGGGTTCACTGTTTCTCCTTCACTTCATTTCATCCTTCTCTGTACACCGCACCACTCTTTTTGATCATTCATATCTCTCACTCTCTGTCGGTCATCTCCCCATCACACCTATTTTCTCTTCGACCCCTACAGCTAAACCCACCTACCGCTACACTTCACATCACACACCACTGTACAAAGAAGCCCTCTCCGATCTCCTTACCTATTTCCCACATGAGCATACTTTAGAGGAGCAGTCCCTCTTTCTTGTCCAGACCATCCATACTGCAGCTTCCATTGCCTTTCCATTCCCACGGCCCAAAGACCAGCAACGTCATAGACCCTATAACCCCTTGTATGATCAGGAATGCATCCAGCTACATTAGAACCTCATATATGCTCGCTCCCATCTTCCTCATATGACCAAAACCATATCTCGTGTCTATCGTAGAACCACAAAAAAAAAGAAAATCGCATAGGAGATTGGTCAGGGTAAGAAACTGATGGATCTCCTCTTTAGTTCTTCCTCAGGTTCATTCTGGAAGAGGTTCCTTCCACGGTCACCCCCACCACGGATCACAGACCTCAGCACTTGGGTCGCATATGCCAAATCATTGTACACCATCCCAGATACCCCTCCTCTTCCCACCTCTCGTCTCACGGATACTTCTAGAGAAGGCCATCACACGACTCCATTCCCATAAAGCCAAAGACATTGATGAGCTAGAGGCTGAACTTCTAAAGTATGCTCCCGACATCCTCTCACCCTTTCTCTCCATCCTCTCACCCTTTCTCTCCATCCTATTCAACCGAGCTGTCACCTCTGATTTTCCCTCTCCATGGTCCACAAACCTCATTCACCCTATCCATAAAGGCACCGGGATATACTACATCGGATCATATCTTTACTTTGAGGTCCATCATTGAGGAGGCTAAGGCCAAGACGGAGCGTGTATACTGCTGCTTTGTGGATTTCCGCAAGGCCTTTGATTCTGTGCCTAGGCATCTATTGATACAGAGACTTCATGATCGGGGCTTTCAGGAGGATGCTATACAGGCGGTAGTAGCATTGTACAGGCGAGTTATTGGCAGGGTCCGACTATCAGGAGTTATTTCACCGGAGGTGGTCAGTACTATTGGGGTCAAACAGGGATGTCCACTCTCTCCTACACTTTTTGGTCTTTACATTGACGAGCTAGAGCATGTTATATGGAGTGATGGAGGGGAGGGTTGTACATTGGGCGACCTCATTATTGCTATTCTCCTTTATGCTGATGATGTGGTTTTGCTTTCACGAACGAGAGAGGGTTTGCATCGACACTTAGATGCTCTTCTTTCTTTCTGCACACGGTGGGGTTTGTCGGTGAATGTGGCCAAGACTAAGGTTATGGTGTTCAGCACCTCTAGGTCTTTCATGATGCGGCAGGAGCTTCTATGGGATGGTCATCCACTAGAGGTTGTTGATTCCTATACATATCTAGGAGTACTATTCTCGGGGCCTACGTTCAGCATGAGACACGCAGCTATTTCCCGGGTACGGAAGGGCTATGCCTCACTGGTAGATTTGGAGAGACTATGTTTCAGCTCACACATCAGAGATGCGACTAGTAAGTGTCAGCTCTTTGACACTGTGTGCCCTCAGCTATGTATGCTTCCGAGACATGGAGTACTGGTCTGACAGCTACTGATTGGACATATATCTCCCGGCTCCAGATTCGTTTGCTCTCCCGGATGATACGGGCTAAGCCCTCAGTACCACACTAGATTATATTGGCGGAGTTCGCGGTCCCCCCCATTCAGATTGAGGCCTTATTCCATATTGTGACATTCATACAGAGGTTAGAGGATCTTCAGGACGGGGGTGCACATTATGTAGTTGCAGCTTTATCTTCATCCCGGCGCCTACACTCAGAGGGACACCTTTTCTCATGGTACTCCCAGGCTTGCCGTCTCCTCTCCACATTGGGTATCCAGTGACCTACCTGCGGGCACCCACCAGTACATCAGAGGCCTCCTTTACAGATCATATTTTCATATCACTTGGCAGGGTCCATTGGGGACCAAGAGTGAGTTTTATCGTACACACTTTCTATCTCTTGATCCGGCTGGCTGCCCCATAGTATCTTGTTACTTGCTGAGGAGTATATCACATAGTCTGCGGGTAGCGATGGGTCAGTTTTGGGTTTCTTCACATCAGCTGGCCATTGAGACCGGCATATACAGTGGCACCCCACGAGAGGACCGGCTTTGTAGCATGTGTGTTATGCATGAGATTGAGGACGAGTCACATTTCCTCTTCAGATGTCCAGCCTACTATGAGATTCGGGGGCGGTACCACTGCTTGTTCAGAGAGCACCCAGTTACACTTTCTACCTTGATATCTTATGAGGACCCTAGATGCGTCGCACTGATGATCCGAGAGATGTCAGACCTGAGGAGGAGGAGACTAGATGATACACATTCCCTGACACAGCTGAGCATTGATGAGTGCATATCCCGTCGGAGACAGAGATCCGAGGTACCCATAGGCAGCAATTCAGATGGAGAGGCCGAGATTCCCGATTCCTTCGTACATCGGCATCAGAGACCATGTCGACGGCGAGAGAGACAGCCAGCTATTAGACCACAGCCCAGAGCGCCACGGCAGCAGAGACGACACCGACAGCCTATCCGGCAACAGAGGTCCAGGGCACATCTAATGACACCTTCACAACATACCATCCACCATTTCTTCCATGCTGATGGGCATCATGATATATGATTCCAGGCTATTGGATCCTGACTGGGCCAGCCGTCTTTATGCATTGTATTTGCAGTTATTGTTTTATAGATGATTGAGCTGTAAGCTCCTATGTTATGTGCACACTTGACATGTACCTTTTCTTAGTCCTATGTACCTTAGGGTATTCAAGGACATTAATAAAATCTCTCTCTCTCTCTCTCTCTCTCTCTCTCTCTCTCTCTCTCTCTCTCTCTCTCTCTCTCTCTCTCTCTCTCTCTCTCTCCAATCCAAGACGCACATGATCGGGCCACATGGCACAATAATGGAGTAAAACCGCTGATCCAGGGGTCTGAAGATGAATTCGAGGGAACCATATGCTGTGGTGAGCCTCTAGCTCTGTTGCTGCTACCTGTTGCATTGCCTCCACCTCCACCTCCCCCCCCCCCCTTTGGCTGCCCCTGACTCTAGCTAAGGGGGGTCTCCCTCTAGGCCTAGATGTTCGTGTATCAAGAGCATGTAGTCCTATACCTTGGGGTGGCCCTACCCACTGCGAAGATTCTTGGCAAGCAATTGCATATGATGCTCCTATCCTCTCTACAAAAAGTCTATTTAGCCACCCCTCCCGAAAGAGGGTCTCCCTTTAGGTCTACGCAAAGGATGGTTGGCTCCTCCTGTGTCTATGCGTCGGGGTAGATCTGCTAAGACATCCCCCTATGCCTCTGCCCCCCTCTCCTCCTCCCCCTTTGTACCCCGCTCCTCTACCCGCTCCCCCTCCTCTTCGTAATCATTCCTAAGCTCCTCTCTATCCTCATCATCCCCCTCCTCAACCCTCTCCCGCCTCCTATTCGCCCTCCTCTGCCACTATAAAGCCCGTGCCTGAGCCTGAATCTCATCATCCAGCTCCTCCTGTGCGAGTGGTGCCCGAGGAGTAGCAACTACTGAGTCCACCAAGCAAGAGTCAGGGTTCTTTTGCAACTACAAACTGACAACATTGTTAGATGAATATCCAATGATTCAAGTACATCAGAAGCAATTCAATACGTCAAAACTCAAAACATAGCTCTTACATCAAGTAATACAATGACTCACCTCAATCAACTCAACACCCGTTGTGCGTCTGCGTCTTAGCATGTGTTCGTTGGTGTTCACATACACCAACTTTATGAATTTACGAGTGTGAGGAGGGCGAATTTGATGAACTTTCTTATTATTAATGCTTTGAATTTTTTTTTTTGTGATAATTCTTTTCAGAAGTGTCATCATGAGTACTTAGTACAAAGGAAGGTAGAGCTGCTTTTGTGATGTCTCATTAAAGTATCTTCATTGTCCAAACACCCTACTTGTAGTTTTCTTAACAATAGTTATTGACCAACTCTTTGCCTTCAAGTTCCAAAAACTTGAAAAGTTTGATGAAGACAATGCTTGACTAAAGTGTGGTGGTATTAGTGGTCCCTCATAAAAAATAGTGGATGCCATGACATTGTGTTTCCTACGAGAAAACTTGCTAGATGATTGATTGCCATTTCTTTCACACATTGTGTACATAGATAAAGATTGATATAATATCTACACCCACATGATTGTTTTTTGTTTTTTGGAATTTCTTATCTGTTTCCACTCCCGTTCAACTTCCACCTGGTCATGATACGCTCGAGGTTTCAAAACAAAAAATCAGAATATACAGCAAGTGAGCTATGGTAGACTGGGAAGTGAAAGGGGAAGAAGGATCTAATGAACTAGACAAAGATTGATGTGAGTTCAACTAATCTAAGGAAGTTGTATTGCACTATAAAGATGGAAATTAAGAAGGTGAGTCTCTTATGTAACCTTGTACTGCCATTTTGAGACATTTTGGGTATGCCAATGACTTTGCAATATACAATTCTTGATTATGCTACTAGATTGGTTGCAATGCACATCTTGGGGGATGCAAAAGTACTTTTCCCCAAGAAGTTGGAACATCAAAGTGGACATAGTTGTGTTTTAATGTCACCAAGCCTTCATCATGTTTACTCACCATTACAAAGCATTTTGATTGAAGTCTTGGTTAGAAAAGATGATAAGATTCCATTTGTGACTTCCTTTTGAAAGGTTCTCGTTATTAACTAGTTCACAAAACTAAGTTTCATGACATTTGCAAGTAAGGACAAAGTTCATGCTTAGTTAACACCTTTGTCTATAGGGATCAGTGCTCACGCTCTTTTTTTGCAGGTCAGTTGGTTTCCTGCAGTTTCTTATTTCACTCAGTTTTTGCATCAAGGAGGTATGTTTCTTGCTACTCACATTTTTAGCCGGTTTCTAGACTTTTGGTTTCCTACTTGTTTCAAGATCAACTGATAAAGTTAAAAATAAGTCAATTGGTTGTAGGACTGTGCCGGTTCCCTATGAGCATTGATAGGGATAATTCAACCATCCAACTTTTTCATTAAGTTCGACTTTCTGGACTTATTTCTTTTGGAATGCAAACGACTTAAGGTATGCCTATTGTTTAGACATGCAAGTTGAATATAAAATGACCAATATTGTTACAAGTCATGCAACTATAATGCTAGCCATTATTACACGAATAGTCCTACATTTGTTGTTGTTGAACAATACCACCATCTGTACATTTTCATTGTATGTGTAAAGTTAGGATATTGTCCTAGAATATTGTTTTTTCTAGCTTCTTAAGTTTGTGTTGTTTCCTTCTATTATGGTCACCAAGTCTTCATGAATCCTATTAGCACTTGACCACTTGGTCACTTGGTTCATTGATACATTATGTTGGTATACTTGCAAACTTTACTGCTATTGAAACAAAAATGTGTGCTTATCACTTATAGCACAAAATTTTGATTGAATTCTCTTGAAGGGTATAATGACAAACACGTCCTTCTCCAAAGGGTTCAAGGATGTACGCTATAATGATCTCTATGAAGGATACAATGATAACGACAACCAGTCTCCATTTTTTGGGGAGAAAGTACCTCAGGTACTGAGCTTTTCAAAATACTCCGAGTAGCCTTTAAAATGACCTTTTTTCTTTGTTAGGGTTTTTGTCCTTCGTTAGGCTCTCTCTCACGTCACAATTACCCTAGAGAGATTTTGACAAGGACATTCAAACTTAGTTTTGTCATCAAGAGTTCGACATATTGTTAAGTATACTTTTCTATGCTAGAATCATGATTTAGTGCCTTAATGGTGGTTAGTATCGCTATGCATCATCAAGATTTCTTCTTTAAAGTAACTTTGGAGAACAAATTTGGCCTTACATTAGGTCACTGGTGTGGTGGAACACTTGGGGCTCAAAGGAGAGTTTACGGTCTATGATCATGTTTTTGCTTGTAGTCGATCCTCTTCAACATCGGAAAACCAAGTAAGCCATTCACTAATGCTGATTGCATAAACATCTGTATATGTATCAAAATCATTATACTAGTTTGTGAAAGATGTTTCAAATAAAGACAAGATTTGTGTACACGTCAATGTATTTTATGATCGTAACTAATGTCAAGAGGATCTTCATTTAGAGAATTGATGATTTTTTGGTTAGAAACATCTGTCGAAAGAAGTTTGGTTTCATGTAACATCAAGTCTTTGTAACATCATGAGATGCAACTTTGAAGAATAGACGTTTTCAATGTTCAAGCTGTGAAAGATAATATGAACATAATATTTAAAAAATCAGAAAAGTGGGAGGTTTGGAGCTATCTTTCATGACTCCCAAGATTGCTATCCCCATATCAAGTTCCGCACTTGTGAATTGACTAGATAGCCTTAACCACTCATTAACTTCTTTATGCAAAATTCTACTAAATTCTTTTATGAATGCCATCATATATCTAGGGTGTGGGGATTATGGCCTTAAAGTGAACTAATCCCAGCTAAGAATTCATTAGAGCTCATAACTAAAATAGAGGTGAATATCTTATTCCAAATATATTATCAATATTGTAATCACTACAGTCAAACTATTGAAGTAAGTCAAACTATTGAAGGAGTTTCGAGTTTTGGTTAGGCACCACTTTCCCATGCACAAGCCAAGCTTAAATACTTGACATATGGCAGTTGGAACTTGGGCATGCTAACATGAGTCATATGTTTGGCTATCCAATTCCTAACCATGGGGTTTTGGAACCCTGACAACATATGTACATAACATTCCCTTTCCTTGGTAAATTTTCTTTTCTTGGGCAATTTAGAAATTTTCATTCTTAGTTCATCTTT
The DNA here is from genome assembly GCA_029204225.1 of Diphasiastrum complanatum. NCBI lineage: Eukaryota > Viridiplantae > Streptophyta > Lycopodiopsida > Lycopodiales > Lycopodiaceae > Diphasiastrum > Diphasiastrum complanatum. Next base: position 8,263,760 of record CM055109.1, read on the forward strand.
TCTTTCATAAGTGTCCTCATCTTTTAATTCTCGTTTCCATGAACAAAATGTTAGGAAATTGTTTGGTTTCTATGTTAAGGTACATATAGATTCCATGACTTTCTTTGGTTTCGATGATACAAAGGACATCAAATCCTTAAACATTCCCTTAAGAAGTTATAGATTATAATCAACCCGATTGAATGCCTTCACAATAATAAATGGATTGCTAATTTTTGGAGATAGCTTATATCACTTCAATGTTGTAAGTACTTGACATTCTTTTGGCATTTGCAAAATCAATAGGTGAGCAATTTTTGTTAGTATAAAGTTGTGCTCTATCTTGAGTAGTTCTTATTGTATCATTTGCCACTTGCACTAATTTGGTGCTTATCTTGCAAGGAATTTGTTGCAGCTAACACCTTGAGACTTTGAGTCCAATGGATATTGGTGAACGTGGTGGAATCATAAGCATGAAATTAAACATTTATTGGTAGATTGTATTGCACTATTGTGCACAAACTCAATTACTTGTTGGTACCTTCCCCAATCACGCAACTCTCTGAAGATATCTGCCCTCAACATATCTTCTATGAATTGGTTGACACGCTTGGCTTGTCTATCATCAGATGAATTGAGAAATAGGGCCATTTTTTTATTTCTAAAGTATTGATTTCCAGAACTATCTGGTGATCTTACATCAAGATCATTGACAATATCGTTCCTGCCATCTTGGATAGATTGCCACCACTAGCTAGATGGCATCAGGACCCTTCTTGTTTGACCACAAAATCCACTAAAATACTTTTCGGTTACCTACAAGGAATTTCCTACACATTTGATGAACCTCCTACTTTTGGTCTTTCTACTTTATTGACTTTGCATTGTTCACATCTTTGAACATATATCTCAACATGATTTTTTAGCTTTAGGTAGTAAAAGTTTCTTTTTCAAGTCATGCCTATTCTATTTGCCAAGTTGTCTTGCACTCGATCAATAACAAAATTTATGCAAGATGTTCGCTCTTATGTCTTCTCTATTTAGCACACATTTTCCAATTATTTGCTATCTTACTCTCTCTCTTGAGCTCATCTTAGAGTCTTGCTTTGCAAGATCCTCAGTAGATTTGGAAGTTCTTGGTTGGACCTCATGCCATGTACAAAATTTTGTCTAACATAAATCACAGAGAGATAAAAATTGGACTTGATCTAATCAAAGCATAGTTGATGAACCACTCCAAGTTTACTTAGGGAAGTACTTGATTTCAAAATCAAATTCTTGCATTGATCCAAATCATATATCTTAACTTCCTCTCAAATTCATCTTGGGTAATATATACTAATTTGTGATGGTCATTTTGCCTACATAGAAACATAAATCTTCATCTATCATCAATGCTTCTAGGGAGAATTACTATGCTGAATTTGATTGTGATTAATCTCATACTCTTTGGACGTTTTAGAACAACTCATCCTCTTTCTTCTAAATCATCTTGTGTGGTACATGTGAACTATTAAAAAGCAATTTTATCCAATGATTTACACTCCTAGGTGGAGAGATCAAAACACCGCTACTCTAAAGACACATCATCAATACCATATTCTCCTATAGAGCATTTATTGTTGAACCATTCAATGACAGATCTATAAGAGATATAACATGAGACTTTGAGATGCATTGTTATATATGTCATTTATTAAGGTAGTCAGATGTGTTTTAACTAACCAGAGATAAACACTATATGAAGATTCTCTTAAAAAAATTGACTATCTTCAATAACACACTCAAACAAAGTAAATAGAAGATTCACATCATTCATCAGTTCAATTGTAGTATATTGTTGTTGCTTGGGACAATGTTCTAAAAGATCGACAGACAATAAAAAAAATGACTACTAGACTCTTGAAAGAAAAGACTCTTGATACAATGATATATATGGAATATGAGCAATAGGATCAAGCATGATTTTCTTGAGACAAAAAACGAAAAGCAATAAGCAAGTAAAAAATCAAAGTAGATGTCAAGGAGGACAAGAATCTGACGATAACTAGAAATCTACTCCTTACCACATTGTTGAACTCAAGAAGAGAAACTAATCTGCCTACTGTGATAATTGGCCATTGGGTTTGAGGATGTAGGAAAAGAAAAATAGATGAAGAACTGTCGAGTAATCAAGCAAATGCCCGCAACTAGTGGGGATTTGACATTTGCCATAGATTTGGACCATCGGACGAAATTGACAAAATGGTATGCAGATGGAAGAGCATTAGAACATATGACTGACCAATGAGAATGGTTTAGTACTTACGATGCAATTCCTCATGGGCAGTGGCCAATTTATGTTGCCAATGATCGATAGAATGGTGTGCAGATGGAGGAGCGTCAAAACATACGATTGACCATTGAGAACGGTTTAGTACTTTGGATGCAATCCCTCATGAGTAGTGTCTAGTTTATGTTGCAAATGATCGACAACTTTGGGTAGTTGGAATATTGACATCCAAATAACATACATGCCTTGTAAATGGAGACAAAACTTTGGGCTTCTTCAAAAACACTATGTATATTCTAGAATCGAAGAAATACTCATTCTCCATTGGCCAAGCAGCAAACAAAACATTTACAAGAAAGCAACCTGTGAGATACAAAACAAAGACGACCACAATTGTCACGATTGGAGTCTAAGACAAGTTGTATTGATTGTTAGAAGAAGTTGTGCAACCCTCAACTGAAGTCAATGCATCAACAAGTGTTGACAAATCAGCTGTCGATGTTCAACTTTAATTTGAAAACTAGGCCATCTCAACACAACAACAATCATGTAATTTGAGATAAGAAGTTGCATTGATAGCTTATAGAAGTTGTGCAACCCTCAACAGAAGCCAATGCATCAACAACTGTTGACATTTAACTTTGGCATGAAAGATTAGGCCACCTCAAAGCAGCAATGATCAAGAAAATGACCAATGCTCAAATTGTCAAAGAGCACTAATACTTTCTGTGAAGGATGTGCATATGGCAAACAACACAAAAGTCTTTCAACATTGCCAAAGAAAGGCTTGTGAATCTTTTTACTCAGGTGTTTGTGGCCCCATGAGTGTTAAGTCTATTGGCGGTTCCTACTATTACTTCCTTTTTAAGGATGATCATAGTGGTTACTGTTTATTGCCTAAAGAACAAATTTGCAATATTTTTTTGCTTTTAGAAGCTCGAAAAAGAAGTTTGAAGTGAACTCAATGTTAGGATCAAGAAAATAAGATTTGACAAAGGCGAAGATAATGCCGATGTATTGTTCATTCAAAATGTGTAGTTGATGTAGGAAATAGAAGCCTAAGGATCCAGGATCTTAACTATTCAATCACACAAAGCATTCTCAAAAGAAAGAGAGAGATGGCTAGAAACCCTCTTGTAGAAACTTGTGGACAGCCAAGGAGAATAGTTAGTATTGCTTACAAATGTGTCTTATACAAATGGGATGCACACATATATATAGTCCAAGATGACTATCTAACTTCATGACTTTTGGCTATCCAACTACTTGACTATTGGCTTTCCAACTACTTGACTATTGGCTGTCCAACTACTTGACTGTTGACTATCCAACTTTCTATAAGTTACATAGAAAGAATAAGGTACCTCCAATATGTCAAGTTGGGGTACTTAATGTCACAATTAGGCCTAGTGGACCCATGAGTCCCTACCAAGTTAATTTCATACTAACTTAGCTAACTCTAAGTTTAGTAGGCCTAATATAATAAATGACCATGGTTACACAACTCTCGACCTTTTGGGTCAAAGTAACCTATGGTAATGTAAGCAATTCCATTTACATTCCAACACCCTCCTTAAGAAATGCATAACATAACATGAAGTAACTTCTTGAAAGAGCAAAATGCAACTTGCTGTCCGAACTCCATGTCACCAAATAAACTTCGCACCGAAGTAGTCGAAATCTCATCCCCAATCATGTCCAACATATAAAAGGAAAAGAATGCGTAATAATGAAGCATCAAGTCGAAGGGTGAGGATTTGCATGCTCCATCCGAAGTAGGGAACCAACATAAACTCGGCAATAAGTTGAAACATGGACTTGTAATCCATCATAGGCTCCCACATCATTCGAAAATACTTCTTACCATAAGGACAATAAAAAAGAGTACCAAACTCTTTTGGCATCACATCCTCCCGAACCTTACCATCAATGACTTGCTTACATAGAATAGGCGATGTACCAACATCATGATGAAGAGTACGTGTAGAACCAAAAAATTCAGCAAGAGGTACTGATTTTAAAGAGGCATGTGCCTTCCTTTCGTAGTAAGATATTTCTTTGCTGTCCTGCAAAGTCTCCAATAGCTGACAAGGAACTGTTATGGGCTGTTCAACACTTTGCTGCCCAAAGTGTTCCCAACATGGACCATAAATTGAAAAGGTTTCGCATGAAACTTTTCACTAATGCATCCATCGCATGCATCAACTTGCGGTGACTTAAAAAAAGAAGATTGCTTCAACATCTGCTCAATGTATCGTTGTTGAGAGATGAAAATCTCAGCCCCATGTGGAAGATCAACAAGAACCCAAGTGTGGTTCTTCATGAGTGAGTTGTACTCCTCTTTGTGATAAGTCATATGGCGTGTGGCACCGCTATCAATCACCCAATCAATAGATGAAAAAACAGCAACTTGTAAAGCTGAAGATGAGCTGTTTTCTGCTGAAAAACCAACAAGATTTGAAGTGGCAGAAATCTCGACTTTAGGAGAGATGAGATTATTAGTGACAAAAGCATAATCATTATTGGAAAGATTATCCTCCTTTCCAAATTGTTGTTCCAAAGTAATGATTGCGGTACTTGTATCGTTACCTTTCTCTTTTTCCTTTGCAAGCCTCTTCCTATATTCTTTGATGTGATGCCCAAACTTCTTGCAATAGTGGCACTTACCCTTCTTCTTGGAGTCTTGATCTTGAGCTTCCTTAGATTTTTGATCATCTTTGGAAGTTTTGAAAGAAGGCTTCCCTTTCCACTTGCCTTTGCCTTTGCCTTTTGCAAAGAAAGCTTGATCTTCTTGTTCACCAAAGTTGATCCTTGTTTGCTCTTCTTGAAGAAGTAAGCCAACAAGTTCGTCGAAGGAGATTTGCTGTCCCCTAAGAGAAATACTCAATGATGACACAAATGGAAGGTAAGAATTAGGAAGAGAGTTGAGAGTAATAGATACAAATTGTGATTTCTCAATCACCTCATCAATACTAAGAAGCTCCTCTCGAAGATCCTTGATCTTCGTCAAGTGGTTTGTAAGCAAATCACCTTCTTGCATCTTCAAGATAGAAAGTTGATTTCGAAGATATACCACTTTTGCCGCATTCTTTACTTGAAACATCTTTGCAAGAATCTCCCAAGCACTTTTGGAAGTCTTGCATGATCTAATATGAGGAAGGATAGATCTCTTCACTGATAATGCAATGACGGAATGTGCTTGTGCATCTCGTCGATCCCACTTCTTTTGCTCATCGGAACACACCTCCGTAGATGAAGAAGTAGTTGTTCTAGATGGTGTAATAGGTGCCAAGGTAGGCGGCCTCTCTTCGTCACCATTAACTACTTCCCACAAACCTTTAGCAATGAGAAGGTTCTTTATCATGTAGCACCACAAGGAATAGTTTGTGCCATCCAGCCTATCTTCAGTAAATAAAGAACCAATAGACTCCGATTCTTTAGCCATAACAGAAAAATCAGCTTGTAGTAGATAGGAAATAAACTTTCCAAGACCAAATCTACTCAAAGGGCAGCAACCTCAAAGCTGAAATTATGAGCACAATAGATTGCAATACTCCACATGCAATTTGCTCAACAAGTAATGAAATAGGTGGCTGATTTCTGCACAAAAAAACAGAATGCTCACAAATAGGTAGACTTCGAATGAAGCCAAAACCAGCACCAAAAATTTGCACACTATGTGCATATAGAGCTGATGGTAGCGCTGTAATAGATCCTAACACCACAGTAGGGCAAACACTAACTGATCCACCCAACCTTGCCTACTCCCTGATATAGAGTAAGCCCCTCCTAGCCCAGTGTGAGGACTGGTAGCATGCTACTGCCAAGTGTCGGCCACGTGGCACTGACGTGGCCGACCGCACGTCGGGACCCAACTGGGGGCCCTATCCTGCTGACAGGGTCCCTAGGCTGTGTTAGGCCCGCCATGGCTATGGACCGTGCTGGGGCACACTACTCACACTGTCTTGCCCTGTTGGTCATGTACACTGGACACGACCCTGACTGTGGTATCTGACCTATCTGTGTTCCCTAGGGTTCGGCACTGGTTACGAGCTCGTAACACTCCCTCCCCCTTAAGAACCGTCTTGGTCCTCTAAGACAAAGTCTGGAAAAATCTTGCGAAGGACGCTGCCTCTTTCCCAAGTGGCATTCTCAACAGGCTGATCATTCCACTTAACCAGATATTCTCGGTATAGAGTATGACGAGTCTGCGTCTCTCTACTATCAAGAATTTCCTCTGGTTCATGTGGAGGTTGTTGAGGATCCAATGGGAGAACTAGAACACTGTCCCCTACCAGATTATCTGATCTGGTTAAGGCTTTTCGTAACTGACTTACATGAAAGACTGGAAAAACCTTACTGCTGTGTGGGAGTTCTAGTTCATAGGTGACCTCGCCTAGTCTCCTACTGATGGTAAAGGGACCACAATACCTTGGAGACAACTTAGCACACACTCCTGATTTGAGGGTTTTAGAGTCAACTGGGACTCTCAAGTAGACTTTCTCACCAGTGGAGAACTGCACATCCCGTCTGTGTGGATCTGCATAATGCCTGGCTCGATCCTGGGATTGTCTAATGCTACGCTTAGCATGTTCTATCATCTGGTTTAGGTCTTCTAAAAAGTTTCTGGCTGCTTCAACTTTTTCTTGTTTAAACCCTACAGCTGTGGGTGAGCGTGGCTGAAAACCGTACATCAGCATAAATGGGCTGTATCCCGTAGCTGAATGTTTGGTACTGTTGTAAGCAAACTCACGTAACCAGTGCCGAACCCTAGAGAACACAGGAAGTCAGATACCACAGTCAGGGACGTGTCCAGTGTACACGTCCAATAGGGCAAGACAGTGTGAGTAGTGTGCCCCAGCATGGTCCATAGCCATGGCGGGCCTAACACAGCCTAGGGACCCTGTCAACAGGATAGGGCCCCACGTTGGGTCCCGACGTGCAGTCGGCCACGTCAGAGCCACGTGGCCGACACTGGGCAGTATGCATGCTACCAGCCCTCACATTGGGCTAGGAGGGGCTTACTCCATATCAGGGAGTAGGCAAGGTTGGGTGGATCAGTTAGTGTTTGCCCTACTGTGGTGTTTAGATCTCTAACATTGGTATCAGAGCCATCTCCATCTTTGGGGAGCTTAGTTTCAACAAGAGAGAAATCTATCAGAGTGTACAAAATCTCTTCCAACTTTCAGGAATTGGTAGAGCAGAGCCAGCGCTGTAGAAACAGCCTTCTACTGAGGGAATCTTTGTAGAATTACTTGTTTTTTGACAGAACTTGAACCAGATTTCTAGTGTAGCCTAGTCGCTGTAAAATCAGCTTTCAAGTCTGATTTTCGGGTGCAGATTCATCAAATCTGAGCGGATTTCAATCTGAAATAAGATAGCAGGGCCAGCGCTGGACAGGGAGGAAGCTAATTGTAGATTTATCTCCGATTTTCAGAAGTTTTTGGGCTAGTTTTTGTTACCAAATAAAGGACAGATAGGTGACCAGGGTGCTCGTGAAAATCCAGAAGTTGGCTTTTTTGGCTTCAAATCAGAGTTTTTTGGAACCACAGAGCTGTTTCGTAGTCAGCAAGGGTTACCCTTACAGCATATCAGATTTTGTTCACAAATTCTAGCCTTTGATTCGGATTTTCCAGATCAGAAGCAGTAATCAGATTCAGCTCAGACCAGCGAGCAGTTGTCTATTTGAAATCCCAGATTTTGAGATCGATTGTGTTGGAATGTAAATGGAATTGATTACATTACCATAGGTTACTTGAGATACATGTGTTTTACACACATTTCTTGCTAAAATTTCCCTGTTGGTGAGCTTAGAGTAGGGCGCTACCATCAGCTCTATATGCACATAGTGTGCACTCCTTTTAGCCACAAATTTCTGGTTTTGGTTTAGGCTTCATTAGAAGTCTACCTATTTGTGAGCATTCTGTTTTTTGTGCAGAGATCAGCCACCTATTTCATTACTTGTTGAGAAAATTGCATGTGGAGTATTGCAATCTATTGTGCTCCTAATTTCAGCTTTGAGGTTGCTGCCCTTTGAGTAGATTTTGACGTGGAAAGTCTATTTCCTATCTACTACAAGCTGATTTTTCTGTTATGGCTAAAGAATCGGAGTCTATTGGTTCTTTATTTAATGAAGATAGGCTGGATGGCACAAACCATTCCTTGTGGTGCTACATGTTAAAGAACCTTCTAATTGCTAAAGGTTTGTGGGAAGTAGTTAATGGTGACGAAGAAAGGTCGCCTACCTTGGCACCCTAGAACAACTACTTCATCTACGGAGGTATCTTCCGATGAGCAAAAGAAGTGAAATCGACGAGATGCAAAGCACATTCCATCATTGCATTATCAGTGAAGAGATCTATCCTTCCACATATGAGATCATGCAAGACTTCCAAAAGTGCTTGGAAGACTCTTGCCAAGATGTTTCAAGTAAAGAATGCGGCAAAAGTGGTATATCTTCGAAATCAACTTTCTATCTTGAAGATGCAAGAAGGTGATTTGCTTATAAACCACTTGACGAAGATCAAGGATCTTCGAGAGGAGCTTCTTAGTATTGATGAGGTGATTGAGAACTCACAATTTATATCTATTACTCTCAACTCTCTTCCTAATTCTTACCTTCCATTTGTGTCATCATTGAGCATTTCTCTTAGGGGACAACAAATCTCCTTCGACCAACTTGTTGGCTTACTTCTTCAAGAAGAGCAAACAAGAATCAACTTTGGTGAACAAGAAGATCAAGTTTTCTTTGCAAAAGGCAAAGGCAAAGGCAAGTGGAAAGGGAAGCCTTCTTTCAAACTTTCAAAGATCAAAAATCTAAGGAAGCTCAAGATCAAGGCTCCAAGAAGAAGGGTAAGTGCCACTATTGCAAGAAGTTTGGGCATCACATCAACGAATGTAGGAAGAGGCTTGCAAAGGAAAAAGAGAAAGGTAACGATACAAGTACCGCAATCATTACTTTGGAACAACAATTTGGAAAGGAGGATAATCTTTTCAATAATGATTATGCTTTTATCACTAATAATGTCATCTCTCCTCAAGACGAGATTTCTGCCACTTCAAATCTTGCTGGTTTTTCAGCAGAAAACAACTCACCTTCAGCTTTACAAGTTGCTCTTTTTTCATCTATTGATTGGGTGATTGATAGCGGTGCCACACGCCATATGACTTATCACAAAGAAGTCTTCACAAAGCTTGTAAAAGTGCATGATGGAAGCAAAGTTCAAGGTGTTGATAACACCTCTTATCCTATCAAAGCTATTGGAGTGATCCCCATTATCTTACCCAATGGTGAGGAGAAGTACATTCGTAATGTACTTTATGTTCCAAAAATAAAAAAGAATCTCATTTCGGTGTCTACAATTATGAACCAAGGATTGGTTGTGGAATTCAAAGAAGACAAATGTCTTATCAAAGACCCAAAGAGATCTCTTATGATCATTGCTTCGGGAACATTACATGGTGGATTGTTCCTTATGGATACCTATGAGCGAAGAGCTTCATCATCTTTTTATCTTGTTGCATCAAGTTCACATGCTTTGGAGCTGGCTGAATTATGGCATGCTAGGTTTGGACATCTCAACTTTGCTAGCTTGAAGATGTTGAAGAGATTCAATATAGTTGAAGTCTTCACAAAGCTTGTAAAAGTGCATGATGGAAGCAAAGTTCAAGGTGTTGATAACACCTCTTATCCTATCAAAGCTATTGGAGTGATCCCCATTATCTTACCCAATGGTGAGGAGAAGTACATTCGTAATGTACTTTATGTTCCAAAAATAAAAAAGAATCTCATTTCGGTGTCTACAATTATGAACCAAGGATTGGTTGTGGAATTCAAAGAAGACAAATGTCTTATCAAAGACCCAAAGAGATCTCTTATGATCATTGCTTCGGGAACATTACATGGTGGATTGTTCCTTATGGATACCTATGAGCGAAGAGCTTCATCATCTTTTTGTCTTGTTGCATCAAGTTCACATGCTTTGGAGCTGGCTGAATTATGGCATGCTAGGTTTGGACATCTCAACTTTGCTAGCTTGAAGATGTTGAAGAGATTCAATATGGTTGAAGACAATCCTAATATTGAGCATCTCGAAGGACATGTATGCGAAGGATGCATACTTGGAAAATTTCAAAGGCAAGCTGAAACTATTAGAGTTGATGGCAAATTTAATTTGGTTCATAGTGATGTGTGTGGTCCAATGAGGACCGAATCCATTGGAAGGTGTAAGTACTTTGTTACTTTTATTGATGACCTTTCAAGATTTACATGGATTTATCCTATGAAGGCAAAACTTGAAGTTTTTCAACGCTTTAAGGATTTTCTAGCAATGATAGAAAACCAGTTTGGGCACTCTTTGAAGATCTTACGTACCGACCGAGGAGGGGAATATATAAAGAATACGTTCGGTACTTATCTTCAAAGCAAAGGTATCCATCATCAAATGACAACCCCTTACCTCAACAAAATGGAGTTGCCGAAAGAAAGAATCGCACTATCATAGAGATGGCTCGATGCATGCTCAAGGCAAAGGGCCTACCTCACAAGTTTTGGGCTGAAGCGGTTATAACGGCGGCTTACATTAGTAATTGGTGTCCTACTAAAGCCTTGAAGCTATTAACTCCTTATGAAGTTTGGTATGGTAAGAAGCCTCCTGTTTTTCACTTACGCATCTTTGGTTGCACGGTTTATGCTTTCATTCCCAATAAGCTAAGAACCAAGCTTGATGATAAAGGAGTTAAATGCATATTTGTTGGCTATAGTAGCGAAAGCAAGGGTTATAGACAACATGGTCCATGTTGGGAACACTTTGGGTAGCAAAGTGTTGAACAACCCATAACAGTTCCTTGTCGGCTATTGGAGACTTTGCAGGACATCAAAGAAATGTCTTACTACGAAAGGAAGGCACATGCCTCTTTAATATCAGTACCTCTTGCTGATTTTTTTGGTTCTACACTTACTCTTCATCATGATGTTGGTACATCGCCTATTCTATGTGAGCAAGTCATTGATGGTAAGGTTCGGGAGGATGTGATGCCAAAAGAGTTTGGTACTCTTTTTTATTGTCCTTATGGTAAGAAGTTTTTTCGAATGATGTGGGAGCCTATGATGGATTACAAGTCCATGTTTCGACTTATTGCCGAGTTTATGTTGGTTCCCTACTTCAGATGGAGCATGCAAATCCTCACCCTTCGACTTGATGCTTCATTATTACGCATTCTTTTCCTTTTATATGTTGGACATGATTGGGGATGAGATTTTGACTACTTCGGTGTGAAGTTTATTTGGCGACATGAAGTTTCCTACAGATTGGTGGCTTCCAATTCGAGTTTTTCAGAGCAGCAGACCACTACACCTGACAGCAAGGGTAGGGAGCAGGAAAGATCAAAGATTTATTTGTATCTTGGCACCCTGATTTCTGATTTTTCGGAACAGCAGGTCTGCAAATAGTTGTGGAAGAGCTGAGAGGGCTTTTCTTGATTCTCTCTTTGGAAGTACAGTCTTCAGAAAGAGCTAAGTTTTTTTTCCCTCCTTTGTACAGTTCTAATTAGTCTTTTCGACTTCTTTTTAAGAAGAAACGTCAGGAACTCCTTTTCTATCTTAGAAAATGACCACTTCTCCGGGACCAAATCAACCCCTGACAAGAGGCATTGATGAATTAGAAACAGAATCTCTGAGGTTCAGTAAGGGGAAAGAACCCATGGAAGTGGAGGAACCAGAGCAATTCACCGAAGAACTCGACTAGTTGGTTACCAAGGAGCAGTATCTCCACTTGGTAACAGAGGTGGATGAATTGAAACTGGCTTTTGCCAATTTCAAATCCAGTATGGACGACTCGTTCGCCTAGCTCAAAAGTTTAATTTTGAACTCTGCGAAAGGAAGCCTCCCGTCCACTTCTCAGCCATCCCCTTCTCCATTATGATCAGTTTCGGGTGAGCCTATTCGGGCTCATTCCAGTGTCTTTAAGGACTTAAAGCCTCCTACTTTTATTGGGGAAGAGAAGGATAGAAACGCAAATATTCTACAAACCTTCCTCAACAAATGGAAGAACATACATGCTCTTAAACAGACCCTTGACCATTTGCAAGCTATAGAGGCCATTCTTTCCCTAGGGCCCATGGCCTATAAGTGGTGGTTAAACCTCCAGGAGACTGGGCAGACTCCCCGGTCATGGAAAGCTTTTGAAGAGGCTTTCCTAAGAGAGTTTCTACTTGAAAACGAATTTGATAGAGCCTGGGAAGCCTGGGAAAAAACAGTAATGGATAGATCCTTAATCCAATATATCTCGCAGTATCGAGAGGCAATTTTAAAGATCAAAAGTATGGATAACTATCAGAAAGTCAGAGGATTTGTCTGTGGCCTTAAAGATGAATATAAACTAGAGATCCAGAGAAACTTGACTACTACCCTAGAGCAAGCTCTCAGATATGCTCAAATCTATGATGATTCAGTGGGTAGGAAGAAGGCGAGACATCAACCTCTTTTTGAGCAGCCTCCTTTGAAAGACTTTCAATTTAAAAAGAAATTTTTTTAAAGAAAGAAAGAAGATAAAGTTAAGAGTGAAGCTCCTCAGAAACGCCCATTGCTCGAGTTCATGGACCGCATAGGCGAGTCTCTCCAGCGTTCTGAGCTGGACCCTGCCAGGTATAACTTTTTCCGTCTCACCATCCTTACTTCCATTTCGCACTCTGTTTCGTCTTGCTGCCGCAACACGATGGTATGTAACTGTTGCCTCCATGTGGTTTGGTCCACAGGTTGGAGCCTATCAGACGCTTGTGGCAGCGGCGATGTGATAAGTTTCATCGGCCCATTCACAGTGTGGCCCACATACTGCATCCGCTGTTTCAGAGCGAGAGACAGTACGACGATGCAGAGCTGCGTGCGGACTGGTTCACATACATCCGCCTCCTCAGCAGCGACACTGGGTTCCGCAGCAGGCTGGAGGTGCAGAGGCTCGGTTACAGGTAAACTCTTGATCTATCGTACGCTGTCGTTCGTTCAATTTCCCTGCGCGGGCTCAAGTGTACTCAAGCATATCGTTGCTCAACTGCAGGCACTCTCTGGGGCTGTTCAACGAGGACCTTGCACGTGTCCGAGAGAACAGGCTCTTGCCTGTATCATGGTGGGAGAGCTACAGCACCGGGCAGCCAGACCTGAGGACGCTCGCGCTCCGAGTCCTTTCACAGGTATGTTGTCTGATCTCATTCATCCAACCAATTTTCGCATTTTCTCTACAAGGTCGGTACTCACTGATAATTAATTCCGGGGGAAAAACAGGGGCCATAAATTGCTTTCATTTTGCTTTTGGGATGGGGGACAATGCAGGCAGGTGCCTATATATATATTTTTTTTGAAAACAAACGGACGTGTCCGGACGCGGACGCACCCCTGGCGCGTCCGTGTCCGGACGCGGATGCGCGCGCGCGCGTCCGCGTCCGCCATCCGCTTCCTTAGCTATATATATGTCTAAGGAAGTGGGACGCGAACGCGCGTCCGGACGCGTCCGGTTTTTTTTTTTTTTAAACTTTTAAAAAAAATTTAGACTAAGAAAATTAAAAAGAAAAAATTTGAAGCCAGAGGTGCGTCCGGTTGTATGGACACGTCCGTTTTTTATTTTTTTTAATATTTTTTAGGGTTTTTGAGTTTACAAAAAAAAAATGGACGCGGGCATTATATATATCGCCGGCATTATATATATCGCCGGTACCACATCAGTGGTACCGCCGGTACGGTACCCCCCTTAGACCCGCGGTACCAGGGCGGTACCATTTTTAATTTCTTTTAAAATATTTTTGATAAAATATTTTTAAAAAATATTTTTAATAATTTTTTTTTGCATATTAACTACCAAAAAAGGACAAAAACAAGTAAAGAAAAGGGGTTCTGGGTGTAAAAAAGAGGGTACAGTACATGATGCAGGGGACTGGTGCAGTGGCACATGGGCACTGCGGGTGAGCAGACCGAGGGGCCAATGGGAGACCAACACAGGGGAGTAGCATCACATGGGGGCAAGTACAGAGGCACATGGGCACTGTGGGTGAGCAGACCATGGGGCCAATGGGAGACCAACACATGGGGGGAGCATCACATGGGGGCAGGTACAGAGGCACATGTGTTAGTCCAGTAGTAATTCGTGGGTCCAAGTAAAGTCTAATTATGTTAAGGGACCCTATCTTGACTTTTGGGGGTGCCCTATAATTAGTAGTGGGTCTTGGAAGGTTCTAGAACTTAGAGTTTGGAAGAGTCTAGGCCCTTGGAAGGCCTATTTATATGTACTCTTTGTTCATTTGTAATTCATTCCCTTTCAAGCATTGCTACTACTTTCTCTCTCCTTGAGGGCGCCTAACCGTCTCCCTCTTCTTCTTCTTCCTCTTTTTCTTCTTCTTGTATATGGAGATTGAATGTTAGAAGGATCTTGGCACTTTGATTTCCTACACTCTGGGCCTCATCCTGTGCACCATCCACTGAATCATCCTGTGCACCAACCTCTGAATCATCCCGTGCCTCATCATGTGCACCCTGTAGACCCTGCATGGCCTCCCAATCTGTGGAATCAAAGTCATCTGGTGCCTCCTTTGGTGTGTTGTCGTAGTAACGGCCATGACTCTGTGCTGCACGCATCCAAACATCTGCGGGACCGGCATCTAAACCACTCTGCCCTCTATCAAGAGCCTCCTCCATCAAGTCGACATAGGTAGGTATGCCACTGGCCCCCCCTGTGTGCCCTGCCTTCTGCCGGTATAACCTGTGCCATGTGTCCCACCTCTGCCACGTGATGCACCTGTGACCCCTGCCCGTGGCGTGTGCCCTACACCTGTATAATCTGCCTCATCCCTCTCTGGTCTGGCAAACACAATCCGAATGGGCTCATCCTCGTCATGCTCATCCTCTGACACTGGCTCATCTGCCTCATACAATGGAGGCTCTCTGTGCTCAAGCCCAAGCTCTCTCTCTCTCTCTCTCTCTCTCTCATCTCGGCAAGCTCCCTCTCTCTCTGCCATCAACTGTGTGCCCAGGTCATCTACAGGCATGGGATGGGTGCTGTCCGTAGGCAAGTCGACCTGGCGCTCCAAATTTGATATCTTCGTCTGCAAGACCAAAATTGAGCGTGTCAGGAAAACAACTTGATCAAAAATTGAAACCTACATTTTAGTGAGACGTCAACCAACATGCAATGGGAGAATAGCTTTTCACCTGCAATGCGCTTATAATGGTCGGCAGTCTCCTGGCGAGACGTGCGTTGGTGCTACAGAACACCAACCGCTCCAACTGACTCATTGACAGCCTGTTTCTTCTCCTCGTGTGAATGAGTGCCCATGTACTCCAATTACGCTCACACACGGAGGCAGCGCAGTCCTGTGGTACGTGCAATGAAATGGTTCAGCACACGTGCACGGGTGGAACGTCAACGAAACACAGCAAGGGAGGATGAGATGAGATGCATACCTGTGAAAGGACCCGCAGTGCAAGACGCTGTATGGATGGATAGGTGCTGCCGAACATGGTCCACCAGGTAATGGGGAGTTGCCTCCTCTCTGGATCCTGAGCAGCCGGGTGATCGAACGTGCCCATGCCGAAACGAAATGCAGCGAGCTCCTCCATGAGCCTGATAGGATCTAAACCTATGTGTGGACCCACCCTGTGAATGTACTGAAGCCAATCGGCCTCGAGTTACCCTGTCTGCGATCTGTGTCGGAGAGAGGAAGAGGGGATGCAGCATGTGTGCAACGCTGTGGATACTCCTGTGGAAGTAGTTCCACAGCGTCTCCCGTATGAACTTCAGCTCTGTCATCCTGCAGTTGAGAGGCATGTGGTTTAGGGTATTACGAAAAATCGTAACATTTACAAAAAAACAAACTAGCAACCATTGAAAAAATAAAGAACAATTACAACACTGTACCGCTTACCTCTCTGGCTGCAAGATGGGCAGCTGCAGGAACTGTCCAATCCGGTCCATGAGCTCATACACCAGTCCAAGTGTCGACCCCTCGTTGTCAGCCATGCGGAGCACAATGTAGAGTGGTCGAAGCAGTCCTGACAATGTCTATGCATCCCTCCAGAACTGGTCTCCCCTCACCGTGGAAGAGATGTGCTCCCCATCCTCAGTGTGCTGAAACTTACTGGCACGCCAAAGATCACTGGCAACCATCTGTAGAAGCTGCTCCCTACACCTGATAAGACGGTCGATGACCACCAAGTCAAATGCAAAGCGTGTGGGGGCTGGCTTACAGAGGTCCAGATGGCTGAATACCCGGAACATGGCAAGAACACGCCTCTTTCTGGTGACAAAAGTCACCAGGAAGAGGGCCTCCCGGACGATGGCTCTAACCCAGAGAAGTGCTCCTATGTCCCCCATCAGAAGGTCTATGCCGTGTGCTGCACAGGGGGTATGAACAATATGAGGGAACTCGGCCTCTAGCAGTACACCCATCTCTCTCTCTCTCTCTCTCTCTCTCTCTCTCTCAAGACCAAAAGATTTTTTGGGAGAAGTATCCTCATGTTCTTTGTGCGTGGGAAATTGTAATAGATCCTAACACCACAGTAGGGCAAACACTAACTGATCCACCCAACCTTGCCTACTCCCTCATATAGAGTAAGCCCCTCCTAGCCCAGTGTGAGGACTGGTAGCATGCTACTGCCAAGTGTCGGCCACGTGGCACTGACGTGGCTGACTGCACGTCGGGACCCAACTGGGAGCCCTATCCTGCTGACAGGGTCCCTAGGCTGTGTTAGGCCCGCCATGGCTATGGACCGTGCTGGGGCACACTACTCACACTGTCTTGCCCTGTTGGTCATGTACACTGGACACGACCCTGACTGTGGTATCTGACCTATCTGTGTTCTCTAGGGTTCGGCACTGGTTACGAGCTCGTAACACTCCCTCCCCCTTAAGAACCGTCTTGGTCCTCTAAGACAAAGTCTGGAAAAATCTTGCGAAGGACGCTGCCTCTTTCCCAAGTGGCATTCTCAACAGGCTGATGATTCCACTTAACCAGATATTCTCGGTATAGAGTATGACGAGTCTGCGTCTCTCTACTATCAAGAATCTCCTCTGGTTCATGTGGAGGTTGTTGAGGATCCAATGGGAGAACCAGAACACTGTCCCCTACCAGATTGTCTGATCTGGTTAAGGCTTTTCGTAACTGACTTACATGAAAGACTGGAAAAACCTTACTGCTGTGTGGGAGTTCTAGTTCATAGGTGACCTCGCCTAGTCTCCTACTGATGGTAAAGGGACCACAATACCTTGGAGACAACTTAGCACACACTCCTGATTTGAGGGTTTTAGAGTCAACTGGGACTCTCAAGTAGACTTTCTCACCAGTGGAGAACTGCACATCCCGTCTGTGTGGATCTGCATAATGCCTGGCTCGATCCTGGGACTGTCTAATGCTACGCTTAACAAGTTCTATCATCTGGTTTAGGTCCTCTAAAAAATTTCTGGCTGCTTCAACTTTTTCTCGTTTAAACCCTACAGCTGTGGGTGAGCATGGCTGAAAACCGTACATCAGCATAAATGGGCTGTATCCCGTAGCTGAATGTTTGGTACTGTTGTAAGCAAACTCTAATATCGAGAGATACTCCTCCCAATTAGTCCGCTTCTTGCTGACGTATGCACGAAGCATATCCTCCAGCACTTTATTTACCCACTCTGTTTGACCGTCCGTCTGTGGATGGTCGGTGGTACTCATATTAAGTTTAGTATGGAGATGATGGAATACTACCCTCCAAAAATTTCCAGTAAACTTAATGTCCCGGTCGCTGACTATGCCGGAAGGTAGACCGTACAATTTAAATAGCCCGTTTACAGACAACCTCGCTAACTCTGGAGCTCTAACGGTTGTTTTGGTCGGAATAAAATGAGCCATTTTGGTCAGACGGTCAACTGTGACCCATATAGCGTCATTACCCTTTTGGGTTTTAGGCAGGCCTACTATAAAATCCATGGAGATACTCTCCCATTTACCAGCTGGTATTTCTAAGGGATGCAACAACCCTCCTGCCTTTAAACGCTCTGCTTTATTTACTTGACATTTCTGGCAACTGGTTACATACTGGTGGACGTCCTTTTTCATACTGGGCCAGAAAAATTGCCTACGAAGAAGCTCATAGGTCTTCTGTATGCCTGGGTGTCCCGCGCTAGGATTGTCATGACATTCATATAGGACCTGCTGCCTATAATCCTCTGAATTGGGGACACATACTCTATCTCTATAGAGCAAGTACTCATCCTGAATGGAATACCGTTTCCATTTGAATCCTTGAGTCAACTAACCCTCAACCACTGGGGTTTGCTTGGGTAATACAGGCTCAGAATCCTCAACGTCATCTGACGACGTATACTCGGACTCATCATCATCCTCAACGGAAGCTGCCGTATTCTTGGATGAACTGGCACCAGCCCCGGGAACTGGTTCTGGAGTCTGTAACTGTCTGTTCTGGACTGAGTTCCAGATAATAGAGAAGAATGCATCATGTTGGCATTTCCCTCTCAAGGACTCGAGTAACTCATTACGAATCTGAGTAAAACTCAGCTCGTTTATCATAGGCATTCTGCTAAGGGCATCTGCTACTGTATTGAATTTTCCACGCCTATATCTGATAGACATGTCAAACTCTTGCATCAACTCTGCCCAACGAGCTTTCCGACCTCTAAGCTCAGGTTGATTGCAAAGGTATCTGAGACTCTCATGGTCTGTCAGGACCTCAAAGTTGGCACCATACAAATAATGCCTCCAGGTCTTAAGGGCATGGACTATAGAAAAGAGTTCCTTTTCATAGGCACTGTACCTAGTCTGAGCTGGCTCGAGTTTTTTACTCTCGAACGCAACTGGTCGTCCACCCTGAGTTAGCACAGCGCCTACTGCAAAGTCGCTAGCATCTGTTTCGACCACAAATGGCTGATTGGGGTCGACGACTTTTAAGACTGGTGGTGTAGCTAAGGCTGTTTTGAGAGCATCAAAGCTCTCCTGTTGTGCAGACTCCCAAATGAACTCCTTTCCCTTCCCCTTAAGGAGATTTGTCATAGGGACTGCTATCTGAGCATATTCCTTGACAAATCGTCTGTAATATCCCGCCAGACCAAGAAAGATTTGAAGTTCCAAAATATTCTGAGGTCTCAGCCAACTGAGTATGGCTTTAACCTTATTTGGGTCCATCTTAATCCCATCTGAAGAGATAATGTGACCCAAATATGCTACTTCTTCAACGAAGAATTCACACTTGGATTGTTTAGCATAAAGCTTATGCTTTCTGAGCAGTCGAAACACCTTTCTGAGGTGTTTTAGATGCTCCTTCCTGGTTTTGCTGTAAACGAGGATGTCATCTAAAAATACGACTACAAATTTACCCAAGTATGGTCTGAGGACACTGTTCATCAAGGTCATAAAGGTAGCTGGAGCATTTGTGAGCCCAAATGGCATCACCTTAAACTCATAATGACCGTGACGAGTCCTAAAAGCTGTTTTCGAGACATCTTCCGATTTTATACGGACTTGATGATATCCCGATCTGAGGTCTATTTTGCTGAAAAACTTAGCCCCGTCGAGTTGATCAAACAACTCGTCTGCCCGAGGCATAGGGTATTTATTCTTAATTGTGACTTTATTGAGGGCTCTGTAATCTACGCAAAGACGCATAGACCCCTCCTTCTTTTTCACCAATAGGACTGGTGAGGCCCATGGTGAACTACTGGTCTGAATTTGGCCTTTCCCAAGATAGTCTGTTAACTGCCTAGTTATTTCTTCATCCTCTGTTCGGCTGACCCGATACGGAGGTTTAGAAACAGGTGCTGTACCTGGTTCTAGGTTTATTACATGATCTACCTCTCTGCTAGGTGGTAAACCATGTGGCAAATCTTCAGGAAAAACATCTTTAAATTTAGACAATAAAGTTTCTAATTTATTGATTTTCTGCTGAATAGAACTGGAAATAGAAACTTCAGGAATAAACTGAAAGTCACATAAGAATACCTGATGGTCTTCGTCTCCGATTAGCTGACAGAGCTCTGAACTGCAGACCATAGGGCTGTTGGGAACATCATGCTCCCCATGCAACTGGATCTCTCGGCCTTTATACTGAAAGCTGAGGGTGTTCTCCTGATAGTTTCTGTGGAGGGAAGGTCCTAAACTGTAGGGCAATCTCTCCCGAGAACAATGTCTGTTCGATCCAGGTGCATTATCTGAAAGTTTATTTGATCTTGGTACCCCTGAATACCAAGATTTAACTTACTTACCATAGTTTCCCATATTTTTTTATCTTCACCCTTAGCTAATGAAACTATGTACCTATGCTGACTAGGTACTTCTGGTAGTTTAAGCTTTTTAACCAGGGTGTGGTTGATGAAATTATGGGTTGCCCCATCATCAACCATGACTCTTACTGACTGGTTACCAACTTTCCCATGCATACGTACTAGGTCATGCGGCCCAAAGCTGAAGGGTCTCGCTAGCATTGCAGAGGTCAGCTGGCAACAGTGTTCATGATCTTCATGATACACTTTGATCTCGGAAGCTGCCGAGTTACTGGGGAAACATATAGTCTGAACAAGATGAACTTGTTTTTTATCTTTTTTAGTGAAAGGCCCCTTGGGACACTGTCTGACTGTGTGTCCCTTGCCCATACACACAAAGCACAAACGTTCTTGTTTGGCTTTCTCAAAATCATCTGGTTTTAAGGGCTGTATGAGTGAAGGGCGTTTCTGAGGAGCTTCACCTTTAAATTTATCTTCTTTCTTTCTTTTTAAAAATTTCTTTTTAAATTGAAAGTCTTTTTGAGGAAGCTGCTCAGAAAGTGGTTGTTGTCTCGCTCTCTTCCTACCCACTGAATCATCATAGATTTGAGCATATCTGAGAGCTTGCTCAAGGGTAGTAGGCGAGTTTCTCTGGACCTCTACTTTATATTCATCTTTGAGGCCACGGACAAATCCCCTGATTTTCTGATAGTCATCCATATTTTTAATCTTTAAAATTGCTTCTCGATACTGCGAGATATATTGGATGAGGGATTTATCCATTACTGTTCTTTCCCAGGCTTCCCAGGCTCTATCCAGTTCATTTTCTGGTAGAAATTCTCTTAGGAAAGCTTCTTCAAAAGCTTTCCATGACCGGGGAGTCTGCCCAGTCTCCTGGAGATTTAACCACCACTTATAGGCCATAGGCCCTAAA
Organism: Diphasiastrum complanatum; assembly: GCA_029204225.1. Taxonomy (NCBI): domain Eukaryota; kingdom Viridiplantae; phylum Streptophyta; class Lycopodiopsida; order Lycopodiales; family Lycopodiaceae; genus Diphasiastrum; species Diphasiastrum complanatum. The sequence goes on from CM055109.1 coordinate 8,285,178, forward strand.
GAAAGACTGGCCTCAATTGCTTGCAAATGGTCAGGGGTCTGTTTCAGAGCATGAATGTTCTTCCATTTGCTGAGGAAGGTTTGTAGAATATCTGCATTTCTATCCTTCTCTTCCCCATTAAAAGTAGGAGGCTTTAAATCTTTAAAAACACTGGGGTGAGACCGTAAAGTCTCACCCGAAACTGATGGAAGTGGAGAAGGGGATAACTGAGAAGTGGAGGGAAGGCTTCCTTTCGCGGAACTCAAAATCAAGTTTTTGAGTTCAGCGAACGAGTCGTCCACACTGGACTTGAAATTGGCTAATGCCAACTTCAGTTCATCCACTTCTGTTACCAATTGGAGGAACTGCTCCTTGGTAACCAGTTCGTCGAGTTCTTCGACGAACTGTTCCTGTTCTTCTACTTCCATGGGTTCCTTCCCTTCTCTGTAAGCCAAGGCTTCTGTTTCAAGTTCGTCGAAGCCTCTCTTCGGGGGTTGATCAGGTCCCTGAGGAGTGGTCATCTTCGGAACTGAAAGAGAGCTACCTTAACTTCTGAAGGAAAAAAAAGTCTAAAAGACTAATTTACAACTGTACAAGGAGGGAAAGAAAACTTAGCTCTTTCTGAGAACTGTACTTCCACAGAGAGAATCAAGAAAAGCCCTTTCAGCTCTTCCTCCACTGCTTTCAGATCTGCTGTCCGGAAAAATCAGAGATCAAGGTACCAAGAAAAAGAAACAAACTTCTGATCGTCTTGGCCCCTTCCCTCGCTGTCTGAGGTGTATACTTTTTGCTCCAAAATTCCCGTTTTAGGACCCAAAACAGTTGCAAACTTGTGGTTCCTGCCAAAGACCTTCAGCACTGGACCTGCACCCACGATTCTGTCTCAGATCCGCTCCAAATTCCAGAAAATTTCACTCCAAATTCGAAGTTTCCACCCAATTTGGCAGCGCTGGACCTGCTCCACGTTTTCTATTTAAAATGTGCTCAAAAATCCACAACTGATACATAAAAATCAAGGGTAAATCCCTGATTTTTCAGCGCTGAGCTTCTACAAGGGGTTGTGCCTCAAACAACTGTAAATTCCCAGCAAATTTCAAGGATTTGAAAGCTGTTCCTACAGCGATTTTCCTCCTCAATTCTTTTCTGAGAATCTGAGAAATCTTTCCTATCTTCTGATAGCTTTCTCTACTGCTGTCCTGAACTCCCTAGGATGGAGATGGCTCTGATACCAGTGTAATAGATCCTAACACCACAGTAGGGCAAACACTAACTGATCCACCCAACCTTGCCTACTCCCTGATATAGAGTAAGCCCCTCCTAGCCCAGTGTGAGGACTGGTAGCATGCTACTGCCAAGTGTCGGCCACGTGGCACTGACGTGGCCGACCGCACGTCGGGACCCAACTGGGGGCCCTATCCTGCTGACAGGGTCCCTAGGCTGTGTTAGGCCCGCCATGGCTATGGACCGTGCTGGGGCACACTACTCACACTGTCTTGCCCTGTTGGTCATGTACACTGGACACGACCCTGACTGTGGTATCTGACCTATCTGTGTTCCCTAGGGTTCGGCACTGGTTACGAGCTCGTAACAAGTGCCCTACTCCAAGCTCACCAACAGGGAAATTTCAGCAAGAAATGTGTCCAAAACACATGTATCTTCATTTAAGAAGTAAATCTGAAATTTTCAGCATGTAATTGAGTCAAGATCACATGCAATTGGTTTGAGCATGGGCGCCCTACTGCTAGCTCTCAAATAGGTGAAGGTGCCCTGCACTTTCCTGCAAAAAAGGCTATAAGAAGATAAATAGATTCTTCTCCTGCAAAAATCAGCAGCTTGATGATTTTCTGCAACCAAAAGGGGAAGAAGATATTTTCCTATTGGGCGCCCTCCTCTCCTGCAAGCAATATGATCACCTAAAGGCTTTGATACCATGTAGGAAATAGAAGCCTAAGGATCCAGGATCTTAGCTATTCAATCACACAAGCATTCTCAAAAGAAAGAGAGCTTGTGGACAGCCAAGGAGAATAGTCAGTATTGCTTACGAATGTGTCTTATACAATTGGGATGCACACATATATATAGAGTTATGAACGTAGCCACGGCTGATCTAGATTTAGTCTATGAAAGCATCACATAAGCAAGACTTAACCCTAGAAAGCAGGAGAGAGAAAGCTTAAAGAGACTAAAGAAGGAGATCATATCATAAGCCAAGTAACAAATGACACAGAATCCCTACTTATAGCCAAGAGGAAGCCCTAAAAGGAAGCTTCCAGTGGCTAGGGCCAAACTGAGAGGGAAAATAGTGCGCCCTCCAAGAAGGCCCCCACTCTCAGTAATATGACCAAATAACCAATATAGTGAATCATAGGGCCCAAGGCCAATAATATGGTCTAAATGTCAATAATAGGGCCCAAGGCCAACCATATAGTCTAAATGTCAAATAATGAATAAAAAAGGGCCCAAAGCCTGCCTATGCATAAAGTAAAGTAAATGTAAATGGACATGGTGAATGTAATGAGCCGAGTCCATAACTTATAGTCCAAGATGACTATCTAACTTCATGACTATTGGCTATCCAACTACTTGACTATTGGCTTTCCAACTACTTGACTATTGGCTGTCCAACTACTTGAATATTGACTATCCAACTTTCTATAAGTTACATAGAAAGAATAAGGTGCCTCCAATATGTCAAGTTGGGGTACTTAATGTCACAATTAGGCCTAGTGGACCCATGAGTCCCTACCAAGTTAATTTCATACTAACTTAGCTAACTCTAATTTTAGTAGGCCTAATATAATAAATGACCTTGGTTACACAACTCTCGACCTTTTGGGTCAAAGTAATCTATGGTAATGTAAGCAATTCCATTTACATTCCAACAGTTGACAAAGCTTCATTGCGCGACATTGCATTTGACCATCCAATAACTCAAGAAGCAAATAGCACAATCACAAGTCTTGAAGAGAATCAAAGCATTCACTCAGAAGCAACATATGAATTGTTTTTGTTGGAAAATGTCACCGAAGAAAATATCCTTATTTCACAATTTGGCCCTCCATAATGTAGGGTGTTAAAAAAAACTGATTTTGGAACTTCATTCACTTTCAAAGTTTTGATTGCATATTTGAGCTTTTTGCACTAGGTTGATGACAAAATTACTCTCAAAAGTCTGTATAATAAAGAACTACATGTCACTTCTTCATATTCTTTGATTACAAGAGCACAAACGAGCTCTTATAATAACAAAAACATTTAGCATAGTAGGTTTGATGGAAGTTTTTGATCCGATGCAATAGACATATGCAAATTAGGATTCAATAGAACCATAGGTACCGGGTACCGCGGATCCCGGTACCGCGGTACCAGTATGGTACCGCGGTACCATACCGGTCCCACAGTACCAATTTTTTTTTTTATACGAAAATAACACGGAAAAAAAATTCTAATTTTAATTTTTTTTTAATTATGGTGCCGCCCTGGTACTGCAGATCTGAGGGCGGCACCATAATGGCGGTACCAGAGGGTACTATGAATAGAACATATGAATGAAATCCACTTTGGAGAAGTTTCGAATCAACAAGATGATTAACAACAATCGAAACACCCACAAAGACAACAAAGGCCACTAGATCGATATGAAAAATGGTTAGTGGATCTTCACTAGATCAATGCAAGGCAAGATTGGTTGCAAATGGCTATTCACAACAACCAACTTGCTCCAGTTGTGAAATTCAAATGTATCAAGACTATACTCTCGATAGTAGCAGTAGAAAATATAAGAATGCTATAATTTGACCTGAAGATTGCATCTCTACATGGAGAATTGCGAGAAGAAATTATTCTGGAGCAACCATAAGGTTACATCCAAGACGAAAGACTAGATGGCATTTGCATTTTCAGAAAAAACCTACGTGGTTTGAAGCAAGCATCTCAAACCTGAAACACAAGATTCAACAATTTTTTGTTTAACTATCATTTGCCATGAAGCATAATAGACCCATGTGTCTACCACAAGAAGGATGACTCGAAGACAGTTGTGGAAATTCATGTGGATGATGGTATACGCTACTACATTGACCAACAAATGAGCGAGAGAGAAAAAAAAAAACGCTTTATTATTGTCTATGAATGCCAAAAGGCATATAAGACTAGATAGTACATCTCAAGTGTGATAGTCTGCATAGGAGCATAAAAATGTCTCCAAGATTTAAATAAAAATAATCTAGACTTAATCAATCAAAGAGCGCCTGTGATTGTTTAAGTGAAATCTCTGCATAAACTGAAAATAGTGCTGCTACTAATATAATGATACCATAAGGCATGTTGTAAAGGGGGCAATATATGAGATATGATGTCATAGTGGAGTAGGCTCGGCACTGTTTGTGAGACTGAAGATGGAGTGTTGTCTCCAGTATGGGTGCTCATAGTCTGTCGGTTCAAAGGGCTCTCGTTATCACTACTGTATGCTACCTCCAATCTTGATATGTGGATGGGATATTTGTCTCATTCTCTGATAATTTCTTAAGAAAAAGGAGGTGATTTGGAGATGGGAGCCTAGGTCTCCATATTGATCTCTCTAGCACATATGTCGCCTTAGAAGAAACATCTCTTGTATCATTAGGGAAACAACATAAGGGATAAGAGACTAGTGTGTGACAGGTGAATCACAAAAAAGTAGGTGACGCCCTCTGATCTCATGTGCTCCTCTGACTCCTCCTCGCCGCCCTCACGTGGGATACCTGAAATCGTCCTGGATCCACATATAACTAATGTGAGGAAACTCGGAACTGTTCCAATGTATACTGGAGGCAATGTGAAAGACCACTATCCAGGTACCGAGGGAATACTGGTATATCAACAACATCTAACTCCAAGAAGTGGGAACGATAGAAGTCTAATTTGACCCCAAGAGGTCCCTACAATGTCCTATAAGTTTACTCGATGAATGACGCCTCAGATGTATTGATGAGATCCCTTTGGTAATTGTGAAATAGTTATATCGTATATGTATAAAAGGTGAGAGGTGTGGGAGTACCATGAAACTGATGACCTTGATCAAAAGTCCATTGAAGTCTTCTTGAAGTGTTTGTAGGTAGCCACAATTGAGAAGATGATTATGCTTTGTTTCCACTTTCTCATTTCTCCAAAGTAGGCAGGTGTGTGCTTCCTAACAATGCTTTGGGTTGCACCATCTTCCTGTTTATGATCAAAGCTTTGGACAATGCATGTGAATTCATTCATAGTCTTGAGATGGCTTGCTTTTTATTCATAGAGATGTCCCTTGCAATATGCCTTTATGTGTATCCAATAAACCTAGGATTTAACCAATTTTGCAGCATTGTCTTTCCCTTTTCAAAGGTGATTTCCAATTGCAATTTCAGGTTAGGAACTTGTTTGGGCCATTCGTTACCCTAAATTTTCCTAAAACTGAGCCACTTGATGATATCTAACACTGATGCTGCCAAAAATCTCAATGGTAACACCCTTTGAAGATCTTTGCTATCACTTTTTTGTGAAGTTGCCCCATGCATGTCTTATGTGTGTAGGAGCACCAATTTCCTCCATTCTTGTTAGAAATAATAAATGATAATGTTAGGTTCCCATAGGTTACATTGACCCAAAAGGTCGAGACTTGTGTAACCCATAGAATTAATGAACCGTTAACGGTTCAGTACGGTTCTGAGAACCATACAGTGAACCGTATGGTTTTCAGAACTTTTATGCAGGAACCATGTGAACCGTGGAGGTAATTAATTAATTAATTAATTTTTTTTTTTCAGTACACAGGTCTGTGTGGAATCTGGATTAACAGGTCTGTATGGATTATCAGGTCTGTGTGGGTGGATTATCAGGTCTGTGTGGATCAGGTCCAAATCTGTGTTTAAATCAGGTCCAAATCTGTGTCTGTAATGATTTGGTAATTAATTAATTAATTAATTAAATACTGGAACCGTACCACGGTTCCTGCCACGGTTCCCAGGACCCACAGTTCTGGGAACCGTGGGTTCTATGGTGTAACCATGGGTTAGGTTTATTATTTAGACCATGTCAAGTTAGTTTTAGCTAAGTTGGACCCAATTTTGGTCTACTAATAACTCGTGGGTCCACGTCAAGTCTAATTATGTTAAGGGGCCCTTAGTAGGTTCTAGAACTTAGGCTTTGGAAGAGTCTAGGCCCTTGGAAGGCCTATTTATATGCACTCATTATTCATTTGTAATTCATTCCCTTTCTAGCATTGCTACTACTTTCTTTCTCCTTGAGGGCGCCTAACCCTCTCCCTCTTCTTCTTGTATATGGAGATTGAATGTTAGAAGGATCTTGACACTTTGATTTCCTACAATTCTTTCCCATAATTAATGGCTTGGAACATTGTCAAAGGCTTTGTCGAAGTTCACGAAGCAACAATAGCGGTTAAGTTGTGTCCTATGGCTCTCCTCAATAATGGAGCATATTGTGACCGAGTGATCGATGGTGGAATGCATTTTCCAAAAACCTTTCTGCTCTTTTGCACGCAGTCCATTAATTTCCAGCCAACCACTACGTTTCTTTTTTAATGTGATTGTTGCGACTTGACAACACAGCTCCGTAGTGGGATGTGCTACAATGTTACAAGACGCCATGACTAGTGAATTGATACACAATGCTATATCCTAGGCTTGGGTGCAAGGACAAGTTTATGTTCTATGGTTGGGTGGCGAATTATGTCCAATGTCTTTGTGAATTCATGTCGTCTCTTGTATATTCTTGTGGGTGAACTACTGGCAACCTTCAAGTACGGTATGTGGATAACCCTAGAAATGACACTAATAGAGAGGAAAAAATATACAAAGGATAGTTAAGAGCACATGAAATTGGGACATGCTAGTTTGAAATATTTGCCATTCTTTTCTTTAAGTTTTATTTGTCAAACAAACATAACCAATCACCTTGGAACTTCATTGATTAATGTGGTCATGTTGCATTTCTATGATTCTCACTCAATGTTGACAAGAAGTGATCCATTATATTCCATCACAAACAGTTATGTATTTTTCCTTGGGCTTAGAGTCAACGGATTGCTTTTAATGTCTACATATTACAATGTGTTAGGTAGCAGATGTATTTAATATGGACGGTTGGACCAAAACACCAACCCCACGAGCTATGATACCTTTATGGAGACCACCAAGCACAGGAAGGACTAGGTCACTGTCAACTACATCTACTTTGCGAGCAGATGCCTCACGACCTATGACGGCCGTAAGAGGTGCTGGATACACTTCAAGGGTAAATAGTGTTTAATATTTGATGTTTTGGCAATGATTGCAATGTTGATTTTACAAATGTATTTCAAGTTACTTTCAATGAAGGTTGACACGAATGACAATATGGTTTGTACCATGTTACTAGAATATTTTTGTTGCATTTTATTTGGCTTCGAGAAGATAAGTCTTTGTGCATCAATAGCTCTACGTAGCTTTCAAAGAAAGGGTAAGGAAATTTTAAGGCAATAGTTTTTGAAATCTATTTGATATGATTTTTGAGAACAATAGCCGTTTTCTTTCCACAGGGTAGCAAGTTTCATTCATTGAGCCAAGGTACTAGGTCTTCAACTCCAACTTCACAAATAAAAGACGAAGCTCTAGTAGAACATCAAATCCAAGAAATGGAATGGGGCATAAACAACATTTTGGAAGAAAGTGCTGAAGAGAGTCTTGTTGTAGGCTACTTCTCTCCATCTTGGTGTTGTAACTATTATGAATATGTGTGCTATTTGAACTTTAAAACGTAAATTGCATCATTTTGGCATTATTCAAACTTAACTTGATGTAATTGCACACTTAAGTTACATGGCTTGTGAAAGTCTTTTGGGATTTTATGTACTTAGTCAAGAAGTGGGTATGGAGAGATGAGGAGCTACATAACATTTTATTGTGAGTTGCATCATCAGCCTGATCGCTATCTCCTGTTGCTGGCCTATGCACTTTTTCCCAGCCCCTACTTATGTCTTAATCTGCTGCCTTGTGCGCAGTGTTCGGGAAAGCTGGCCAAAATATAGGAATGGAACTAGCATTTTTCTCCAAAAACCGATTTTGCAAAAAAACTTAAAGTAGCCTTTCAAAAAATTGACAACTTTTTTAAACTGTAGTAAATTTTCTGTTTGTTGTTTTCAAATGTAGGAAATTTGTGTGTAGTAAAGTAGGTAGATCCATATAAAGCTTGGGTTACATAGCTTTATTAAGTTAATAATATAATTTATTAACATAAATTTCTAATATTGGTGACCTTGAATTGTCAGATTGGTTAGATAAACTAGCCTCTTATTTTAAGATTTATCCACATTCTGATGCCGATATGATTGCATTGGCTACCACTAGATTGAGAGGGTAAGCTACCTCTTGGTGGCATACGTAACGACGCAATAATTTCCCTTATAAATATAATGCCTTTGTACACGATGTCATTCTAGCTATGTATCCATTACTAGTCGATTGTCAGGATGTTCCAAATTTATCAATTGATCAGGAGATACAAGTCGATAATGATACAACACTTGTTGCTGATGTTGCATGCATTGATGCTGATACTGAATGCCTTGGTGCTGCTCCTGAGTGCCTTGACACTTGTGGACTTTGCTCCTTCTTGTCCTACTATATTTGCTGAGCTTCGAGCATTTTTTAGATGCTATTTTTGGTTCCAATACTTCGATTCCTTCACCTATTCCAGTTGTTTTAGGTGTTGCTCTGATTGTCGATACCGGTTCCATGGTTGTTGAGGTATCTTCAACATTGGTATTTCTCATGCTTTGGTTATCACTGATGATCACGATGATTCCTCTAGGATTGCATTTGCAAATAGTTCACATGGGTTGCTTGATCCTCCATTAGTAATTGATGCTTCCTACGATGGCTTTCATATTGCTCCATTGGTAACCCTTCTTTCTATTGCATGTCCATATGCTGTTCTTCTAGATGAGTTTATTAGTTGGTGCATTTGCTATTATGTCTGGGTTTGCTCCTCCTACACTTATAGATTATGTTCTTCTAGATGTTGCCTTACACTCATGAGTATTGTAGATCCATTGACATGATGAGCTTATAAATTCATGGGCCTTGAGGATACCTTGCGGTATTGCTGTTTTACATTCATGGGGGTTATGGATAGGTTGGGGACTCTCGACCTTGTCACGACACATGTGTCTACTCTAGCTCTTGTTTGTTAGGATGATTCACTTGTTATGCTTCATGCTTCCTGGCATTACATATAGCTTGATCTCCAGTGATACTGTACAGTTGTTGTTATGTCTTGCAAATGGAAACTTTTTTTGGAATGCTCTAGGAATACCGTTCTATTTAAACATGATGTTCCCGGATGCTTTTTTTTGCAAATTTGTTTTAGCCATAGATCAACAGGTAGTAATGGAGCAAAAAATGTACATATGCCCCAAGATTTCAACAAGGAAAAAAAAGTCGGGCCCAAGCTATCCAATGAAGCTAGGTTTGGTGGTCATCAACAATCCAAGGAAGAGATAAGGAACAATAGGCATGAACATCAACAACAATATATCTGGACCAAGGAAAGATAGAAGTATCAAAAGACCGGCACCAAACAGGAGGATAGACCACATTCCTCAACGATTCCTTACAGCTATGCAATATGTTCAAATGTACCTTATTGTAGTCTAACTTGGGATTAAGCTACTCTCATTCAGTCATCCAACTAATCTCAATTCATGCTTACTTATAGGTGCTACGAACTTAATATTATATATTGATATCAATAAAGAACAGTGGCTAAAGCCGTACGAGTAGTAGCTAAGCATCGACAAGAGATCTCCCATGAAGAGCCCAAGCAATACCTGTTACAAGAGAAGGAATACAATGCTCTAGCTATTGACTGAATAATGGCCCCATGTGTACTCTCTAGAGGCCCTTAGTGGAAATTTCTAGAGATTAGGACAAATCGGGGTACTTGGGTCCCATAAGGACGCCGTTAATGATAACTGGCCTAGTAACTAAAGGTATGCTAATTAGGGCAACTAGTAATTAGGGTCAGAGGAGGAGGAGCTCATAACACTTCCTAACTTTGAATAATATTGTTCTCAATGTTGGGCTTAAAAAAAATACTGAACCCTTTAACCTAGAAGAAAGGTCACCAAGCAATAGTTATGGTATTAACCAATCGTAAATGAGTGTGAAAATAGAACTATCAAAAAAATGCATTCACCCATGGAGATATTGAAGGAGAGGACATAAGTCATCAGAACAAGTATTCCAAAAGCAACATAGTTATGATCAAAGTCACAGAGTTTAGCATCAATAAAGCCAAGAATGACAATATGCACAACAAACCTAACAATCTCCCATGAGGAATGTCACGCTAGCAACACAAATCATCGCTAGTTATAGTCTAACAAGCAATATTGAAGCTGAGTTTTCTGACGAAGAGCCCAAGCGATACCAAATCAATAGTTGAAAAGATGAATGTACATAGGGACTACTGACCTTCAAGTAAGATTCAAAGTCAAGGCAACCTTACCTGTAAAATAGTAGCAGGTCAAAATGGCAAAAGCTCTAAATCAGCAAGGAAATTGGAACATCATCCTCAATGGCAGGACGTAGTAGACTGACATGAAAAATATCACATGCCCGAGTGGTCGGAGGTAGCTCACGGCATTTTGTAACAGGGCTGAGTTGCTCAAGAACCATGAAAGGTCTATGATAACGTGGTGTGAGCTTCTCAGAGGAAGCATGGCTTTGCACAAAATGATCTCTAGCAAAGTGTAATATGAGATAAACAAAATCCCCCATGGAAAACGAAACATGTCGACCATGACAATCAGTAGCAAACTTATACCTTTGCCGAATCTGCTATAAGTGAGTAGCAACATGGGAAATAATCTCATGAGCAACAAAAGATAAGAGGAAATAGTAACAGGTACATCATCAAATGAAATAGGTATACTTGGTAGAATCAGCGAATATCCATGAGCTAGCAAGAAAGAAGGCTCAGAAGAGAGTCTGGCTTGGCCTAATTGGTCAAAAGGTCATCCATTTGAATGGGAAATTGGTTATGGATAGTAAGCTTATTCAGAGCGCTTTAATCAATACAAGGGCGTTTGGTACCATCCTTTTTATCAATAAGCCTCACAAGGGCACCAAAGGGACTATGACTAGGAACAATAATGCCCTGATGTAAAAGATTAGAAACCTGGCGTTAGACTTCACCATGCTCAAAATTGGACGTACGAGAAGGAGGACAGGAAGGAGAAAATGCAATAGGCACAAGGTCAATGTGATTAACATCCCATAATGGTGACAATCAAGTTGGCTCAAAACACATGTTCAAATTCATGCAAGAGGTCAGAAAGTACACGAGGTAATGGAGCATCAGGTAGTGGTGTCACTAGAGAATGACCTATTGGACACAAAGAACTGCTGCAAATAAGCCTTCAACAGGCTACACACAAACTGCTTTCCATCGGAAATGAGTTGATAATCCTATTGAGAATCAATATTAGGTAGGACATGTTGTGTGCCCTCATGAGAAAAGGATAAAGTCTATTGTTGCAAGTTCAATGTAACAACTACCCATGATGAAAACTAGTCAACACCAAGTATGATAGCATAGTGTGTGATAGGAATGATGTGAAAATCGGCCTGTCCCGTAAAGTCATCAGAACCAAAGTAAATGGAAAGGTGTACGTTAGCATAGTGTGTGATAGGAATGATGTGAAAACGGCCTGTCCAGTAAAGTCATCAGAACCAAAGTAAATGGAAAGGTGTACGTTATTCTTAAATTCTTGAGCAATCAATAGACTGATTTTGGTGTAAAAGGATAAGGAGGCCTAAGACCTGAAGTAGAGCTAGAAGACGCTAGAAGTGAGGTAACTTGTGTAGATAAGGACATCATTTGAGTGGTCAAGACACCAAGGGTAAAATGAAACTTTGAGAGTGGGGCTACCATATGAGAACGTACAAAACACATCCGGAGCCATTTGTGGAGTTACTAAGAGTGAGATAGATGTATGGAGAGTTTTTGCCAAGTGTGGAGAAAAAGTAGCATTCCCACCAAGGCAAGAAAGTGCTCTGATACCAAGTTATGATTAAAATCACAGACTTAAGCATCAATGAAGCAAGGAATGACAATTTGCGAAGCAAACTTAACAATCTCCCACAAAGAATGCCTACGAGCTACAACCCAACAAGCAATAGCGAACTCGAGTTCTCCCACAAAGAGCCCAAGCAATACCAAAAATTAATATACATAGGGCCTACTTATTCTCTCTTTATGAATCTAAAAGTAAGATTCAAAAATCAACGAAGGCAGGACTTTTGGAAGGAAGATGGTGCCCCCTCCTAAAGGGCCCCCACTCCACATAACAAGTCAATAAAAGTGGCTAGTCCTAAATATAACTGAATAAAAAAGGCCTTTTAGGCCTATACATAAATAAAATAATTGTGTGACTACAAGTACAATTATCCACTAAGTAGATAATTGTAAGCCAATCAATCCATGTCATGAACGTGCTAGGTATAGGCCTATTAGGCAAGTAGTCCAATAGCCCTAACTTTCTATATATGACCCTATTGTGGATAAGCTTAGGAGTTATGGACTATAGGATACATGGCATATACGACATGGATTGCGGGACTTATATTCATCTACATTCAGTTATTTGTTACTTGTATTCATGTTATTGATTACAAGCCAATTTGAAACAGGGTTGTTCCCTTTCCTACACTATTCGGACTATATTTTGATGAACTTAAGAGAGTCATTGAGCAGAGTGGTGGTGTAGGTTGCCGACTTGGGGGTATTCTGATTGACATTCTCCTATATGCAGATGATGTTGCTATAGTCTCCTTGACTAGAGAGGGGTTACAGAAACAGTTGGATTCTCTTCATGGTTTCTGCACTAGATGGGGTTTGCAGGTTAATATTGAGAAGACCAAAAGTTATGGTCTTCAACACATCCAGGGCTTTCATGCAGCGACAGGAGCTTTTTCTAGATGGACAGCCGTTGGAGATTGTGCATCCTACACCTATCCTGGGGTTCTTTTCACTGGTCCTATATTTGGTATGAGACATGCAGCTACGGCCAGACTTGGGAAGGGACATGTCTCCTTGGTCCAGCTTGAGCGTGTTTGCTTTCAGAGATTTATTCGGGACGCCACGCCCCTGAGTAAGTGTCAGTTATTTGATACTTTTGTCTCCCCCACTGCATTGTATGTTGCAGAGACATGGTGCCCAGGGCTCACCTCTGTTGATTGGGCCAGTATCTCACGCCTCCAGGTCCTTATGCTATTACAGATGATACGGGCTAAGCCCTCTGTCCGACACCAGATTATCCTAGCAGAGTTTGCAGTTCCACCTCTACAGCTCCGTCTCATCACATATATATAGTGTCTTAGGCTACTTCCCACTGATGCACAGAGATATCCACAGGGAGCACTCATATCATCTCAGCACGTTCACAGTCTGGGCTATCACTTGTCATGGTTCTCACAAGCATCACGTCTTTTGGATACTTTTGGCATATCTTTCACGGACCTCCCATTGGGTACTCACGATTATATCAGACATTTCCTGTACAGAGCATACCTTCATCACACATGGCAGGGCCAACTAGGGGTTAAACCCGACTATTATAGGACTCATTTCTTGGAGATGGATGATGTGAGGACCCCAGTTCTACCACGCTATTTAGATTTTGAATTATCCCATGGCTTGAGATTCACACTAGGTTAGCTACGAGTCTCATCACATTAGCTTGAGATTGTGATTGGATGTTTCGATGGTATCCCACATGAGGAGCGGATCTGCCAATTATGTTCACTGTTTGAGGTGGAGTCAAAGGAGCACTTTTTGTTCACATGTCCAGTAGTCTACTACGAGATCAGAGGGAGATACCATTGTCTTTTCAGAGAGACTCCTGTCACACTGCGGTCCCTTATAGCATATGATGACCCGAGATGTGTCGCACTTATGATCAGAGAGATGTTTTTATTGCGATAGGACCTACACCAATTATCTGTTCACCTTGATGCACAGCTCCAGATCACATCGTATTTCTCCCGCAGGAGATCACGGACGGACACTAGATCGGATGATAATGGCGACAACAGTGACTCTTTACTACATAGAGATCAGAGACGGCGTGTACTACTCATGTTACCCATAGGGCCACTACCCAGAGAGGACCTCCTTTGGCGACGTCAACAACATCTATCGAGACCACCTCCAGGCGTTATCCCCATCACATCTTTCTTTCATAGCAGCAGTACTTGATGACACAAAGTTATACCATTATCTTATTGGTAGCATTGGACTTTTTAGACCTACTTTATGTTCGTAGTATGTACATTGGCATTTCATTTCTTTTATGTTACGGAGACGTTTCATACGCTCCCACTGTACCACACACTTGACATGTATTTTTTTCATCTTATATGCCTATTGGCATGGAAAAGACAATAATAAAATCTCTCTCTCTCTCTCTCTCTCTCTCTCTCTCTCTCTCTCTCTCTCTCTCTCTCTCTCTCTCTCTCTCTCTCTCTCTCTCTCCCTCCCCCCCCCCCCCCCTCTCTCTCTCTCTCTCTCTCTCTCTCTCTCTCTCTCTCTCTCTCTCTCTCTCTCTCTCTCTCTCTCTCTCTCTCTCTCTCTCGCTCGCGCGCGCGATTACGATTAGAACCAAACTCAGATGATAGTGCCCGTGATGATGACCGGACTTCCCATAGAGCTCAGAGACAGTGCACTTACTAGCGTTGCTCTACAGCCAGACCTACTCATCCTACCGCGAGGAGAGGCCCTTCTCCCATTCGACATCGGCAGTATATCCCAGTTTTACTCCCCATTGCAGCTCTTATTACATTTTTCTTCAGTAGCGAGTAGTAGTATCACTATCACCTCCAAGACATGATCTGAGGCTTTCTACCACTATACATAGCTATTTCATGATTTATACCTTTGTGGTTTAGTTACCATTGTACTTGTACTTAGATTTACATTATATGCTTTTTCGTTACAGTTTCGGAGACGTTTTTCAAATGCTCTCATCTTTTCCACACACTTGATATGTACTAATTTGTCTTGTGTGCCTTTTTTCTACCTGTTGCTTTTGAATTTTCAGACAGCACACAATCCATTACTAGCAAATTCTATGACTGTTGCCATACACATCATATTTCCACCATGCCTAGCTTGGGAGGCTCTCTCTCTCTCTCTCTCTCTCTCTAGATTTTCTTTTCCTATTAGTGTGATTTGTACCTTGAGCACATTCCGAAAGCATTTCAAAATGCTTTTGAACGCAATGTTCTTGATCGGAACACTATATGTATTTTATTTTTGGTTTTTTTTCATGTACATATTAGGGTGGGAAAAAAACAACAGTTTAAGGCTGTAAAATAAATTCAAAACACATTGCAATTTGTTGTGAATTGTGAATCCATATTATATCAGACTAGTCACTACAGGGATTCCAAGACTCCAAAAAATCAAACAAATGTAACAGACTACTATTACAGCTTTCACTCCCTATCCCGGTTGCTTACAGTTTCATGCATAGTTGTACTTTTTGTGAATATAGAAATGGCTAAGTCACCTGCTTGTGGTGAGCTTTGTAAAAGAAATGTAAATAAAACTATTATTAGAGCCTGTGAGCCTCTAAGTCGCATGTTTGGCTTTGGTGTAGGATATTGGGTCATTAATTAGGAGTGGCTGGATTGACCTCCTAAAAAGTAGGAGTGAACTAGTCAACGGGAAACGTGTCATCTGCTCACTTGGACACATGGTCCAATGAATGAGTGACACATTTCAGGGTTGATCGGTCTAACATGACATGTGTCACATGCTCACTAGGACACTTGGTCCAGTGTATGAGTGACACGTGTCAATCTACCCACTTGCCTATTTGTTGTCAAGGTATTGCCAAGTGGCAAGTGTCGACTGTGCATGGAATCACCATGTGTCGACATTAGGAAGGTTCAGGGTTAAAAATTGCCTGAGGATTGTGCATAAGTGAGCCTAGAGAGAGGCATTCCTCATCATAATCTATGTGGAGGAGACAAGGCAGCCAACTCCACCATGTTTCATGCTTTCTGATGTTATGTGCATGCATGGAAATCAATAAGAATCGAATTTTCAGATCTATGTGTACTTGATGTGCTAGGTTTGTATTTATGTTTTAGATTGGAGTCTGACAACTACCATGATCCATCCAAAATCTGACATAGAGGCTAGCATCTAAAGAATTCTAAACTTTAACAATGACGCATACTAAACAGGTAATAAAAAGCATACACAAACTTCACAAAGCATTCAGGCTCTAGCATACCAAACTTGAAACTTGAAAGCAATCATAGACTATAGTGTATATGATACAAAAACATGGAAAATAATCCACATTCCACGCATGCCTCATGAGAATGATCAATATGTCATAAACGGTAAATCTTTAATATATATCAAGGAGTGGGCCAATGGCCAAGTACATCAGTATGATAGATGGACAATGGACTCATAGATTCACGTGACATGAAATAAAACACCCTATATCCCTATGGCTCGGAGGCATCATGATCAAATGAGGATTCGTCCTCATTGCTATCACTAGTAGACGAGTAGGAAGATAGGGAATCCTCGTGGGAGCTCAAAATCCAACATCTATCTCTCGATCCTGCGCAACAAGGGGCCATGACTAGCACAACGATAGGGGACATTGTCGATTTTCGAAAGGAACGAGTCGTCAAAAAGTGCACAAAAAGTGTTGACAATTACATGAGTTCTAAAAACAAGATGGATTTGATAGCCTTATCGGGGGGCAACCCGAACTTGGATATGCATTCTGCTTGTATGTCCTCCAGTCGTCCTCAAGCTCAACATCTGTGCGTATGGCTCCATTGTGGTTGTCGCTATCTGGATAGGCGAAGATCATACCTGCTGTCATTGTCAAATCAGTTGCACAGTGCTAAAACTAGTTTAAGCAGGTAACTAGCTTTATTAAGAGTGGTAATTAGCTTTATTAAGAGTGGTATTACACTAATTAGACAGTCGACAATTGTTGATTCAAGCTGGAGTCAAATTAGCTAGAGTTGAGGTTGACAAAGGTTCGAATGCTCGTTTCAATAGTTGTTTGAATCGAACATTCAAGCTTGTGTTGATAGTTGATAGTTGACACTCGATACTCCTTCGATAGTTTGACTCTCGCACAGATACGTGTTTGCGATTCCCATGTATTTCTGCAGCTGTGGGACAATGCAAGTAAATATGTAGCAACATGAATGTATCTAGCTTAACCATGGGATTTAGGGGGAGAAGGAATAAGTCTAACAATAATAAATCTCTATTCTCAGAATTTCTGACACATAACATCTAGATTGAGAGTATGCCCATGCTAATGCTTAGTTCCTAGGTGTGCATCTACTAGTTTAAAGCTATTATCAGAAGAGATGCTGTAAGAACTTATTATCCATGTCCTTTTGATTGTCTACCTTGACCTTTTTTAACACTGTTTACTTTCTCAACACTGTTCTCTTTGTTGAATCACCTCTAACAAATAGAGCTTTGGGATCTTTGTCAAGCCTACCGCATCAGCTTTTGAAGATTTAATCTCAGGTTAGAAGAATAAACATCTCTTTTCCATACCAGCGATCTCATATGTTTGTCCAAAATATAGTTTTATTCAATACTTTCTAGATTTGTTGGGTTATAGAAAAAGTACAATAACCTGAGCTTGTGCACGTCATATCATAAATCGACTAAAGGCCAGATCCACCTTTCATATGTCGCCACAAATATTTGACGCTTGAGTGGGCCTTTGCTGTACAACTAGCTATTTGAAATTTCTTCTTATCATCAGTAAGTTTGTAACCACACTTTGAAGGTAGTTATGTTAAGTTTTTCTTCCATACAAGCAATTAGGAAGATTTTTTAGAAACAAGTGAATTCTGTTCAAAGAAACTATGAGGCTACTATTTTTAGATAAACAAACCAAGTTCATGGTCTGCATGACTTGCATACAATTAGTTTTTTATATTTGTTTCTATTAAGAAGTAACCTGAGGAATTATATAGCATAACTTGCATTGAACCTTACGACCTAGGTGTAGCTCCCAACCACGGTTTCAGATTCTTGTTCAAGTTTTTCCATGCAGAGACCTTAAGCCTCATCTGAGCTTGTGAGATAATGAATGCTACATTGTGGTGATATTTTTCATGTGATGCACTGCACTTCTTTCAAACTTACCCTTCATTCCCAATTATTTGGCTGTCAATCTCTCTCTAACTCCACCCTTGTTTTCTCTATCATTTGAATCCCACAATGAAAATTCAAGGCACAAGTTTTACGAATTCAGTAGAGTTCTAGATTTGGAGGCTTGTCTACTTGGTTTTGATGTTTAAGAGCTAGACGCATTTCAGTTCACATGGCTAACATGGTGACATTGGCCATCTGAATACAGGGACACTATTCAATAGCACTGGAGAAGGCAAAAGAAGCAGGGAAGAAAGAGAGACTTTTGTGCAAGCATCGGGAACAGGCAGGCTTGGTAACTACTTTGGAATGGCTGTTGCAGCATTATGATACAATGACAGCTGTATCATATCCCTGGCTGTTCATGATATCTCCTCTTTGGAGTTATAACAACACTGTTGCTATGTCTAAATCCTGGTTCAAAGACGAAGCACCTGTTGCTTTGCAAATTTGTTTTCTAATTTCAGGATGTATATCTCTTCTGCAGGCCGAGGAGATAAACACTGAGCTGATGTACTCAGTATATTTCAATTTGGCTTATCAATACCAAATGAATCATCTATATTCAGAGGCTTTGAACGTCTATTCTCAAATTGTAAAGAGCAAGCAGGTAATCTTGCTAGCTTGAGATCAGCATATTGTGAAACAAGTGCTTTGACACACACACACACACACACACACACACACACACACTCAAGGGTCAAATGGGGCTGTCTTTGCGCTTTTGTGATATGATATTTTTATGATTGATAGTGAGTCATATCACTCCTTAGCAGCTTTGGAACCTTACCATAATAAAGACTTTCATCTTCATTCATTTATCAATAAATATGTCCAGCATCTGTTGAAGAGTTGTTATGCGTAGCAGTCTAGGTACTTTAAAATGTTACAGGTCAGAGATATCGTTGACCATATATGAACGACAAATGTCCCTGAATGAATCAAGTTGGAGATACTGCAATATCACCTATTAAAAATTGGGTTCTCTATGAGAATTTTTTTGCTCGTACCAGATGTTAGCAGGTGAAGTTTTTTTAGCTGACAAGGCTTCATTCTGTTACAGCTTGTACAAGGTGGGAGATTGCGAATAAACATGGGAAATATTTACTACAAACAGGAAAAATATTCCTTGGCAATAAAAATGTTTCACATGGCGCTTGATCAGACCCCAAACTCTTATAAAGAGACACGGTATCGGATAATGCGCAACATCGGCAATGTTTTCATGCGGACTGGACAATATCAGGTATGTGGAATGTTTTCCTGACTATGTGGTTAAATTCTATGTGGAATGTTTATCCTGACTATGTGGTTAAATTCTGCTTCGATTTGCATTTTGTCATCCTCCACAAGCTCTATACACATTTGAATCTATCCCTGGTTAGCACACGGTCGCTGTGCTTCACTTTCAATCTTGCCATGTGAATGCTAATAATTTTCCTGGATTTTCAGTAGTTAACTACACTGTTCTCTGCTTATAGAACTGAGATAGAATCAATTTTACGGTTAAATTCCCATGCTTAGATCTGTTTCTAAGAAAATATCAAAGATAGTACAGGGTGAAACAAAACATCATGTATCTTGAAATTAATTACAAGTGTGCAGTTTCTACTTTGATGGTGCTGACACAAATTGTTTTTCAATGTTTTCCCATTTACAAGAACCGTCACTGGAAAACAGGATGCTATGCAGTCATATGAAGCTGTTTTAAAGATCAAGATTGATCATCAGGCTGGTTATAACTTGGTGGTTTGCTCGTACATTTTAGGCAATACAGAGAAGATGAAAGCATCCTTTACAAAAATGTTATTAGTCAGACATTATGATCCAGACTCAGATGATGATATTGAAGCAAATGATGCTTATATGTTGCAGGTGATGTTAAAATTTCTTTTAGCTACTTTTGATTACCTTAAGTATTAAATCTTTGCAAAGAAGCTTAATTTTGAACTTTGAATTATCCTTTTTGGACAAGGAGGTAATCTATCAAAAGTAAGTAGCAACTCTACAGCTGATCAATTGCTTGGCATAGCTTATATCTAACTATTTCCCACTCACAGTGGATTGAGGTTTCATCTGGAGGCAGCCAAATTCATATCAATATTTCTGTTGGGTTCAAAATTTCTTTTCCAGGGAGAAATTTTCAAATTTTGTTCCTTGGTCCAACGTTTTCTAGCTTTTTTTTTTTTTTTTTTTTCATTTTCTAACAAGTGGAAGATAGGGCACCAAAAATTAAGAATAGAGGGAACTATCAAATTTTTTATCATAGGTTTTTGGTTTGTCCTCAAAATACGATTTTGTCAATTGCATTGGATTCCTATCGTCAGTCATTATGAGTTGTAAATTTTTGTCAAGAACAAGAACAACCATCAAAATTTTGAGTGCCAAAAACCTTGAATGTTTTTTCTTTTTGAGGGAGTAACATTTTTTGTACTTTTTGGTCACCATTTCAAGAAGCAATCAAAATATGAGGGAGCTAGAATTGCATTCTCAAGTTTCTTCGCATTTTTTTTTTGTACTTTTCTGCAAATTTGTGGATAATTGGGTTTCCTGCATTAAAACACTTCTATTGCACTTTTGAGACCTTGATCCGAATTTTGCATCACTAGAAGTCCAATCAATGACCTTTTCACCTTTTTCAAGTTTTATTGGCTTGTTAGTACTTCATCTTTTCATAGCTTAGTTTCATGATGTTTCTCATGTAGCGGCTACATAGGATGTAGTTAACTCTTCCTTAGTAGATGGAGAGGCCGTCTGACGGTTCTTTTGCCTATCAGTGTTCCAGCAGATGTGTAGTTGTTTATTCTATTGAACTGTCATGTTATACATGTAATATATTCTTGATCACCATGCCTCTTTCTATGGCTTAAATGGTGATATATTATTTGGAGCCGGTCCTTGATGGTGCTATATGGAGTTTGTGGTCTATTTGTTTTGCATGGAATGCATTTGAGTTAGCTCTTGTAGACGAGATGCCTCCTTTGGCATTCTTGTGTCATTCACCTAGCTTTCATTGTAGTTGTCTAAGTTTTGGGTGTCAATGTTTGGGCTCCATATTTTATTGCTCATGTCTAGTTCACCAACAATTTTCTTCTTCATGCTAGTTCACCATTTTTGTTGTAATTTTGGTGCTTTGATGTTCATGTTGCTCCTAGCCTCAACCACCACCAAGCAAGAGTCGACCACGTTGTGTATGAGGAAGGCCAAGGATGAAGTCCATGAAGATATTTGACCATTGTTGAGAAGGGATAGGCCAACCCTATAAAAGATGACTAGATTTTTCTCAAGAATATTTGATACCAACACAAAAGGCACATCTACGGGGAAAGAAGGCAAGCTCAAACTTTATGGATGGCCAATAAAGGTGTTCTTTGAGACGTGCAAAGGACTTTTGAAACCCAGAATGATCCCCAACAAGTGACAAATGTGCATCAGACAAAAGCTTAGGACAAAGATCTAGGATGCTAGGAATACAAAGAGAACCATAATGAAAAAGATGGCAATTGATGACATATTACACTTTGTCAAGTGCTACATGTAATTAGTCCATGAGCTTACTAAATGCTATGCTAAATATATCCATGGAGCTAAATTAGACTAGATGTAGTCAATAGAACAGTTATTCAAGTGGCTCGAACAACCTCGCTATAATTGTGAATAGCGGATTTGTAATAATGGTTGTAAGGCCCAAATCAGCCAAATAAGGACCCAAACTTATAGTAGAGGCACAAATGACGACTATAAATAGCTCAGGTCGTGCTAAATTTGGGGGTTATTGTTCATTTTGATAATTTTGAATTCTAAGCTTTTTCTTGTGTCCTTGAAGCTTCTCTTTGAGAGCTTTCTTGAATGGAATGGTGGTTCATGTGCCTATCTTATGAATGATCATTAATGATGAATAATGAATGTTTACTTTGCCTAATTTGGTGAAGGTTTGCTACATTTAGCTATTTTCTTGATTTCTTGAGTATTTTCTTGATTTCTTGCATTTCCATTGTAATTTGATGTTCATGAATGGATTAGATGTTTTAATACTAAGGTTGGCACATGACAATTTTGGTATTAGCGCACTAGATCCTTTCCCCATCAGATTTGGTGGTTTTCTTCTAGTTTTAGTAGAATTTTTTTACTAGTTTCTTTATTTTTCAATTTCCAGATTTTGGTCCAATTTTTGACCAATTATTTCTCATTTTTTGTGCGATTTCTTGTTTTAGATCAATAGCTCTCTCTTAGCTTCCTGGAGGTACTGAGATTTCTTGATTTGGAGCTATAATGACCAGGTTATGGCCATTTTAGTGATTGCCTTCCAATTTTAGTTAGCTATGATTTTTGCAGTCTGTTTTTTCCCATTTTGGCTGTGAGCTCTCTTAATCTCTTATGCTGGTCTTGGTGTGTGTGAGTGCTAACACAATTAGTTAACTCCATCTAGAATTTGTGGAGTTAACTCCATCAAATTCTGACAAGTTTCTTTGTCAATTCTAATCAGTCAAATATTAGAATCCATTTTTTGGTGGAAAACAGTCCAGCTAAATGGAATCGGAACCAACCAACTAGATCAAATTTGTCCAAGAAAACAAGGAGTTTAAGAAGTAGGTTTTACTATTTCTACTCCATATGGATAAGGTTAACCTCAGGTGCAGTTATTCCAATACAAAAAAAACTTGGCTGTAGACAGACATGACCTCGGTGCAGATGAATTTATCACCAAAGAAGATAATCTCAGGCAGCTGCCAGCAGAGCATTAAGTTTCTGGTCATGCCCAATGCACGATTGAGTTTAAACGCTACATTTCAAGGAATACAAGAATCATTTTTCGAGAAGAGCTCTATTACTACAGCAACTTACAGAATTTGGCAAATGTAGACGACCCTTCCTTTGCAATTCATGGTAAAAAAATGAACTGCACTTTCTTTGAGGTAATAGGGCCTTAAATGCCTTACAAAAACCAAGCAAAGGTTATAAAAATCTGTTGGGCTACTCTTAGCTGGTTGCCTTCGGGATAAAAGACATCAAACCATGAAAGCATGATTTTGCCATAATGTAGCTAATTGTTTTGTTCGGCCTCTCCTAGACAGGATATTATGTCATCTTACGACACAATGACCAGAAACTTACTAGGATTTGGTCTTTACATAACGTCCAAATTAGATTCAGCTTAAGAGTTCAGTTAGAACATTTTTTCAATATCCACCCACTGTTACAAGTTTCTGGATTCATTTTCCATGAGCAATAAACACTATAACATTTGGCACTATTTTGCAGATTGATGAGCTGCTCGAGGAGTTAAAAGGAAGGCAAACTTGTGCATATAAGTACATACTTGCAGCTGCAAGGCTGATAGCTCCAGTTATTGGAGCATCCTTTCTGGAAGGATATGACTGGCTTATAGACATGCTCAACGATCAACACTATACTAGTTTGGCACATGAAATTGAAATGGACAAAGCTATTCAGCAATTGCATAGAGGAAATTATGGAGAGGTTAGACCTTACATAATTATGACTCTCATTTGCAGGTATGCTAGCACTGTGGCAGCATAGGTAAGATTGTTCTGTCATTGTTGTGGCCATTATGAAAACGAGAGATTTATCTGATTAAGCAGTAGTTGTCAGTATTTCATTCTTCATGTGACTAAATGCCACAAAAGCGTGTGCCTGCTTATGTAGATATAAGTGGGTTGTATTTCCAAATGCCAACTTGTGGAAGTGGAATGAAAAAGTCTCTTGCTTATTTTGTAGGCTATCTTACTACTAAAAGATTTTGAACGGAAGGAAAAGGGCTTGAAGGCAAGAGCTGCCACGAATTTATCTTTTCTTTATTTCCTGGAAGGTGATATATCAAATGCACAAAAGCATGCTGAACTTGCTGTCCAAGCAAACAGTTTCAATGCATGTGCTCTTGTCAACCAAGCAAATTGTCTCTTTTCTCGGGTATTTATAAAGAATTAACCTTTCTTGCAGCAGGAACATTTCTTCTCCAGTGTGAATGTGTACTTGCTCTTTGAAATGTGTAATTTTTTCCTAATTAAGTCTTTTAGTCCATTTTCTCAAATTCCTCATCCTTGTACCATCAACATCCAAAGTTACTTTCACTTAATGTACATCTATTCATCAATGTTCTGCATAAATTTATGAATCATGGATGCTCTTTCAGCTTCATACTGTCAAGAGTGAGAACTGCT
Organism: Diphasiastrum complanatum; assembly: GCA_029204225.1. Classification (NCBI taxonomy): domain Eukaryota; kingdom Viridiplantae; phylum Streptophyta; class Lycopodiopsida; order Lycopodiales; family Lycopodiaceae; genus Diphasiastrum; species Diphasiastrum complanatum. Next base: position 8,309,573 of record CM055109.1, read on the forward strand.
TGTATGACTAAGAGACTCCCTTAACTTGAACTTTTGAAACCTTCAGTAAGTTCTTACTTGTTTCTAGTTGAGTGCTGAAGGTAGCTGGTAGCTCTTTAAGATAAGTTTCATTCTGTGGAGTTTTAGAATGGATGCGACATTGTACACTATTTGTCTAGACATGCTATCTCTACCAGATTTTCTAATTTCTTCAGTACCGAACTCATCACAATCTTCCATTTTGTCTAGGCATGCTACTTTTTCTGAGGTTTCCAATCTCCTCAATAATAAATATCAATCTTTCAATGAAAAATGCTTTTGCTTTTAGTGACTGCACATATACATATACAAAGACATACAATGTGGCCTTATTTTACATTGATTCAACTTCTTGTTTTGTGCATGGCTTTGTTTGAAATGAACCAATTTGGTGGGTTTCTCTGTTGCCAAAGATAGATCTTGGTTTTGGATGCTTTTGAATCTTGGGATCTTTGAGCCTTAATCTGTTTCTTAAATTTGTCAATTTTCATATAAAACCTGATGACTATGCAAATTGTAGTTCAAAAGGGCCTCTCTTATTCAGTGTGTTTGATGACTTTGCATCTCTTTCTTTGCTGTCAAATCATCCTCAAGGTCAAACTTTTTACAAGCACATGAAATGGGAGTAAGAAATATTTACAAAAAGGTTTGCTTCCTCAATGAGAAATGCCTCAAGTATGTTTTGAGGGACCACATATTCTTTCATATGAGGATCATGTGCCTGTACTTTCCTTTTCAGCACGACTTCATCTTGCATATGTGAAGGATTGCATAAATGTTCAAATTATGCTGAGGTACTTTATGTTCCTCCTATTGATGTATCTACCATCCAATTTTTGCTTCCAATATGTGCATAGTCTCAGTACAATCACTGGCTTCTTTTTTCACAAAGGGCAAAGATTTGTAGGGTTACACCCCATAGTAGTGTTCCAGCGATTTTAACGCACATGTTGATCCAACTTGATATACTCTGCAAGGTTTTCCCTTCTCTATATGTTTTGGGATACTATACATCTGTGAATCTTCTTCTATGATGTGACACCATGTAGGGTTTGTTTGGGTGTATCCAGCATATGGTTGGCATGTTTGGCTAGGATGGTTTTTCTGGTTTCCGTTTTCATAGTTCCTCATTGTTGCTTTATGACATTCTTACGCCTAGCCTAGGATGTGTTTACTCATGTTCTTTTTGCTAGTGGTCCCAGATGTTAGGGCTTGTATATTGAAAATATCCTTATGAGGTCCTTTTCAATGGATTTGCTAATACTACAGTTATGAGGTCCGTTGCTCTTATTTGGCATTCTTGGTCTAGATGACTAATATGGGATGTACTTGTTCTTCCAAAGGATGCTCTACATTTATGGACCTTACGAATAACTTGGGTTGATGCTATGTTCCACTCATGCGCATTACAAATCCCTTGGCATGATGCTATTTTGTATTCATGGGCTCTAGGGCTACCTTGTGATGGTGCTGCTCTACATTTAGGGGCCTTTTAGTTACCTTGGGATCTTGATCTTGTTATTGCACATGTGTCCATTCCAATTGCTCCTTGGTGATTTTCTTGAGTTTCATGTTCCTTGGCATTCATGGTTTGTGCATATCACTTGGCCTCCAATTGTTACGAACACAATCACATATAAAAGCATAAATGAAAACATAAGACAAAGCATTCTCCAACTAAGAAAACTGAATGAATATTAATAGCTGCCAATAGCTAAGGCAGATCTAAAAGAATGTGCAACTTCGCTAGAAGAAGCTCAGGACTCCAAATTCATAATCTGAGAAATGGTAGTCCCTTTGCCACTATTTATACTAATGCGGGATAAGGGCAAGCTTATCCACCAAAATAGTCTTGTCCAGATAAGGTTTAAAAATAGTAAAATAGGCATAGACATTCAATTATTAGACACGAAAAGAATGCAAGTACCTATGTGGCCAAAAATTAGAGAAGTATGGACTAGGTTATATGTCCATTGTTGGGGTCATGCACGACATTTTCTTATTGCATTCTTGGGCCATCAAAATAACTTGAGAACTTCATTCTCTCTCTTGGATTCCTTTATGCATCTACATCAGCTTATAATAGTTCTTTTTCCTATTTTTATAATATTATGATCTCAGTTTTGGTAGCTACATTTGGATGCAGTGATCTCATTTGAAGAATGCTCATTATTTTAGCACTTATGTTCATTTTTGTTTTAAGCCCAACATTGAGGCCGATATTTTCTTAAGTTGGGGAGGTATAGACTAGTTATTACCAAATCTAGTTCTTGGGGCCATTCTTAGGATTACAAGGGGATAAAGCTTTATTGATCAAAAGATCTCTCTAAATGCCACAATGATGAAACTAATAGATGTTTGGCTATGCTAAGATAGCTACACTTGTTCTAAACTACTCTAACCATGCTAAGCTTCCGAATAATCACTTGCCTTCAAATGATTTTATGAGACTCTAATCGTGACCCCACACTCTTGTAACATTCTCTTTAGTTCGCTCAATTTTTGTAGCCTTTTAAGATGTGCTTTATGGCTCCAAAGGCATCTACTAAGTTGCATGGCCCAAGAATTGAAGGTGATAGCTTAAACTGCAGCTGCATAGGGCTCAAATTGTTCTGTATGGCCTTGATATCTTACCTATAACTGGAAGTAATGAGGATTTCTCTTAATTAGATTTAGATGGGTACACAAGGACCATTTAATGGGATTCACTCCAAGACATTCTAAATACATGTTGTGCACACATGAATATCTTCAAGCTCTGTAGAGCAACAACCAAGAATCAAATGCCAAATCGACATCAAATTCAAACTCTAAAATGGCTTCTTTTAAATAACACCAAAAAGGAACGTCGCTAAGCGTATCCTACAAATATACTTAATAGGCATGAAAATCAGTAAGCTTTGGAACATCTAGTAGAGAGAACCTATTCATACTAGTCAAGAGTCCCTTATGTTGGATTTCTATGCTCAAAACCAAATCCATTCGGTAATGAGCATCCTGAAAAACATCGAAACCGACAAATCTGATGAAGTCGAACTATCTGATGAGTCCGAACTATCTGAGCAGGCCGAACTATCTGATGAGTCTAAACTATCTGACTTCGTCATCAGGGAAAAGTCGATCCAAGACTTTATGGCAGTTCACCTACTTGTACATAGTCTTTATTACTTAAAAGGCGGTTGCCAACTACCAGGCGCCTGTAATCAATTAAGTAGGTAGAAAAGCAGTGACCTGAAAGACTTGAAAATATCTTGTAAATAAATATCCTTTCAGTCAGCTATCTAAAGAGACGAAAGCTCTAAAATATTTGTGGCACATAGAATTGTGCTTAGCTTCACGCCCATGTACTTACCTTCTGATTTTAAGAGTACATTTTGCCTCACTACTGGTTTGTTCTTTTGAGCATTACTGTTTATTCATCTTGATTATTGTTGGTAACTGTTGCACTTCCGATCTACAACCGTCCGTTGTTCTACTTCCGCTGCTATACTACCATTTTTCGACATGGTATCAGAGCGGGTGGTTTAGTTATCTGCATTTCTATTGCAGGTTATTAGTCTTGTTTCTATCAAGACATCGTTCTAGCAAGCGTGCAGCCAACAATATTACGACATTGTCGTTTCTATCAACGATCTCGCTCAAACCAGAATGGATCCGTCTTCTAGTTCATCTCTGATTGACAAACTCAACGGAGAGAACTACCATCTCTGGAAGTTCAAGATGAAAGTAGTTCTACTTGCCAAAGAATTGTGGGACGTAGTTAATGGCACAGAGGTCAAGCCAGAAGGTGATGCAGCTGTCATCACCAAATGGAGACTGAGAGATGGCAAGGCATTCGCCATGATTACTCTCAATATCAAAGACTCTCAAATCAACCATATACGAACTGCACAGACTGCTAAGGATGCATGGGACATCCTAGCAACTCTTTACGATATCAGGGACGTCACTTCCAAACTTCATTTGAGGAAGAAATTCTTCACCTTGAGAATGTCTGAAGTGTTTCGAGTCATCTCAACACTTTTAAAAATCCTATGGAGCAGATGACTGCAACTGGCTCAGTCATCGAAGATTCCGATGCTGTTATGACTCTATTATCGAGTCTACCTGACGCCTATGAAAATTGGGTCATGGCAATCTCGACCCAGGAGCATCTCACTCTATCAAGAGTAATTTCGATGCTACTACAAGAGGAGATATGAAGAACTGCATCCTCCTCAGGCTTAGGATCGGATCCTCAAGCTCTATATTAAAAAAGAAATTAGAAGTTCAGATCCAAGAGATCTACACAGTTAGATTATCCTAACAGGAAGAGCAACATGCAGCAGCCTTGTACCAAATGAAGCATCAACTTTATAGCCTTCATCATTTCAGCAAAGACAGAAGCTATTCCGTAAATACTGTAAGAGGACTGGTCATCTCATCAAGGACTCCCGAACTTTGAAATACAACAACGAGAAGAAGAAGCAGTTCCAACAGTAAGCCAATGCTGTTACAACCAGCCATTCGATTCAGCAACAAGAGGAAGATGAAGCTGCCTTTATGACCAAGGTTGGAGAACATGAGGATATCGACCCCTGGTACTTGGACTCAGGAGCAACTCAACATATGACTCACCATCGAGACTGGTTTCAATGCTACAAGCCATTCACCCATTCAAGAGTTGTGCAACTTGGAGACAACTCATCTCATTCTATCGAAGGTGAAGGAACGGTCAAAGTGGAGTTCCATAAAGGTGATGTCCAACGTTCTTCATGTTCCTAAACTTACCAAGAATCTGCTTTCGATAAGCAGAATCACTGATTCTGGTCGAAGGGTTGAATTCGATACAGAGGGCTGCACCATACTCGATAAGTCTAGGAAAGTTTAAGCTTTCGGTAGACGACGTGGCTATCTTTACAAGCTTAATCACTACTATTCGACAAATAGCCAAGCTCTTCATACATCCGCTTCTGAATCGACTGATATGCTTTGGCATTTCAGATTAGGCCATCTAAACTTCAATAGTATTCAGCAAATGTCGACTCAGAATCTAGTGCAAGATCTTCCTTCTGTCAACAAACCAACTTCTCCATGTGGAAGCTGTATTATCAGCAAGCATGCTAGAAGTCCTTTTATTTCTGATTCAGTTCATACTTCCAAAGGTTTGCTTGATCTTGTACATAGCGACATTTGTGACTGCTTCCACAGGGGGAGCCCTCTGTTTCCTTAGTCCTAACATTCATTGATGACTTCTCTCGAAGGACTGCTACTTATTTTCTGAAGAACAAACCCGAAGCTTTCAAGTTCCTCAAGCAGTTCAAGGCATCTGCTGAAAATCAGACCCAGAGAAAAATCAAAGCTCTACGTACTGATGGAGGGGGAGAATTCATCTCTACCGAATTGACGGAGTTCTGCAAGGCCAACGGAATACATCAACAATACACAACCAACTACTCACCTCAGTCCAATGGGGTAGCTGAAAGGAAGAATTGGACACTCATCGAAAGTGCCAAGAGCATGTTGGCCCATGCCTCTCTTCCAAAGAAATTCTGGGCAGAAGCTGTTACTACAGCCGCCTATCTACAAAATCGATCCATCACAAAGGCCTTGAATGGCAAGACACCTTATGAGGTGTGGACAGGATCAAAACCATCACTCAAGCATATTCGAGTGTTTGGATGCATAGCCTACGCTCAGATCCCTGTTGATCTAAGAAAGAAGCTGGATGACACCAGCAGATTGTCGATTTTCATTGGCTATTCCCTAGACCACAAATCATACAAGCTCTACAACGTGGACACTCAGAAGTCGTTCACCAGTAGAGACGTCATTTTTATGGAAGAACAATTCTTCGACCACAAGGGGAAAGCTACATTAATTTCCAATCCCAGAGTCGACAACACCGAACTCAGGATTGATCAGCAACTCGACATTGACTCCGACAAAGAGTCAGACCCTCGACAAGTCGAACCGCATCAGAGGATCGAAGTTCAACCCAGAAGATCGAACCGATCCAGACAGCCTCCATCCCGATTCATGGATGATCCAGTCTGCTACTTTGTGCAGGAACCAAGCACTGTTTCAGAGGCAATGTTGACATCTGATGCTGACCAGTGGAAAGCCGCAAGGGACACTGAATTCGATTCTCTCATCGAGAATCAAACATGGACTGTTACTGAGCTGCCAAAGGATAGAAATCTGATTCCATGCAAATGGATATTCAAAGCGAAGTATGATGCTGAAGGAAGATTAAATCGATACAAGGCCAGGCTTGTCGCCAAAGGCTTCTCCCAAATTCCAGATCTGGATTATTCGGAGACCTTCAGCCTTGTCGTTAAGCATGCTTCGATCAGACTACTACTCTCCTTTGCAGCTACAGCCGATCTCGAAGTCCACCAAATGGATGTCCAGACTGCCTTCCTCAACGGGACTATCGAAGAGGAGATCTATATGTCGCAGCCGGAGGGATACGAGCTCAAGGGCAAAGAGCACCTAGTGTGCAAAATCCACAAGGCTTTGTATGGTCTAAAACAATCAGCAAGAGCCTGGTTCAGAAAATCAATGCATTTCTAATCGAGAATGGTTTTATTCCAAACACTTTGTCATCAGGGAAAAGTCGATCCAAGACTTTATGGCAGTTCACCTACTTGTACATAGTCTTTATTACTTAAAAGGCGGTTAACTACAAGAGGCGGCTGTAATTAATTAAGTAGGTAGAAAAGCACTGACCTGAAAGACTTGAAAATATTTTGTACATTATCTTTTCAGTCAGTTATCTAAAGAGACGGAAGCTCTAAAATATCTGTGACACACAAATTTGAACTTAGCTTCATGCCCATGTACTGATTTTGAGAGTACATTTTCCCTCACTACTGGTTTGTTCTATTGAGCATTACTACTGTTTATTCATCTTGATTATTGCTGGTAACTGTTGCACTTCCGATCTACAACCGTCCGTTGTTCTACTTCCGCTGCTATACTACCATTTTCCGACACCTTAAGGGAACCTTTCAGGAAGCTACCAAATTAAGCCATAATCTCCCACCAGACTTAATGCGCAATACTCAAATAAAGAGACCGGCCCAGTAATATGAATGTGTTTGGACTTTGGACCTGTTCTCCTACAAAGGAACATTGCTAAGCATCTCCTACAAAAATGCTCGAAAAATCAGAATCAACGACTATAAAATGACTAGTCGTAATGCTTCTTGCACTGTTTTGAATGCCCTTAAGGGAACCTACCAGATTAGGGCCGACATCTTGGCAGATCCAACAAGGCAACTAAGTGTCCAGAAGGTACTAGACATTCATATGGCTGCAAATGTTAAGTCTCCCTTAAATAATCAATGGGACCATGTGCCCTACTGTAATAATGTTTGTAAGTCCATAACAAATATTGAGAAGCATCCTTCAGCATGTTGACACACAAGGATTAATGATGTTGTGGAAGATACATAATGGTCTCGTGTAGCACAATAGCATAGTCAATTCGTGTAGCTCAACAGCATAGTCAATTCAGAACATAATTTACTAGGGATGCTGTAGCATATATTTTGTGCCTTGTATAGAGTTGATGGTATAAGGCTTATGTAGTTCTCAGGTACCACCATCTTGGAATTGGCATTGATATAAGAAACAATTGGGAAATCAGTTGGTTACACGTAAGTGCCAAAAAGTAAATATTTTATGGCTGTCTAGCCGAGATCTGAGAAAGCATTAAAAAATAGAAGTGGCTTAGGGATGTAGATGGCTTATTCTTGTTTGAACTGACGACTTACATAGGGCCCATGATCGGATTATATTCTATGCTATGAAAACAGTCATACTTTTCTAGAAAGTGTAAGGGGTCTACTTGCAGCTTGTCTTTCCTGGCATTTTTTAAGGAATATTTTTTTTTGATTTACGCCAGAATCACTGAGAAACTAAATCATCTAGTTGCACAGGTACACCCAAGCACTATACAACAACCATTCAGGTATATGGCCCATCCAAGAAATCCTTTTGTATGCTCAAAGTAGTTTTTGTCTTTAAACATGACACTTTTCGTGGCACATGTACACTTGTAGCTGCACAGGCACTCTACATGGACATACACATGCATTCAAGGTATCCATAAATCTGTAGCTTAGAGATTAACTTGGAGCATGTTTTTTCAGCAGTGTCATAGTGGATATCATTCTCTGTTGAAGCCGTACATTTAGTAGCAAATGTGATCCTAAAGCACACTTCTAAGCTGCTTTATTTCTCCTGTACTATGCTCTGTATCAATACTTTCCCAGCCTGTTTTAAACGTAATATGTACTCATCATACATAATATTTTGCAAATTTTAATGGTCTTTGATGATGGCATTATTTAATCGTAGCTGAAGATATTGGATATGCCCTCCTGTACTTTTAATAGAGAAAGAAAGGAACAAGCTATCTGCTTGACTGAATGAATTTCAATCTATTTGTAGAGTCATTTTTTCCAGATGATTTTGGTATGATTCAAATAACAGTGTATTCTGAGTTCTCGGACAATGTAGTGCTTGTAGGTTATAACTCAATAAGCTGGCCAGCTCTTTCACTTTTGAGCTTTAACCTGTCTTTTTGGAAGTTGTCTGTTAAGAGTGCAGTGTAACAAGATCGAAAGGATTAAGAGATTAGAAACACTAAGGCGATTAATGATGTGAATTGTGAGCATTTACGATGCATGTTATGTTTTCTGTCACCTTGCATAAGGCATCAGAGATCTCAGAGCCTATGTTTGCAATGTTTCAATGTCCAAAGGGAGATTTAGAAGGAGCTAAAGTGATGTTTCTTGAAGCCATTGAAGTAGAGGCCGAGTGTGTGGAAGCCAATTATAATCTTGGACTAACATACAAAAAGCTAGGATTATTTGAAGCTGCTCTTACTACATTCAAGAAACTCAGCAATTGGCTTCCAAGCAACAATGACGTTTTGTTCCAAGTAAGGTCTCTATGTACAAAGCATAAGCTGGACTATCCAAATCTTGTGCAACTATTGTTCTCTTGGTGCTTTCCCTTTAAGTATATTTTTTGTTTTTTTTTTCCATTTTACATGAAATCACTTTGATGCTTTTTGCTTGAGCTTGTTTTAATGTTCTTGGTTTGATTATCATGATTCATGATGATTGTAATGTTGATATCACTAGAGGTTACATTTTCATGTAATTCATGAAGTTGACTTTACCTATCAATCGGGGTCCATTCATATAAATTTTTCTTTTCTTGTGTGTCCTCATTCGTGTGATTGATTGGTAATTTACCCCAAGTAGAGAAAATAAAGTCTTCACCACTTCAACACTTATTGGAGGATGTGTGCTTTTATAAAAGTTTGTACAAGCTCATATTTAGCGCTGTAAGAAAACCTTCTATCATTCCACTTTATTAAAGAAGATTTTCTGCAATCGAAAGTTTTTGATGATTAGGATCTTCTGATTCTGCAGTCTTGTGATTTAGATAGCATTCTGAGGTCCGATTGTCCCTAGCTTTTAAGAAGCTTATTGGTCAATTTTACTCATGCATGTAGCTTATGTAAGTAATTTCGTGCCAACTTTTTTGTTTTCTGAAGTCTGAACAAATGAAACCAGTCAATCCTTGAGCTGATAGACTCTCTTAATTGCTCCATGGCGTTGCTATTCTGAAAGACTTCTGAAAGACAGCATCAACTTTAACCTTTGTCAATTGCTATTCTGAAAGACAGCATCAACTTTAACCTTTGCTACGTTTTTATCTTGATCTTCAAACATAGAATTGGCATGAGATTGTGAAGTTACTGATTGTATGCAATTTTTTTAGCACAAAACTACTCTTCTTTCTCCTTCAAACCTCTTTTTAGGTTTTCTTCTTGCATTATTTACTCTTCCCAACTTATCCATGAAACCCAGCAGTGTGTTGATTGTGTTATAAGTTTTAAGCATACACTAACTCTCTCCTAGTACCCATTTAAAATCAATACGCAAGTGAAATGTGAGTTTTGCCTTTCATTTTAGTGGCTTATGACAAACTACCTCAATAGAGCGACACTATAGTGAAAAGAATTCTTTCATATTCACCAAAAATCTAGAAACCTGAGTATTTTGTGTTCAAGCAAAGTGGTGACCACAGACTGTTTTGAAGTGTCAAAATTTCAAAGACAACTGTTGACAAAGAATAAGTTTTGTGTTTTTAACTGCTCAGACTAACTTAGTTTGTACATATGTGCATTATAAAGAAAGAAAGAAAGAAAAAAGTTTGTGTGTCTGGGGCTTCACCATCTGTGTTGAGTATACAAAGCAGATTGGCACTTACCTGAAAATATTGGATAGAAAGAAAAAGGATGATCAAGCTTGTATCTTTCTTGTAAATTCAGCATGTGAATGAAATAATGAGTATTTAAGATATGAACACCCTAAAAAAAAACCTGATTAGCACTTCATAAGCAGTCTTTGATAGGGCGTCTGAAAGGCAACAAAGTTGATCATTTTTCATCTGCTTATCTTATCAGATGGGCCATGTAAATGAAATGATGGGTAACTTCCAGGAGGCAATCAAGTGGCTTGAAATTTTGGTAACAAAAGCGATGCATGATGCAGGAGTTTTGGCAAAGCTGGGAAATCTCTATTCAATATGCAATGATGAGGCAAAGGCTTTGCATTTCTACAACGAGTCACATCGAACATATCCAGTCAATATTGACATAGTATCATGGCTTGGTTTCTACTATGTGAAAAATGAAGTTTATGAGAAAGCCATGTCGTTTTTTGAGCTTGCTTCCAAGATTCAACCTCATGAGGTACTTCTCTTATCATTCCAGAAAAAATTTGTTTTTATTCTCATCAAAATGAGCTGTTCCTCTCTCTAAAAATATGATACGATACTGAACACAGATATTTTCTAACTGTGTCAGGCAAAATGGCAGTTGCTGTTAGCATCATGTTATCGCAAAACGGGGATGTATACAATTGCTTTCTCAAAGTACAAGGAGATCCTTGGGAAGCATCCAGATAATGTGGAGTGTCTCCGTCACCTTGTACATATGTGTAATAGCTTGGGGAAGAGGGAAGAAGTAAAAGAATATCAAATAAGGTTACATAAAGCTGAAACAAATGAGCAAACAAATTCCAGGTCACAGCCCATGAGATTGGAAAGAGTTGAGCAGACAGCTATTCGCATGGACATGAAGGATATCAGTAGACATCTGTTTGTTTCAGAAAATAGTGGTCAAATGCTTGACAACAGAACCGAAGTAGTGTGCTTGCCCTGCTCTTTTTTGCATGGTACGCAACAATCTGGTAGGCCATCTACATCTCCATCTTTGACAGTAACTCATCAGGCTAAGGAAAGGAAGCCTGCAATGAAGAATGAAAAGATAGATGATGGAGAATGGGAGTTGGGAGATGATTTTTTGCCCATGTAGATGTGGAATTTTGAGTTCTGGCTTGGATGTATAGAATCTAGATATAAGACATTTCAGACAGACTATTCACTACCATTTAATAGTACCACTTTTTTAACTAGAAAAAAGCTGTACTCAGGCCTACATGCTGAATTGCCGGTTTGACTTTTAGCTTTCATATCAGATTCAGTATAAGCTGATAGCCCACAAGCTTTGTTTTGCCAGCTAGAATGCTCAAGAGAGTTCAAGCTTGAAAGCTTGATAGAGAGCTAACTACAATACTTTCTGGTCGTGAACGATGTACTTGATAAGAGCGCATGAAGCGTCGTGTAATAACACTCAACTTCTCCACAATTCACAACATTATAATGAGATGTATACTAAGTAAATAGGTCGTCAAATGCGATTGCTAGTTGGCTGGAGTCCGTGTAATTCTTTAATTACAATTTACAACCTTCGAAGTGCACCAAAAAAGCCTAACAAGGCATACCAATAAAAACAAGAACGATGTGGTATTGTACCACAAAGGTCTTGCCATGTCATAATATCATTTTTTTACTTTGTGAATCCTAAAAGTTTAGGATTATAGAAAGGCAACATAATATGAGAATAATAAGTTGAAAATAAAATCTAAAAATGTGTGAAATTTTTTTTTGTGCAATAAATTTATATTTTAATGTTGAAATATGTGCACAATCTTGATAAGTTTGTATTGTATAATTTAAAGTTGGATATAAGCTTGTTGTAAGTTATGAATATAGATTTAAAAATTAGAAGATGATTATGATTTCGTTGATGAGTAATGTTTTATACCGTACACAAATTTTGAGAAAGGAATTAGTCTATATTAGGTTGATTATTATTTTATAGGTGACTATTGAAATGTGATTTGATTGAGTAGTGAACTTGTGGAAGACTTTGTAATATGAGAAACTTAATATGATGTCGATTTGATAGAAATGGAAGTCATTACATGAGATAGTAAAATTTTTTTTGTTGTCACCTGCCAAATCATTATCTTCATTCAAATCTACAAAACAATTTTAGCACAAGTAATCAAAATTAACAATCACAATCTTTATTTTTGAATAATCACATTTTCGCATTCATAATTCGCATTCATAGAAACGGAAGTTATTACATGAGATAGTAAAATTTTTTTTGTTGTTTTGCCAAATCATTATCTTAATTCAAATCTACAAAGCAATTTTAGCACAAGTAATCAAAATTAACAATCACAATCTTTATTTTTGAAGAATTACACTTTTGCATTCATAATTTGCATTCAAAAGTGCTCATAATAATCATGGTTACTTTCGAAAGTATTTCAATATTCAAGAGTATTCAAAATTGTTCATGATTAGTATTCACAATATTTACAATCATGATATTCGTTTCTTAGTATTCGCAATTTCAAATTAGTATTCACGATCAGTATTTGCAATGTTCACAATCTGTATTAACAATATTCACGATCAGTATCACAATATTCATGATCAATATTCCAAAATATTCGTTTCTTAGTATTCGCAATTTCAGATTTCACAAACCATCAATTAAGTAGTCTTCATGACACATCTCCAAAAAGTCGACCATTTTTTCATTCAATATGGAAGACATTTTCTATAAGTTCTGCAAAAGAAAACACAATAACAAAATTATAATTAGATGAAGATCAAGTATTATTAGTGAAAACTTATTGATCTGTTATATCTTTCACAAAAAGTCTAATTAAGTACAATTGTTTGCCTCAAGGAAAACAAAACAAAACAAAGCACAATACACGAGCTTCAAACATATTTGATATTATTTGCGAATGAGATAACCAAGCTATTAGAAGATGGATAAAAGAAAACGTTAAACTTAAACATCTTGAATGTGAACTTTGGATGACAAAGTAGATTTTTGTGGTATTCAATCGTTTTGCCTATCTGGAATGCAAAATCTACACACACAGAATTTTCAAAATCAAAAGTCTTGTAATATAATGTCCTTAAATATTTTTTTTATGTCAATCAACTTTTGTATGGAAAGTCATGGCCACAACTCATTGGACTACTCATCAAGCTGAGCGATAGATTTAGTGTCAATTTTGGTCATTACGCCCATAACAACCCTAACAAACAAAAAAAAGCTCATGTTGTCTATGCTAGGTAAAGATCCAATATGCAAATCGCAGTTGTTAGGCGAGCTTTGGTACTACAAGCAATGAAAAACTGATCTTTCAAAAGAAAAATCGTGATAAATTTGCCAACTTCATTTTGAATGTTAGTTATTTCAAAATCTTAAACGATTGACTTCTAAATCCTTATTATACTTGTCAAGTATTATATAATTTTTTTTGTTTATCAAATCTTTTATCATAGCTTATATTTTTATGTTGCCAAATGAGACTCAATTTTATGGCTACACTTCAACCAATAAATGCAATATAAATCGAATTGTGTCTGTGGTATAAAATTTTCAAGATTAGAGGCCAAATTCGTGGTATATATATATCACTTATTGCTTGGCTAGTTTTGTCTTTACTATACAATAATGTTACTACAACACTTCTTTATTTTTTGATTATTATTTCATGTTCATATTTTTGGCTTTATGTGTTTACTTTATTTTAGCTATGATTCTTATTAAACATGAACCTAAAAAATGTGACCACATCATGCCAAGTCTGTATAAAAATTGTACCGTACTAGTCATGTTAGAAAGATATGAATTTTATTTAAGAATCTCAAGTAAATGACTAAAAGATAGAGATTCCTTGGAGTTCAAAGGCCAATGATGGACTGTTGGATTATCTTGTATACCTTTACCAAAGGCCCTGTTTTAGGAATTAACTTCAGTTGAAATTGAGATTAGAGAGACTAAGCACTTTGATACAAAGTTGAAAACATAATTCAACATACCTTTCCCAAAGGCCCTGTTTTAGGATTTAACTTCAACTAAAACTGAGAATAGAGAGATTGGCAGTTTGCTACAAAGTTGAAAATAGAAGCTTAGGCACAAGAGATGAAACTAAATGGTTATGTGTCCTAAATAGTTAGGAGTCGTACTTCTAATTTGTGATGAAATGATGTCATAAGTTTTAGAATTTCATATTTACCACTCTCTGAAGGTTTTCAAGTACTTGCACGTTAATAGATTTGTGTTGTGGAGAGGAGGCAACTCAAACAACTATATTCGACCTTCAAAGCCATAGTCCACATGCACTGCTTCGCTTCAACGGCTATGGTCATCTCTTGTGTCTAAATGACGAGAAAAAAGATCTAAGCATGCTTAAAAAAGGAACTTAATGGACCTCTAGGATCGGCTATGCTTTTCGCAAGGAATTATGAAGTTCAAGACTAACTCATCTAGCAAAGAGAATAATGATGCTGTCCACAAGGAAGGGAAAGTGTCACTACTGCAAAAAGCCAGGTCATTAAATTGGTGAATGTCGGAAGAGAATTGCCAAGGAGAAAAAGAAGGAGTCTGAATATGGTTTGGAAATAGATACATCTACTTTCATGCAGAAAAATTTGATGATTTAGCTCATCTTGTTCATGGTGATTGGGCTTTTCTTGTTTGTAGTTATGATGCTTCTCACAGACATTTTTCACTCAATGTAGATGGTTCGACAAGAGCTACTAAAAAATTGCAGCTCATGTGGTCCTATGAGGACGCCATCTTTTAATATGTACTTCTACTTTGTGACCTTCATTGACGACTTTTTCAGATTTTCGTGGGTTTACCCTTGGAGAAAAAAAGTCTGAAGTGTTTTCTTGTTTTCAACACTTTGTTGCAAGGGTTGAAAATGAAGTTGGTTGCAAAATAAATACTCTTTGTACAGATAGGGGGGGGAGAATGGCAATGAAAGCAAAGGATATCGTCTCTATAATCCAATCACCTAGAGGATTTTTTAGAATAGGGATGTTGTGTTTGCTGAAAATTTAGATTGACCATTGTCTGAATTTAGACAATTATATGTCGGCTCACATGATGTGTTCGAGGGTTTAATTCCATTGAGTGTCGAAGCAAAAGTGGATCAACCACCAATGCTTTGTGGACAACAAGTTAATGTGGAAAATCAACCCATAACACCACATGAAGTGGAAGAAGCAATTAAAGAAGAAAGAACAGCCATGGAAGAAAGTTGAGAAATGCCTCATTGGTTAGTGCGTACATTACAAGAAAGTAAGCTTTCAGGTCCTCTACCTAGTAGGACACGAGCTAGTTCTAGACTTACTTCTGAACATGCAGATCTGGCATGTATAAGCAATCTTAATGATGTTGAAGAATTAAACTCTTATGAAGAGGCTATAGAAAGTGAGCATTGGCAAGAAGCAATGCAACATGAAATTGATTCAATACACAAAAATTGCACTTGGGATCTTGTGGACTTACCTCATGGCAAAAAGGCAATAGGGATGTATAAAGTGAAAAGAATGTCTGATGGTACTATTGACAGGTACAAAGCCAGACTTGTGGCCAAAGGCTATGCTCAAGAGAAAGGCATAGTTTATGATGAGACTTTTGCACCTACATCTTGGATGTCCACAAT
Source organism: Diphasiastrum complanatum (assembly GCA_029204225.1). NCBI lineage: Eukaryota > Viridiplantae > Streptophyta > Lycopodiopsida > Lycopodiales > Lycopodiaceae > Diphasiastrum > Diphasiastrum complanatum. The sequence continues at coordinate 8,325,493 of CM055109.1, forward strand.
TAGATGCGTTGTTGCATTGGCTGCTCATTATGGTTGGAAAGTGCATCAGTTGGATATCAAAACAACATTTTTCAATGGGGATTTGCAGGAGGAAGTATATGTGCATTAGCCCATTGGTTTTGGAGTGCCTGGTCAAGAAGACAAAGTGTGTAGGCTTTGGAAATCTCTTTACAGTCTCAAAGAATGGATACAATATCTGAAGGATCCACTACGAGTGTCCCGATAACCGTAAACGATCTCTTGCGAGAATGCATAGATTGGGACCTAGCCGAGGATAAAGCTCTATACAAGCTAGAAGTCTCGTTGTGGGACAATTGAGTTTTGCTGGGTGCAAGTGTAGGAGTTTGGCGTTGGGTCTGTGCCCGAGTCAAGACCCAAGCAGGATGTGTTTCGATTGGTAAGGTTTCTACTTGCATTGAACAGACAGGAGCGGTTGGCTTAGATCGGGATGGGCAGTCCTTTACGTGATGTTCAATACCACAATTTTCACAAGTTGGAGGAAAGCGGAGTTTATCTGGGCAGCGAATACTAGGATGTTTACCTGCACAGATAAAGCAGCCTTGTATTGCGGTTAGTTGATGTGCGACAAAGACAACTCTACAAGGTCATGTGCTCAATTTACATACCTTTGATATATACAATGGAACAAAGTGAAATATGACCATCTAGACATTGTGCATGTCATGTAGCTCGAGTTTGTATATACTAGAGAATGATATTTACAACTTGTAAATGCATAAGCAAGATGATTTTCCTCATCAACCCCTATAGACAAGTTGGATAGCTTTTTATTCTTCACATGCACAACATCTAACAATCCTCTAGCAATATGCTGATGGCTTGATCTAAATGGTTTCCTAGTCTGTTTACCAACTAAATAGTCTTGACAGACAGGTAACTCGACTTTATTATTAGGATAGTCTAGATCAAGAACAATAGAATGTTTAGACATTTGTTGTACAACAACATGATTCAAGTGACCAAGTCTATAATGTTAGAATTTAGCAATTTTCACATGGTTTTTGATGAATATTAGACATCTATGTGGATCCACACGTGTGAGGACCTGTCCACACGTGTGAAATGACACTTTTAATATTCAGATCTATTTTGATTAGCTTTCATTTGAGTCTAATATGACATCTCCTAAATTATAGGAGTTAGGTCCTAGATTGTAGGAATCTAGAAGGTCAACACAAACCACCAATGGATGATGTGGAAAACTTGATAGATCTTATCCAAAGTGGATATGGATAAGTACAATGAGCTGTCCTACACGTGTTGGATGTAGCTTAGAGAGAGATTATGGTGAATTTGTACTTGATCCATCATGGATCCATTATTGAGCTTAATGATGAGAAATCTTGGTTTGTGAAACTACCATTGTGTTTTGACTCTCTTAAGCACTTTCTTTGTGGATGAATGCTTTGTAAATGATAAGTAAACTATTTTTCTGTTATCAGGACGTACAGTAACTTTACTTCACACGTGTGAAGCCGTGGATCATCTTTTTTGATTGTTCTTGCTTGGAAACACAAATGTCAAGTAGAAGCTAGATTTGAAAGCTAGTCTTGATATAGATCAAGATCCCAAGCTACCAATCACTCTTTGTGATCATTTGTAGATCAATTTCAGTCCATAAACTCTGAAATTTGACATGGTATCAGAGCCAAGTCAAAGAGCTTGATTGATGATCCAAGAATCTTCATTTTGGTGAAAGCATTGGTGCTAGAGTCACTTTGAAGGAGGGCAACCTTTTCTAATAGTTTACTTGTGATGTTGAGGTTCAGATTAGTGTGTAAAGTTCAGAAGTACTTCTCACACGTGTGAGAGGCTGCTGGAGTTGTACTTTCACCAAAACTTTGTGTTTTTTCAATATTTGAGCTTCAAACAAGTTGTGTAGAGTGAAACTAGTGATGTGCTTATGAAAACCCATTGTTTCCATTATAGATTTGATGAGTGAATGGTGTTAGAATCTTATTAAACCTACAAATCCTTGTGAGAGAGTTTGAGGCTTATGTTTTTAGTTCAAGAGTGAAAGTAAAACCAATTCTAAACATCATAGGAAGGCATTGGCACTTCCAAAAATCAAATCCAAGATTCTAAGTGAATAGATTGTGTAGAATACACTTTTCCAAATCTTTTTGAGTTCAAGATCATTATAGATCTTGCTTCTTGAGTCTAGTGAGATTCAAGAAAGTAGCATTTAGCTAAATTCTGAGAAAGAAAGAAGGAAGAGCCTTTGAATAGTACATCTGTTGTACTTGTTACTAGTTAGAATTGGTTCAATTGGAGCCTATCTTCTTGAGGCTAGTGAAAGGCTAAATTCTAATAATTATTCAACTTGGAAAGTAAGAATGGAGTCACTACTAGTGCTCCAAGATATGTTTGATCTTGTCATAGGAGAGGAAGAAGAACCTCAAGGAGGTCAAGATCAAGTGAGGTACAAAAAGAGAGCTAGACTAGCATTACATTGCTTGAAAATGAATGTTAGTAATGCGCTTCTAAAGGAAGTAGCATCTTGTACCTCGGCCAAGGAGGCATGGAACTACCTCAAAGGGATTTATGAATCCAAAAATACCTCTAGAGTGCTTATGATTAGAAATAAAGTTCTTCAAAGCATTAGAGGGACTGATGAGAGTGCTCAAGAGTATGTCTTGAGAATTAAATCTGTCAACAAAGAACTTTCCATCATTAGTGAGGGTATTCATGATCTATTTTGATTAGCTTTCATTTGAGTCTAATATGACATCTCCTAAATTATAGGAGTTAGGTCCTAGATTGTAGGAATCTAGAAGGTCAACACAAACCACCAATGGATGATGTGGCAAACTTGATAGATCTTATCCAAAGTGGATATGGATAAGTACAATGAGCTGTCCTACACGTGCTGGATGTAGCTTAGAGAGAGATTATGGTGAATTTGTACTTGATCCATCATGGATCCATTATTGAGCTTAATGATGAGAAATCTTGGTTTGTGAAACTATCATTGTGTTTTGACTCTCTTAAGCACTTTCTTTGTGGATGAATGCTTTGTAAATGATAAGTAAACTATTTTTTTGTTATCAGGCCGTACAGTAGCTATACTTCACACGTGTGAAGCCGTGGATCATCTTTTTTGATTGTTCTTGCTTGGAGACACAAAGATTGTCAAGTAGAAGCTAGATTTGGAAGCTAGTCTTGATACAGCTACCAATCACTCTTTGTGATCATTTGTAGATCAATTTCAGTCCATAAACTCTGAAATTTGACATATAATGCCAAAGTAAACTTTTATTTGCTAAATTATTAGTCGTGAATTACTCAAGAAGAGCTAGACCAATATTCAGTCGCGAATTACTCATAAAAAGCTAGACTAATTATAAGTCGCGAACAACAGATAGCCAGACTAAGCAATTGGAAAGCCAGACAGAACGTAAAAAAACATTGCAAAATTGACACAAATCTGAACGCAAAAAAAACAGAGCTATAATCAGATTAAGTATAATGAAATATACAAGTCAATACTGTAGGTGAGCACAAAACAATAGCAGATGTAACCGCGTGCTTCACAAAGCTAATCACGACCATATGTCCAAGTGAGCAGATGACATGTTTCCCGTTGACTAGTTCATTCTCCTACTTTTTAGGAAGTCAATCCAGTCACTCCTAATTAATGACCCAATATCCAACACCAAAGCTCAACATGCGACTTAGAGGCTCACAGGCTCTAATAATAATTTTATTTACATTTATTTTACAAAGCTCACCACAAGCAGATGACTTAGCCATTTCTATATTCACAAAAAGTACAACTATGCATGAAACTGTAAGCAACCGGGATAGGGAGTGAAAGCTGTAATAGTAGTCTGTTACATTTGTTTGATTTTTTGGAGTCTTGGAATCCCTGTAGTGACTAGTCTGATATAATATGGATTCACAATTTACAACAAATTGCAATGTGTTTTGAATTTATTTTACAGCCTTAAATAGTTGTTTTTTAACCACCCTAATATGTACATGAAAAAAAACCAAAAATAAAATACATATAGTGTTCTGATCAAAAACATTGCGTTCAAAAGCGTTTTGAAATGCCTTCGGAATGCCATGTTTCTATGTGCTCAAGGTACAAATCACACTAATAGGAAAAGAAAAGAGAGAGAGAGAGAGAGAGAGAGAGAGAGAGAGAGAGAGAGAGAGAGAGAGAGAGAGAGAGAGAGAGAGAGAGAGAGAGAGAGAGAGAGAGAGAGAGAGAGAGAGAGAGAGAGAGAGAGAGAGAGAGAGAGAGAGAGAGAGAGAGAGAGAGAGAGAGAGAGAGAGAGAGAGAGAGAAAGCCTCCCAAGGAGGGCACCAAAAAGGAGGTGAAAATATGACGTGTATGACAACAGTCAAAGGAGTTGCTAGTAATGGATTGTGTGCTGTCTAAAAATTCAAAAGCAACAGGTAGAAATAAGGTAGAAACCTCTATAAGGTAGTGTCCCAATAAAATTGCTGTCCAAAAACCAGCAAACAGGCGGCCCAAAGAAGAGCAAAAATCGCTTCCACCTAGGGCATGGCTATCGAAAAAACCAACAAAAAAATATGACACAAGAAGTGCACATACCTTCTCCAAATAGGGCCTTGGAGCTGCTAAAAGGCTGTCTAGACATCAACAAGTGATTGGTGAAGAATAGGGCCAAAATTGCCTCCAAATGGGGTGCTAGAAAGGGGGGAACTGGTTGCCCAAAATATAGCAAGGTATTGGGGAGCCACAATAATGTTGTCCAGAAGTCAGCAAACAAAGAGTGATGAAAAACATCAAAATCCCTCAAAGTGGGAGCTAAGGATGGTAGAATAGCTGCCGCCCAAGCTGAAGCAACAAATAGGACTAACAAGGTAGGGCCCCAAGGATGATCTTGCAAATTTTTATGTCAAAGTTGGTGACTAGTGTATCCTTGTGAAGCAATATAAAATCAGCCTTGAAAAGTGCTCAGATACCAAGTTATGAACATAATCACAAATTTTAGAATAACGATGCATGAATTGACAATATATGAAGCAATTAGTGTTTCCATGAACTCGAACCTCGGACCTTGAACTGCAATTCGAACTAGCCTAATCGAAAAGGTCCGTGGAACTAGCCTTGATGAAAACATGCAGCAAGGCCAATTCGAGCCATTCCACCATCAGTGAGAAAGAAAGAAAGCTTCATTAATGTCCTTTCCAAGCCAAAAGGCACACAAGACGAATTAGTACATATCAAGTGTGTGGAAAAGATGAGAGCATCTGAAAAACGTCTCTGAAACTGTAATGAAAAAGCATATAATGTAAATCTAAGTACAAGTACAATGGCAACTAAACCACAAAGGTATAAATCATGAAATAGCTATGTATAGTGGTAGAAAGCCTTAGATCATGTCTTGGAGGTGATAGTGATACTACTACTCGCTACTGAAGAAAAATGTAATAAGAGCTACAATGGGGAGTAAAACTGGGATATACTGTCGATGTTGAAGGTGAGAAGGGCCTCTCCTCGTGGTAGGATGAGTAGGTCTGGCTGTAGAGCAACGCTAGTAAGTGCATTGTCTCTGACCTCTATGGGAAGTTCGATCATCATCGCCAGCACTATCATCTGAGTTTGGTTTTGGTCGTAATCGCGCACGCGTGAGAGAGAGAGAGAGAGAGAGAGAGAGAGAGAGAGAGAGAGAGAGAGAGAGAGAGAGAGAGAGAGAGAGAGAGAGAGAGAGAGAGAGAGAGAGAGAGAGAGAGAGAGAGAGAGAGAGAGAGAGAGAGAGAGAGAGAGAGAGAGAGAGAGAGAGAGAGAGAGAGAGAGAGAGAGAGAGAGAGAGAGAGAGAGAGAGAGAGAGATTTTATTAATGTCTTTTCCATGCCAATAGGCATATAAGATGATAAAAAAAATACATGTCAAGTGTGTGGTACAGTGGGAGCTTAAGAAACGTCTCTGTAACATAAAAGAAAATAATGAAATGCCAATGTACATACTACGAGCATAAGGATTTTATTAATGTCTTTTCCATGCCAATAGGCATATAAGATGAAAAAAACATGCATGTCAAGTGTGTGGTACAGTGGGAGCGTATAAAACGTCTCCGTAACATAAAAGAAATGAAATGCCAATGTACATACATCTGTTAGGCTCAAGCAGTCCTTGAAAATAGCATTTCTAGGGTCCTGAATCGGGTTGGAAGCTATCCTAGCCTATTTTGTTTCTTCACAACAGTGGTATCAGAGCTTGTATGTTGCTTAAATCTTCATGCATGTCTGTTTCCTAGCATCATTCATTTTACGACAGTGGTATTAGAGCATCCCGGTTGAAACATGAATCAAGAAATCCAAACCCCATTTTTCTTATGCATGCACGATGGATCCATTTGGATTTCATGATCCATATAGAGTTCATTTAGAATCTAAGTCCAACTATGATGCATGGAGAAAACAGCTTGTAAACATTTTCAAGAGTGAACCAAGCTTATGGGAGATAGTGACAGGACAATTTCAGAAGCCAAGCTTATCAGATTCAGAGTATGATATATGGTGCTAAACTAATGATATAGCTATAGGCCATATATGTTTGTCATTGTCAGATGATTTAATCTTGATTCATGGTGGGGAATCATGTGCAGAATCGTTATGGAAAAAGTTGGAGCAGCAATTCGGTGGAGCAAAGAAATAATCATTATTTTGCAGATCATTTCTCATGCAAGCAGGACAAGCTAAAATAATGCAGATGGATTCGAAAAGTAAATCTAACTTGGTTCATATGCAGGATGTATGCATGCGTAATGCCAATTTACAACATGTATGTGAATTGGAAAGATTGAGTAGTCCTCAGTCACCAACATCTGACATGCAGGTTTCCATTCAAGGGGAATCCACTTCTAGTTCCTTGCAGTATGATCAACATGAAATGTCAAATCCCGCTGATCCTCAAGATGAGGATATGTTCTCTTCCATTCAGGAAGAATTTTTGTCTTGCTTGTAGGGTGAACCTGAAGATGGAGCACCAATGGGATGCATAAAAGAGCTGGTTGCTATGCCAACAAATCCTTTGCCTTTGGTTGTCATGCCAGAGATTTCTAAAGCTTCTTTGCAGGATCAGCAAGAAGAATGAATTTCACTCTCTTCCATGCAGGATGCTAAGGAGAGAAGTTTCATCAACCAAGAAACGGGTTCCTTGTTTGTAGAGCTTGTTATTGATAATTTGCAGCATGAAGCTCCTATGATTCCAGTGCAGGATACCGAGCAGCTGCATTTACCTATTGCTGAAATGCAGGACATTTCTGATCACGAGGAAGATGCCTCATTTACTCTGGTTGGGTGTTGTCTCGACACTACTTTCGATTTGCTGTATCTACAGATTGTGCATGCAGATCCTTTCATCATATGGCAGAATGCATATGAAGGGCAGTCCAGTTTGCCAGCCACATTGTTACTTGGTTCTATGTTCATGGATGGCAGTTTGTTGCAGCTTGCAATAGCCCCCCTACATCAACAATATACAGGGACATTTTTTGATGTCCCAAATGAGCTAGCTAGAACAATGCATGACTTACAGCCATTTCCCAGAATAGGTTGTGGCTAAATATTTTTTCCATGACTCATGCATGTAGTCCAAGCCTAGAGAGGGAATTATTGTACTCTCGAAACATGCAAAATTTGGCATGGAAATAAATTTGGTAAAGGGCTTTGGGTGTTAATTATTTAACAGGTTTAAGGGGCAGTTGTTGAAATATAAACCTAGTTAAATAATTAAAACATAGCACATGGTTTTATTTGGGACCAAATTTTTTTTAAGGCCCAAATAAACTTAGGAAATTTTTTTTTACACCAAACTCGTGGAGGGCCTTCTTGCATGTTGATGCCACATGTCCACTGGAGTTTGGTAGACCCCATGCATATGTGCATGGGGGAGAAGAAGTTAGTTTGACACATATGATTGCATGTTCCTCTCCTAGATCTGTTAGGCTCAAGCAGTCCTTGAAAATAGCATTTCTAGGGTCTTGAATCGAGTTGGAAGCTATCCTAGCCTACTTTGTTTCTTCACAACAGTGGTATCAGAGCTTGTAGGTTGCTTTAAATCTTCGTGCATGTCTGTTTCCTAGCATCATTCATTTTACAATAGGAATGAGCGTTTCAGACAGCGGAACGCTGTCCAAATCGTTTTTTTTTTAAATGATTTTTCTCATAGAAATTACAAAAAATACCACTGCCTTAAAAAAACGTTAATAGGAATAGAAAATATTGTCTAAACAATTTTACACACCAATAAATCTATTTTTTTAGAAAAAAAAAAAAATTAGTGCATGTTCCGGGAAACCCTAATGGAATTTCCCGGATCGCATTCCGAAATGGAACGTGCAACATTGATTGCTTGATATTGCCCCCGATTTTGTGGTGGTTTAATAGGGTTTGCTAACATGGCTCAGTAGGGTTTGAATTAATCAAGTGTATAGAATACAGCCATCTCTATTACTCCAAAGAAAAAAAGCATTTGCTACGGTTTAAGTAGAGTTTTATATGGTTCAAAATAGGGTTTGCTAACATGGCTCAGTAGGGTTTGAATTAATCAAGTGTATAGAATGCAGCCATCTCTATTACTCCAAAGAAAAAAAGCATTTGCTACGGTTTAAGTAGAATTTTATATGGTTCAATACGGTTTGTGGTTGTTTAATAGGGTTTGCTAACATGGCTCGGTAGGGTTTGAATATGGTTCAATACAGTTAGTCGTGGTTCAGTAGGGTTTTGCTAGCATGGCTCAATAGGGTTTGAATATGGTCTGTCGTGGTTCAGTAGGGTTTGCTAGCATGGCTCAGTAGTGTTTGAATATGGTTCAGTACGGTTAGATGTGGGGAGAAGGTGGATTGCAGAGCCATGATGTGAGCTAGGTAGGGGTGGGTGATGGCTGATGGCTCTAGCAGTGGTATGCGACACTATTAGATCTATAGGAGAAGGTGGATGGTGAGCGCTTGTGCACAACCAAGATGTGAGCTAACTAGGGGTGGGAGATGGCTGATGGCTCTAGCAAAGGTATGGAATGCTATCAAGGTTGGAGGTCAAATCTCGTCTGTTACAAGATCACAGGCCAAGGTATGGAGGAGGATGGATCTGGATTGGATCCTACGGCAGGGTGGATCATGTGACATTCGGTTCCTAGTGAGTAACTACGAAAGATTTCAGATCCTTAAAATTCAATCTACTTGAATGATTTTTGGTTAGAAAGAGAAATACACTACCAATCTCACCAATGTAAAAAAATTAGCATCTACACACAAATTGAGATGCAAACACCAATAGAAATTGATCAAACTTGAATGAAATGACTATGTACTATTGCTGTCCATACAAAACCAACAAGCTACTGTATTTCACACGTGTGGATCCAAAATTAGCAAATATAGATCATTCTACACATAGAATTGCAAGCAATCACCAAGATAGTGCACCAATGGATAGTAGAACCCAAGAGAACCATGTATAAGCATGAAATGAGATAGAGAAGAGAGAAGATCACTCTCTCCATGAGTTACATCCTTTAATAACAGGTCCAAACCCTATTTGGCCACTTGGCTTTCCCACCAAAATGCTAACACTACTAATTTTGGGTCTAGATTCAATGTACCCAACTATTCAAATTGAATCTACTCAAACTGGCATTCTAACTTTCGCACACTTTCAAAAAGTGTTTATTCAAATGAAATTTAGACTAATGAACTTTGAAAAGTCAACCTCTAAGTCTAAAACAAGTTTTGGCCTCAATATGCCAAATATGGAAATATTGCAAAATGTGATGAAACTAGTTTAATCTTTCACACTCCCTCTTCAACTAGTTTTAGCATAGACTTTGATAATACTCCAAGTGAAGTCCTATGCTTCATGAACAAGTCTTTTCCCAATACTTTGGTGAAGATATCAGCTACACATTCCCTTGAAGACACATGTTGAAGCTCCACCTCCTTTGCAATGGCTCGCTCCCTCACAAAATGATATTGTATCTCAATATGCTTGCTCCTAGCATAGTTTTTGACCATAGAACTTTGATTCATCATAAGAATGATCTTATTCCTATGAATAGATATCCTTTCAATGATCATGTAATGCTCAAAATAGAAACAACCATAATTGATATAGAGAATAGTGTCCACTTGGGATGCTTCACTATTTCTTACATCAATTTTACATGTAAAAATGTGACTAGAACATGAAGAATCAATTAGAATGTAAATGAAATGATTCCACCATGCTTCCAACTCTGAACTCTCTGGAAAAATATAGCAAACAAATAATAAATGTGAGTGATCAACTTTTGCTTGCATGTCTCCTCCTCCTTTGTCCTTTGTTGCCATGTATCCACCATGATACTCCATGAATGAGCTTCCATCTCCATCTTGCCAAAAGATGCCATCAAGCCTTGATGACTTGGCCATGAGTGATTGACATAATGACCCTCCAATAGCTTCATTTCCATCAGCAAAACCAGCCAAGAATGCTAGTACAAACCCAACATCAAAACAATGCTCACCAACGTAGCTAGTTTTACCATATCTTGACAATTTGCACACATCCACATGAAATTTCTCAAACATGAGATAGAACAAGTAAAGTAGACTTCAAAAACACTTCCTTGCTGCTCCTTTGACCTTACTTGGTCTTCAATATGCCAGAAAAATAGATCCATAACATCTTTGCCAATTACTTCTCCTTTGATGCTCTTGACTAGCTCCAAATTGCCAACTTCCCTTTTGACTAGTTGAAGCGCTTTGAGATCAACCTCTTGATCTTCAACTTGACCATCAAAGTCATTTAACAAACTTTGTTTTCCAGATCCAATAATTGACTTTATAGCAAGATAACATCCATCCACTTGCATAGCTCCATGTACAAAAGAAGATCCTCCAAAAGATGTTCCATTCTTCATAAGAGGTTGATACTCGAGATCCATTGCTTGGATCCACTCCTCTTCTTTCCTTGCTTGATCTACACTTGTAGGCTCATCCAAAGAGGTTAGGAAAGCAACATACTTTCTAGAAACTACTTGCTTACCCTTTTGATCATATGTGAGCCTTGAAGGTACTTGTCTTTCTCTTGATGTTCTCCTTGGCTTTTGACTTGATGAAGGTCCATCATCACCACCATCCAAAGTAAGATCCTTCTCATCAACATTAAGAATGCTAGATCCATCCACTCTACCATCAATCATGCTTGAAGACACCTTTGGAATGTTCCCCTCATAAAAAATGACATCTCTACCAACAATCACTTTGTTAGTAGAAGGAATGTAAACCTTGTAGGCCTTACTCACCGCACTATATCCAACAAAAATACCTCTTCTTGAAGATGGATCCTCCTTGGTCCTATCATCAAGAGTAATGTTGATATAGCATGTGCATCCAAAGGTTCTTAGAAAGTTCACACTCGGCCTCCTCTTGAATAGCATCTCAAAAGGTGTCCTTCCATCCAAAATAGCACTCGGCCACCTATTGCAAAAGAAATTGGCACACAACAAAGCTTGATCCTAAAATGGTTTGTCAAGATTAGCACTTAACCTCATAGCTTTAGCACTTTCACATAAAGTCCTATTCTTCCTTTCAGCAACTCCATTTTGTTGTGGGGTCCTTGATGTTGTATACTCCCTCTTGATCCCAAGCTCATCACAAAAGGCCTTGAACTTGTTCGATATGTACTCACCACCATTGTCACCTCTCAAGCACTTGATTTTTGTGGAAAATTGGTTCTCCCTTGCATTCTTGAACTTGACAAAGACATCATACACTTCATCCTTGCTCTTTAGTAGATAGATCCAACAAAATCTACTAAAATTATCAATGAATGTTACATACATCTTAGCTCCACTATTGCTAATTGTAATAAATCCATGAATATCCAAATGTACAAGTTGAAAAAGCTTTGTAGATCTAGAAATAGATCTAGTATAAGGTAGTCTATGTGACTTAGACAAAGCACAAGACTCACAAACATGCTTGTCATTACTTAAGGAGCTTGGAAGACCAATCACAACCTTCTTCCTTGCCATTACCTCCAATGACTTGAAGTTGAGGTGTCCCATCCTTTTGTGCCAAACCTCTTGAATAGAAATTTGCTCCTTTGCAACACATCCAACTTGGTTAGCAATAACACAAGCATCAAGTTTGAACAATTTCCCTTGCCCTTTACCTTTTCCAATCAAGACATCCTTCCTTTTGATCAAACAAGCATCTCCATCAAACTCCACCTTAAGGCCCTTACTTAGCATAAGCAAATTCTTGGTAATAGATGGAGATCCACCTCTTGCTTGAAGCCTATATTCCTCATTGATCAAGATCTCTTGAAGATCCATCAAACTTGGCAAAGTCTTTTGAATAGCAATACTTTGAACAATGTTAGCATGAGCATCCAACAAGCCATTAAGAATCACTTGAATAAGCTCTCCTTCCTTAATGCTTTCATCTATGCAAGCTAACTCATCATTCAATGCTTTCATTCTCAAAACAAAAGTACTTGGACTTTTTTCATTCTTTTGAAAACAAGAAAAGATTTGCCTTCTTAGATTCAACACTCTAGAAGTAGACTTGGATTCATAAAGCTTCTTCAATGAATTCCAAGCTTCCAAAGATGATGTGCACTTGCCAACTTCCTTGAGAAGTTCATTGGTAACATTCATCTTTATCATGTGTAGAGTCTTCTTGGCCCTCTTGTCATACCTCCATTGATCTTGTTGTGTTTCTGGTCTCTCCTCCAAACCTACAACAATATCCAAAACATCATTCATCTCAAGAAGTGACTCCATCCTCACTTTCCACAATGAATAGTTACTTGACGCCTATCATTGGCTTCCAACATGACTCCAATTGAGGTTGCCATGTAGCAATGACCCGATCTTCTCTTTCAACCTGCTTCAATGCACAAAGCACTCCTTTGAACAACAACAAATGCTTTCAAAAGAAATCACCAAGATTTGAAACTATCTCACAAATTCTCTTCTAGCACTTATCCAAGCAAATCAACACATAGAATCATGAAATCTTGTTCAACCTATGATCTATCCTCAATGACTTTTGCCACTTCCTAAGATTGAGACACACTCAAATGAAATCCAGCAACCTCACTATCTAGAGATCCAATCAAAATTAGTGTTTTGACAAAATCACAAAAAATTGACTATTCCAAATCTACATGCAAATGCTGAAAATTTGATATGCAATCTATAAGCCACCACTTAGGCTGAACCAATGATCCAAAAATCGGCCAAATCCAGTATGTGAATTCAAAAATCGGAATTGAACAAGAATATTGACCTATTTAGTGTTTTGATCTACAAAAGATCCAATCTACAAAAGCAAAAAATTTGATTTTGGTGTAGAATCCTCTCTAGCATGCTCTAGACTTAATATCTTCACCAAATCATTGATAGATCTGATTTTCTCCTTCATAATCTGAAACACAAGCTCTGATACCATGTGAAAGATTTCAGATCCTTAAGATCCAATCTACTTGAATGATCTTTGGTTAGAAAGAGAAATACACTACCAATCTCACCAATGTAGAAAAATCAGCTTCTACACACAAATTGAGATGCAAACACCAATAGAACTTGATCAAACTTGAATGAAATGATTATGTACTATTGTTGTCCGTACAAAACCAGCAAGCTACTGTATTTCACACGTGTGAATCTGAAAATAGCAAATATAGATCATTCTACACATAGAATTGCAAGCAATCACCAAGATAGTGCACCAATGGATAGTAGAACCCAAGAGAACCATGTATAAGCATGAAATGAGATAGAGAAGAGAGAAGATCACTCTCTCCACGAGTTACTTCCTTTTATAGCAGGTCCAAACCCTATTTGGCCACTTGGATTTCTCACCAAAATGCTAACCCTACTAATTTTGGGTCTAAATTCAATGTACCCAACTATTCAAATTGAATCTACTCAAATTCGCATTCTAACTGTCCCACACTTTCAAAAAGTGTTTATTCAAATGAAATTTAGACTAATGAACTTTGAAAAGTCAACCTCTAAGACAAGTTTTGGCCTCAATATGCCAAATATGAAAATATTGCAAAATGTGATGAAACTAGTTGAATCTTTCACAGTAACCAGCACCTGGCACATCGCTAGTAAAACATGTGATATTGTCTAGTTGCCTTAGCTTTCCCGTTTGCCCGGCTTCTTTCCGTCAACTTTCTACCATAGCCTTGTTAATTTGATTGATTTTAGCACCTAAACATATCTCGAATGAATTCTGAGCTTATGCAACCCGCTTCCGTGCCACAAATTCCTGAAAATAATGATAGCACCCTCATTCCTGTGGGGTGACATAGTTTCATCGGCAATGCAAATAAATGATATGCGACCGTGTGTATTTGAAATGAGTTTCCGAGTGACTGAATATGATCGATTTTAGGGTTTCAAGTACCATGCACATGATCCTCATCTAATGGAGTCCCTGGGTTGGCCTAGTCCATATTAGATCCCATGAGCTGCATTTGTTTGAAATATGCCCTTTGTGCAGTACATAAGCAATCTCCCAGCATTTAGAATTGAAACTTATAAAAGCTGTACCAAATTCTCAGTTATATAAACAGCCTAACTTTGTGCTTTATCAGACTTTGGATTTACCTAGTAGTTGCAACTTGATTAATCAGGTTATTCCTACGAAACAGACAGAAATTTGAGCACACACCAGCGTAGATAATTATCCACTCGTGTGGTTGAACAGCTCACTCTCTTGAATGAATGACTTCCATAGGGTTTCAACAAATTGCCTTTCAGAAAAACGTAAATCTGACAGTGGATACAGAGATTTGTAGTGAGCGAGAACCGGGAAGTGATTGGTGAAGCGAGGCGATCGACGGGGACGGATGAATGGGGGTGAGATTGTTGGCACATCAACCAGCAAGAGAAGATGTGAGAAAGAGCACATCCAACTTTGACAATAACAAAAATAATGCTTGACCTAACCTTCGCCCTTAACCCTACTTTGAATTAGAAGATTTCTCATCCAATCATGATTCCCCACGTGGAATAATGGCTGATTCAAATGCGTTTAGGTCTATCTCTATGGACCATGACCATTTAGAAACTTCACATTCTTGAACCCATTTATATCTCAGTAAATCATGTTTAAAGGCATATGTAATGGCCTTATCCATAATAGTTTTTAGTTCATCTGGACCATCTAAGGGTATGTTTTCATAGCATTTAGAGATGTTTGCGACCCACATACTGGTAATCAATGGTGGTAAATTAAGATAGAAATCCATGGATGACTCACATTTGTTTGATGATATAGACGAACATTTTCATGAAATTATTTTCTAAATGGTCATACTTACCAAGTGTTAAAAATGACTGGTATTTACCTTCTAAAGTTTTTTGCAACTTTGATATAAAAAGCTTACATTCTTGCGATTGCCTATCGTTTAAACAATTTAAGGGTTTTATTTCAAAAAAATTTGGACCTATTATCTCTACCGATTGTACTATTGTTAAAAGTTCAATCTTACGTAAATCACTAGAGAAAGGTCTAAATCATATTACACTAAGACAAGCTAATATCAACAAGGTTGCTTCTGAATTATATGATGGATGGTTTAAACTCATGGAACTCTTACCCGCTCATGAACACTTAGATGAGATAACGATAAAAAAACATGCTATTTTTTTGTAAGAACGTTGCCTAAACTATATTAGAAAGCCTAATTGGCTACATGGTAACACGGTCTCATCATCTAAACTAAAGATTGCCAATGATGAACAACAATGGCTTACCAACTTTCTATACATTAATGGCATTGACAAAGCACAACATAAGACCTGCTTTATGTGTAAATTCTTCGTACGAAAATCAGCCATTGAGAGACTAAACAGTCTAGACTTCAACCCCTTTCTTGATGATCCACGAAACTCAGTCATGGAATTCCTAACATACATAATGGATAAACTTACCAAGTCTCTACCTAATTTTTTTTAGATAATGATTATTTACCCTATTTACTATGTACTTACAAAGCCCACAAGGAATTGTTCAGATGGATTACCAATGCTCATGATTGTTGTTTTACTAGACTTGCCAAATTCCTCATAAGAGCTCTTGGTATGTTGTCACCATTCCTGATGGAAGGTGCAAACCTTAAGGCAAAGAATACAACGTGAGCATAGAACTGCTTCACATGAATAGCTTTAAAAACTCTATTACGGTAACATAAATGTAAAAAAATTTCCTTGTATCAATGGTAGTAGTAAGTTGAAGACGAGAGCTAGTAAGTTTCCTTCTTTCTATCCTTTCATCATCTTGCACATCGGTCAATCTCTGTAAAAATTTAATCTCTCGATAGGTCGTTCACTCTTTGCGCTACTGCTTTGCCCTTCCTTTCCCTTGAAACCTGAAAACATTCTTTCTTTCTCGTTCCACCCTGATATAACTGAGTTCGGATTATTAAGATTGAAGTTGCCCGTTCTTTTGCTTGTATTTTGGAAGAATTTGTCTTGGAGGGTAGAGAAGCTCGGTCTTTTCAAAAGATGTTCTATTTCACAAATATTTTCGGCATCTCCCAAGTGTGCTAAGAGTTTGGTAGAAGAATCTTTTGCAAGTTCGATAGAAGCATCAGTCATGTATTGTCGAATAAACAGAAAGGTCAAATGTGCTTTAACAAAAAAACTTGCTAAAAATTGTTAATGGTTTTAAAGATTGCCACTAAATGAGATTGCATTTGCAAATGTTCCTCGAAATTTGGGTTTGCTAATTTTTCATAAAAGCGTTTCTAAAGGAGGATGTATCATTTTTAACTTGGCTCTTTCAGAATGAATCACTAGTAATAGACATGTGTACTTCTTACTGAGTGGAATATGGCTACTTTTGAGGACATTTTCTCACCACGCATTCATGTATGAAGGTAACCCACTTTTCTTTCTTATGACTTGGATTTCATTGTATTTATGTAGAGACATTTTAGCATTTTGTAACATGGAATATGTTTTTGAAAAGCTACTAAATGTAAGTTAAATTGTTATAGATTCCACATAAGTAAAGCAAATGTAATGCTAGAGTTTTAGATAGTTTTGAATTTTGATATGTAATTTGGCTAATGTAGTTTGTACTATTTATGTCAGAAAAGAAATGTTATAGAATTGCTATTGTACATATATGAGTAGACTCTGTTAGCATATAAGGTGTAATAAATCTAGAATGGATTTTTGGTTTTAAATAGCTTGAATGGCATGGATTTTTGCAAACTACATACCATAGATTTTGGAATTTCATGTGCATTTATAAGGTCTAAGGATTGGCCTTGATACCCATCACTATGTACAAATCATACATATTATGCTATAAGTGAGTGATTACAATTTTTTCTCATTTAATATATTTTTTATGTGAATATGATATAGTTTCTTGTCGTGACGGTGATCAATATGGCTTCTACCATGATACAATTTTCTTTAGGACATAACGTATTGCTATAGAAGTTATTGGTAGAGAAGATTGAACTATTATTTTTAAATCTTATTTAGGCTGTCATGTAATGAATCTTGTTTTTGAAAATGGATAACAACTAATGCTCAGCTACCACATTTATCTTTTCCACTATACTAACTCGTGAAATTTTGTGTTGTGAGATGGTGGCAGGTAACAACTAGGTTAAAACTTGCTTTGCTTTATAGTACTCTATTTTGTAATGTAAAATTTCATGTAGCTATGTTATAATCTTTTATGTTACAAAACCAAAGGTTTCAAAGGGCTTGGTCTTGATTTGTCAAGAGACATTATGCGAAATCCCCCCCCCCCCCCTCGTCTCTCTCTCTCTCTCTCTCTCTCTCTCTCTCTCTCTCTCTCTCTCTCTCTCTCTCTCTCTCTCTCTCTCTCTCTCTCTCTCTCTCTCTCTCTCTCTCTCTCTCTCTCTCTCTCTCTCTCTCGGACTCCATGTACTATATAAAATCCCTGCTATAAGCTCTTTTTTCAACTCCGCCAAGTGCACTGATATAAACCACTTTCGTAAGTATGATAAACTTGTGAGGATTATGTGTTAATTCATTTTTTGGGGGATCTTGAAAAAAGTTACCTAACTTGCACTAAAGTTTCTAGTTCCACGGCTAGGATTCACTTGATCTTTGGGATCTTAATCTAATGGTGAGCACTCACATTATTTTGTGCTTTTATGAGTAAAAAAAACATATAAGGAGGGAGAACCAACGAGGGACCTCCACCATATTTCTTCCTCTTCCTCATCTAAGCAAATGCTACATTGTTTCTACCTTCTTGAAGAAGTTTTTTTCTTCAACAAAGTGGTAATATCCAGGCCCATGTATGTGTACATTGCTTCCATGATTGATGAACGCATTGCTTTTATGATTCATGTAAGCAATGAAAAACTTGTTGTTTGTTGTCACTAATATATAAAGATTTGCCACAACAGCTGATTGTTGTCTTGCCACGATTCTACTTATGATCTTGCACCACTCTATGCGCTACTAGCAATGCTGCCAGCTAGAAGGAATCCATACAGTTTTTAGCATGATTTCTCATAGCTAACTGCTCACTGTTTGTATGGGAATCTTGTACAAACTATTGTAGATTCTGACCAGCATTAGATTGTTGTCTTCTTGTAATCAAATGAGCTAATTTTGTGATTGTGTATCCTTCTATGCTATATGGGCGTCCTCTTTTCTCATTGCTAAAACAAGTATTACACTCCTCCACACTATAAAGCTCCACTCACTTGTAAGAAGGTGTTGCTAAAGAAGTTCCCCAAAGAAGGTATGAGATCCAACCTGTGAAGAATTGAAAAAGATTATCTATGTTAGATATAGGGGTCTTATGTTTTTTTACATCAAGCATCTAGGTGTAGGATGTTAATAGGAACAAATTTGGCATAGATGGCAAATTATGCATTTCCACTGTAATGCCACTATGGAGCCAAAATAGAGTAAGAGGCTAAACTCGTGCCAATTAGAGTGTAGACAAGTGTAATGATTTTGTTTGATGAATTCCAAGAGGTCCAATAGGATTTAGAGGTGGAACCATGTGAGGTCCAATAGGAAATTGAGGTGTGCTTGAATATAGTCCAATAGAATTAAGAGGTGCATGGATCAATGGTCCAATAGGATCAAGAGGTGACAAAGTATGGTCCAATCATAGTTAAGCATAGTGGTAGCTCGTGGATCTACTAGTATCATTGTACTCCTCATTTTGAAGCTAATTGATTTGATGATTATATGGATTTTGAGTGTTATTGGATTTCTAGCTTTCTCTCTCTACCCGAGAGCTCATGATGTTTTTTCTCTCTCTACCCAAGGAGAGCAGCTTGGTTTTACTTAGTTTATTTTTTGAATACTTCCCACACGTGTGAGTGAGAGTTGGAAGTGGTTGAATGCATGTAGTAGTGTGTTTTTGCCATAGGATCTAAGATTGATCTTGAATCTCAATCTAGTCTTGATCTTGGTGCATCTACACACCTTAGGAGATCACAAGTACATGTTGTGGACAATCCACACGTGTGAATTCAACATGGTATGATATCCTACCTAAGGTTACCATGCATTTTGATCCATCTAAGTGAAAACTTTTCATCAATCTTGAGCTAGAAATTGTCAAGGCCCATTTTCCTAGCTATCTTGTTTAATCTTGGATCAAAAGAGATCAAAAGGACATTGATTGGGTCTGACCTGGTACTGTACGGAATCAAGTGCTTAGACACGTGTGAGGAACATCCAATTTCAGTTTGAAAGTTCTCTCTCATGCTTGATCCATTTATCTTGCTTGATAGCTTGTTTTGAAGCTATTTTTGTCTAGTTTCTGATGCAATCAGTTTCATTCCATTTGGTTGAGCCAATCAGATGTTATAATCTTTTGAAGAGGGTTAGGTAGGGCACCTAGACCTGGGTGGACACATTTGGTTTGGTCAAGAGATTGCCTGGTTGATCCAAAATCACAGTTGTATGCTTACCAATCTCATCTATTTGTGATCTAGACACTATTTTGAGATCTTAGCCATTTTGTTTCATGGAATATCATTGTATTTGAGTCAAATTTGGTTTCTTAGAGTACTTCACACGTGCTAAGAGTGTTTGATCCTAACTTTGCCTATACTCCATCATTTGATGTGAAATAGATCTTGTTTTAGAGAGATTTGAGTAGCTAGTGAGAATCAATTCACAAATAGTTGCAAGATCTTTCATAGGAGGAGATAGTACTCTATTATTGGATCCTATAGAGAGTGTGTAGCAACATTTATTTTTCATCACTTGAGTTTTCTTCACTTCAAATGTCTTCAATGGGTTCATCCTTGTTGGAACCAAGTGAAAGATTGTCCACTTCAAACTATTCAATTTGGAAAATGAGGATGGAGTCCATCTTGATCCTTCAAGACGTGATGGACATAGTTCTTGGTCTTGAAGAAGAACCACAAGTTCTTCAAGAGGTTCAAAAATACAGAAAGAGAGCTAGGATGGCTCTCCACTACATTAAGATGAATGTCTCTAATGAGATTTTGAGGGAGATAGGTACTTGTACAACAACCAAAGAAGCTTGGGATTGTCTCAAGACTATCTATGAGGCTAAGAATACCTCTAGGCTTCTCACTCTTAGGAATCAAATCTTTCAAAGTAGCCAAAAGAGTGATGAGAGTGCATCTAGTTATGTTTTGAGAGTAAAAGATATTCATAGAGAACTTGCTTGTATTGGTGATTCCATCAATCAAAATGAGCTAGTTCAAGTCATTCTCAATGGCTTGAGAAGTGAATTTGATAACCTTGTCCAATCCTATGCCATTAAGGAGGAGCTACCAAGTTTGGAGGCTCTCCAAAGTGTGCTAATTTCGGAAGAATCAAGACAAGAGTACAAGCTCTTGAGGATGGACAAGCTTTCTCTCACTCATAATGATGGCAAAGCTCTCTTTGCCAAGGATAAGCACAAAGGGAGGAGCAAGAACCAACATCAACAATCCTCAAGCAAGGACAAAGTCAAATCCAAAGACAAAGATGAGGAGGAAGATGATTCCTCTAATGCTTCATCATCACATCCAAGCTCAAGAAGAAGAAGATCAAGTGCTTTTATTGTGGCAAGAAAGGTCATTATGCCACCAATTGCTTCAAGAAGAAGAATCAAATTGTTCTCTCTCATTGCATTTCATTGAATGTTAATTAACTCTCGCTCTTCTTCTGCAAGTAACCTAAACGAAGAAATGTATGGTTGTCTTTGATGCCTAATCATTCTTACATTTCTTCATATCAGAATATCAGTATCAGAGAATTGCATGGCTATCTCAAACACTTAATTGTTTTCTGCAATCTCTCTTTATGGTAGCCTAAGTCTCCTACACTGATACTCTTAATCAACACAATCAAAATAACTCTATCATAATTTTGTTCTCCAAGTAATTCAAATCCTTATCATCAGTTATCATTTTTCATTGTTTTCTTTGTTGGGACAATGACCTTCATTTTTGCTGAGGCCCAGACCTTGTTGCTCCAACAGAGTGGTATGAGAGCGTGGTTTTGGATTTACTAGAGTTCTAAGATATAAAAGGAACCTAATACGTTCTTGTTTTCAGAGCTAGTTTATATTCTGTTTGTGTTCAATTTCTGTTCATTGATCATAATGGAAGGTTCAACCTCTGAGATCCGTTTGATCAACAAGTTCAACGGAGATGATTTCCACATGTGGAAATTCAAGATGAGGGTGATCTTGATCAAAAGGGGCTATGGGGATACGTAAACGTTTCGATAGCCAGACCGGCAGAACCTGAAATGCTCCCAGCATGGGAAGCAAAGGATGGCAAAGCACTTGCCATTGTATCCTTGAATCTGAAGGACACTCAGATTGCTCACGTATCAAACAGTACCACCTCCAAAGAAGCGTGGGATATCTTAACAAGTATCTATGAGACTTCATATGTGTCGACTCGTCTCTTCCTAAGAAAGAAAGTCCTTGCACTTTAAAATGAGCAAAGGCACCTCACTCACTGACCATTTGAACGAGTTCAAGCAATTGCTTAATCAACTAGGTTCCCCTATTTCAAAAGAAGACTCAACAAATATTTCTTATTGCTAGTCTTCCATCCTCCTACGACAACCTAGTATTGCTCTAGAGAAATACTCCTACGCTATCACTCCAAAATCTGACAACAAGTCTATTGCCGAAAGAAGTTAGGAGAAAGAGCTTATCTACATCGAGTACCAAGTCAATGGCCTTGTACTCTAATAAGCAGCGGTCCAAGAAAAAGACCTTCAAGGACAAGAAGACGAAAGCGGAACAGCCAGATTCAATGGTACAACAACAACAACAACATTGACAACAACAACCATCCAAGAACAACTCTTTTGCAGATACTGTAAGAGATGTAATCACGACATCAAGAATTGTTGGATCCTCAAGCACAATGAAGCGAGAAAGAAGATGCAGCATCACCAAGAAGGAGGTTTTGACTCTGTCAAAAATTCCCAAGAAGATGAGAAGGCGCTGACGGTACAAGACCAACCAAGCAAGATACATGCGAATGGTATCCCGATTCAGGTGCCTCACAGCACATGACGCCATGTGAGAACTTATTTTCTACTCTCATAGCAACAGAATCAAAGTACATTTTCTTCGGAGACTTAAGCTCACACAAAGTCGAAGGGCAAGGCTCCATTCGACTATAGTTCCCTGATGGCATCACTAGATACTTAGATGGTGTACTTTGCATACCCAAGTTAACAAAGAATTTACTGTCTATAAGCAAGATCACTAATCAAAACTATAGAGCTTTGTTTATTGCTAGTCGATGTACTATTATTGATGGGAATTCTAATGAAATCCTCTCTGCACACAGAGAAGGAAATTTGTATATCTTGAGCCACAATTATGCACTTTTTGTGAGTAATTATGATGCTCATGTTTGGCATCAAAGATTAGGTCATTTAAACATGAGTTATATCTTGTACATGCATCACAATAATATGGCCAAGGACATGAATATTAACGTTGTCCCCACAACAAAACAAATTGTCTATGAAATGTGCTTACTAGAAAAACAACCTAAAACAAAATTTTCAAAAGGACAAGCCAAAAGAGTGAAGTCCATTCTGTTACTGATTCATAGTGACTTATGTGGTCCGATAAATGTGATGAAATATAGAGCTTGACCCAGAGAGGGTACACTCGTCATATGGACCATTCCTTCGCAGTTGTCACTATCTTATTAGTTGTCATTAACAATAATAAGTTCTGCAAAACTCATCTTCGGGGGACTTTGCTTTCATGCAAGTGTAATCAGCTACCTCTGTAACCAGAAAATTAAAAGGCTTTGATTTACTCTTGATTACTTATGCTTCTATGTCTCACCATCTTTTGGGAATTTGTATCTTTTATGCTTGATTCAAAACTTTTTTTGCATCTTCATGTTCCATATAGTGTCCCCAAGGCTTAATAAGCTTTGCATGGTCACCAAATACTCACTACCATGTATTATCCTACACCTACATACTGAAGTTATATCTATTTTTGAACCTCACTCTGTTACACTTTTACAACCAAGTTTTAGGCATCCCTGAAATCTACGCCTCTTCATCTATTAATAGGTCTCTTGGAGCTTATGTTGTAAGATTAAGCTCGTTTCCAGGCTATATTTATTCTGTTTTCATTAGAAATCAAAGCATTAGGGCAAGTGCTACTTTATAGGTTCTTCCAGAATCTATTTGCATTCTTACTTGAGTTTTGCAAATGTTACTATTTTTGTACTGCCTTCCAGGACTTTCAGTTGTTTTGTTATGCTTCAATGTTGTGACACTTTTATGTGAGTTGTGCATATGGCTTTGTATTTTTTAAGCTTCTTCTGGTTGCAGGTTGGAAAGAAAGATCTTTCAGGCAGACCAAAAACTGGAGAAGATGAAACTTGAATTGAAGATCAAGGATGACTTACAGACAGTTGCTCTGGGAGTTTAAAAAATAAACTACATGGACCCCATGATTACTGTAGCTTGGTGCAAGTGTCAGGAGGTCCCCATTTAGAAGGTTTGTTGATTTGATTCATTGACTCTTTTGGTTAAATGACACAATTTTGCCAACAAGAAACCGATTAGCTTGGTCAAAATTAATCTTTTTTGAATGAATTATGGTATGATAGAATAGGTTTGATGCATTCTTTTGTTTTAACAAGTCTCTTCTTGCAAAATTTTCTTGGGCAATGGATGTGGAACCTGAGATTCAATTTTAAGGTAACTCCATGTAGCTGTAAGTTGACTTTATTGTCCAGCTGATTCAGAAAAGTACGTTTGAGAAATCTGGGTGATCCCATGGAAGCCATGGTTGGAGGCCATGATTTTTTTGTGAGATGGCTAGTTGATATAGGTGTGGGAACTTTCTCACATTGTCTGGTGTTTCTGCACTAACTTCAATTGTCAGTTGGTTTAATACCACGAGAAGTCCCCCTTATGTTGGGTCTCAGATAAGCTGCTTACGTCTTCCTCTGATTTGCAAGATTTGATTTCAAACTCTTTTTACACTGGTAAATTGCTAGTAAATCTCCAAAGTTGAGATCTTTCATCTGACTAAAGTTAGCCAAAGGTGCTCGTTGGTAGTCTGTAACATTGATGCTTCAAAATTGTGTCTTATTCTTGACTTACACTTATGTAATTGAAAGGAGGATCAATAGTGTATATATAGAGGTAATGGCAATTTAAAGTTTCACATTATACGACAAATTTGAAGATGCTTTTGAGATTGTTCTCATATACTATCAGAATCACGTTACAAATAATTGTTTGATCACAAACATTGTGTATTCATATCGTTATATTTTTCTAGACTCGAGAGCTTAAATTGAATGGAGACTTAGACAGGCATTTTCAGGGTTTGGGATGGAACAAGCTAGTAGAGAATCCTTCAGTTGCTCCTGGTTGTAACACTGATATTAGATCTGAATTTTCATTACCCAGTAGATCTGATTTTTCAATGTGCTAGAGGCCTGAAAGGTCAGGGCCCAATGGTGGTGAGTTTAAACCATCAAGTGTTGTCTAGAAACATACGAGAAATGGACACTTCAATTCGAGTTGGGGGACTCCTGTCCTAATTGCGGCTTGTCCACACGAGGCTGAGGCTGTCAATGGACGGGTCGAAATGCACGTCATCACCCTTCAAAATCTTAAGCCTTTTCTTTTGTTTTTAGACTTCACGTAGCTCTCATTTTCTTTGTATTATGGAAGGAGCTGGGAGCCTAATTTTTTTTGAAAAGCCGAACCGGGCAGAATGGCATGTGCCCGGCTCCTTTCATTGCGCAATGGATACCTAAATTTTTTTCACAAGTACATTAAGAAGCATAATAGGCAGTTTGACTTTGACTGACCACTACAAATGCGCCACATGGCAATTGTATGGACGCCATACGGACATGTATAGATAGGCAGAAAAAAAAAGTGCAGAATTTGCCTTTGAAAAAAACACATATTTGTTGCTTTTTAATTTGTTTAAAAATGGGCATAATATGCATAAGGTATAAATTACGTATTTGAGAGGCACCTGCATGGACTTATTTCCCACTTAATTTTTACCACATTGTTTTTTTTTCCCTTCAAGATTCATAATTCCACCTTGAAGTCAAACTTGACAAGGCAATGTTCTTCCTAGATCATCATTTTGCCTTTCAAGCTTTTCTAAGTGGAGGGGCTAACCTTTCCAAAAAAATTGAGATTTGATGTACTCATCAATCATCGTTTTGCCCTTCAAGCTTTTTCCTATTTAGATGGTGGTAGGCCTCTCAAAAAGTTTTGAGATGTCTTGTGCTACAAGGTTGAGAGGGACATTTCTTATGCTAACCAAGAGTTGCAAAGCATACTTTCATTATGTTGGTTGATTTTCCTTTCAAGGCCATAGGCAATAAAAAAACATTATGTCATTTTTTTGGATATTTCCTTGAAATACCTTTTAAGCAGTATATCTTCCTCCTGAGTTCCTTATTAAACAACCATCAAGTGATCTACCTCCCTTGGGATCTCCTTAAGGTTTCTTCACTCCCTTCTTGATGTCCTTTAGTGTACACTGTTATGACCATATTCAACTAAGGATTTGGAATAGTCCTAATATGGTAGACCGGCCTCCGATATTTTGGATTGGAAGTCAGAAGTGCTTGGATTTGCGTCCCGGATAGGATTGTTGATTTCTCAAGAGAAGTTTTCACTAATTTTCGTTGAGCATGCTTTTCGAAATTGGTGGTAGAGTGCTCTTCTACATGCTCGATTTTGGTAGAGATGTTGAAAATTAGTGTGAATTCATTCATAATTTTCTGATAGGGAAATGCTACCCTACTATGCTATGTGGAAGCAAATCTTGTTGTGGACAACGATGGAGGCTGTGAGGGAGGTGCTCGAATCAGTGATGGAGGCTACGTAGAAGACACCCGAGCAGCTCTTGGAACTGTGGGTTGTGGCAGCTAGGAGAATGAAGCCACAACCCCTTTCAAACTCATGATAGGGTTTGTGGGTGGCCTCAAATTTCTTTCACTTCTTTGAGACCTTTTTTTGGGCTTCAGTGGCCTTGCAAATGGTCGCATGACTATTGTGGTTTGCATTCCAAATAGCCCAGGGTTTGGCGAACCCAGGTACAGATCATGACATGGGGTGAAAGCTGTGGTTTGTTGAAAACTGGTTTTCAATAGGTTAACAATCTCGACCCTAAGAATCATGTTAACGATTCTTGTCGACCAGGGGAAGAGATTGAAGAAATGTTTTCCTTGCCTTTGTTACGAATTGATTGTTAATTTCATGAGTTTGGAACATGAAATTAGGATTATAGGCAAAATGTTAGTTCTTCATATAAAGTCATTCACACAAGGTTTCGAAACTAAGCAAGCCGCAAACAAGCAACACAAGGGAATCAGATGGTGGACAAACCAACCCAACCAAAC
Organism: Diphasiastrum complanatum; assembly: GCA_029204225.1. Lineage (NCBI taxonomy): Eukaryota > Viridiplantae > Streptophyta > Lycopodiopsida > Lycopodiales > Lycopodiaceae > Diphasiastrum > Diphasiastrum complanatum. The sequence goes on from CM055109.1 coordinate 8,352,358, forward strand.
CTAGATCTTATGGATAATCCATGCCATACCAACTACCCGAAATTGTTATCCCATATCTAAGCATCTTATCTACCTTGGTATCCGAGCATTATATATACAATGCTTTATCTCTATCAACAATTACGTACTAAGTACAAGCATGTTCGTTTATAAAGTCAATAGCATATGTTTATTACTTAGATGAATAACCCTATATTCATGCGTCATTCAAGTCATTCATCTTTACGTTTCATTAGTGATAGTTAACAAAAAGCTCTTTTAAAGCTACTGACTCGTATATAATGTATGTTTGAAACTAAAACCGTAAGTCATAGAGTGTACCTCGTCATAAGAAAGAGAAAAGTAAAGTGCTAAGCATGATACCTGAATTTGTAGTGAAGCCATATCCTTAGTATTAGCTATCTCTAACTTAGTAGTGTTTCCCGTCTATCAACATTAGTTCATCCCCAAAAAAATCGTCAAAGGACGTCTTTATATCGTTTATATATAATACAAAACCCAACAAGTTCTTCCTTCACAAATCTTAATGAAAAAGAGACACATTTGTCTATTATTTTGGAAAGTTCACCACGTAATGCTCTAAACTGGTCTTGCCTAATCCAGCATAGTAAAAGTGACTCCCATTAGCTTCCATTCATCCTCAAAACTTAGTATTTTTCACAAGGTAGTTCTGGAAGCTAAATGCATTGTTCATCTTCACACATTGGAAAGAAAGTCGTTGGAATATAGCAATAGTCAATAGTACTTCCTTATTGGAAGTGCAATTCACAATGTCCAAAATAGCTTACAATAAAGGTAGTACAAATACCTTTGAACACAAGCGACTGAGGTCTGTTGTCCAGTGCAATAGTAATGGCTGTAAATTGTGCCCACACAGTCATCTAAGAGTTGTCTCAATGATTACATATAGTAGCTGATTAGCAACTACCTACATTATGTCTATAATTGTTGTAGGAGTGCACATACATTATCAAAAACAATGGAGAATATTGTTGCAATGGTCGCCTACTAGCTATAGGCATATCGTGGCCATGTGGGACGATTCCTTACCTAGAAAAAGTAGATAGTATTGCTTCCAAAAGCATAAGAAACAAGTTGTCATCCCAACGATGGGCTGTGAGGAAAGCCACAAAAATTTGTTGCTTCTTTTGTAGGGCGCTACATGGTAGAGAGGAGCACAATGTGACAGAGATGAAGAGAATAAAAGAGAAAGAGAGAGAGCAAAAGTGATGTGAATAATTTTGATCCACCACTATTCAATTTATAGCTTTCCATGGTGGGAAATAGGGTTTGCTTACTATCGTTGGATTTTGCTCCTGCTAGGTCTCGCGATCCTATCGTTCTATGGATAACTTGCAGAGCAAGCCTTCCCAAGGACCAAGAAGGCCCCTTATGTAATTTTTTTTTTTAGTTTGGAAAAGTTAAATAATTGTGGCTTATCTATTTATTGGTAACGAAGTCGTCTCAAGTGATATGCCAAAATTTAACGAAGGGTTAGTGAAGTAATATATGCATTGATTAGAGTCCATGAGAGAGAGAGAGAGAGAACCCGCCAACCATACTCGTAGTTAACAAGATTTCTCAGGGGGCTGTTAGCACCCTTGAGAGGGAATGCAAATTGCCCACCAAGAGAAAATCAGCATTTACCAGTAGACCGTATTTAACCCGAAAAAAAAATCTTTTGCAAAGAATTTTGTTTATTATGACATAAAGTCTATTTCTCAAAAAATCATTCTTTTGAAACACATTAACAAGCGTGGTATTTCGGTAATAAGTGTATCTTTATCAATGCAACAATACACGGCTGCAATGACTTGAGAAATAATGACCTTATATGAGTTAAAGATAGGTTGATTGGATGCTGTAGGAAAGGAAAAGGTAATTGCCTTCTTTTATCATATTCGGTCATATGAAATGTCTCATTATTAGGGTGAAAAACAGTAGTGATGTTTAGAAAATTCACAGTATTGTCCTCAGTGTTCTCATTTTTTTATTTATAGGTATTCTAGAGGATATATCCAGTACGGGTTTTTTTTTCCCTCTAGAGTGATTTTTGTCCAAAAATAGTAAAGCATCTAGGTTGTTTATGAACCAAACATTGTCAATGTATCGAAAAGTATACTTAAAATATTTCATCATCTCAAATTTGCCAAGGCCAGCTAATCTTTTTATGAATTGCATCTTGTAATACGTAAGATACAATCACACCAAGAGGGGGAGCAAGAAAAATCCATTGGGATACCACAAACTTGTCTCCAAGTTTTGTCACCCAATCTAATAATACAATTGTCAATCAAGAAGTCATTCCATACACATAATTGTTCTTTATCAATAATATTCCATCCCTCTATCTTTTTTTGTTCCCACGACCAAAAAAACTTATTTGATTGAGGTCTATATGCAAAAAAAAAAATTGTTAGTCGAATTGCCAAAATAGGTTAGTATCCACATTTAGGATACTTTGGTATGAAGTTGCATGAAGGACTACTCCCTCTCTGGAGAGGAGACAACATACCAAGAGCTCCTGTAAGAAATGTGGGACCTTAGAGAAAAAGCAATCATGCCCATTAGTAATCCATCAGAATGTGTTCTTATAAGCCTTGAATGTGCATAACAAGAAGGGTAAAGTATCATTCCCAAGAAAGTGATTAGGTAAAACTATAGCACAAGTCAATTTTAGGGTATCAATCGATTTATGCACCGTATTTTCATATATATCGAGAAAAGGAGCAAAGTTGGGGCTAGACAACCTATCAAGTGCTAGTTTTCTAACAAGATGTATACAAATGAAACAAGGGTTGTGTTTGCTTTATCCACTCCGTTAATATACATAAGTGAGGTAAGGCAGTCTCTTTCATTATGAACATCCTTCATCTATGAGTATAATAAATGTCTACCGTGATTAATTGCAATCTTTTTACATAGACTAACATGTTTTTGAATAGTCTATTTACTTATATATTGGTAGGAAGGTAGTAATTTAGCTAGTTTGAACCATCCATCAAATAATTCAAGAGGATACTTCATTAATATCAGGTTTCTGCATAACAATGTGATTTAATCCTTTGCTGAGATCTTTCCTTAAGTAGCATTACTTATAATATTACAATCCATCGAAACCACATGCCCAGATATTTCATATACAAAGTTTTTTAATCCTTTGTTGGTAGAACAGTAACAAGGTGCAATATTTTCAGTATTAAAGTCACAAAACACCTCATAAGATTTATACCAATCACTTTTGATATGAGAGCAATACGTCCAACCAAAAATAATACTTTCATCAATATGACCAAAAATATGTAAAAGAACCTCGACATAGAATTGTTTGACATTAATACTCTCAAAAAGTCGGTTACAACAGTGTAAATGTAAAAAAACCTTCCCTTTATTTTCTTTCGTAACCAACTGCATTCGCTTTGTCGCATTGACCTCCAGTATTCTTTTTTCCTCTACTTCTTTGTCCTGCAAAAAGATTTATTCTCTATAAAAAGTAAGCTTTTTTATAGTAAATCATCATGTGTAGTGCTACCAAACTTGCTTTGTTAGATATGTATTTTCTTTTTTGATTACCACTTTCTAACATTACAATACTAGGGTTGTTCAGGTTGAAAGAACCGGTCCTCTTGTTGGAGTTTCAAAAAAACTTGTCTTGTAACATTGATAAGCTAGGTTTTGTGGAGTCTTTCGATCTCACGTATGTTTATGCATCGTTGAGATTGGTAGTAGGGTCCCGAGATAACTTGATAGCAACGTCAATCATATATTGTCTAAGATAAAGAAAGATAAGGTGTGCTTTAACGAAGTCTTTGACAGGTTTGTGAAGCCAAATGTGTTGGAAGAAGGAAGGAAATAGGAAGAGTCGATAAGTCGAAGTCTATGGACAAACATTCGAGCACAGCGGACTGATCCTTCTTCCTTATGCATGACTACGCCTATCATAAATTTAACACAACTATCATGACAATCGTCATGTTTGATCTTTTAGCAACTAAAATTGAAATCATTAGTACTAAAGTAATTTCAAAGCCAAACAATTACAAAGTCAAGTGATGTTTAGAATATTGCAGCATCAAACAAAATGATAAGAGATTTATCAGCTATTAATAACTTCAGAAAAGCATGCATACATTCAGACATAATATTGAACACAATAAAAAGATGGATTTATTCAGTAAGAAGCATGTACAAAGCTAGATGATGATGAGCGCAAAACAATAGCGATGCAACCGCGTACTCTAAACTATCTTTGAAGAACTGATAACTCTATCTGATGCACTTCCGCTAATAAGCAGTAAGCACCAATAGCAATACTCAAAACATAATACTAATGTAGCTCTATGAATCCTTCTCTTTTGTATTTCCTCTCTCTTTTATTCTTCTATATTGATCAGCTATTTATACTAGAGCAATTTAAGCTTATCCAATTAGAGCAGCTAATTAGGTCGTAGGTCACGATTGGCAGTTAGCCATGATGCAACACGGTCTGGGTCTCAGCGGAAATGAAGGTCATTGTTCCAACAATGAACAATGATAACTGATCATAAGAATCTAGATTACTTGGAGAACGAAGTTATGATAAAGTTGTTCTGATTGTGTTGATCAAGAGTATCAGTGTAGGAGTCTTAGACTACCATAAAGAGAGATTGTAGAAAACAATTAGGCGTCTGAGACAGCCATGCAATTCTTTGATATTGATATTCTGATATAAAAGTAAGAACGATGCCCGATGTGCCATAGGCCGCAGCGATGGTGACGTGATCCCATAAGGAATCCCTATCCCTCGACATGGTGGCCCTCTAGGCTCTCTCAGTTATATATATATATATATATATATATATATATATATATATATATATATATATATATATATATATATATATATATATATATATATATATATCAGATCTCTCTCTCAACTCCTAAGTTCTAACTAGTAACTCGTAACTCCTAAGTAGTAAGTTCTACCTTCTACCCCTCTCACAATGCCCAGGGCCCCACACTGAACCCCATCAAGATTCAATGCGCACACACAGTCTCACACACACACACACACACACACAATCACTCACTCACTCACACACACACACACACACAGTTTGAACCGTTTGAATCGTCTGCTAGCCCTAAACTCAAGTTTTGATTTCCTGTTTGCAGGTCAGTTCGCGAGAGAGAGAGAGAGAGAGAGAGAGAGAGAGAGAGAGAGAGAGAGAGAGAGAGAGAGAGAGAGAGAGAGAGAGAGAGAGAGAGAGAGAGAGAGAGAGTCTTGAGATTGTGTGTGTGTGTGTGTGTGTCTTGAGATTTTGTGTGTGTGTGTCACAGTGTGAGTGATTTTGTGTGAAATTTCCAACCATCCTTTGCAAGAACTCTTTTGTGACTCTCATACATTTTACTGGCACCACCACCTGGTGTCAAAACTTCTAGACTTCTGCGTCTCTTAGTATTTTCTTTTGGTGCTTGCTCATCCATTGAGACTCTATGCTTTTGTTGTAATCATAGAACCCACGATTCCATGACCGTGGGTCTTGGAACTATGGAAGGAACTGTACCACAGTACAGTTCATCTACATAATTAATTCATTAATTTATTTATTTATTTCCCCCCCCCAAAAAAAACCCCTCAATGCTCAGTTTTTGTCCCTCATTTCACATTTGTTGTTTTAGAGATTGAGAGAGAGGGCGGTTTGGTTTGAGAGAGAGGTCTGTTTAGATTGATGAGAGAGAAGAGGGCAGAGTAAAGAGAGACTGTAGCAGCCTCTATAGAGAGAGACAATTGGGATTTAGTTGTAGGTGTGTTTTTTTGGGTCAAAAATCAGGTTCTTTGACATTCCCTCATGCAAATAGGTCTAATTTTAGGGTCTAGGCATTTTAGATCATAGAGAGAGATTGGGACAGTCTAGTAAGAGATTGTACCAGCCTATCTAGAGAGAGAATATTTAGGGTTTAGGATTTAGGTTATTTTTTGGAGCCAAAAAACAGGTTTTGGCCTTTTCTGGAGGTTTAGGGGTTTAGCTTGATAGGGTTCAATGTTGGCATTTCCAGGTTCATTGCATTGCATGGAAGCGCATATCCACTTATCCAGGACCGGTTTCCTCTGACCGAACGATACACTTCGGTAACTTGATGTCGAGTTCAAAAGTCATTTCTCTTGTAGAAATCTTGGATAGTCTCTAACTTCTTGAAATCCATTTTATCTTATTTTATCATGCCCACTAAGAGCAATGTTGTCTCATACCAAGATATCCAATCACAAACATTGGAAGTGCTTACCAAATTGTGAATCATGTCAATCCAAGAGAGCATACACAACATCAATCGTTCATTTCTTCAACTACTTGCCTCATTGCAAAATGTTTGTGACTTTAATCAATTTGATATTACCCTCTTTGCTCACACGTTGCAAGAATCAACACACAAGAAATAAGCATTCCAACATGATGAAAGAACAAACAATTCAGTGGAACTTATGTCTACATTTCCATTCGAATCAAGAAGATATAAAACACATTCATTTCAGTTAAAATTTTAAAAAGAAGAATATATGCTCACCTATGTCCCATAGCCTTTTCATAATCGTCTTTTTGGTCTCTCGCTCAAGTCAAATTTTATTTTTAGATATTTTCCAACTCATCTTCCTCTAGAAAATTATCACTCCAACCATCAGATGAAAAACTATTTTGAGGTTGAGTGCCCTATCTATTTTGTTATTAAGCTCTTTATTCTCTTGTAAACAGTTGTTATGCCCCTTATGAGCCATCAAAGATAGCTCTTACTCTCCCATTTTACTAGCTTCACTATATGCTCAAGTATGTCATTAGAAAATATGCTCATCTTGCCTTATAATGAAACCATACTTTTAATATGGGATGGAAAATCTTTCAAAGCCCATTCTTGAAAAAATGTTTTACCATTTATCATATATTTGGAATTGTATGTAAATTGTGTGCTTAGTCTTTCGCTATTTCTACTAGGTCTAATTTGCAATGATTATAAACTTTGACTGATGACAAGCAATTCTTGATATTTTTTATTTTGGAAGATGACTTTGAAATTGAGGTTCTAAGCTCCCATAGTTTATTCATAAGTTTATACAAAACTTAACAGCAATCTCAGCATTCTCAGCATGTCATTTAGATAATGAAGTGTCAAATTTGTCATTATCCTTTTCTAAATTTGTCAAAACTTCTCTTCTTAAAAAATTTCTTTTCTCCATTCTCTCATCAACTAGATAATACTTCTATTTGCAATGGTCAAGCAAAAAAGAAAACCTCAGTCCCCATTACATTGCAATGGAATTCGTCGGGTAAACGACATTCTTCTTAGTAAGGAGTCCTAGGCTCGAGGTCTAGGACTCTTCACCAAGAAGAATGTGCTATGCTTGACAATGCCTTCCATAACACTTATGGATAGCCTGTAACATGGTGGCCCAAAAGTCTACCCGTTATACACTCTTTTGTAGCAGTGATCTTTTTCACCAAAGTAGATGTTACACATGAGGGAGTATTGAGTAGGAGATGAGTGTTAATGATGTTGCTTAGTAGTGAAAGTGGTGAAAATATCTTGATCACACAATTGCATTTAGAATTTTGCCTATGGCATTACAACAATGAGTGCAATACACTCTAGCTAAGCAATGAATTAAAGTAATAAAGTAGTTGCTTTAGCATACTATATTCCAAGAAAACTATGAGAAAGGTTAGATTTCATAGAAGTGGAAGACACCACCATCTAGTAGATACATTAGCTAATTGAAATGCGAGCTAGATTACTATAGATGAATCTTTGCAGGCAATTGTAGATCAACGTTTGGCTATGGCTTCTGGTAGGTGGAAGATGATGTTGCTGAGAAATTGTAAGTCCTCATAACAACAACTCAATTGTAGATCTCAAATTGCTTGATTGAAATGAGATTAATATTGAAAACTTAGATTGCCAACAAGCTTTCCTGCATAGTCTGTGGCTGAAACAAAAATTTGTCCATTTCTGTAGCCACAATAACTGTTTAGTGTCGTCCAGAGATTAACAATCAAATCATAACAGTCGTCGATGAGGCACTGCGCCTGTCCACAAACTGTTGTCGAAGTGGGAGGCAAACAATTTGTTGTCGAAGTGGGAGACAAGCAACAATTGTTTGGGCTATTTTGGAGTGTTGTGGAGTAAACGAGCTTAATAAATACATTTTTAGTAACTTCATTGAGAGGATCAAAGGTTGCTAGTACTTGGCCTTCACAACTAGGAGTACCAATGATGTAGTTTTGTTGAGCGCCCAAAACATAAAGCTGTTGCGTTATGAAAAGAAAAGATACAATAATGGTTACTAGGAGGCTAAGTGCATGTGTTGCCATGATCCTTGTAGCCTAACGGATACGGATATAGCTCCTACACAGTAGTACAAATCAAGTCATCAACAAGTGAAATTGATTAGATCAAATGTTGTATATAATATATGTCATCATAGACAAATGCATCACATCTTTGAGGAACAATTATAGAGCTTGCATCACATCTGAAGAACAATTATCAAATAGAGGACTTTGTACAGTATTGCAAGCAGGAGAAAGAAATATGAACCTATGAATGAATGAATCTTCTTCCTTGTGTGAATTATGTTGCCTTCCTTCTTGGGAGAATACTTGAGAACCTTCTTGGAGGATAGTTGAGATGTCGCTCTTAAAAATCAAAGTAGTTACTCTCTACTCTTTGGCTAAGAGCTTTATATTCTCACACTTTTTGGTTGAAAGCTTTACCTTTCAACACTTTGTGCATTATCCTCCCATACAAGGCCCCACCCTAATCTAGTGACATATTATTGTTGCACACATTTTGCATGATTGTGTTGGGCCCATTACCATGCAACCACGAAAGAGCTGCACAAGGCCCCACTCTAATCTAATGATGCAAAATGCATGTGGCATGCTATGGTGATCTAATCTTCATGCATTGGTTGAGGATGAGGCCTTGCCACACCCTCGATCTCATTGCAAAATATGCTCCTATCCTCTATATCATGGGCCCACCACCATGCAAGAGCATGACCAAATGCCAAGATGGTATTTTCCATCTACATGTCGGCTCTCATCGTTATCCAAGAGTCATGTTGTGACCTCTCCACAATGCAAGACCTCTATAGCACTTGTTGATGACGGTAGGAGTCACAATTAAAATTGTCATCCTCCGAGAAGCACACCCGAACCTTTCTACATCCTTGGATGTTGGTTGGCCGGCACATGCATGACAGCCTGCATGTCGATACACTCATAGGTAATTGTTGCCACCTTTCATATTCTCTGCACTTTCCATGTCTGCCATTTGTGTGCAAGCATTAATTTTTTCTACATGTGGCTAAGAAAACACTCTAACTAAAGTTATAACTAACAACAAATCATTTTGAACATACTTATAATATACTGGAAGCAGGATGGATATTTCTAAAGATTAATTAACTCTTTCCTTTAAACTAGCAAATCAAAATATATGTCAAGTTCAAAGGCACCTACAACAAGTAACAATAGCCATGTCACTAAATCTCCCACTCACCAAATGTTGAGAGCATTATGTGAACAACAAAGAAGAAGGCAAACTCAAATTGTAAAGAATGTACATTAACTTTCTATAGATTTCCCATCCCTCCTCCTATATATGGTTAATGAATATGAGCCCACTTTCTTGCAAAGTTGAAGGGCAAAATATTTGCATGTTGCATTTCAGGAGCCCATTTTCCACGAAGTTGAAGGCTGCAATATACTTGTCTATCACATTTGATGTGCTCATTTTCCATGAATTTGGAGGCCTGAAGACAAAATGCCTAGGTGTCGCATTGATATTGCCCACTGTATGTGAAGTTGAAGACCAAAATACCTTTGGGCTGGCCCATGCTTGCTTATGTATTCATCATGAACTATTTTACAAATCAGTTATTAAACTGGGAGACAAGAATCTTCATTTCTGAAAAAAAAAAACTAATAATATTAATTTTTTTTAGAAAAAAATTAAAATGCTGATATTAAAAAATAGAAAATAAAAAGAAAAAAATTGAAAAATAAAAATAAAAATAAAATTTAAGAAAATTAGATTTAAGAAATTGAACATATAAATAGTCTCAATATAATGAATAAATAAATGTTCTTTGAAACCATATTTATTACAAGCAGTGGTATTTGTATTTTAATTTTCATAAAAAATTATTAGTCATGTTTTTTTCAAGCTTTGGTATTTTTTGATGTCCATGCTCGTAAGATATGTTTGGTCTAAGCATTGTTCAGAGCTACGTTGTGACTAATATTTGTATATTTTTTTTTAATTAAGATTTTTTTTTGAAAATAACAACAAACATTATTGTCTGTTTTCAGTTTTTGAATAAATGAGAAAATATTTTTTTAAATTTTTTGAGGCTCTTTGATTAATTTAAGACATTGAAATTTTTTTTAAATTTGAATGATAAATAAAACTATATTAGAAGTAATTTTGAATGCCTTATTTTTATTTTTGTGAATTTTTCACAACTAACATGCAATGTATTCTAAGTTTCTTTTATAAAAAAATGTGAATTTAGACTATTGAAAAACTAGATATTTTTTTCATATGATGCTCATCTTCGATCTCAACGTTCTTCGAAGATCAACATTTTTTAAAAATATTTTTTGAAACATGTTTCTTGATAAAATTTGAAAAATTGCTAAATTGTTACTCTTGTTTTTGGGATTTTGACCTATTTCAAAAGATTTCGCATTCAAGCTTGAAAATCATCTAGGTCAAAATCATCTTTTTTCTCTTCGTCACTTTCAGTGTTGACAACCTCTGTTATTTGCAACATATACTCATCTACAAAAAATGACTTAAGTGAACACATAAATACATATGAAGAATAATGACATACCAAACATATAACAAGTATTTAAGGTTTTGCATGTAGTATGTACACAATATAATAGATAATTCACAATAGTTCTTCGTCACCACAATAGTTATCGTTGTTGTAGGTTCCCACATAGACCCTCCCCATCATTTGCAAGCATATACGAGTGACCGAGAGTAGAGGAAAAAATCCAACACCCCCCCCCCCCCCCCCTTCCCCCCAAATCTGAGAAGCCTTGATCTTCAGACTCAACACTGCACAAAATTTGTTGTGTGCATCAATGGTCAATGCCTTGGTAAACACATCTGCAATCATGTCTTGCATCCGACAGCATGTTAAGCTTATCTCTTTGTCGAGAACCTTTCGACTAACATAGTAATATCGAATCTCAAAGTGCTTACTTCTAGAGTGAGATCCAAGGTTGGCCGATAAGGCAATGGCACTCTGATAATCACAAAATACAATTGTTGGAGTGTACTAATATCTAACAGTAAATTTCTCAACCGAATTTCTTAAATAGCTTGGAAAACAACATTGTACTCTGTTTATGTAGAGGAAAGAGCAATAGAGATTTGCTTACGATTGTTCCAAGAGATAGGACCACCATTGAGGAAGAATGTAAATCCAGATGTAGATTTACGAATATCTACATCTCCTCCCCAGCTTGCATCTGAGTATCCACTAAGCCGATGGAGATTGTCATTTTGACTTCCCTATAGAAGATACAATGGTCCGTTGTAGCTCGAATATATCCCATGACTCTTGTAAGAGCCTTCCAATGGGTGATGCCAGGATTAGCCATGAACTGGCTTAGTGAGATGACTGCAAAAGCAATATCAGGTCTTGTGCAGACCATTGCATACATGAGAGATCCAAGTATCGATTGATATGGATACTCTCTCATCTGCTCCTCTTCTAGCTTTGTTTGAGGACACTGGCCCCTCGACAGTCACAGGCCTGATCAGATTATATCTAATAAGGGAATTGTGTAGATACTTTTGTTGAGTAATATAAATTCAACTCACTCTGTCTATGTGGATTTGAATACCTAGATAGTAGTGAGCTTCACCAAGATTAGTGTCGAATTTGGAAGACGACATCTACTTAGCATCCTTCACTTGATCGGTACTATTGCTAATAAGAAATGTATCGTCAACATACAAAGTGATGATAATGAAGGAATGTTGCACTGACTTGAAATAAACATTAGAATCAACAGTGCTTGGTTGAAAACCATGTTGGATGAGGAATGTGTTGATCCTTTGAAAACAAGTTCTTGTTGATTGCTTCAAGCCATAAAGTGCCTTATGGAGTTTATAGACATAATTCTTCATACGTTCGAGACCGTATCCCTCGGACTGTATCATGTAAATGTCTTATTCTATAACTCCACAGATAAGTTATCCTGTACATTGAGTTGATGTACTTCAAGGTCGGCCGCAACAACAAATGATAGGGGAGCTCAGATCGATGAATGTTCTTGACTACTAGACTAAAAGTCTCGTTGTGGTTGATATTCGAGATCTGAGAAAATCCTTGTGCCACTAGTCAAGCCTTTCTTTGATCAATACTTCCGTTAGCATTGTATTTAATCTTAAAGACCCATTTGCAATCGATAAGATTGCTGCCAATAGGTGGTTCGACTAATAACCATGTCTGGTCATTGATCAGAGAGGAATACTCTCTATCCATCGCTTCTCTCCAAGATCGAAGTCTGATTGGCTAAGTGCCACTTCGACAGTAGTTGGTTCATGTATTAAAGACAAATAGACTCAAGAATATACCTTGTGGGCTGTGTGTGAACTCGAATCGATCTTCTTGGAGGTCGCATTGGCTGATGATCCATTCCTTGGTCAGGTTGTTGCTTGAGTAACATCAGTGCCTTCCTTTGATTCATTGTTGAATAGCTGATCAGACTTGAGCCAGAGGTTTGAATTGTCTTAGAAGTCAAATTTCTTGCTTGTCTCCTTCAGGATCTACACGTAGGCGATGCATTCGAACACTTGTAGGTTCTTCACTGAAGGCTTAAATCGTATCCAAACCTCATGGGGTGTTTTTCCTTAGAGGACTTTGGTCAAACATCTATTCTAGATGTAAGCTGCAATGGAGACAACTTCAGCCCAGAAACTCTTCCGTAATGATGCATGTGCCAGCATGCATTTGGCTGACTTGACCGGTATGATTCTTTCTCTCAGCTAAGCCATTTGACTGAGGCGAATAGGGAGTTATAAACTGATGTTTATTCTTATAACCTGAGATTAAATCTTCAAAAGCTGATGCGGTAGGCTTGACAAAGATCCCAAAGCTCTATTTGTTAGGGGTGATTCAACAAAGAGAACAGTGTTGAGAAAGTAAACAGTGTTAAAAAATGTCAAGGTAGACAATCAAAAGGACATGGATAATAAGTTCTTACAGCATCTCTTCTGATAATAGCTTTAAACTAGTAGATGCACACCTAGGAACTAAGCATTAGCATGGGCATACTCTCAATCTAGATGTTATGTGTGAGAAATTCTAAGAATAGAGATTTATTATAGTTAGACTTATTCCTTCTCCCCCTAAATCCCATGGTTAAGCTAGATACATTCATGTTGCTGCATATTTACTTGCATTGTCCCACAGCTGCAGACATACATGGGAATCGCAAACACGTATCTATGCGACAGTCAAACTATCAAAGGAGTATCGAGTGTCAACTATCAACTATCGACACAAGCTTGAATGTTCGATTCAAACAACTATTGAATCGAGCATTCGAACCTTTGTCAACCTCAACTCTAGCTAATTTGACTCCAGCTTGAATCAACAATTGTCGACTATCTAATTAGCATAATACCACTCTTAATAAAGCTAGTTACTTGCTTAAACTAGTTTTAGCATTGTGCAACTGATTTGACAATGACAGCAGGTACAATCTTCGCCTATCCAGATAGCGACAACCACAATGGAGCCATACGCACATATGTTGAGCTTGAGGACGACTGGAGGACATACAAGCAAAATGCATATCCAGGAGGGCACCAAAAAGGAGGTGAAAATATGATGTGTATGGCAATAGTCAAAGAAGTTGCTAGTAACGGATTGTGTGCTGTCTGAAAATTCAAAAGCAACAAGTAGAATAAGGTAGAAACCTCTATAAGGTAGTGTCTCGATAGAATTGTTGTCCAAAAACCAGCAAACAAGCGGCCCAAAGAAGAGCAAAAAACACTTCCACCTAGGGCATGGCTGTCGAAGAAACCAACAAAAAAAATATGACACAAGAAGTGCAAATACCTTCTCCAAATAGGGCGTCGGAGTTGCTAAAAGGCTGTCTAGATATCAACATGTGATTGGTGAAGAATAGGGCCAAAATTGCCTCCAAATGGGGTGCTAGAAAGGGGGGAACAAGTTGCCCAAAATCTAGCAAGGTATTGGGGAGCCACAATAATGTTGTCCAGAAGTCAGCAAACAAAGAGTGATGAAAAACATCAAATTCCCTCAAAGTGGGAGCTAAGAATGGTAGAATAGCTACCGCCCAAGCTGAAGCAACAAATAGGACTAACAAGGTAGGGCCCCAAGGATGATCTTGCAAAGTTTTATGTCAAAGCTGGTGACTAGTGTATCCTTGTGACGCAATGGAAAATCAACCTTGAAAAGTGCTCAGATACCAAGTTATGAACATAATCATGAATTTTAGAATCAACGATGCATGAATTGACAATATATGAAGCAATTAGTGTTTCCACAAACTCGAACCTCGAACCTCGAACTGCAGTTCGAACCAGCCTAATCGAAAAGGTCCGTGGAACTAGCCCTAATGAAAACATGCAACAAGGCCAATTCGAGCCATTCCACCGCCAGTGAGAAAGAAAGAAAGAAAGAAAGCTTCATTAATGTCCTTTCCAAGCCGAAAGGCACACAAGACGAATTAGTACATATCAAGTGTGTGGAAAAGATGAGAGCATCTGAAAAACGTCTCCGAAACTGTAACGAAAAAGCATATAGTGTAAATCTAAGTACAAGTACAATGGCAACTAAACCACAAAGGTATAAATCATGAAATAGGTATGTATAGAAGTAGAAAGCCTCAGATCATGTCTTGGAGGTGATAGTGATACTACTACCCACTACTGAAGAAAAATGTAGTAAGAGCTGCAATGGGGAGTAAAACTGGGATATACTGTCGATGTCGAAGGTGAGAAGGGCCTCTCCTCGTGGTAGGATGAGTAGGTCTGGTTGTAGAGTAACGCTAGTAAGTGCATTGTCTCTGAGCTCTATGGGAAGTCCGTTCATCATCGTCGGCACTATCATCTGAGTTTGGTTCTGGTCGTAATCGCGTGCACGAGAGAGAGAGAGAGAGAGAGAGAGAGAGAGAGAGAGAGAGAGAGAGAGAGAGAGAGAGAGAGAGAGAGAGAGAGAGAGAGAGAGAGAGAGAGAGAGAGAGAGAGAGAGAGAGAGAGAGAGAGAGAGATTTTATTAATGTCTTTTCCATGCCAATAGGCATCTAAGATGAAAAAAAATACATGTCAAGTGTGTGGTTCAGTGGGAGCGTATGAAACATCTCTGTAACATAAAAGAAATGAAATGCCAATGTACATACTACGAACATAAAGATTTTATTAATGTCTTTTCCATGCCAATAGGCATATAAGATAAAAAAAAAATACATGTCAAGTGTGTGGTACAGTGGGAGCGTATGAAACATCTCTGTAACATAAAAGAAATGAAATGCCAATGTACATACATCTGTTAGGCTCAAGAAGTCCTTGAAAATAGCATTTCTAGGGTCCTGAATCGGGTTGGAATCTATCCTAGCCTACTTTTTTCTTCACAATAGTGGTATCAGAGCTTGTATGTTGCTTAAATCTTCATGCAAGTCTGTTTCCCAACATCGTTCAGTTTACGATGATGGTATCAGAGCATCCCGGTTGAAACATGAATCAAGAAATCCAAACCCCATTTTTCTTATGCATGCATGATGGATCCATTTGGATTTCATAATCCATATAGAGCTCATTTAGAATCTAAGTCCAACTATGATGCATGGAGAAAACAACTTGTAAACATTTTCAAGAGTGAACCAAGCTTATGGGAGATAGTGACAGGACAATTTCGGAAGCCAAGCTTATCAGATTTAGAGTATGATATATGGTGCGTAGAGCTTGTTATTGATAATTTGCAGCATGAAGCTCCTATGATTCCAGTGCAGGATACCGAACAGCTGCATTTACCTATTGCTGAAATGCAGGATATTTCTGATCACGAGGAAGATGCCTCATTTACTCTGGTTGGGTGTTGTCTCGACACTACTTTCGATTTGCTGTATCTACATATTGTGCATGCAGATCCTTTCGACATATGGCAGAATGCATATGAAGGGCAGTCCAGTTTGCTAGCCACATTGTTACCTGGTTCTATGTTCATGAATGGCAGTTTGTTGCAGCTTGCAATAGCCCCCCTACATCAACAATATACAGGGACATTTTGTGATGTCCCAAATGAGCCAGCCAGAACAATGCATGACTTACAATCATTTCCCAGAATAGGTTGTGGCTAAATATTTTTTCCATGACTCATGCATGTAGTCCAAGCCCAGAGAGGGAATTATTGTACTCTCGAAATATGCAAAATTTGACATGGAAATCAATTTGGTAAAGGGCTTTGGGTGTTAATTATTTAACAGGTTTAAGGGGGAGTTGTTGAAATATAAACCTAGTTAAATAATTAAAACATAGCACATGGTTTCATTTGGGACCAAATTTTTTTTAAGGCCCAAATAAACTTAGGCAAATTTTTTTAACACCAAACTCGTGGAGGGCCTTCTTGCATGTTGATGCCACATGTCCACTGGAGTTTGGTAGATCCCATGCATATGTGCATGGGGGATAAGAAGTTAGTTTGACACATATGATTGCATGTTCCTCTCCTAGATCTGTTAGGCTCAAGCAGTCCTTGAAAATAGCATTTCTAGGGTCCTGAATCGAGTTGGAAGCTATCCTAGCCTACTTTGTTTCTTCACAACAGTGGTATCAAAGCTTGGTAGGTTGCTTAAATCTTCATGCATGTCTATTTCCTAGCATCATTCATTTTACGACAGGAATGAGCGTTCTAGACAGCGGAACGTTGTCCAAATCGTTTTCTTTAAAATGATTTTTCTCATAGAAATTACAAAAAAACAGTAAATGGCCTTAAAAAAAAGTTAATAGGATTAGAAAAAAATTTACATATTGTCTAAACAATTTCACACACCAATAAATCTGTTTTTTTGGGAAAAAAAAAAAAAATTTAGTGCACGTTTTGGAAAACCCTAATGGGATTTCTCGTATCGCATTCCAAAGTGGAACGTGCAACATTGATTGCTTAATACTGCCCCCGGTTTTGTGGTGGTTTAATAGGGTTTGCTAACATGGCTCAGTAGGGTTTGAATTAATCAAGTGTATAGAATGCAACCATCTCTATTACTCCAAAGAAAAAAAGCATTTGCTACGGTTTAAGTAGAGTTTTATATGATTCAAAATAGGGTTTGCTAACATGGCTCAGTAGGGTTTGAATTAATCAAGTGTATAGAATGCAGCCATCTCTATTACTCCAAAGAAAAAAAAGCATCTGCTATGGTTTAAGTAGAGTTTATATGGTTCAATACGATTTGTGGTGGTTTAATAGAGGGTTTGAATATGGTTCAATACGGTTAGTCGTGGTTCAGTAGGGTTTTGCTAGCATGGCTCAATAGGGTTTGAATATGGTTCAATATGGTCTTAAAAAAACGTTAATAGAATATGGTTCAATACGGTTAGTCGTGGTTCAGTAGGGTTTGCTAGCATGGTTCAATAGGGTTTGAATATGGTTCAGTATGGTCTGTCGTGGTTCAATAGGGTTTGCTAGCATGGTCAGTAGGGTTTGAAAATGGTGTAGTACGGTTAGATGTGGGGAGAAGGTGGATTGTGAGCGCTTGTGCAGAGCCAGGATGTGAGCTAGCTAGGGGTGGGAGATGGCTGATGGCTCTAGCAGTGGTATGGGACACTATTAGATCTGTAGGAGAAGGTGGATGGTGAGCGCTTGTGCACAGCCAAGATGTGAGCTAGCTAGGAGTGGGAAATGGCTGATGGCTCTAGAAATGGTATGGAATGCTATCAAGGTTGGAGGTCAGATCTCGTTTGTTACAAGATCACAAGCCAGGGTATGGAGGAGGATGGATCTGGATTGGATTCTATGGCAGGGTGGTTCATGTGACATTCGGTTCGTAGTGAGTAACCAGCACCTGGCGCATCACTAGTAGAACATGTGATATTGTCCAGTTGCAATGAAAATAAATGATATGCGACCGTGTGTATTTGAAATGAGTCTTCGAGTGACTGAATATGATCGATTTTAGGGTTCTGAGTACCATGCACATGATCCTCATCTAATGGAGTCACTGGGTTGGCCTAGTCTATATTAGATCCCATGAGCTGAATTTGTTTGAAATATACCCTTTGTGCAGTACATACGCAATCTCTCAGCATTTAGAATTGGCCAGAAGCTCAAGGTCGTAAATACTTGGAATTGGACACAAAATGACCAAAAACCCATGTAATCCTCGAAGTAAGTAAGTCAGTCTCTCTCCCTCTCTCTCTCTCTCTCTCTCTCTCTCTCTCTCTCTCTCTCTCTCTCTCTCTCTCTCTCTCTCTCTCTCTCTCTCTCTCTCTCTCTCTCTCTCTCTCTCTCTCTCTCTCTCTCTCTCTCTCTCTCTCTCTCTCTCCATGTACTATAAAAAATCCTCGCTATAATCTCTTTTTTTAGCTCCGCCAAGTGCACTGATAGAAACCACTTTCGTAAGTATGATAAACTTGTGAGGATTATGTGTTAATTCATTTTTTGGGGATCTTGAAAAAAGTTACCTAACTTGCACCTAAAGTTTCTAGTTCCACGGCTAGGATTCACTTGATCTTAGGGATCTTAATCTAATGGTGAGCACTCACATTACTTTGTGCTTTTATGAGTAAAAAAAACATATAAGGAGGGAGGACCAACGAGGGACCTCCACCATATTTCTTCCTCTTCCTCATCTAATCAAATGCTACGTTGTTTCTACCTACTTGAAGAAGTTTTTTTCTTCAACAAAGTGGTAATATCCAGGCCCATGTATGTGTACATTGCTTCCATGATTGATGAATGCATTGCTTCTATGATTCATGTAAGCAATGAAAAACTTGTTGTTTGTTGTCACTAATATATAAAGATTTGCCAGAACAGCTGATTGTTGTCTTGCCATGATTCTACTTCTGATCTTGCACCACTCTATGTGCTACTAGCAACGCTGCCAGCTAGAAGGAATCCGCACATTTTTAAACATGATTTCTCACAGCTAACTGGTCACTGTTTGTATGGGAATCTTGTACAAACTATTGTAGATTCTGACCAACATTAGATTGTTGTCTTCCTGTAATCAAATGAGCTATTGCGTATCCTTCTATGCACATACTATATGGGCATCCTCTTTTCACATTGCTAAAACAAGTATTACACTCCTCCACATTTTAAATCTCCACCCACTTGTAAGAAGGTGTTGCTAAAGAAGTTTCCCAAAGAAGGTATGAGCTCCAACCGAACTCTATATTCGATATTTTATGTTTACTCTAAAGCAAGATGTAGGAAAGGCATAGAGCATAAAAGCTTTATGTAACCAATAAAGTACGAATACAACGATATGGGTAGTTAATCATTCAAAAATAATAGCAAGACATACGATATGACAAAAGAAAAATCCTATGTAAGGAACCTTACCTACATAAGTGATAATAACCCTTGCTCATATGTATTCACGAGTTAAAGTGCATGTGTAGTAGCATTGGAAAGCACAGATGTGCCCAGTACCTACCACACTCATAGAGAACTATGGTACTAGTCTTCATGGTCAGGATGATACAAAAGTACCCTGATACCTACAAGAACTTACACACTCTACTTGTTGCATCAAAACACAATAATGGACTGTAGCGGTTTACTAAGCTACATTTGTTCGACATCTTAATATGATGAATCGGTGCAGTGTTTGGTTAACCTGAATGGCATGAATTTGCCCAGCTCAGCTTGAATGTCATGAATTTGCCCAAGCGTTTGTACATAGGATCCATTAGGTACCAAAAAATTTCACTAGTACTGATGGGTACAAGATGGCATGGATATGCCATATTATCGACCTCTATGACCAAACTACACCTTTTTCACCTATTGTGATTGATTAGGGCTTCATCAATGTAAAACTATGTTAATGTTATGTAACTATAAGATTACTTGTCTTATACTGATCAGTATGGCAGATGCTCTGATATGGTGGTATTAGGGCAAGACCTACGATATGGTAGAATGTGTGGTAGAGAAGATTGGACTAATGATGTTTCGGACATAGATGACAACTGATGCTTAGCTATGACGCCTGTCTTCCTCACTAAACTTACTCGTGTAGTTGTGTTTTGTGAGATGGTGGCAGGTAGCAATTGAGTATCCTAAAGCTTGCTTCACTTTATGGTGCTTTGTACTGTAAGTTCTTTTCAGCTTTATTTAAACATGTTATGCTATAAGACGAAAGGATTCAAAAGATTTGGTCTTGACTTGTTCAGGAGGGGACTATGTGAAATCTCTCTCTCTCTCTCTCTCTCTCTCTCTCTCTCTCTCTCTCTCTCTCTCTCTCTCTCTCTCTCTCTCTCTCTCTCTCTCTCTCTCTCTCTCTCTCTCTCTCTCTCTCTCTCTCTCTCTCTCTCTCTCTCTCTCTCTCTCTCTCTCTCTCTCTCTCTCTCTCTCTCTCTCTCTCTCTCTCTCTCTGCATCCTTGTGATGTAAACACAACTACCTTTTGACCGAGGTAGTACAAGATCTTTGCCTTCATTCCAGTTTTATGGCTAGCTTAGGTCTTTTGTTATGGTACAGTCCTTGGTTTTTTCATGTGATTATGTTCGGTTATGGTGAATTCCTTCCTACACCTGACCCCTTTATTCAAACTATTATCTGCTGCATGAGGAAAGCCACTGATCGACCACCTGTGATGTTGCTAGTCCTAATGATAGAATTCTTTGCCTTATTGATCTTATGAGCACCTTGGATTAGGTTAAAGTTTATATGGATTTCATTAAAAAACATGAGCCTCGGAGTATTGTTGAGAGTATTGTTTGTCATAAGGGGCCTTCTTGGTTCTTGGGAAGGTTTTCTCTACAAGTTATCCGTAGAACGATAGGATCGTGACACCTAGTAGGAGCAAAATCTAATGATGGTAAGCAAACCCTATTTCCCACCATGGAAAGCTATAAATTGAGTGGTGGTGGTCAAAATTCTTCACATCACTTTTGGTCTCTTTCTCTTTTATCCTCTCACCTTTCTCACATTGTACTCCACTCTACTACATAGTGCCCTACAAGAGAGGAAACGAATATTTGTGGACAACCCATCAGTGGAATAACAACTTGCTTCTCATGATTTTGGAGAAAAGATACAATAATGGTTACTAGGAGGCTAAGTGCATGTGTTGCCATGATTTTTGTAGCCTAACGGATACGGATATAGCTCCTACACAGTAGTACAAATCAAGTCATCAACAAGTGAAATTAATTAGATCAAATGTTGTATATAATATCTGTCATCATAGACAAATGCATCACATCTTTAAAGAACAATTATAGAGCTTGCATCACATTTGAAGAACAATTATCAAATAGAGGACTTTGTACAGTATTCCAAGTAGGAGAAAGAAATATGAACCTATGAATGAATGAATCTTCTTCCTTATGTGAATTATGTTGCCTTCCTTCTTGGGAGAATACTTGAGAACCTTCTTGGGAGGATAGTAATAATATTAATAGAATTTAGAAATATATTTACAAATTATAAAGAATCCATGTGAAATTGAAGGACAATTTTTTAAAGTTTTCTAAACAATACAATTTAAATAAATTCTGAAATTTTTAGCTAAAATTTATTGAAAAGACTAAAAAATATTGTGAAAATTAAATTAAAATATTTGAGTAAAAAACTAAAAATATAAATTAAAAAATGTTAGTTTTTTTAGAAAAATTAAAATGTTGAAATTAAAATATAAAAAATAAAAATATAAAATTGAAATTTAAAAATAAAAATAAAATTTAAAAAAATTAGATTTAAAAAATTGAACATATAAATAATCTCAATATAATGAATAAATAAATGTTCTTTGAAATCATATTTATTACAAGCAGTAGTATTTGTATTCTAATTCTCATAAAAAATCATTAGTCATGTTTTTTTCAAGCTTTGGTATTTTTTGATGTCCATGCTCGTAAGATATATTTGGTTTAAACATTGTTTAGAGTTACGTTGTGACTAATATTTGTATATATATTTTTAATTAAGAATTTTTTTGAAAATAACAACAAACATTATTGTTTGTTTTTAGTTTTTGAATAAATGAGAAAACATTTTTTAAAATTTTTTGAGGCTCTTTCTTTAATTTAAGACATTGAAAACTTTTTTAAATTTGAATGATAAATAAAACTATATTAGAAGTATTTTTGAATGTTTTATTTTTATTTTTGTGAATTTCTCACAACTAACATGCAATGTATTCTAAGTTTTTTTAATAAAAAAATGTGAATTTAGACTATTGAAAAACTAGATATTTTTTTTTTCATATGATGCTCATCTTCCATCTCAGCATTCTTCGAATGTCAACATTTTTTAGAAATATTTTTTGAAACATGTTTCTTGATAAAATTTGAAAATTTGCTAAATTGTTACTTTTGTTTTTGGGATTTTGACCTATTTCAAAACATTTTGCATTCAAGCTTGAAAATCGTCTAAGTCGAAATTATTTTTTTTCTCTTCATCACTTTCAGTGTTGACAACCTATGTTATTTGCAACATATACTCATTTACACAAAACGACTTTTATTAACATATAAATACATATGAAGAATAATGACATACAAACATATTACAAGTACATGGACACAATATAATAGATAATCCACAATAGTTATCGTTGTTGTAGGTTCCCACATAGACCCTCCCCATCATTTGCAAGCATATACGTGTGACCGAGAGTAGAGGAATAAATCCAACACACCCCCCCTCCCCCCTCCCCCAGATATGGATCCGTGAATGCCTTGATCTTCAGACTAAGCAATGCAAAAAATTTGTTGTGTGCATCAATGGTCAATGCCTTGGTAAACACATCTGCAATCATGTCTTGCATCCGACAGCATGTTAAGCTTATCTCTTTGTCGAGAACCTTTCGACTAACATAGTAATATCGAATCTCAAAGTGCTTACTTCTAGAGTGAGATCCAAGGTTGGCCGATAAGGCAATGGCACTCTGATAATCACAAAATACAATTGTTGGAGTGTACTAATATCTAACAGTAAATTTCTCAACCGAATTGCTTCTTAAATAGCTTGGAAAACAACATTGTACTCTATTTATGTAGAGGAAAGAGCAATAGAGATTTGCTTACGATTGTTCCAAGAGATAGGACCACCATTGAGGAAGAATGTAAATCCAGATGTAGATTTACGAATATCTACATCTCCTCCCCAGCTTGCATCTGAGTATCCACTAAGCCGATGGAGATTGTCATTTTGACTTCCCTATAGAAGATACAATGGTCCGTTGTAGCTCGAATATATCCCATGACTCTTGTAAGAGCCTTCCAATGGGTGATGCCAGGATTAGCCATGAACTGGCTTAGTGAGATGACTGCAAAAGCAATATCAGGTCTTGTGCAGACCATTGCATACATGAGAGATCCAAGTATCGATTGATATGGATACTTTCTCATCTGCTTCTCTTCCAGCTTTGTCTAAGGACACCGGTCCCTCGACAATCGCAGGCCCGGATCCATTAGTGAATGAGCTTCTTTAAAATTGATCAAATTATATCTGATAATTCTTCATACCTTCGAGAACATTCCTCAGGCTGTATCATTTAAATGTCTTATTCTATAACTCCACAGATAAGTTGTTCTGTACATCGAGTTGATGTACTTCAAGGTCGGCCGCGACAACAAATGATAGGAGAGCTCGGATCGATGAATGTTCTTGACTACTAGACTAAAAGTCTTGTTGTGGTCGATGTTCGGGATCTGAGAAAATCCTCGTGCCACTAGTCAAGCCTTCCTTTGAACAATACTTCCGTTAGCATTGTATTTGATCTTAGAGACCCATTTGCAATCGATAAGATTGCTGCCAATAGGTGGTTCGACTAATAACCATGTCTGGTCATTGATCAGAGAGGAATACTCTCTATCCATCGCTTCTCTCCAAGATCGAAGTCTGATTGGCTAAGTGCCACTTCGATAGTAGTCGGTTCATGGATTAAAAGACAAACAAACTCAAGAATATACCTTGTGGGTTGTGTGTGAACTCGGTTCGATTTTCTTGGAGGTCACATTGGCTGATGATCCATTCCTTGGTCAGGTTGTTGCTTGAGTAACATCAGTGTCTTCCTTTGATTCATTGTTGAATAGATGATCAGACTTGAGCCAGAGGCTCGAATTGTCTTAGAAGTCAAATTTCTTGCTTGTCTCCTTCGGGATCTGCACATAGGCGATGCATTCGAACACTTGTAGGTTCTTTACTGAAGGCTTAAATCCTATCCAAACCTCATGGGGTGTTTTTCCTGAGAGGACTTTGGTTAAACATCTATTCTAGATGTAAGCTGCAATGGAGACAATTCAGCCCAGAAACTCTTCCGTAATGATGCATGTGCCAGCATGCATTTGGTTGACTCGACCGGTATGATTCTTTCTCTCAGCTAAGTCGTTTGACTGAGGCGAATAGGGAGTTATAAACTGATGTTTATTCTT
Organism: Diphasiastrum complanatum; assembly: GCA_029204225.1. Taxonomy (NCBI): domain Eukaryota; kingdom Viridiplantae; phylum Streptophyta; class Lycopodiopsida; order Lycopodiales; family Lycopodiaceae; genus Diphasiastrum; species Diphasiastrum complanatum. The sequence continues at coordinate 8,376,999 of CM055109.1, forward strand.
ATAACCTGAGATTAAATCTTCAAAAGCTGATGCAGTAGGCTTGACAAAGATCCCAAAGCTCTATTTGTTAGAGGTGATTCAACAAAGAGAACAGTGTTGAGAAAGTAAACAGTGTTAAAAAATGTCAAGGTAGACAATCAAAAGGACATGGATAATAAGTTCTTACAGCATCTCTTCTGATAATAGCTTTAAACTAGTTGATGCACACCTAGGAACTAAGCATTAGCATGGGCATACTCTCAATCTAGATGTTATGTGTGAGAAATTCTAAGAATAGAGATTTATTATAGTTAGACTTATTCCTTCTCCCCCTAAATCCCATGGTTAAGCTAGATACATTCATGTTGCTGCATATTTACTTGCATTGTCCCACAGCTGCAGACATACATGGGAATCGCAAACATGTATCTATGTGACAATCAAACTATTAAAGGAGTATTGAGTGTCAACTATCGACTATCGACACAAGCTTGAATGTTCGATTCAAACAACTATTGAATCGAGCATTCGAACCTTTGTCAACCTCAACTCTAGCTAATTTGACTCCAACTTGAATCAACAATTGTCGATTGTCTAATTAGCGTAATACCACTCTTAATAAAGCTAATTACCACTCTTAATAAAGCTAATTAGTTTTAGCATTGTGCAACTGATTTGACAATGACAGCAGGTACGATCTTCACCTATCTAGATAGCGACAACCACAATGGAGCCATACGCGCATTGAGCTTGAGGACGACTGGAGGACATACAAGCAGATTGCATATCCAGGTTGGGGTTGTCCCCCGATAAGGCTATCAAATCCATCTTGATTTTAGCACTCATGTAATTGTCAACACTTTTTGTGCACTTTTTGATGGCTCATTCCTTTCGAAAATCGACAATGTCCCCTGTCGTTGTGCTGGTCATGGCCCCTATTGCGCAGGATCGAGAGATATATGTTGGATTTTGAGCTCCCACGAGGATTCCCTATCTTTCTACTCGTCTACTAGTGATAGCGATGAGGACGAATCCTCATTTGATCATGATGCCTCCCAGTCATAGGGATATAGGGTTTTATTTCATGTCATGTGAATCTATGAGTCCATTGTCCATCTATCATACTGATGTACTTGGCCATTGGCCCACTCCTTGATATATATTATAGATTTACCACATACTGATCATTCTCATGAGGCATGCGTGGAATGTGGATTATTTTCCATGTTTTTGTATCATATACACTATAGCCTATGATTGCTTTCAAGTTTCAAGTTTGGTATGCTAGAGTCTAAATGCTTTGTGAAGTTTGTGCATGCTTTTTATTACCTGTTTAGTATGCGTCATTGTTAAAGTTTAGAATTCTTTAGATGCTAGACCCTATGTCAGATTTTGGATGGATCATGGTACTTGTCAGACTCCAATCTGAAACATAAATCCAAACCTAGCACATGAGTACACATAGATCTGGAAATTCGATTCTTATTGATTTCCATGCATGCACATAACATCAGAAAGCATGAAACATGGTGGAGTTGGCTGCCCTGTCTCCTCCCACATAGATTATGATGAGGAATGCCTCTCTCTAGGCTCACTTACGCACAATCCTCAGGCAATTTTTAACCCTGACCCTTCCTAATGTTGACACATGGTCAATTCCATGCACAGTCGACACTTGCCACTTGGCAATACCTTGACAACAAATAGGCAAGTGGGTAGATTGACATGTGTCACTCATACACTGGACCAAGTGTCCCAGTGAGCATGTGACACATGTCATGTTTGACCGATCAACCCTGACATGTGTCACTCATTCATTGGACCATGTGTCCAAGTGAGTAGATGACACATTTCCCATTGACTAGTTCACTCTCCTACTTTTTAGGAGGTCAATCCAGCCACTCCTAATTAATGACCCAATATCCTACACCAAAGCTCAACATGCGACTTAGAGGTTCACAGGCTCTAATAATAGTTTTATTTACATTTTTTTTACAAAGCTCCCTACAAGCAGGTGACTTAGCCATTTCTATATTCACAAAAAGTACAACTATGCATGAAACTATAAGCAACCGGGATAGGGAGTGAAAGCTGTAATAATAGTCTGTTACATTTGTTTGATTTTTTGGAGTCTTGGCATCCTTGTAGTAACTAGTTTGATATAATACGAATTCACAATTCACAACAAATTGCAATGTGTTTTGAATTTATTTTACAGCCTTAAACTGTTGTTCGTTCCCACCCTAATATGTACATGAAAAAAAACCAAAAATAAAATACATATAGTGTTCTGATCAAGAACATTGCGTTCAAAAGCGTTCTGAAATGCTTTCGGAATGCCATGTGTCTATGTGCTCAAGGTACAAATCACACTAATAGGAGAAGAAAATCTACACAGAGAGAGAGAGAGAGAGAGAGAGAGAGAGAGAGAGAGAGAGAGAGAGAGAGAGAGAGAGAGAGAGAGAGAGAGAGAGAGAGAGAGAGAGAGAGAGAGAGAGAGAGAGAGAGAGAGAGAGAGAGAGAGAGAGAGAGAGAGAGAGAGAGAGAGACTCCCAAGCAGGGCACCAAAAAGGAGGTGAAAATATGATGTGTATGGCAACAATCAAAGAAGTTGCTAGTAATGGATTGTGTGTTGTCTGAAAATTCAAAAGCAACAGGTAGAAATACGGTAGAAACCTCTATAAGGTAGTGTCCCGATAAATTTGTTGTCCTAAAGCCAGCAAACAAGCGGCCCAAAGAAGAGCAAAAATCGCTTCCACCTAGGGCGTGGCTGTCAAAAAAACCAACTAAAAAATATGACACAATAAGTGCAAATACCTTCTCCAAATACGGCGTTGGAGCTGCTAAAAGGCTGTTTAGACATCAATAAGTGATTGGTTAACAATAGGGCCAAAATTGCCTCCAAATGGGGTGCTAGGAAGGGGGGAACTGGTTGCCCAAAATCTAGCAAGATATTGGGGAGCCACAATAATGTTGTTAAGAAGTCAGCAAACAAAGAGTGATGGAAAACATCAAAATCCCTCAAAGTGGGAGCTAAGAATGGTAGAATAGTTGCCGCCCAAGCTGAAGCAACAAATAGGACTAACAAGGTAGGGCCCCAAGGATGATCTTGCAAATTTTTATGTCAAAGCTAGTGACTAGTGTATCCTCATGAAGCAACGAAAAATCAGCCTTGAAAAGTGCTCAGATACCAAGTTATGAACATAATCACGAATTTTAGAATCAACGATGCATGAATGGACAATATATGAAGCAATTAGTGTTTCCACGAACTCGAACCTCGAACCTTGAACTGCAGTTCGAACCAGCCTAATCGAAAAGGTCCGTGGAACTAGCCTTGATGAAAACGTGCAGCAAGGCCAATTCGAGCCATTCCACCACCAATGAGAAAGAAAGAAAGAAAGAAAGCTTCATTAATGTCCTTTCCAAGCCAAAAGGCACACAAGACGAATTAGTACATATCAAGTGTGTGGAAAAGATGAGAGCATCTGAAAAACATCTCCGAAACTGTAATGAAAAAGCATATAATGTAAATCGAAGTACAAGTACAATGGCAACTAAACCACAAAGGTATAAATCATGAAATAGCTATGTATAGTGGTAGAAAGCCTCAGATCATGTCTTGGAGGTGATAGTGATACTACTACCTACTACTGGAGAAAAATGTAATAAGAGCTGCAATGGGGAGTAAAACTGGGATATACTGTTGATGTCAAATGTGAGAAGGGCCTCTCCTCGCGGTAGGATGAGTAGGTCTGGCTGTAGAGCAAGGCTAGTAAGTGCACTGTCTCTGAGCTCTATGGGAAGTCCGGTCATCATCGCCGACACTATCATCTGAGTTTGTTCTGGTCGTGATCGCGCGCGCGCGCGCGCGCGCGAGAGAGAGAGAGAGAGAGAGAGAGAGAGAGAGAGAGAGAGAGAGAGAGAGAGAGAGAGAGAGAGAGAGAGAGAGAGAGAGAGAGAGAGAGAGAGAGAGAGAGAGAGAGAGAGAGAGAGAGAGAGAGATTTTATTGATGTCTTTTCCATGCCAATATGGCATATAAGATGAAAGAAAAATGCATGTCAAGTGTGTGGTACAGTGGGAGCGTATGAAACGTCTCCATAACATAAAAGATATGAAATGCCAATGTACATACTACAAACATAAAGATTTTATTAATGTCTTTTCCATGCCAATAGGCATATAAGATGAAAAAATATACAAGTCAGGTGTGTGGTACAGTGGGAGCGTATGAAACGTCTTTGTAACATAAAAGAAATGAAATGCCAATGTACATACTATGAGCATAAAGTAGGTCTAAAAAGTCCAATGCTGCCAGTAAGATAATGGTATAACTCTGTGTCATCAAGTACTGTTGCTATTAAAGAAAGATGTGCTGGGAATAACGGCTGGAGGTGGTCTCGATAGATGTTGTTGACGGCGCCAAGGAGGTCCTCTCTGGGTAGTGGCCCTATGGGTTATATGAGTAGTACGCCATCTCTGGTCTCTATGTAGTAAAGAGTCACTGTTGTCGCAATTATCATCTGATCTAGTGTCCGTCCGTGATCTCTTGTGAGAGAAATATAATGTGATCTGGAGTTGTGCATCAAGGTGAACAGATAATTGGTGTAGGTCCTATCGCAATAAAAACGTCTCTCTGATCATAAGTGCGACACATCTCGGGTCATCATATGTTATAAGGGACCACAGTGTGACAGGAGTCTCTCTGAAAAGACAATGGTATCTCCCTCTGATTTCGTAGTAGACTGGACATGTGAAAAAAAAGTGCTCCTCTGACTCCACCTCAAACAGTGAACATGATTGGTAGATCTGCTCCTCATGTGGGATAGCATCGAAACATCCAATCACAATCTCAAGCTAATGTGATGAGACTCGTAGCTGACCCAGTGTGAATCTCAAGCCATGGGATAATTCAGAATCTAAATAGCGTGGTAGAACTGGGGTCCCCACATCATCCATCTCCAAGAAATGAGTCCTGTAATAGTCGAGTTTAACCCCTAATTGGCCCTGCCATGTGTGATGAAGGTATGCTCTGTACAGGAAACATCTGATATAATCGTGAGTACCCAATGGGAGGTCCGTGATAGATATGCCAAAAGTATCCAAAAGACATGATGCCTGTGAGAACCATGACAAGTGATAGCCCAGACTGTGAACGTGCTAAGTACGGACGTCAAACACCCCCATTCCAATTGAAAGCAAGTAAACACGAGAATAAAAATCGATGTGAGGTAAACCCATGCCTCAGTGTGAGAGAGAAGCCGGAAATCGTAGAGGCACTAGTCATTAATGCCGCTTTTAAAACTACAATCACAATTTCTTAGTCGTTCCTCACTTGCCTTCCGAAAACCGTTTGTCCGTAGCGCTTCTGGTTTGAGTTCCGGATTGTCTTCCTCGTTTGTCGCTTTCCAGTGGAATCAAAAATTTGTGATTTGTTGCTCCCTACCAAGGCAAGGATCTCAGCAAGTCCAATGAGGCAAGAGGGCGACATGGTAGGTTGTAGGTTGTTTTTCTTCCGGATTTTGACTGCTGGTGGGCCGCAGACAGGCAGCGAGGTATTTATCAGAGATGGGCTGGCACTACAGCTGTTTTAGGTCATGTGGCAGGTAGGCACTAGCCGTAGGCAGGCAAAAAGACCTCCAGCGAGTATACAGAGAGCAGAGGTGAGACAGATCGTAGGGCAAGCAGTAGGAGGCCACAATGGCAATCTACAGACCACAGTTAGTCCACGGACAGGTCTGAGACAGATCTGATAGGCCACAAACAACCGATAGCGCCTATTGACGGTGATCATACGTGCGGACAGCCTCAAAAATGATGGGTGGGTCGCAGAGGCACATGGTAGGCTACAAGAGGTCGAGAACGAAACTTTGATCCTTGATTTTTTCCCACAGAACTGAGCTTGCAGGACAGCGATTCTTCGAAGTGTCAAAGATGGACAACGATTCCTCTGTGGCGGGCTGTAGGCAGGTGTTAGGAGAGATATACAAGAGAGATACAGTTACCCAATCACTGATAAGTCCGCAGACAGAGGCAATCAAGGGGAAGCAATGATGAAGATTTAGAAGCATTGTGTTGTCTGATATCTGAACACCATGATTCTGGAGTGCGATGGCAGTCGAGATCATATACCCACCCTCATTTATGGACGAACCACAACAATGAAAGGGGCAAAATTGCACTCTCAGCGAACTAGACAGTATTGGACAGAACTGTTGGTTGAGGTGGTGAACACTCAATGATAGATCATTTAGAAGAGTACTTACAACTAACAACCTCAATCTGCGACTCATGACGATGTGTGAATCGTATAGCAATCTTTCAAACAATTGGCTGGTATAGAACAAATATAACTTCTGTTTTCAAGTATCATGCAATCAAATATTATATCCTTCACAATTAGATTATATCCTTCACAATTAGATGATAAGAGCTCTTACCCCTATCTATGTTAAGTGTGACTCTTCAAAGGATTTATAATTCATGGTCCTCTCAATAACGAAATCTGTTTCAACACTCTAAAAACAACACTCATCCAACAATTCTCTCTAAAAAAAAATCCTTTCCATTATGGATCACAAACACCCATTAGCATGCAACACTCTCACACATTCTCTGTTACATACAATCTTGAACCCAATCTTCTTCTTCACAAAAGCCATAAACCAAGCACAAACTTTCCAATGGACACTACGATCATGCAATGGCCTAAACAACCATACTCTTACCACTCAATCGATTACACAACCTTCAAACGACTTATACATACATCTCCCTCAACATTCTCTCACAAACATCAACTAACAAGGAGTCATTCGCATTCAAATGGGATCAATCCTCAAGACATTAACATTCAAACATCTTCAAACAAGTAAGCATTCAACAACCATTATTCACAACAAAATGGAACTTAACCAACAAAGTGACATGACTCTCAACTTCTTAACATCAAACTTTTCACTAACCAACTATCAACATCGTCTCATTATCCCAAATTATCCACAAACTATCACATCATCATCTAACTTACCCAACTATCATCCAACTATATCTTAACACAAAGAGTGGCCTCCTTTTATAGTAAATCCCAAGTGTCCCCCTTGCAAAGTGAGACTTTGCCAATTTTCATGCCCTTCAAGCCCTTTTGTCCATTTGTCCAACACCCATTGGCAAGTACATCAAGTGAGGGTGTAGGGGTTGGTGCCATTTAAGGCCCCCTTCCAAAACTAGCCAAGATGCCCTCTTAGTCAAAAGCTAGAGAAAATATCTTTTAGGCCCTCTAGGTCCTAAAGTCTTGTTTACATTTATTATCCAAAAGGCGGGTGAGGACTTTTGTCAAGCCCCTATTCCACCTAAGGTGCCCTCCATTTCCTTGGTCCTTGGTCCTTTGTTTCTTTTAGCCCTTCATTTGGTTTTTCTTTCCTTTGTAGCAGGTACGGCCCGGCGGCTCTTGGCTTTTGGTTTCTTCTGCAAGTTTTCAGTATTGCCCATAATTCACAGCGTGGGTTTTGCCCGCTGAATATTTTTCTTTCATGGCTCTTTGACTGAAGTTCACTTTTTTGGCCTTCATGACTAGGGCTCCCACGACATCACGGTTTCCCTGAAAATGCACTAGGCAACCATGTATTAGTAAAAAAAAACCAACTCTACACATGGTAGGATTTTAGTACGGCTATGTCAGCTATTTTTACAACTGGCCAAAAAGCCGTAAAAACTTTATTACATGCCATTTCTAAGGCCGCAAACTTTTCTCTAGCCTCATTTAGGACGAGCTGGGACCCAATTCTAGGTGGATCGGCATTTTTGGCTCGGTCTTTACAAAAATTGACCACAAAATATTTTTGACGAATTTTTTGAAAAGTCAATTTCTTACTTTTAAACTGTGTCTAGCCACTTTAGGGGCGGGCTAGGACCCAGACCTAAGACAAATTTGGGCCGATTTTTTGCTAATAACCAGGTTTTACATGCCGATTTTTTCAATTATAGCAAACTTAAACCTCAATATTAGCCCAATTTTCCGCGCGAAAATATTGGCTAACAAAATCAAAATGAAATCTTTCTAATTCTTTTGACATGAGCGATCTAGGATTGATGCACTATTGTCTTGGCATTGAAGTATGGCAAAAGAAAGATGGTGTCTTTCTGACACAAAGCAAATATTCACGAGATTTGCTTTATAAGTTCAATATGCAGGATTGTAAGCCTTTGAATACACCTATGGATGTCAACACAAAGTTTACTGCATATGATGAATCTGAGAAAGTAGATCCTTATTTGTATAGGCATCTAGTGGGCAGTGTGATTTATTTGACACACATGTGACTTGATATTTCTTATGATGTTGGTGTTGTTAGTTAATTTATGCAAGATCCTAGTCAAGCACACTGGAAGTTGCTAAACCTGTTCTCAGATACATTCGAGGGACATTGAATTTTGGTTTGAAGTATGACCAACCTGAAGCGCCAATGTTGGTAGGTTACACAGATGCTGATTGGGCAGGTAATATTGATGACAGAAGATCTACCAGTGGTCATACATTCAGTTATGGTACAGTTGCAGTTTCATAGAGTAGCAAAAAGCAACCTATAGTAGCCTTATCCTCGACGGAAGCTGAATATTGTGCACTTAGTAATGCTACACAAGAAGCGGTATGGTTACGAAGATTGCTTGTGGATTTAGGTCAACCACAGGTGGATGCGACTACTATATCTTGTGACAATCAAAGCTACATTCACCTTGCCAAAAATCTAGTTCTACATGCATGAACCAAACACATCAAAATACATTATCATTTTCTTCGAGAGAAACTTTTTGATGGAGCCATTGATCTTGTTTTTTGTAAATCAAGTGGCAGACATTTTTACTAAGACATTAGGTAGAAGTAAATTTGAAAAGTTTCGTACTCTACGAGGAATAGAAGAATGTAATTTCATCATTGAGAGAGAGTGTTAGAAATCAATGATAAACTTCATTGTTACACTTCTTAGTTATTGTTCACGATGTACTTTATTGTTGACAACTGTTACCTGTTGTAACTAGTCGTAAGCTAGTCTATTAGTCTACTCCTAGGTTTTCTCTCTCTATCAGGGTTCAGAATTCATTTGTACATTTTACATTTAGTATGTAATACAATGTGAGAGAGTGTGATAGTGTGTTGGTGTGTGTTCTTCTTTCGCCTTGTGGTGATTGCTTATGGTGAATGATTGATGTTGTTTATCTGATTCTTGAAGAAAGCAAACTGCATAACTCGCTGAAAAGAACTCTATGCATTACAAAGTCCAAAAGGCATGACTTTATAAGCATAGGTTTTTCATCTTATTGAGAAAGTTGTTTTATGTCGATCCGCAAGTGCGATTTTAACTTGATTATATCCACTGAATCCATCCAAAAAAACTATATGCTTTTGCTCCAGCAAGACGATCCAATATGCTTTCCGTAAAAGTCAATGGAAAGTAATCTTACACATGACTTTATTTAGTCCCTTTAGGTTCACACAAATTCTCATCTTGCCATTTTTTTAGAAACGACGACAATTAGTGAAACCCACTCGGTATGCTCAATTTCATAAATGAAATCCGCTTCAAATAATCACTACAACTCCTTCTTTATTAGATCTGTGACATTTAGATCACAATGATAAAATCTTGTCACCTTTGGCATTGCATCTGATACAAGAGGGATAGTATGCTCGACTACAGAAGTAGGAATCCTCTTTAGATTTTTATATGTCCAAGCGAAACAATCTTGATATTTGATCAATAAGTTCCTCAAATATTGAAACTGCTCTGAGGTAAGTTGTGCTCCAACTTGAACAATATTCTCATCTTCTCCTGGTTTGGCTAGATTCATAGGCTGCATCCTAGCTGGTCCATTGTAAATTTCTTGTGTTTCTGACACTTGATCTTCAGGTAACATGATCACAACATCGTCAAGAGTATGACGTTTAAAATGATCTGACATGTCTTGATGAACTCCATCTTCTTTCTCCCGTTCAAAGGGATTAACCTTTGTTTTGCATTTAGATTTTTGCGAGAAGTTAATGATTTTCTAGAACTCAGACTTGAAGAATAGTCTTTAATCTTCCCTTTCCCTTTATCCCATAAAGGTGGTATATCCTCAATGGTAATATTTTTTGGATCAATCGTTGAAATTGCTTCATTTGGTGGATTCTTCCACTTCAAAACTGTATTATAATCTTTTTTAGCTTTATTTTTCGTCATTGGTCATGTGGTCTTCCCTTCCTCCAGTATAACTACTTCTGATGATTGTACATCTGGAATATTGCGAACTCCAAACCTCGTAGAATCCATATGATTTAGAATTTGATCATCATTGAGTTTCGCACTCTCATCATAAGATAAAGCATGACTGACATGAATAAGTTCATCTTCAATAGGATTTGGAATCAGATCAGTCGATATCCATGCCACATTCATCATGACTGAAAATGTTATTGGTGTATCATCACTTATTTTTTTCTACTTCTGATCTCTTGTGACAACCATTACTCCTTTCTGCTTCTGATCTCTTGTGAAAACCATTACTGGTGCACATGATTCATCTGGATGAACTGCTGATCTTTGCTTGATCATAATCGTATTTGAAGGAGCAGTTATAAGCGGTGTTTTTGTGTTGGATTTATTCCTCTACTCTCCTAAGTCCCATGTTAATCTAGCTCCATTCATATCACTGTAGTTTTACATGCATTGTCGCACAGTCTATAGAAATACTTTAATATCGGAGACATACTTGAAAGACTCATCTGACTTGTCCGACTTGTCCACTTGTCTGTCTGACTTATCGAGGGGCCCGATTTGTCGACTTGCCCAACTATCGTCGAAGACCAAACTGTCCCGACTTTATCGACTATCGGCAATGACATGATCGACTCCGAATAGTCGAAGCCTTCTCATGTTCACTTCCTGTACTGTGCAACTACTTGACAATGACAACATCTACCACGATCTACTGTAGATGGCACAATGGCTCCATGCCATTTTCTTGTACACTCATTTGCACAAATTTAGATTGTATATAGATGACCATTGTAAATCTAATCAAGACGATGTCAATGAGACAAAGATTATAGATGCTTTCATGCATTTATTCTTTTTCTTTCAGACTGACTGTCAGAAATAAGCTCATAGCTTTTACAAAGCGAAGTTAGCTTCTTGAGCATGCAGTTTCATTCGCTATTGTCTTATGCTCATAGCATCAATTTGATGTGTATTTCAATACATTAATATGCATTCAAAATACTTGTCAGAGTTGCATGCTTTGTTATTCTCTTTTTATCTGACTCTCTTACTGCTTTGTCTGATTGTTTGCTCTTTTTGCTTTTGCAAACAACTACGCAATCAAGATATTCATTTTTGTGTTGCCTATTGTTGCTGTAGTGCACACACCGAGGATTCGTTCATCTTCCACCAAATCCCGACATGGTATCAGAGCCAATTTGACTCCTTAATCTGATACTCACATTGTATCATAAGAGGTTCTATGTCAGAGCTATATTTATAGCCTCAGCTTCCCACAAAACCTGATTCTATCAACTGATAGAATAATTGTCTTCTTGTTCTGTAAATAGCATTAAATTTTCATTCTTAAGTCACTGATAGTTATTACTGTCACTTAGACTAACTTCTAAATGGATTTCCAAGAGAAAGCCAGTCCCATCGTGGAAAGCTCAATGGATCCAATTACCACTTGTGAAAATTTAAGATGAAAACTATGCTAATGGCTAAGGAGTTGTATGATGTTGTCATAGGTGCAGAGGCAAGACCCGAAGCAAACGATGCTACAATCTCCCGATGGAAGCTGAAGGATGGAAAGGCTTAATTGCTGATCATCCACAATATATCAGATACACAAATCGACCATGTGTCTGAAGCTCAGACCTCCAAAGATGTTTGAGACATCTTGAGCACACTGTACGATGTGCGGGATGTAGCTTCCAAGCTACACCTCAGAAGGAGATTCTTCTCCCTCAAGATAACAAATATTGATTCATTGCATAATCACATCTAAGAACCCACTACAGCAAATGGTCATTGTTGGATCAATCATAGATGATCAAGACATAGTAATTACACTGCTTTCAAACTTGCCAAGTTCATACGACAGCTAGGTGATGATCATGACGACACACCCAGAACTGACTCTTTCAAGAGTTAGTACGATATTTTGTTGCAAGAAGACACTCAAAGGAACAAACCCTCCAGCTCCTCAACTGTCGACTCTCACATCTTATACACCAACATAAGCTTGACTAAGCAGAAGAAGAAAGGCCCGAAGCAATCAAAGCCAAATCAAAAATCGACGCATCGTCAAGAGTAGTTGAACCCACTAACAAAGAAGTAGCTGTTCTATAGATACTACAAACAAACAACCACGAGATTCAAGGTCGCTGCATACTAAAAGCCAAAAACAACAGCAAAGGGCCATCAAATCAGATGGAAAATGCAGCTACAGAAGCACCACAACGTAACCAAGAAGTGAATCATCATGCATTCATGACTAGCCATCAAGAAACCATCAAACGACAGCTCCCGATTTCTGTATTCTAGAGCCACACAATATATGACTAGCCATATCGGCTTTTTTGAGTCCTATATGCCTTATAGGTACCAAGAAGTATGTTCACATGGGCTACAATAGCACACAGGCTATCAAAGGTGAAGGTACAGTAAAACTAAGCTTTGCAAATGATCAATCCAAACTACTTTCAAGTGTCCTAGGTGTACCAAATCTTTTTACAAATATGCTCTCTGTAAGCAGAATCACAGATCTAGGACACACAGTAGAATTCAAATCTGATCAAGGTAAAGTAGTCAATAAGACAGGCAAGATTCTAGCACTTGAAAAGAGACATGGATACTTGTACAAATTAAGTCATTGTTTTTCTACCTCTAGTCAGGCTCTCGGTACTTCTCTACAGATCAATAAAAGTTTTCTTTGGCATTATAGACTTGGTCATTTGAATCATGTTCTTGTAATGCACATGTCCAAACAATCCATTGTTCTTGATCTCGACTATCTAGATAGATTGCGGATAATTAAATAAACCAATAGAAATATGCCACAATAATCCAATGAAAGGAGGCAAGAGGAGGCCTGAGCACCTTCCCTCAAGCTATGCACCTTCCAATGGGACCACAAAGAAATAGACTGATAATCTCAAAGAGAAAGCAATTTAGCATAATCTCAGAGTGTTGTTTACAAGGCAAATACGTCTCCTTTTATGGCAAGGAGGGTCTTCCATAAGTAACTACTAACTTATGGGACTAATCTATTTCTAGCCTTTCTAGGACTTCTAACTTAGGATTTAGAACTTCAAAAATTCTTAACTTAGGAAAACTTAAAATAAAATATTTCTAATCTTAAGTTTCCTAAGTATAAGTTCTAAATCTAAGTTTAAGCTATTTTATTATTATTTAAGCTTCTACTCACAGGCTTACAAAACATGCCATGGTCAAAGTTTATTGACAGATACTCATACGTGGACTTACAAAACACATGCCGTGAAGTTTTATTTCTTTCTTCTTATTTTCTCTGTGTTAAGTCGAATTACCTATCTGTCAAGACTGTTTAGTCGGTAAGCAGGCAAGGAAACCATTTACTTCATCACTTTTATTGATGAATTTTTTAGAAGAACAATGGTGTACTTCATCAAGAAGAAGTCGGAGCCTTTCAACCTCTTTAGAGTCTTTAAGGAGTGTGCAGAGAAAGGAACTGGTAAGAAGATTAAAGCCCTGAGATCCGACAACAGCTTGCCAACCTAATGATACATTTTGTTAAATTGTTAAAAAAAGTAATAGGATGAATCAGGGATGTCAATTTGAATATCACTTTTCAAGAGTATTGTTAATGTATAAATATATTACATTGTTATCTTAGTTCTCTTTAATCGTCATAAAATGATGTATATGATTGAAGGCTATCTCTTTAAGGATTTGGATTTCTTACACATTTTTGCATTAGTCTATCAATAAACAAGATGCATATGATTATCAAAACATCACAATCATCATGTAGGCATAATTTGATCTTGTATCAGCAATATTCTTGTTTTAATGTCAATCAAGTAAAATAGTTAAAGCAGTTTGAAAATAACAATGTTGTAATTTACAATATCGTATATGTGTTGATGTATCGAGCCAAAAAAACACATCACTAGTCTAGCAAGATTTTGTAACAATAATGCTTTGTACTACATGTGAATAAGACAAAATTACCCTATATATAACTTCAATAATCATTGACAATTTTTGAGTTGTTTAGTGAATATATATGTGCTTGCTTTTTAAAATAAAATCTTTTTATTTGAGGCTCGATCTAGATCCACATAATTTTGTTGCAATATTGTAGGGATCTCCTTTTTCATCTTACTCTTTCATATATTTAGTCACATTTTCAATCTCTTCTTTTATGACATAGGCATTTGATATACTTCCTTTGGGTCGTGACAATTTCCTCACATGTTTTTGGTTCTTTCGCACGATAATAAAAGTAGTACATTCAACTTAGTCTTGTTCATCCACATATGTTAATTTCTTCAACTACATGCTACATTATATGTGTAGTAAGGTCAAAAACTGATGGTACAAAGCACCTCTCTAGGTTGCACAACATGAGGATAGTATGATTCATGATACAAAGTTTAAACTATCAAAGTCTTGAGGATTCATAACCTTGGCACTTTATTTTCGAACTATCAAATTGAAATGAATGAATGTTGTGAGAAAGAGAGAAGTGTTTCAAAAATATATGATACTCTTGTGATTTCGATGGAAACAATTTGTCACACTCCACATGCCTATTCAGTGATGCAGAATATCCACTTTCACATTTGTAACCAGTTTAAAAAAAAAGGTCAATTTTTTATGCCTCAACCACAAGAAAGCCCATTGGTGATCTACGTTTTCAAAAATATTGTTTCAATTTAAGCAATTTGATATTCACATAAATAATTAAGTATTTGTTATGAGAACTTACAATTTCTCAGCAACAACATTTTCCAACTACTAGAAGCCATAGCCAAATGTTCATCTATAGTTTCTTATAAATATTGATCTACAATAGTCTATTTAGCATTTTAATTAACTATTCTATGCACTAGACTCTGATATCTACCGCTTCTATGAAGATTGTGTTGTTGAACATAGCAAAGATTAGTAGTATTTAATGGAGAGTTAATGACATTTTACATAGCTTTTCAAGTACACGTGACATGACTAGAACAAAACGACATACACTGACTTGTGAGTTCATGTTGAAGCTTTCTAGTTCCAAAAACACTTGGTTGCCTTGGTGCAACAGATTCTACTAGAAGAATTCATACCCTGGCATGTTGACTGATGGGGCAAGGGAGATAGAAGGACGGCAACGGGGAAGAGATCAGGAATATTGCGGAATAGCTCTCCCATTCTAATCGGTTGCTAGGTGAAAAAACAGTCTAATAGACAGCTTATGCTAAATGTAATCACAACTTTAAGTGTTCTAATTGCTCAACAGGATCTTAAAGATTCATTCATACTCTAAAATAAGAGTACAGTCCACCGAAGAGATTAGAGATGGTTTGTGTGTGGTGCTACTGAAATCAAATTCAATGTGAAGTATAGTTCTGAAATAAATGGAAGAGCAGTATGATATCGTAAATTTCTCAGGTGTCAAAGACGACCATCGTCTGATCAAAAACTGAGGAGTCTTAGACGTCCGTGTTCTAATCAAAGTAAGTAATTGATTTTTTTACAGTTTTCGTGACTACATTAGCTCTAAGGTGTGTCAATTTTCCGATTTTAGGACAATGATTGATTGTACTAATCAATCTACAAGAGTTATTCATTGCCAAATCAAAGGATTCATCAAGTTCTATTGACTAGATCTTGATCAAGATGCAAATCTCTAACTATTTAGCAGGATCAATAGATGTAATACCAAAAAACTAACAAGGGTGGCCTCACATGTGTGGAAAACAATCATTGTATGGACTGTGACCAGAGAACAAAGTACTTAACTCATATGATAGCTTACAAACATAAAATCACAAAACAAATGTGTAGATCTCAAGCAGATTGCTAGAATGTAAATCTCTCATCAACTTCTCATTAGACTTGGTGATCTCTTTATAGATCAAGTACATGAACGACCTGTATACTGGTCCAGCAGGTCTTCACATGTGTGGAGAGTGAGTGCCACATCATGTAGATCCACCAATGTGAGCAAGATATTCTCATAGATCAAAGTTGACTATTCCTAATAGCTAGAATCCAAAAGCTAGTCTCCTCAAAAATAGGAATGTTCCCTATAAAATAGGATCTAGGAGAATATGTACATCTAATCAAGTACATCGTGATCCACACGTGTGACAAGCATCTTGACATGTGGGAGCATTTACTCATTCACATAGAATTGCAGGCTAACATGGATTTGACCAAAATGACTTTTTCTTAGATTCTAGTCACAAGTCAAGTTCACATTTGTGTAGATTGATCTAAAATGAATCTAACTTTATACTAGAAATGAAGGCCAGTCTCATAGACTCGTCATTACAATGTTTCATGTCTTGGTGTCTATAATAATTGGGAATCATTGAATCATAAATGATAAATGAAAACATATTTTAACTGTTTATAGTTGACAACTAACTTCATTATATTTATATATAATGACGTCTTTCAAGTACCAATATTTTTTGGAATTGCTTGGGTTTTTTATTTAATATGTTATAACCATTAGTTAAATTTATTCAATTGAAGGACATTGATAAAACCAAATCAACTCATGCTAGTTCAAGAGTAGTTCTAACAACAACAGTTTTCTCAAATCCATTTTTAATAATCTAAAACTACAAAGAAGGTGTTGTTAAAAAAATTCTAAGCTAGAGCATTTGAATCTAGGCTTGACTTGTGTCACGCTTGAGCCAGTACGCCAAGATAATTAGTAGATCTGAAAATTCCCAATACTCACTGAAGGAGGGTAGGTCGAGCGATGGCGACTATTCCAAGCCAAGTCCACTATGAGATACTTGGAGTGAAGGTCTATCAGTGTTTATGCCTACCTACAACCTACAATTGTTGTTACCATTAACAATTCAATACATGAAGTTCATGATCACATTTCTTAACATATGCAACATTGTGATGCAGTCGCTACCTCGAAAATTCCCAGTACTCACCGGAGGAGGGTAGGTCGAGATTTAATTGAGAATCTGCTGCAATTTTTGATCGTTTGGAATTTTATTTGAACAGACAACATGCCTGATAGAAGAGATCGCAAGCTTTAGTCTGAGGACTCATCGGGTAATAGTACTTCATCACTAATGAGCCATTGGTGTCCGAACCTAGCAATCCCTTCTCTGAAGATTTCTCTTGCTCGGAGAGGAAATAATTCAATAGCATACTGAGATGTTATCTCAAGTTGTTTGGGGTTTGCGCCTGCGAGAGAGAGAGAGAGAGAGAGAGAGAGAGAGAGAGAGAGAGAGAGAGAGAGAGAGAGAGAGAGAGAGGGGTCATACCAAAAGGTGACTCACAGTGACATGTATGTAAGAAGTGTAAGAAAGATGTCAAGTGTGCATGGTCATGTTCAGCAGAGCTTGATAAGAGTGATGACCTTGAAGCTATTCCATCACAACATTCTTGTTCAAACAAAGTGCGAACAGAGAGTGTCCTATACTGCATGCATTGTGAATGTATAGTAATTGCTTGTCATGAATCTATGGAAAACTTGAGCAATCTCATCCGCGCCTGCACTAATAACTTCTTCAACCTAATTATGTACGTAAACAAGAGTAAGAGCAAGTAGCCATCTCTGTCCGCTGCCCTTAAATCGTACATGAACGTTACTGCACATGAGATATAGTTATGGCAAAGGCACACATGAGATATAGTTATGGCAAAGGCACAGAGGGAGCCTCATAGCTAATTGAGAGAGAGAGAGAGAGAGAGAGAGAGAGAGAGAGAGAGAGAAAACGGAACGGTAAGGTATTACGAAGGCTAATAACGAAAGCTAAAGTATTGTCCGTGGTTGCTGGGAAGATTAAAATAATAGAGCCACTTAATGAGGAACTAGACAGGCTAAAAGCCTTATTGCGAAAGCAAGAACAGCGAGATCGAAGGGAGTGCTTTGGTGCTTGTGACACCATGAACAAGAAGGCAAAGATGAATCACAGGGGACAATTACAAGATCATCTGCTAGGTGAGGAAGATGACGATGAAGCTCAAAAAACAGAGCTGGTAATTAGCCCAGAGGAATATAACCACTACCTGGAACTATGTGATTCCTTACTCAGGTACGATCCTCATTCAACTTGAACACTTATTCTATTGCCTCGTAAGTCCCTCTTTACTATTCTGTGAAACTGAAATACTCCTTGCAGATCTCTACTGGTATACAAATCTAAATCACGGAATGTTGTCAACCGTTTATTTTTCACATTAAAGTTGGTTGTTCAAACAAAAATTCATAATAATGGCAATGGTCTTAACAGCCTATGATTACTGGGTTTTGTTATGGCTATGCAGAGATGAATATATTCTCCTGAAACTCATACTGCATGGATTGTTGCGCAGAAAATCATTACGTTTACTTTTTGTAAACCTCTAACCTCTGTATTCACGTTTTGCGGAAAGAACATCGGACTCGAAAGGCGACTGGATAACTTACAAAGGTACATCAGAATCTGAACTTTATAGTCTGAGTCAGACTTTCTGATTGATTGTTGGGAAGGATATGGCTCTCTGATCTGTTGAAAATAGGAATCTTGAAGAAACCTTAAATAAACCTTAAACCTTTAAGAAAGTAAACAACATAAATCTTTAACATGTGTGGCTGAAGTTCCTTTGTTTGCAATCATGCAGACATCCAGTCAACTAGTATATGTTGAACTGCTTAGTATCTTCACAAATCTTGGTTCTGGCTGTCACTTGGAGCTTTTTGTACTTGAAAGAGATTGCCTTAATGTGATGGAATTATTGTAGGCCAAATCTGGAATACGTTTTTCTTGTTTGCCTAAATGTTAAAGCTATGAATCGTGTTGCAGGAAAAACCAAATTCTAATGCAACAAATGGAAGAGTTACAGTAGAGTCCACAAGTAGTTACTTCTGGGATCTATAAACAATCTTTCAAAGGTGCCAAGGATAGCGCCTCAAATGAAAATGCAAGTCCCAAACTTTTACTGTCTTTGAAATAGGATTAAAAATCCTATAACCTTTGCCATTTTCACTATAGCCAGCAAAAATTCCTTTAAAAGAAGTTGCATCCTCTTTCTTTCTATTTCTAAAGGAATGTGGACATAACACATACATCCAAACACTTTCAAATCTTTTACATTTGGCTTATTGCCATACAAAGCATGATATGGTGAGATCCCATCAATGGCACTATTTGGAAGCCTATTACAAAAATAGTTAGCATATGTTATGGCCTCTCCCCAAAATGAGATGGGTAGAGATGCGTCTAGCAAAGACATTGCACACTCACATAGGCTTCTATTTTTCCTCTCGGCCAACCTATTTTGTTGGGGGGTGTAAGAACATGTGTACTCTCTTTTAATGCCATTACTCTCACAAAATTCTCTCATCCTATTGGAGATATATTCTCCTCCATTATCACATCTTAGAACTTTGATGTTAGATCTAAGTTGATTCTCAACAAGAGATTTAAACTTTACAAAAGCTTCATATACAAGACTTTTCTTTGACAATAGATCTATCCAAGTATATCTAGTACAATCATCTATGAAAGTCACATACGTTAAAGCACCTCCATTACTTTCATGAGAAAAAGAGTGTACATCTGAATGAATGAGATCTAAAGGAGATGTAGATCTTGACAAGGATCTCTTGTAGGATGTCTTATGAGACTTTGCAAGGCCACAAGCCTCACACACTGTGCCACATCTTGAGAATGATTTGGGGAGGCCAAGAGCAGGCCCTTTAGATTCCATTGCTTGAAGATTAGGATGGCCTAATCTTTTATGCCATAGCTCCACCTTTGTCATCTCCTCCCTAACCATGTTCACACTTTCAATGGCCACATTAGCACCAACAATATATTCTTTTCAAATTGGGCACATAAAGCTTGATGGGAATAGCTATTAGCTTGATGGGAATAACTCCAATGCCCTTGATTTGACACTCTTCTCCATTTCAATGACCAACCTTGTCATCTCTTTTAAACATTTTTAACTGAGCTTATGACAGCAATAACATTTACCTTTTTTTTTCTTATTGCTTGAAGATTCTACTTGATCACCAGAAGCATTCCTGTTCCACTTATTCTACTTCTTTTGCTTGCCCTTGTCTTTCACCATCAAGGCTTTGTCCTCATTGCCCTTGATTTGATAGTTCAAGAAGTATATGTTATGGAAGGAGTCTCTTGACCTTTCATTTGCCTTCTCTCATCTCATTGACTTGGGAGGCCACTCTCTAGTGTTTAGCGGGGAGTTAATCCCCATCTATAAGAGAGGGTTAGGCCACCCATTGGAGGGCAGATTTTCTGAGAAATGCTTGCTTCTATTCTTGTGTGTTAAGACTAGTGTAGAGAGCAGCCTTGTTGTGGAGCAATCTCTTGAGAGGATTACTATCTTTGGTATGGGACTTAGGTAGTGATACGATCTTGAGAATGCGTGTATTTGGAATGGTGAACTAGTGAATGTAAATGGTGTAGCAAGGGGGTGCTAGAATGTAAATGCTAGCAAGGGGGCCATGAGAATGCTTGTATTTGAAATGGTGAACTAGTGAATGTGAATGGCGTAGCAAGGGGGTGCTAGAATGTAAATGCTAGCAAGGGACTTAGGTAGTGATACGATCTTGAGAATGCTTGTATTTGGAATGGTGAACTAGTGAATGTAAATGGTGTAGCAAGGGGGTGCTAGAATGTAAATGCTAGCAAGGGGGTGCAAGGGGGGCATGAATGCTAGCTTGCATCAATGTTGTGTCGAACCTCGTTCAAAGAACCGCGGTTCGAACCGGTCCGCATGGACAGAGGATATGAACAATAGTTTTGAGTGGCTTAAAGAAAACATGACATCAGCACCAACTTTGATCATTGGCGATCCTGGTAAACCATTCCTGGTTAGGAATGATGCTAGTGACTATGCGATTGGAGCTGTCTTGATGCAAAATGGACATTATGTTGCTTTTGAAAGCAAGCTCAATTTGGCTCAATCTAGGTATTGTACCAATGAAAATGAGCTCTATGTGATTGTTCGTGCCTTGAAAATTTGGCAACATTATTTGTATGGAGCCCAATTTGAAGTTTTGACCAATCATCAACTCTTTGATACTTTTGTGAAGGGGAAGCAAGCAAGATGGGCTGAGTTAATGCAGAAATTTGACTTCTCAATACAATACTGTAATATTGTAGTAGATGTTTTTGTAGCAAAACGTGGGGATGACCGGCAGCGGAAGCTCAAAGCTTTGAGCGTAGGCGTGTAGGAATGGAAACGCAATGTAGTGGGTTTCTTTCCTTGCCTATCCTCAATCCAAGATCTAGTCAATCTAGCATCGAGGAGATGAAGTTAATTGTCACGCGTAGATTCGTTCCCATGAGAGCAATAGCGTTCAGATTTTCAGCATGAATGGAAGATCCACATCTGGCTCTACCACTACATCCATTAACACTAGATCCACAATGAAGATAGCTTACTCTTTCTCTCTCTCTCTTTCTCTCTCATAACAAAGTATAAAGACATGCAATCCCAATAACAATCAGATCCGACAATTAGCAAAACACAATAAAAGCATAAGAGATGGAGGAAAAATGATAGAGAGCAAGGACATTCATAAATCCATTTCACAAGAGAACCAATCTACTTTATTGAAATGAAGATATGTACATGTGTAGGAAGTTGGTCCCTTTTTATAGTAGAGAGGAGGACCCTGGCCTCTGAATCCTATTGGTCCATTTCTGTCTCCCTAATTATTCAAACTTTAAAAAGAGTGAGAACCATCCAAATTGGAGGGAAACCCAACTTTACTCACTAACTTGACATTTAGGCCCTACGACATTAAAAGTCCCGCAAAAAGACCTAAAGTCTTTTTATTGACTTTCTAACTAACCAAATCTCTATGTGATCATCAGGGTGGACTTACACACGCCGGGTGTCAAATCCCTCTCACTTATTAACTAGGGTTAGGGTTGCCTTGGGATTCGCAAACCCTCCAACAGTATCCCCCACCAAAACTGGTGGCGGTCCCACGACACCTACAAGATGCAGTTATTGTGGGCTTTTATTCTCTTCACGTCGAATCTTTATTAAATGATACTGCACCTTCTCCATGAAGTCTAGTCGGGCAGTGTTGAAATCTAGATTGTGCGACAAAAAACAACGGTGGGCTCCGACAATCCACTTTGAAGTTGTCCAGGATGTGAATCGAGATTCCTAGGAGCCTCCCATCATTGCGGCACAAAAATATAGTCGAGCCACCGGCAGCTGATCCTTGATGCTCTATGAGGCCATTGGTTTACAATAAAGGTGGTATATTCTCAATGGTAATAATTTTTGGATCAATCGTTGAAATTGCTTCATTTAGTGGATTCTTCCACTTCAGAACTGTATTATAATGTTTTTTAGCTTTATTTTTCGTCATTGGTCATGTGGTCTTCCCTTCCTCCAGTATAATTGCTTTTGGTGATTGTACATCTGAAATATTGCGAACTCCAAACCTCATAGAATCCATATGATTTAGAATTTGATCATCAGTGAGGTTCGCACTCTCATCATAAGATAGAGCATGACTGACATGAATAAGTTCATCTTCAATAGGATTTGGAATCAGATCAGTCGATATCCATGCCACATTCATCATGTTGACTGAAAATGTTATTGGTGTATCATCACTTACTCCTTTATGCTTATGAGCTCTTTGTGACAACCATTACTGATGCACATGATTCATTTGGATGAACTGCTGATCTTTGCTTTATCATAATCATATTCAAAGAAGCAGTTACAGGCGGTGTTTTTGTGTTGGATTTATTCCTCTACTCTCCTAAATCCCATGTATCTAGTTCCATTCATATCATTGTAGTTTTTCATGCATTGTCGCACAGTCTGCAGAAATACTTTACTATTGGAGACATACTTGAAACTAGAATAAACGAACCCTCCAGCTCCTCAACTGTCGACTGTCATGTCTTATACACCAACATAAGCTTGACTAAGCAGAAGAAGAAAGGCCCGAAGCAATCAAAGCCAAATCAGAAATCGATGCAGTTTCAAGAACAATTGAATCCACTGACAAAGAAGAAGTTGTTCTACATATACTACAAACAAACCAACCACGAGATTCAAGATTGTCGCATACTAAAAGCCAAAAACAACAGCAAATGGCCATCAAATCAGATGGAAAATGTAGCTACAGAAGCACCACAGCCTAACCAAGAAGTGAACCATGATGCATTCATGACTAGCCATCAAGAACCATCAAATGACAACTCCTGGTTTCTATATTCTGGAGCCACACAATATATGACCAGCCATATCGGCTGTTTTGAGTCCTATATGTCTGACAGTACCAAGAAGTAAATTCACATGGGCTACAATAGCACGCAGGCTATCAAAGGTGAAGGTACAGTAAAACTAAGCTTTGCAAATGATCAATCCAAACTACTTTCAAGTGTCCTACGTGTACCAAATCTTTCTACAAATCTGCTCTCTGTAAGCAGAATCACAGATCTAGGACACAATTCAACTCTGATCAATGTAAAGTAGTCGATAAGACAGGCAAGATCCTAGCACTCGAAAAAGACATAGATACTTGTACAAATTAAGTCATTGTTTTTTTGCCTCTAGTTAGGCTCTCAATACTTCTGTACAGATCAATAAAAGTTTACTTTGTCATTATAGACTTGGTCATTTGAATCATGTTCTTGTAATGCACGTGTCCAAACAATCCATTGTTCTTGATCTCGACTATCCAGATAGGAAAGTCGAATTACATGTCTGTCAAGACTGTTTAGTCGGTAAGCAGGCAAGGAAACCATATACTTCATCACTTTTATTGATGAATTTTTCAGAAGAACAATGGTGTACTTCTTCAAGAAGAAGTCAGAGGCTTTCAACCTCTGTCTTTAAGGTGTATGTAGAGAAAGAAACTGGTAAGAAGACTAAAGCCCTGAGGTCCGACAACGGTGGAGAATATATCTCTACTGAATTCGAGGAATACTGCCAGAGCCAAGACATTGAAAAATAGTTTATAACTCCCTATTTGCCTCAGTCAAATGACTTAGCTGAGAGGAAGAATCGTACCCTGGTTGAGTCAACCAAATGCATGCTGGCACACACATCATTACCAAAGAGTTTCTGGGCTGAAGCTATCTCCATTGCAGTTTACATCTAGAACAGATGTTTTGACCAAGGCCCTCTCAGAAAAAACACCCTATGAGGTTTGGACAAGATCTAAGCCTTTAATGAAGAACCTACGAGTGTTTGGATGCATTGGCTACATGCAGATCCCAAAGGAGACAAGGAAAAAATTTGACTTCCAAGACAATTCGAGCCTCTGGCTCAAGTGTATCAATAGTCGATCAACTATTCGACAGCGAATCAAAGGAAGACACTGATGTTACTCAGCAATAACCCAACCAAGGAATGGATCATCAGCCAATGCGACCTCCAAGAAGATCGAACCGAGTCTGTACTCAGCCCACAAGGTGTATTCCTGAATCTGTCTATCTTTTAATACATGAACCGACTACTGTCAAAGAGGCACTTAGCCAACCAGACTCCGATCTTTGGAGAGACTTTCAATAGTGATCTAACTCCTATCAGTGACTTAAGAATGGAAACAAAGCCTAGGTATATTGTCAGAACAAGAAATCAATTGTTCTATCGATATGATAGAATCATATCCTGAAAGAACAAGGCTTTGATATCATGTTGGGGACAAACAAAAAATCGGATCAGTGGGCTCTACAAAGTGAGCCTTTCCCCTTGATGCATAAACTACGTCTATTAGATTTGAACCAAAATATTGAGTCAAATGACTCGATTGATTCTACTCTTTTTCACGATATTGAAATTAAATTTTTGGAAAGTGAAATATTTTTAGCAGATCTGATCTGAAATAGTGTTTGATTGAAAAATCTAGATCCAATCTCATTGTCTGCTTGATCTAAATTTATAAAGATGGTTGTCCCAGAGGGAGGTGCTCCTCAGGAAGTCAATCCAATTATTGTTAGAAGAGCACCCCGTTTGCATCTACCCAAATATAATGGATTAACAGATCCAGTTAGATTTCTTCAGATCTATGCTGAATCCTATGAAGTCTATGACGCGATTTATCCTCAAGATAAACTTAAGCTGTTTTCTATGGCCTTAACAGGCGCATCACAAGATTGGTACTATAATCAAGATGAAACTGAACGTACAGATTGGGAGGTTGTTAAACGAGCCCTTATCACACGGTTCAAACCGCGGAAGTTTATGGAAGACCCTTTCCTACTTTTAAGTAAAATTAAAATGGGAAAGAGGGAAATGGTTCGAGATTACATTGAACAGGTGAAACGTCTCATATCTGAGTGCAAACATGAGCTAATTAACGAAAATGCCATGATTATGTGGTTTTTGCCAGGTCTACCTAAACGGATCAGACGTGAGTTGAAACGCCATAATGAGTATGCACTCTTGCAAAATGCTATGGACGACGCAATTAGGGAGAGGATGAAAATTCAGATGATGAGCCGAATATCAGTATGTAGCCTTATACAGCAGGGCATACTACTATGACAACCACCACTATTGGATCAACGAATGCCAACGCTACTGCAGAAATGATGCTCAATGAGTTCGAGAAACTTGGGAAGAGCCAGCAAAAATAGATGGAAAAGTTGCATTTGCAATTTGATGAGAAGATCAAATCATTGGAAGATTTCCACGGAAAAGCGAACAAGAAATCTGAAAAGTTTGCGAAGACTTTTCCTATCAGGGAAAATGTCTGGTATTCTATTTGCACAGGAAATCACACGGTGAATGAGTGTCCTCAATTGAAAACGAATGCAAATCAGTGTCTGCCATTTGTGTAATTTGCCTAATCACGAGACTCCTTTTTGCAACTTTAATCCTCGGATAATTCAGCAACGGTATGCCCAAATGGGATATCGAGAACCACAATATGGAGAAAATCCAGCAGCTAGACCTCGACAATCTGCTCTTGGATACCCGGAACGTTTAGCTTTACCTGCCCACCCAAAGCACTCTGCTCCTCCTGCCAATTTGATGGAACCAGAACCTTATGGAAGTGCTGAGCAATGGAACTATGGTACTGATTGGATCTTTAGGTGGATCTTCAGAACAGTACGTTATTTATGTTGTCGCTCAACAACAAGCCTCTAGAAATTGGACCAGAGCACCACTTGGATGCTTTGCATGTGGAGAAAATCACAGAGTTACAGAATGTCCAAATAAAGAGAAATTTGTACCATTATGTCGTGACTGTGGTTATGGGCATTGCTATAAAAACCGTCCAGCAAGACCGAAACCACCACCAGCTACATCACCTGTAAATTTGATAACAATCAAGCGAAGACCAGTAGCTCAGAATAAACCAAGTGCACCCTTGATGGTGGTCACCAGAGCACAGAAGCAGAAAGAACCAGTAGTGGATCCAGTATCTGAATGATACACCAACAGTCATGCGGAAAAACGAAGATATCAAGATATGAGGTAGTGGATTAAACATCTGCAAGAAGAAGAGAAGCTTGAAGCTGCTAACGCAACAACAGAAGTTCGTTCTTCACCATTGTAGCCACCAAGAAATTCACGTACGGATATGAATGACCAGTTGCATCATCATGAAGAACCCTTCAAGATGACTAAACCAAAAGTGCCGCAAACAGAACTGCTCATGAATTTTTTGTCTAGCAAGATCAATATTTCATTGAGAGAGTTCTTGAAGTTGGTGCTAGATTTGAAAAATCTAATGAAGTACTCCATGTTGGAGCCACTTGGAAAACCGAACAAAAGAATATCACTCTGTCGATACAGCATAGACAATTTCCTAAGGAAGCAGCTGTGATAGATGGCGGTTCAGGAGTTAACCTGATTTCTACAAAGCTATGTGCAAAATGGGGCCTTACAAAGAACAAGCATGTTACTTTTGCTATTAAGCTAGCTGATCAAACGATAGTTCGTCCGTGAGGAATGGTTGAAGATATACCTATCGGAATTGCGGGAGTACAGTTCGTCATTACTTTCGTGGTAATGGACTTACCAAAAGCACCAAATGCCTATCGAGTCCTATTGGGACGTCCATGGTTACAAGTTGCGCAAGTGATTCATAATTGGAGCACCGAAAAAATCACTTTTGAAAATCGTGAACGTGCAGTTAAAATTGATCCTACAACTTGGACTATCAAACCAGTGGTCCAAAAAGAAGATGACGATTCGTCAACAACGGATCATACTTGTGACCATCCAGAGAAAAATTTGGGATTTCATTACGATTCTTAAACGGATACTGTCAACTGGAATGAAGCTCTTGCAATGATTGATTGTGCAGCAGGATATATGTGTCAATAAGATAATCAATCAGATTTGAGCGAGATTTTCTTATTAGATCGAACTTTGGATACACCAATCACGTTTCCATTGAATGTGCTGAATGTAGTCTGGATATCAACGGAACCTATACTAGATCCGATTGAAGATGATCTCATACCTGTGAGTCATGCCTTGACTTATGATGACAATGCAGAACTTACGGATGAGCAGATTCTCAATCATATGGATCCGACCAGATTTGGAGTGCGTAATGTTCCTGATGAACCAAGAATAAAACTGCCTAAAATAGTTATATTGAAGGAAGATAGGATCACAGGATTGATGACGAAGAAACAAGCTAAGCAACATTATAATACGATCCTCAAAAGATTGATTCAGCGAATGTGCCACCCGTACTGGATAAAGGCAAAGGAAAAGTTGAGGATGATTCTACAAGTCAGAATTCTAACAAGATATCATCGTCTCGGGAGTCATCACCTCCACGATCAATTCATGCTAAGAAGGCTAAGCGAAGATTCAAAACAAGTCATTTCGAAAAGGAACAAGCAGATGTAGTCTAGCATGATATGCCCGAGCATTTTAAACGTTATACATTGGATGATGTGGTTATCATGTTACCTAAAGCACATTGTGAACTTGAAGAACACGTGCTAGAATCGAAAGAGGTTTACGATGGCCCAGCTAGGATGCAACCAATGAATCTTGCTGAACCAGGAGAACCGGAAAAGATTGTACAAGTTGGATCACAACTTACTCTTGAACAATATCAAACACTCCGCATGTTACTTATTAAGTATCAAGATTGCTTTGTTTAGACCTATCAAGATCTAAAGGATATTCTGACATCAGTGATTGAACATACCATACCTTTAGTACCTGATGCAGTTCCAAAGGTTACAAAGTTCTATCGTTGTAATCCTAATGTTGCAGACCTAATAAAGAAAGAACTTTAGAGATTGTTTGACGTCGATTTCATTTATGAGATCGAGCATACCGAATGGATCTCACCGATTGTCATTGTTCCTAAGAAGAATGGAAAATTGAGAATCTGTGTGAATCTCAAAGCGTTGAACAAAGTCACGCGAAAAGGAATACTTTCTGTTACCTTTTCCTGAAAGCATTTTGGATCGTCTTGCTGGAGCAGAAGCTTATAGTTTCTTGGATGGATTTAGTGGTTACAACCAGGTTAAGATTGCACCTGCCGATCCCCACAAAACCGCTTTTGCAACAAAATGGGGCACCTATGCTTACAGAGTAATGTCGTTTGGACTCTGTAATGCACCAAGTTCATTCCAAAGAGTAATGCAATTTAAGGATTATTTACAAAAATTCCTTGAAATTTACTTGGATGACCTGGGAGTCCACATAGTGCAGATGTGGACCACCTGGATCGATTAGAGAAAGTATTTGAAAGATGCCACAAATATCAAATTTCTCTAAATCCAGAAAAATGCCATATCTGGGTTTCCCATGGAGTTGTGCTTGGACATGTGATATCAAAACATGGTATTGCCACAAATTATTCTAAGATCAAGATTACTGTGGACTTGCCACCGCCAACAATGATTCGTGGAGTTTATGTGTTTATGGGTCATGCGAACTACTATCAATTTTTTATTATCTTCTTTGCGGATTTAGCACGACCTATATACAAACTGACTATTGTTCCTATTTGGATAGTAGAGGCATTAGAAGCCTTTGAACAATTAAAAAAAGTGCACCAATACTGCGTTCTCCAGATTGGACGATAGAATTGCATGTTCATATGGATGTCTCAAAATATGCAGTCAGGTGATTATAAGAAGCATTATCCTATATGATTTGCAAGCAGACAACTTACAGATCCGGAGAGGAATTATTCCAACAATAGAGCGGGAAGCGTTAGCCATGACTTTTTCTGTTCAGAAATTTTGTCACTGCCTCATGGAAACGCACTTTGCATTTTGTACGGATCATCAGCCGTTACTTTACTTGGTAAACAAGACGTGCAATACTGGATTTATTGCAAGATGGTTATTGTTATTGGCTGAATTTGACTTTCGAATTGTTGTTCGAAAGACAAAGCAACATTATCTAGCCAATCACGTTTCGCGAATCGAATCCGCATCAGTTAACACTGAAATGGATGATGAACTACCAGATGCTGCATTGTTCTATGTCGAAGCAATACCTGAGTGGGCAGCGGATATTGTTGAGTACCTGATGCTAGGACAACCGAATGACTCCTTGAAAAAAGTACAAAAGAGACAATCGATTCATAAGACTCAACCTTATCAATTGATTGCAGGACAATTGTATCGTCATGGATCAGACAATATTCTATGAAGATGTGTTTTACCACATGAAGTCCCAGATTTAATCATGTTTTCACATGATGGCATGGGTGAAGGACTATAGATATTACTGTTCACAAACTTTTGCAATCAGGTTGTTGGTGGCCTACGCTTCATAAGGACACAAAAAATTTTATTCAGACATGTGATGTTTGCCAGCGAGCACGACGGCCTACTCGACAGAATTATGAACCCTTACATCCAGTTTTATCGCAAGCACCATTTGAAAAATGGGGACTGGATTATGTTGGTCCTATTCATCCCGCCATGCAAGGATCTCAAGTCCTATACATAATCGTAGCAACTGATTATATGACCAAGTGGGTTGAAGCCAAAGCTGTCAAAGTTGCTGATGCGAAATCTACGGCCAAGTTTTTGTATGAAAATATTATAATCAGATTGATGTCCAATTGAGATTGTTAGTGACCGGGGTACACACTTTGTTAATTAAACAATAAAGTATTTACTGGAAGATTTTTTTGTGATACACAGATTTGGTACTCCCTACTATCCCATAGGGAATGGCCAAGATGAATCTTCCAATAAGATTCTATATGCCATTATGACAAAGACAGTTGAAGCGAGTCGGTCTGATTGGGAACATAAACTGTATGCAATGTTATGGGCATTCAGAACTGCTTACAAAAATAGTACAAATCAGACACCTTTTCAATTGGTTTATGGTCAAGATGTTGTCATGCCGATTGAATTTTTAATCCCATTATTACGCATAGCAGCAACGGAATGATTAAATGATGATAAGTCTTTACAACTCCGTCATGAAGCGTTGCACAAATTATGCGAAACCCGATTGATGGCAGTTCATGCATTAGCAGCAGAGAAAGCCCATCACAAGGCATGGCACAATCGTTGATTGTACAAAAAAGATCTGAAAGCAGGAGATCTCGCATTTATGTACAAAACGAAGTTGATCAAGGGAAAGTTGAAGTTTACCAGTGAAGGCCCGTATAAAGTGAAGGAAATCCTGAACTATGACACAGTAATTCTTGAGCACTTGGATGGAAAACGATTTGATACTCCGGTGAATGGCAACCAATTACGCAAGTTTTGACAGCCTGCTCCACTAGTTCAGCAAGCCTGATCTCAAGGATTTTTTTAATTTTATTTGTTTTTCAATTTGTTGATTTCAGTATTTGATTGTTCGGACTTTTTTGGAAAAAAGACATTTAAAAAAAAAACAAAAAATTAAAAAAAAAAACGAAGAAAAAAAAAGAAAAGAAAAACTGAAAAAAGACTGATGAGCAAAAGTTAGAATAGTCATCAGCATGGGAAAAAAGAAAGGACAGTCTTTTTTGATGAAAAATGACTTAGAAAATCACTATTTTGGTCAGATGTGGCCTATACAATACCAAAAACCCTCGCTGAGCTCTCAGACTGTACATCCACTCTTGATTTATCTAATTTGAGTTGGGTGAAGGTTCCTATCCAAGAATAATCCAGTTTTTGAGTCAGACGAAGGATCAGTAATATGTCATTTTGGGAACCTTTGCCGAGCACCTTAACCTCATTACAAACCTTTGCCGACCTACTATATGATCTTAAAATGTCAAAATTAGGTTGTCCATAGGTCTGGATTGTGAAAAAATATATTTATGACAGTACGTGGGCGAAGGACCCTCTTGGGCGAAGGTTCATCCTTCGCCAGCCCTGAAAAACATTCGCCTGATTGGTTCAGATCCCCAAAAACCTTCGCCGAGATTTTTATAGCCTATTTTCACAATACTGTACATGCCTGCAAATTTTGGTTCTGCACCGATCAGCCAAACTAGTATTCAATGTAGTGGACCCACCAAATTCACCTATAAGTTGGCTGAATTTATTCCTCACTTGTGCTAGCGAAGCTCTTGCAAATTTTTCCCGCGACCAAAGCCTTTCAAACTTCCTAAACTGCCTTCTGATATATTTTCGCGCGTCCTACATTTCCTTTCTGCTCATCATGTCTTCCACAGATACTTGCCAGTCTCCGCGTTATACTATCCATCATGATGTCCCATCTGCAAATGACATCATGATCCTTCCTAGGCATGGTCACTCAGTGGATGACCCTTGTGAAGCCTCTGCTCACTGCAATGAGTATTCATGAGAGAGTCTTTTCTAGCAAAATCAACATGGATTTCATCACTCTTGCCTTCAGTACATGGAAGGAAGAGAAATCCAATTTTTATATCACCTTTCAGGGAGCCACACACCAGGTGCACATCACTGAGGCCGTCCTTGCAGCCATAGGTACAACCTCCGATACACAGGCCTCACTCAATCATAAGCAGGCCAAACAAGCCATAAAGCCATACATCGACCTCACCAATGATTTGCACTAGACCAACGACGAATATCTCCTTGATGCCATCACAGAGCCTTCCATCCACGCTGCTGCCCAGCTACTGAACAACTTCTTGATGGTTGACAACCTCAGGAAAGATCGCATCACTTTACAAATCCTCCATAGGATAGTTGAGTCCTATACCAAGTTGGCCAAAGCCCCTCTTGAACCATTTAATTGGTTCAAGACTGTTTCTGGTGAACTCAAACGAGCTATTAAGAGCAATATTAAGCAGCAGTTCGCTACTGGCTCTTTGTTGTCTCTTCTAGCCGCCTCTCACCTAGAAAACAAAATCCATGGCCTCCACCTGGATTTTGTGCTTTTCGGTCTATGAAGAAGCACGGGCCAAGTCATCCCACTAGACCTCGAATTCCATAGTCGACGTCATCCACACAGCGAGATCATCATTCCTGACTCGCCTTCCGTGTCACGACGTCGCACTAGGCATACATTGTCAGCTGCGCTTCCACCCCCTGTTGTTGTTCGCACTGAACTTCCTATTCCCTCCGTCCTTGATGTTTCCCTCGCCTCTGCTTTTACATAGGGACAGTCTGTGACTATTGGGGCTACCATTCCCATCACAACTGCCTAGACCGCCTCACCCACACACACCGAAGCTACTTCCCCAAACACGTAGTGGATTTGCTAATTGTTGGATCTGAATGTTATTGGGATTGTGTGTTATTATACTTTTTATGGGAGAGAAAGGGAGAGGAGAAAGGGTAAGCTATCTTTGTTGTGGATCGTAGTGTTAATGGATCGTAGTGTTAATGGGTTGTAGGGGTAATGGATGTTGGAGTTAGATGTGAATCCTCCATTCATGATTGAAATCTGAACTATACTATCGCTCTCATGCGAACGAACCTACCCGTGACAACTAACTTCGTGTCTTTGATGCTAGATTGACTAGATCTTGGATTCAGGTTAGGCAAGGAAAGAAACCCACTACATGGATGCAACCACCCTTGAACGCGACACATATCTCCAAACACAATTGTCTAATCATCATGTTACGACAACGAAGATCAGTTATTTGCTTAAAAAGGTTGAGACTTATCATGTCTCATTGGCAGAATTCTAGGAAAGATTCAATAAGTCCAAACATACGGCATCGACAGAGCTAGCCAAAGGCCAAATCGATAATTAAAGATTATGAAAAAGCGGCTGCTCAAGTATTAGAGTCTAATTCCCAAATTCAAATTCCACTTATGCCACAGTTTTCGTCTCAACCACATGATCAGGGAGGATTGGATGCAGGAATGGATCAAGGGGGCGATACTGAAGAATTCGTACCGAAAACGCAGGCCACGGAAGCAGGTCCATCCAGATTGCTTTTGCAAATGTTTCGCGAAATTAGGGTTTGCTGATTTTTCATAAAAGCGTTTCTAAAGGAAGATGTATCATTTTTAACTTGGCTCTTTTAGATTGAATCACTAGTAATAGACAGGGTGTACTTTTTACTGTGTGTAATATGGCTACTTTTGAGGACATTTTCTCACCGCGCATTAATGCATGAAGGTAACCAAACTTTTCTTTCTTATGACTTTTCATTGCATTTATGTAGTGATATTTTAGCATTTTGTAAAATGGAATATGTTTTTGGGAAGCTACTAAATGTAAATTAAATTGTTACATATTCCACATAAGTAAAGCAAGTGTAATGCTAGAGTCTGAGATAGTTTTGAATTATGATATGTAATTTGGCTAATGTAGTTTGTACTATTTATGTCAGATTAGAAATGTTATAGAATTGTTATTGCACATATATGAGTAGACTCTGCTAGCATATAAGGTGTAACAATTTAGAATGAATTTTTGGTTTTAAATTGCTTGAATGGCATATATTTTTGCAAACTACATACCATAGACTTTGGAATTTCATGTGCATTTATGAGGTCAAAGGGTCAGTCCTGATACCCATCACTAAGTACAAATTGTACATGTTCTGCTATAAGTGAGTGATTCCAGTTTTTTTTCATTTAATATATTTTGTTATGTGAATATGATATAGTTTCTTGTTGTGACGCTAATCAATATGGCTTCTACCGTGATACAATTTTATTTAAGACATAACGTATTGCTATAGAAATTATTGGTAGAGAAGATTGAACTATTATTTTTAAATCTTATTTAAGTTGTCATGTAATGAATCTTGTTTTTGGAAATGGATAACAACTAATGCTCAGCTACGACATCTTTTCCACTATACTAACTCGTGAGATCTTGTGTTGTGAGATGGTGGTAGTAACAACTAGGCATCTTAAAACTTGCTTTGCTTTATAGTACTTTATTTTGTAACGTAAAATTTCATGTAGTTCCGTTATAATATTTTATGTTACAAAACGAAAGGTTTCAAAGGGTTTGGTCTTAATTTGTCAAGAGCCACTATGCAAAATCTCTCTCTCTCTCTCTCTCTCTCTCTCTCTCTCTCTCTCTCTCTCTCTCTCTCTCTCTCTCTCTCTCTCTCTCTCTCTCTCTCTCTCTCTCTCTCTCTCTCATGTGGGACTCCATGTTACTATAAAAAATCCCTGTTATAAGCTCTTTTTTCGACTCCGCCAAGTGCACCGGTATATGATAAACCTGTGAGGACTATGTGTTAATTCATTTTTTGGGGGGTCTTGAAAAAAGTTACCTAACTTGCACCTAAAGTTTTCTAGTTCCACGGTTAGGATTCACTTGATCTTAGGGATCTTTATCTAATGGTGAGCACTCACATACTTTGTGCTTTTATGAGTAAAAAAAACATATAAGAAAGGAGGAACAGTGAGGGACCTCCACCCTCTCTCTTTCTCTTCTTCCTCTGATCAAATGCTATGTTTCTTTTGCCTTCTTGAAGAGGCTTTTTTCTTCAACAAAGTGGTAATATCCAAGCCCACGGTGGAGCACTGGAGCACACTCTCTCCAATCGGAATTTAGAGCTTGTTTTTTCACATTTGGTAAGCATTTAATTGGCCGCTAGCCAGCGAACTACTTCCTTTCTCAATGCATGTGTACATTGCTTCCATGATTGATGAAAACATTGCTTTTATGATTGATATAAGCAATGAAAAACTTGTTGTTTGATGTCATTAATATATAAAGGTTTTCCACAACAGCTGATCGTTGTCTTGCCATGATTCTACTTCTGAGCTTGCACCACTCTATGCGCTACTAGCAGCGCTATCAGCTATAAGGAATCCGTGCATTTTTAGGCATGATTTCTTACAGCTAACGGGTCCCTGTTTGTATGGGAATCTTGTACAAACTATTGTAGATTCTGACTAGCGTTAGATCGTTGTCTTCTTGTGATCAAATGAGCTAATTTCGTGATTGTGCATCCTTCTATGCACACACTATATGGGCACCCTCTTTTCACGTTTCTACAGCAAGTATTACACTCCTCCACACCATAAAGCTCCACTCGCTTGTAATAAGATGTTGCTAGAGAAGTTCCCCAAAGAAGGTATGAGCTCCAACCGAACTCTATATTCAGTATTTTATGCTTATTCTAAAGCAAGACGTAGAAAAGGCATAGAACATAAGATTGATGCTTAAAAATGATCCATAATAACGGATTCTTAGTAGCTAAAGCGCGTATCTCTTGAAGAATAGGCATTCCACTCTTACAAGTCAACGGCTTATCTTGAAATATTATGCTTCTAGAAAGATGTATGATAATGACTGGAAACTCATGGCTCGATAAGCATAACGCTATTAGGACTTGTGCCAAAACCAAGTGAAAGAAACGATCATGTCGACCTCTCAAGAGGAATCTACTACACGTATTCATGTATGACTCCAAAAAAACCACAATTACTGGATGGGATTTCATGAATGATGGTGTAGAATAGTAAAATTATTGCTCCATAACCATTTAAGATTATGTGAAATGCTAGAAGTATACTTTACGACATTTCTTAAAAAGCTTTATGTAACCAGTAAAGTACGAATAAAATGATACGGGTAAGTAATCATTCAAAAATAATAGCAAGACATACGATACGACAAAATAAAAACCCTATGTAAGGAACCTTACCTAAATAAGTGATAATAACCCTAGCTCATATGTATTCACGAGTTAAAGTGCATGTGTAGTGGCATTGGAAAGCATGGATATGTTCAGTACCTACCACACTCGTAGAAGACTATGGTACTAGTCTTTGGGGTCAGGATGGTATGGAGGTACCCTGATACCTATTTGGCATCTTAATATGATGAATCGGTGCACTGTTTGGTTAACCTGAATGGCATGGATTTGCCCAGGGCAGCTTAAATGGCATGGATTTTCCCAAGCATTTGTACATAGGGTTCATCAGGTACCAAAAAATTTCAATAGTACCGATGGGTGCAGGATGACATGGATATGCCCTATTACCAACCTCTATGACCAAACTACACCTTTTCCACTTGTTGTGATTGATTAGGGCTTCATCAGTGTAAAACTATGTTAAATTTATGTAACTATAAGATTACTTGTCTTGTACTGATCAGTATGGCGGATGCCCTGATACGGTGGTATTAGGGCAAGACCTACGATATGATAGAATGTATGGTAGGGAAAACTGGACTAACGATTGTTAATTTTATTTAAGCTGATAATGAATTTTCTTTCGGGCGTGGATGACAATTGATGCTCAGTTATGACACTTGTCTTCCTCACCAAACTTACTCGTGTGGTTGTGTTTTGTGGGATGGTGGCAGGTGGCAGCAGTTGAGTATCCCAAAACTTGCTTTACTTTATGGTGCTTTGTACTGTAAGTTTTTTTCAGCTTCGTTTTAACCTGTTATACTATAAGATGAAAGGATTCAAAGGATTTGGTCTTGACTTGTTCAAGAGGGACTATGTGAAATCTATTTTACTCTCTCTCTGCATCCTTGTGATGGAAACCCGACTACCTTTTGATCGGGGTAGTATCAGATCTTTGCCTTTATTCCAATTCTATGGCTAACTTAGGTCTTTTGTTATGGTACAGTCCTCATGATGGTTTTTTGATGCGATTATGCTCGGTTATGGTTAAGCCCTTCATGCACCTAACCCCTTTATTCAAACTATAATCTGCTGCATGAGGAAAGCCACTGAAATCCACAATTTTATTACTTCTACTAATATAGCCACTCATGATGCTGCTGGTCTTGATGATAAAATTCTTTGTTTTATTGATCTTATGAGCACCTTGGATTAGGTTAAAGTTTATATGGATTTCATTAAAAAACATGATCCTCTGAGTATTGTTGAAAGTATTTTTGTCAGTCTCCTTGCTTTTGTTGAAAATTTTAAAGATGAGAATTTTTTTTGCTATTTGCACATACGTAAAATCTTCAACTATTTGGAAAATGAAAATGGTATGACCTTTGAGATTCCTTCCCCTGCTATTGATTCACCACTTTGCCCTCACCCCTTAGTATTTGTTGATGATTGACAAAGAAAGTGCTTTCGAACTTGAAATGTTTTCCCTAAAAATCTGTGATATTGACAGTCAATCTTCCTTTGAGTTCTACCAAGCCAGAAGCTGTCAAGTCCCTCTAGTTCCTAGCTACACCATTGAATTCAAGGATACTAAGACAACCTTCAAACTCTGGAGTTTTCCTACTGTTAACTTTTAGGCTCCCGTTTCTATTGAACTTTGAACTACACTTGCCCATATTACTATACCGAGATTCAAACTTGAAAACTTGCTGCCCTACATAAAAATCCTTCTTCTGACACTCTTATTGCTTTTGATTCTATTATCAGAATGAATAAGTTTGAGCCTTCTAGATGTCCTTATGAGCAAACCTGGGCCAGGACTAGAGGCCATTTTGAGACTGAGTTCAATAAAATGAACTTGCACCAAGCCCGTATCTGGAACTGGAAAAGGCCTTTTTTCAAATGTCGTTGTGGTGATAAATGCAAAAACAATTCTTCTATTATCTAGTTTTACCATGGTGTATGGTTTATGATGAACAACCTTGGTAAGTCCTCTAGTTACACAAGCCAGGAAGAGATGTTGTGAAAGCCCATATTACCATCCTCTACATTAGGCAATATATAATCGATGCTTCCATAGATCTATCATTTGATCCGTCATATAAAATCCTTTCCAAACTTGGTAATGCCGAAAATATACGGGAGATTGAAAGACTACTTAAAAAATCAAACAACAGATGTTTTTACTAAAGCATTAAGTTTGGAGTCACACAAAAGATTCTGTGTAGAACTAAGTTTGAAGGTCAAGGCATCCAAGGATTCAGATTAAGGGGGAGTGTTGGTTTAGTCTCATTCTTAATAATCGACTAATCGGTTTTAATCTTCATCCATTGTTTATCCAGTTCTATGGATTTTTTCGTGTTTTTATACAATATGCAGAATTACAAGTGTTTTTACACAGTTTGCAGAAATACACGGAGTCGACAACAATGTCACCTTTTTCGCCTATCAGAAATCTCGTTGAAAAATGCAGTGTCGTCTTTTTTGCATTTTTCGCCTGTCAAGATCTCGTGTAAAATCACAGTGTCGCATTTTTCACTTTTGTTTTAAAGAGCCTCAAATGTTAAGGAAATGATTCTGGCAAAGTGTGGGACAACCCTAAATGAGATTTAAGGGCACCTTCGGGTTTTTCACATTTTTCGCAAAATCCCGACACCGTCGCTTTTTTGCAACAGTGTCGCTTGTGGCTATTTTAGTTCATTTCTGCAAAGCTGCAGTTTTGGTTCATTTATGCAGACAGAATGTTTACAGCCAATTTCACCGCTTATCAACAATTAATGACAAGGAACCGGATGGATGCCGGCGGATCACCGGCCAACTGGCGATCGCAATTGACAACCTAATTTCTTAGTATATATAGTTGTTCATATTCATACATTTTCCTTATCAAATTATCAAATCAGAAGTTATCAGCAAGCATTTGAATAGTTAGCCCTCTCTCTCTCTCTCTCTCTCTCTCTCTCTCTCTCTCTCTCTCTCTCTCTCTCTCTCTCTCTCTCTCTCTCTCTCTCTCTCGCCTGCGAGCTTGAACACTCTTGAGCATTCTAGCTCACTTCTTAGAGTTGTTTTAGAGATTGCTATTGCGGTACTGCTTATCAACATTGCGCATTAATTCAGACTTTCATTTTAGCCACTTAGAGATAGCATAGAGTGTTCGGCTTTGATCCACAACTTATTGTATTAATTTACTTCTGTTCATACTGAATTA
Source organism: Diphasiastrum complanatum (assembly GCA_029204225.1). Lineage (NCBI taxonomy): Eukaryota > Viridiplantae > Streptophyta > Lycopodiopsida > Lycopodiales > Lycopodiaceae > Diphasiastrum > Diphasiastrum complanatum. The sequence goes on from CM055109.1 coordinate 8,416,313, forward strand.
GTACTATCTATTATTGCGTTCAGCTTCGTCTCAGAATGTATGCGTTTCTGTAGTTCTTCGCAATTAATTATTTGTCTAGCGTTTCGTGACAAATTCTTTGTCTGATAATTTTCGATGCTTTATTGTTTGGCTATGTAATCACTATAGTACTGATGATTTCAAAGTTAGTTACTATAAGATCAAATGTGATTTTAATCACTATTGTTTTGTTTGAAATTGATAGGCATAGTCACGCATTGTGAAAGAGGAAGATAGTTTTTTCCGTCATGCACGAAAAGATTTCCCTCTAGACACTCGAATTATTTTCATTCGTTTCTTTTCGAGTTCATTTCTTTTTGAGCTAGACCTATCTTGACAACACCACTTTCTGACACATTTCAAGATGAAGATGAGGCTATGTTCATCAAAGGCAAATTCAAGGGCAAAGGTAATAGCAAATGGTCTAAAAGACGAGACTTCATCTTTTGGCAAAAAGAAAGATAGATCAAAGTTAAAATGCTTATATTGTGGTATCAAAGAGCATTTTGGTAAGAAGAGAGATCAAGGTGATAAGCAAGGAAATCTAACTCTAGATGAGGATGGTATTGATGATCAAAACACAAATGATGATGCTTTTGTGACGTCTGCATGTTTGGTTGCTAATGTTGGAGATATTAATTCTTGGTGGGTTGATAGTGGAGCAAGTTCACACATGATTTTTCACAAAGAGTACTTCACATTTTTGTTGGCATATGGAGATGACTAGTGGCAATCCCTATCTCTCTGTCAAACCTTGTTGTTAATACTGAATCCACTATAGCCTTTTCTTTGACCCCGGATACCTCAGAAGTAAAAGCACTTTTGCCTCCAGCTTTATGATATATGTCATTCATGCAGATCAATTAAGTTTTGATGAATACCTCAACAACCATTGAGAAAAACTTTCTTCCCTTGAAACTATGATCCATGCTATGCAATCACATCTTCAGAAACTGGAGACGTGATGATCTAAGAAAAGAAGTTGCAATTATTAAAATCGAAGCTGCTTCTCACTCGACGACTTCAACTAAGATCCAACAACTTAAAAATCAAGCGGAACAACATCATACCATTGTCCGTACTTGGGCAGATGTTCTTAAATGTTCTAATACTACTATCTTTCCACCTCTCTTAGCTATGTTCACTGAGAGCCATTTGCGAGAGCATAAAACTCTTAATGTTTGTGTGTGAGGTGTTACAAACTCCCGTAATGTTGTTGGTGAAGCTAAGAAGTTTTTTGAAGATAATCTCCAGCACCATAACAAAGATATTGATACTCGTGGCGGCCTAAGAAAGATCCAAATATTCTCGTTATACATTTCACATCTTCATCTGGTCATCGTGAAGTGCTCAATAAGAGATCTATACTGTGAGATACCAAGATATATATGGATGAAGACCTTACTTTCATTCAGGTTCAAAAAAAAAAAAAAGCAAGACAAGAGGCTCAAACAAATGGAAAGCAGATGATCTACAGAGATGGCACTATCCGATTTGTAGATATTAAACCTGTTGCTACTAATGAGAATTCTGAGATTGTTTAGAATTAGATTGAGAGCTAGAGAATTGAAGAGATGTCCAGTCGAACTTGTAAATGGTCTGCGTGCCATATAATCTTGGCCATTATTCTCTTCTTAGCTAGATCTTTTTTTATGTTGACGACATCTATCCGTCTAGTTTTCCATCGTTTTGATGTACAGATCAGTCTTATATGCCTTTTGGCATGGAAAAGACATTAATAAAGCTTATTATTATTTTTCTTCTTCTCTCATGGACTCTGTTCAATGCAGATAGTACTTGACTAACCCTTCGTTATATTATGGCATATCACTGCTTGAGACGACTTCATTACCAATAATAGATAAGCCACAATTATATAATTTTTCCAAACTTAAAAAAAAAGAAATTACGTAAGGGGCCTTCTTGGTCCTGGAGAAGGCTTGCTCTACAAGTTATCCATAGATCGATAGGATCGCGACACCTAGTAGGAGCAAAATCCAACAATGGTAAGCAAACTCTATTTCTCACCATGGAAAGCTGTAAATTGAGTAGTGGTGGATCAAAATTATTCACATCACTTTTGCTCTCTCTCTTTCACTTTTATCCTCTTCATCTCTCTCACATTGTGATGAGACGATCTATTAGTCTTCTCATGCTGCAACGGAAATGAAGGTCGTCATCCCATGAAAAAAATGACAATAAACAGTAAAAACGATGATGTAATAGGATCTGGATTACTTAGAGAATGGAATGATAGGGTAGTTCTAATTGTGATGATAATGAGTATCAACGAAGGTGTCGTAGACAACCATAAATAATTGCTAAAAGATTAGGCGTCTGAGACAGGCATGCAATTTTCTGTTACTGATATTCGTTACAGTAGAGGAAGAAGAGTGAGAGTTAATTAAACATTCAGCACGAATGCAATGTGATAGAACAATAGCGATTCTCTATAATAAGTGTTGTAATAAAAACTATTAGATCACAAGACAATCGCGTTGAGCGCGTGATCCTACTTACAGAAACAAATAATTGCTATAGTTATGAATACTTTTACTCTCTCTCTATGATCTCTAACTCCGAGGAGTCAAATACTAGAAAACTAGTTTTGGTTGTTGATCTCTGTCATGGATTTATTTCTCAATCGATTGATCTTCTTCCTTCTTACATCTTCTAATTGCTCAATTCCCTATATAGCTGTCAGATGATCATTTATTATTCTAACTTTCTAGTTTAAAAGATCATTAACAGTTCTTAAGAGTAGATCCGTAGATCGGTTATTTATGGAGCATGAAGATGTAAGCAAGTACTAACAAGATCTCCTTTGTACGTGACCGGAGGCGTGAAAGTGCGGTGTCGTCGCAACCGCATATTGACTGCAGCTGTAACTATTGTGGTGCCTTTGCGATCAGTCTTCTTCATAAGCAACAGTCACATACTGACCACAGGTGACGCTGTTGCGTTGTCTGGGCAGTTTGTCCCCTTCGCATGTTGACCGCAGTTGTTGCCTTCTGCGGTGGTCTTGCGGTCTTGTCTTGTGGTGTTTGCATGTTTGGACTTTTAGTGTATTTCTGCAGCACTTCGCATTCTCTGCACAATTTGGAAAACCTTCGACTGCCAAAAGGGTTAAGAGAACACTTTGTCAAAGTCTTCACATTTTTTTTTTTGGCTGTTGGAAAAATGCGAACTGTGCGAGAAATAGTTCATTTCTGTAGATTGCATTGATAGAGTGATTTTCTTTGAGTGAAGCGGAGGGCGGTTAGGATGAGTAGGAGTAAGATTATCTGCAACACATTGTGCTCCACTCTACTATGTAGTGCCCTACAGGAGAAGCAACGAATTTTTTGTGGCTTTCCTCACAGCCCATCGCTGGGATAACAACTTGCTTCTCATGCTTTTGGAAAAAATACCTTCTACTTTTTCCAGGTAAGGAATCATCCCACAGGGCCACAATCTGCCTACAACTAGTAGGCGAATGTTGCAACAATATTTTCCATTGTTTTTGATAATGTATGTGTCGTTCTACAACAATTATAGACATAATGTAGGTAATCGCTGATCAGCTACTATATGTAATCATTGAGACAGCTCTTAGACGACTGTGTGGGCACGATTTACAACCATTACTATTGCACTGGACAACAGACCTCAATCGCTTGTGTTCAAAGGTATTTGTACTACCTTTATTATAAGCTATTTTGGACATTGTGAATTGCACTTCCAATAATGAAGTACTACTAATTGTTGCTATATTCCAATGACTTGTTGATAGTATTTCTTTCCATTGTATGAACAATGCATTTAGCTTCCGGAAAACCTTGTACTAAGTTTGAGGATGAATGGAAGCTAATGGGAGTCACTTTCACTATGTTGGATTAGGCAAAATTACTTTAGAGCATTACGTGGTGAACTTTCCAAAATAATAGGCAATTAAGATTTGCGAAGGAAAAGCTTACTGGGTTTTGTATTATACATAAACGATATATAGACGTCCTTTGACGATTTTTTTTGGAACGAACTAATGTTGATAGACTTGATAGACGAGAAACACTACTAAATTAGGGATGGATACTCAGGATATGGCTTTACTACAAATTCAGGTATCATGCTTAGCACTTTTTTTCTCTTTCTTATGACGAGGTACACTCTATGACTTACGATTTCAGTTTTAAACATGCGTTATATATATGAGTAAGTAGCTTTAAAAGAGCTTTTTTCTGTTATCTATCACTAATGAAACGTAAAGAAGTCTGCCTTGAATGATGCATGAATATAGGGGTATTCATTTAAGTAATTAGTTTCAAAACCTTGTGTGACGGACATTTTGCTTATAATCCTAATTTAATGTTCCAAGCTCACAAAATTAACAAATAGGATTCATAAGAAAGGCAAAGAAAACATTCCTTCCATCACAACTCCCCCGGTCGACAAGAATTGATAACATGATTCTTAGGGTTGAGGTAGTAAACTATTGAAAACCAGTTTTCAACAGACCACAACTTTCACCCCATGTCGTGATCTGTACCCGGGTTTGCCAAATCTTGGGCTAATTGGAATGCAAACCACAATAGTCATGCAACCATTTGCAAGGCACTGAAGCCCAAAAAAGGGTCTCAAAGAAGTTAAAGAAATTTGAGGCCACCCACAAACCCTATCATGAGTTTGAAAGGGGTTCGTTCTCCTAGCTACCACAACCCACAGTTGCAAGAGCTGCTCGGGTGCCTTCTACATAGCCTCCATCACTGATTCGGGCACCTCCCTCACAGCCTCCATCGTTGTCCACAACAAGATTTGCTTCCACATAGCATATTAGGGTAGCATTTCCATATCACTCATCCATCAGCGACCTTCAGGCCCATTCTAACGCTATCACAAAAAGGCATGTGTACTCACTCATGCAATTCCCATGCAATCCAACTATAAATAGATCACATCTCCGATTCACTCCTCATGCATACATCAGTCACATGTACATGCACTACTCCACATGTCTAAATAACAGTGTCTGGGTCTTCCCAAGGTTATTAGTTACAAACTGACCTTGACATGAAATTTAATCGAGGTGTAACTAACAAATTCAAATACCAAAGGCCGGTCTACCATATTAGGACTATTCCAAATCCTTAGTTAAATATGGCCGTAACAATGTACACTAAAGGACATTGAGAAGGGGGTGAAAATACCTAAAGGAGATCCCAAGGGAGGTAGTGATGGTTGTTTAATAAGGAACTAAGGAGGGAGATATATACTTCAAGGAAATCTCCAAAGAATAGACATGATGTTTTTTAATTACATATGGCCTTGAAAGGCTTTGCAACTCTTGGTTAGCATAATAAATGTCCCTCTCAACCTTGTAGCACAAGATATCTCAAAACTTTTTGAAAGGCCTGCCACCATCTAAATAGGAAAAAGCTTGAAGGGCAAAACGATGATTGATGAGTACATCAAATCTCAAATTTTTTGGAAAGGTTAGCCCCTCCATTGCTAAACTTAGAAAAGCTTGAAAGGAAAAATGATGATCTGGGAAGGACATTGCCTTCTCAAGTTTGACGTCAAGGTGGAATTATGAATCTTGAAGGAAAAAAAAACAATGTGGTAAAAGTTAAGTGGGAAATAAGGCCCAAGGTTGAGTGAGGCCTTTATTTCGAAGGACGACAACGCTCACGACCTTGGACCTTCCTTGCCCTAATACCAAACATGGTTTTTCCAAACCTTTATCCAATTGAAACCTTGTCTAGTCACTCATGCATAGGTGAATCTCTTAAGCAATCAGAAAACAACATGTATCAAAGACGTGCTATGTGTCGATTAGTACGTGGCTATCTCTAAAATATGCTTCTTGGTTTCCAAGGGGAGGCTCGAACCTGGGACCAAAGAAACTTTGGATGCCAAGCCAACCAACTGAGCCAACCCCGTTGGGTAAAATTTACACTAAAAAGGGTTAAGAATGAGAATCTCCAATTTTATGGAGAAAGAACATAACAAAGTTTTAGAATGATGCCATAGACAAGTCCATGAAGGTGCCTCTATGTGAAGTCTAAAAACAAAAGAAAAGGCTTGAGATTTTGAAGGGCGATGACGTGCATTTTCACCCGTCCATTGAAAGGCTAAGCCTCTATTGTGGACGAGCCGCAATTAGGACAGGAGTCCCCCAACTGGAATTGCAGTGGCCATTTCTCGTATGTTTCTAGAGAGCACTGGATGGTTCAAAATCGCTACCGTTGGATCTCATCGTGAACGTTCAGCTTTTGCCACGTTTAGACGATTAACCATTGAAAGGAGTCCAAGTGACATCACAGGCCACGTGGCAGAAATCGAAACGATAAGCCCTAGAATATTTAGTGCTATTAGGCCCGACCCTCACCCACTATCACTTGAAAGGCACCAACCGTTAGATGCAGTTCTATACAATAGGATAGTGCCACGTGTCTGTAAGGTTGTCTGCCAAATGGCATGTTGACAGGTGGCTAGCATCCAAGTGCGGCGATGTAAAATCTCCCGTGTATTTTGGGAGCGTATTGTTTTCGAATTGTACCGCTCCTGGTATTCGCGCTATCTCCCATTTCCCTTTGGCTTTCCTTTTTGTTCGATCCTCGTCGCCATGGCGACACATACAATATTTCTTTCTTCGATGGATTAGTTTTTGCTTCCGATCGATGGCTACTATCTGCGAGAATGGCAACAGATGGCTAGATCCATCATCAAAGCCAGGGAAGCAATCAATGGCGTACGAGGACGATGATTCTGATGATGACAAGCCGCTGTTTGCTGGATGCAAGGTTCATCCAAAGATAGCAGCATCTCACAAGCATCTGAAAAGGAGGTTGGAGAAAGAAAATCTGCTGCCTAATGAACAGGAGCCTGTTTCTGCTGCCAAAGATACCGTGAATGCTCAGAAAGGCAGTGGTATTGTGTGTGATGATTCTGATGATGATAAGCCGTTGGCTAGCCGGATGAACCTAAAGCGTTCCGTTCTGTCTTCTGCAACGGATTCGTCTCCACAAAATGAAGAAAAGCCAGTTTCGGCCAAACGGCCTGTGGACATTCCAAGGATATCTAAAGCGGAAGGTACTGTTTCTGTGAAATCCGAGAATGGCTCACAAAAGAGACCGCAACATGGCATGGATGAACACTCAAATACTCAACCCTTAAAGAAGGCCAAGATAGATATCAACTTAGCTAGTGGCAACGCTGATTTTAAAGAGGTAGTTGGATTCCGGTGTGAGAATTCGGTTCCCGTAACGAAGTCTGAGCATGTAATATCTTTCAAGCATAGGCTCAACCCTAGCGATGATAGTGATGATGACTTACTATTGTCCGTTAAACGTGTTCCTCGTATCGTTAAAAGGAATCCATCTGATGAGGAAACTACTGTTCAGCTATCTGCGCAGTTGCATACATCTGCTTCAGAACAGCTTCCCCTGGAAGTTGAGAGGTCTAGTCCTAGCAGCAAGAGCAAATGTTTCCAAGTGGACTCTGTGATGGAAACAACCCATAAATACGAAACATCTATAAGTATTTCACCAAAATTGTCAAAAAAGGAAAGTGACATAGAAGGTGATTCTGATGACGACAAACCCCTTTCTGCTGGATGCAAGGGTTATATCAAATTAGGATCTCAGAAGAATGCGAGGACTTCTTCCAAGGAAAATCCAGGGCAAGTTGAAAAGGAACCTTTGGTAAATGATCATAAAGACAATGATACTTATGATGACTCCGATGATGATAAGCCTTTGGCTATCAACTTCAATCGTCGTATACGGACTTCTGCAAAAGTGTCTCAGTCTCAAAGGGATAACAAGCACACTCCTGAATCAGTGCGTCGTTCAAATGTATCTCAAACTGATACCAATCTATCTTTTGGAATGGAAAATGGTTCCAGGAACAGATTACTAAGGAAAACTTCGAGTGTAAAAGCAGCAAGAAATCACAAAGTGGAGGATGAATCTTCCAAATCCCTTCAGACTTCAGACATGTATTCATCCCTTGATGAGGAGGAGGAGGAGGAGGAGGAAGAAGACGTAGATGACGACGACGACGACGACGAGGACTACGATGAAGAGGATGACAGTGTCCCAATTCGATATCATTTGTCCAGCAAGAAGACAATAGTGAAGTCTAAAAAGACTTCAATTGGCGAAAATTCTTCCAAGGCTAAAAGTGTAACATTTGATATTCAACGCAAGCAGTCGAAGAGAAGTCGGAAGAGTACGGTCCAAGAGGTCCCAGGTGCAGGAGGGGGCACAAAATGGACCACACTTGAGCACAATGGAGTCATTTTTCCTCCTCCCTATACTCCACATGGAGTGAAGATGCTTTACGATGGCAAACCTGTTGATCTTACTCCGGAGCAAGAAGAGGTAGCTGTCCTTGACAATCGAATGTATATATCTTTCTTTTTGAGCTGCCATGGCCTTGTAGTAAATTGGAAGATCTTAAGCTCCCTTTTTATGGATGTCTATAAACTTACTTTTTTAAATTACCATTCTTAAGAAATATCTCTACAATTTCTACTGTGTAATGCTTTTGGATGTTGATACAACATCAACCATAGTTTTGTTGGGGTGCAGACTCTCCTTTAGTTCTGCTCATTAGTGCTAGCCTTCATCATGACCAAGTCTGCCCTTTACTTTTGGACAAGTGATCGAAACTTAGTACACTTGTTGTACAAATGTAATATGAATAAAGGCTAATGTGGACATATGCTTGTGCATCTAGTCTACAGTGTTGACAATGCGAGTAGGGATGTGGTAGCATTTGGTTGATGCTGTGCATGATGAAGTTGATGGTTTGAGACTTTGTGGTTGGACTCCATAGGGTTGAAGATTGCGTGCTCTTTCGTTATGTTGGACGCTATCCTCCACAATTTTTTCATCGTATTAGCAGACGTGCAATTCTCATTTAAGGTCTTCATCCAAGTCACGGCCAACAAGTTTGTGCTAATTCTTTCTACCTTCAGAGTTGTTTTTTGCCCACTATCTATGCTTTCTAGTTGGGTTATGAGCAAGTTGAAGTGATGAAATGTAAAATTTCTCTTAGGAAGTAGGGAGTTGATTTTGCTCTTTAGTGCTGGCCTTCATCATGATCAAGTCTGCCCTACACCTTCGGAGGAGAAGTGATAGATACTCAGTACTTTGGTCGCATGCATTTGTGCATGTGCTTTGCACTTTCTCTAGTGTGTTGACGAGAGAGTTGGGATGTCATAGCATTTGTTTCGTGCTATGCATGATGGTATAATTGTGGTTGGACTGAAGGTTTCATATCTCTTTTGTTATGCATTTATTATCATAGACATAACATTTATATTTTTTTATTTGAAGTATTAGTAGACATGCATTTCTCATTTGAGATCTTCATCCAAGTTATGATCGGCTAGTTTGTGCTAGTTCTATTTATCTTTAGAGGTGCTTTTTGCCCACTAGCTATGCTTAATAGTTAGGTTGGGAGCAAGTTGAAGAGATAAAATTTGAAAATTTCTCGTTTTTGCCTCGAAAAAGCAAGGATTTTATTTGATTGGCTTTGTTCTTTAGGATTAGCCTTCGCCATGATTGAGTCTGCCCTTTACTTTTAGAAAAGTCGTAGAAACTTAGCATGCTGGTTGATGTGCAAATGTATGGAAGCGAATGTGGACATAAGTTCGTGCATCTGATTTGCACAGTGCTTTGTATATAAAATTATATGCTAATGGGTTCCTACATCTTTGTCCATGGACAATAAAGATGCAATTTTTTCAAATTTAGGGTTTTGAGTTTCATTTTCTTTGTTTGATTGATTTGAAAGACTCAAATTCATGTGTTAGCATCAAATGGTGATGCTAATTATCCAAGCCTCTTTTTGTTTGTTTGTATGGTTACTTATCAATGGATTGTTTTTCTTTTGATTGAGTCAAAGATACTCATAATGGCCTATTTATAGTGTCATAGGGTTCAAATTAGGGCTAGGCATATACATGAATCTTGCTATTAGGTACCTACTTAGTACGACCTGCTACCATGATTGATGTCTCAAACCAATTTAGAGTAGCTCTTCAATTTTATAACTTTTAATGGTGTGATTGATATGATTCTACCGTTTGAACACTAGGTGTCTTGCTATCATTGATTAGGTACATACTATTGTTTAAAATTTTGAAGAGTTCTTTAAGTTTCAATTTTCTCAAGTTACAACTTATAACAATGGGCACTGAATTGAGCACACAACATTTTTGATTCATGAATCAATGATCAGGAGATAGGACTCGATTTTATGATCAATGTATGTCAACATGATGTGGCCACTAACATGTTTTAATTCTTGCATTAAAGCTTAAGTCTAATACACTACTCAACCATTAATAAGTTGTAACCATAGACGTACTATTGAGTATTTCTAAGAAGCTCTTGTAATTTCAATTTCTTAACGTGTAACTTATATTATTGAACTACATTGAAGCTAGTGGCCATTGAGCACACAACATTGATCCTATATTAATTAGAAATCAACATTAAGAACTTAGGAGTTGAGATTCGATAATCTATTGATAATAGTCTACACTGTCCAAAGTGGTAATTGCACCCTAAAGACTATGTTTATGCTATAATAGAATGCGAAGAATAAAACCAATAAATTATTGACCTTAAATCAATTCCACAGTTTAAACTTGGCTAGGTCATTTTTTTTGCATTCAAAATGTACAAATTGCCCAATTTGGACCATCAATTTGAATCGGCCCATGGAACGTTGTGAAGGGGCACACTTAGTAAGGTAGCTAGATAAGAGTGAAATTTTTGAGTCTTCGGAGTGCAATTTTTCCCCTCCACATGTGGTAAGCTACTTTCTTTAAGTTACCCGCATGGGGAGGGGTTGTATAAGATGCCAAGCTTATTTTGAACTTGTGCTTTTATGTAACTTCTGTACTAATTGGAAAGATAGTAGTTTTGAGCTTCATAATGTTAATGGACTGACAACCTGCAAACAAAATCGATTTTGCAGGTTGCAACAATGTTTGCTGTTATGAAGGATACAGAGTATGCAGTAAAGTCAAGATTTATCTCAAACTTTTGGGAGGATTGGAAGAAAATTCTTGGGCCTGGGCATGCGATAAAAAAGCTTGAGCTCTGTGATTTTACACCCATTTATGAATGGCACCAAGCAGAAAAGGAAAAGAAAAAACAAATGAGTTCAGAGGTGAGCTGACTCAGGACAACATATAGTGTTTACGTTATGTCTTGTTTTGGTATACAGTAGCAATTACAATCTCGTCTGTCTTTTGAAGGGCACCTGTGCAATTGTGGTGCTGACAACATTGGCATCTGATGCTAACAAAGTTTGTCATCTTTGTTTCTGTATCTATCATCTGTATGTCTCTTTTCCTGTGAGCAGTTATGAATTTTTGATGCCCCTGGTCTAAATTTTGGTGGTAGATTTGGCTCTTTCAAGTGCACAATTGTGCTGGTGTGCTATCATGGATGGACCTAGTGAAAGATCTACGTATTTCCAGTTTGTTTGCTACTTTTCTTGGATTCTGTGCTATTCTCAAGTAGGTAATTAAGGGCTGCCCACTGTGAATCCTTTTTCTTCTATAATTTCTTTGATCCCCATCTCATGAGGCGTGTATTCTCATGAGTCATAGGGAGATATCTCAGGTGTTACTGTTCATGGATAGAGCTGAAAATTGACTCAGTGGCAATCAAGTACTCTGGTTAAAGGAAATTCTTTAAGCATCTGGTTGCATTTCAATGATGTGTTTCTGCGATGTTTACTTCTAGATTTGAGGTTTTTGTGAGGTACTGTATCAAACTTGGATTCTTTTGAAGGTTAATATTTATTGTATCGACTGTCCTGAGGCTCTTTCATGGAAAGCCCATGTGAGGGGCCTATCAGGATACTGTTTGTTGCCTTCTACTTGTCTGGGATAATGATGGCTAGTTAGGCTGCTCAAGTTCTCTTTCTAGAACATGGACTTTTCTCGCTTCTGAGCATTTTCAAAGAACATCAGAAGTTGGAAGAGAGCAGCCATTCTCCTGCCTATCAATGAAAAATTCTGTTTTGTTTTCAGTAAGGTTTCATTGTAGTTGTTTGCCGTTAGCAGTATGAAGTTGACTTGGTTCGTAGTTGCTTCTTTCTACTAGCTATTTCCGTGATTAGATTTGTGATTTCGAGCAATCTGAAATATAAAGAACTTTCCTTTTCTCTTCCTTCACTATGCACTACTTTGATATGAATTATTAACATGTGCCAAAAAATTGTTGACATCGGTGGATAGGCTTTGTATACCATCTGTGTGATTGATATGGTTGCTCTTATGCGCTTGTGAAGTGCTACTAAATACAGTTCTGATTCTGCTACCATTGCAAAAGCTTGATTGCCAAAGCTTAGAGAGGGATTATACGTGAATAGTGTTATTTTACTTGATTGTAAGGCAGATACATCCTACAATAACTTTTTTGCAAAGGTTTACTCTCTGTTGGTACATGTGGAACATAGCTAGCAATATCAGTACATCTGTTGTTGTTTTACAGGAGAAGAAGAAGCTCAAGGAGGATAAGCTGAAATTGGAGGAAAAATACATGTGGGCTCTTGTAGATGGGGTGAAAGAAAAGGTGTGAAAGCATGTGAAGTTTTGTAGGTTTCTGTACATTTTCTATTTTCGATAAAAAGGTATGACTAAGCAAGCCATTTTCAAGACAACAAAAAGATCCGTATTAGTTTCTTTTCTTATTATTTTTCTTGCTGGGTATGATCACAACTGGGTCAGCTTCAATGAACAATCAAATTAGGTTCTAGTTCACTTGGGCTTCATTTCCTTGACATTTTTGTGGGTTTCATGATTAGGTTATTGACTATTGAAATGGTTATAGTCTTTATACTTGAGATTAAGGCCAGCCCAAAGCTTTCAATATGTTGTTTGCTTTCAGGTGGGGAATTTTAGGGTGGAGCCGCCAGGCCTATTTCGTGGTCGAGGCGAGCACCCAAAGGTATGAACTTGAGCATTAAGTAGAGTTTGCTATTATATGCGCTTTTAAGCTTTTCTGGACACCATATAAAAGTTTTTAGTTTGATTTGCTTTAACAGGTTTGCGAAATGAAAAGTCGGCCAGTCTTAAGTGTTGCTAGTGGTAGACCGTACAGGCTACATCATATGGACTTGTTATTTACCATGAACATTTTACTTCAGATTCTGGTTAATAATGAAAGTAACTAGAACTTTCACATATAAGCTTAAAAAAAGTTACTAGTTTCTAGATTGAGTTGAAGGAAGCATAAAAATGAGGCTTTTCTGTTCATTAATCTTTGTTGGAGCTCATTAAAAAAACAGAACTCTCCTGACTTTGGAATTAGATGGTTACATGTTGTTTTCATACCTGGTAGTCAGGATTGGCGTTGATGTTGGGACTGGATAAATGCAGTATACCATATAGCTTATTCAATTGTTTTTCAGTGCCACTCCATCGTTCTAGGTTTTATGGGAAAGTTTTAACCTGTAGAATTGGTGAAAGGCATGGTAGAGTTGCAACAAATACTTAAGGGATAAGAGGCATACTTTTAGATGGACACTGGAAATAATATCTGATGGATGAATTTGTTGAGTGTGCACTTGTAAATGGATTTGAATAGTGTATTATATCCTTTTGTTGCTTTAAGGCCACATTATTTGTTCAATGCTGTCTGAAAAATAAAAGCTTTAGGATTGTAGCAAGTTTACCATTTTATTCATGAAGGAGTCAGTGATCTACTGTGTGGCTTGACCTCCAGTTGTCAAGGCAAGGACAGTACGTTTTTACAGACCAGAAAAAGGGACTTGGGATTTTCATTCTACAAACAATGCATCACCTGTACACAGGCTTCCAGTTATCCTAGCAGCAATTGTCTAAATGATCTGAGGTAGCCTTACTGGATTTCTTGTTGCTTGTGATCTAGATGGGAAAGTTGAAAAGGCGCATCTTTCCAGAAGACATTGTCATCAATATCGGGAGGGATGCTCCTATGCCCGAGTGTCCCATTGTTGGTCACAGGTTTGTTACTTTCTCTAGACATAACAAAATTTTCTTTGAAAGTGAATAATCTTCTTGCGAAGTTGAATGGTTTTTACTCGGTTTTGGTTTGCTCAAGCTTGGAAAACAATATACTGATCACAGGAGAGATAAATTGCACAAAAGTATCAAACATTTTTGCTTAGGGTCTTTGAACAAAAATGAATTTGGATTCTATCGTTCAGTTCTAGGTTGTAATTTCATTATCTTTGGTTGTATGAGCATCTAATTCCTGATATTATGTTTCTTATTGGCATTCATTCAGCCCTATGGTAGTGATATCTCACAATTTTGCATTTTTTAAAAAGTAAGATGTATATTTTGACATTCAACCTTCCAAAGTAATCATGAATTCTTGCATTATTTATCAACATGTGTTTATGTTTTAGCATGTTTGATCCCATACTATGGGGTGCTTGCTAGATGGAATGAGGTTAGGCATGACAACACTGTTACGTGGTTGGCTTTTTGGAATGACCCAATCAACTCCAAGGAATGCAAGTACGTATTTTTGGCACCCAGCAGCAGCTTAAAAGGCCAAAGTGATAAGGAGAAATACGAAAAGGCTAGACAATTGAAGGTAATCTTGAAGTTTATTTTTGACGTACAATGGTTTTTTTATTTTTGTCCCAAACTCGCTTATTTTTTAAGTAACATGAGATCTATCATTGACAGGATTATATAGATGATATACGTGCCACTTATGCTAAGAACTTCGCATCACCCGATCAAACTGAAAGACAGATAGCAGTGGCAACATATTTAATAGACAGACTTGCACTTAGAGCAGGGAATGAGAAGGTATGTCCTTCATTTTTCATCTTAAACCTCTCTCTCTCTCTCTCTCAACTTATATATATGTGTCTGCATCATACTTACCCCGGAACACGTACTGGGGCCTACCCGGTTCCGGAAGGCTCGATCTGGATTGGGGGACGCCGTCCAGAACGCATTTAATTGAATTTTTTTAAATATGTAAAACTGTAAAGATGTATACATATATCATTGATGCAGCGGATCCACGTTTCGGACAGCGGAACGTTGTCCGGAATGCATATATATATATATATATATATATATATATATATATATAGTACCATGATAATGACTAGTCTCAATGGCAAGCTGGGGGGAAGAAACTCAAAACTGTCCTAGAGTAAACTAAACTATAAACAGTGTGAGTCGATAATCAAGGTAGTATGTACGTATAGGAAAACCTGCTCCATCAAGCTCCAGAAAATATGTCTGATATAAATCTGGCTTAACGCTCAATTGTCCCTGCTAAGTATGTTGGATATAGGCCCGATAAATAGACCGTCTAATATACTCATGAGTGCCTGCTGGGAGATCAGAAACTGGAATACCAAATGCGCTCAAGAGGTGTGCAGCCTGAAATGAAGTCCACGATCATATAGTAATCTCGAGGTAGGAATATCTATCAGAAGGGAGAATCAATAGTCTTTGGATATATTTAATGAGCCGAAAAGGGGCATCCACTAAAATGGGAGGAACAACAAACTCAGCAGTGATAATCTGGTGTGGGATTGAGGGGTTAGCCCTAATCATCCGAGATAGCATGGTGGTCTAGAGTCGAGATATAGAAGACCAATCCGAGGAGGTACTTGTACAGCAAGCCTTTTGTCGCATATAATGTTGTAGGAGTGACCATAGTCGAAGAGACAACACTTATTGGGAGCGTCATGAATATAAGTCCGGAAACAAAATCTCTCAAGCTGGACGAGGGAAGGGTGACCCTTTCCAAGGCGATCTGAGGCTGCTTGTTGCATATTGAATATAGGACCTCTGAATAGAACACCCAAGTAAGTATAAGATGAAACAATCTCCAAAGGTTGACCATCAAGGAAAATCTCCTGGCTGTCCAAATGTCTCTGGAGTCCCTCTCTGGTCGGTGAGACTAAAGCCACATCATCAGCATATAATAGTATAGCAATAAGTATGTCACCCAGACTACAACCGATCCCACCATGTTGTCTGATAACTGTCTCAAGCTCGCCAATATATAAGCCAAAAAGTGTAGGTGAAAGGGAGCACCCATGTTTCACCCCAATGGTGCTCCATATTGAGTCAGAAATGCTTGATGTATCTCTGAAACAACCCAAAACTCTCATATAATGCCATCACTGCCAAAATGGTATCCGTGGAAAAGCCTTAGTCCCTAAGCCTCTAGGAAAATGATGAAGTAAGGCAACGAGAGATTCCTGGTATAGAGGAAAGAGGATGGGATCAAAACGATATATGGGTGCATGCTTAGGAGTAGTAACATGAGTAGGGTGTATACTAGATTGTGCAATATGTCCAAGATAGAAAGATAGGCATGAGTGGATAGATGTGAAAGTTAGAGATGAGAGAGATAAGAGACGGGGATCCCACGAGATAATCCACCACACAATGACCACTGTTGACCTCTAAATCTTCACAATAGGAAAATTTTAGCTTAGATTTTTTTCTTAGAATTTTCTATGGGGGTATGTCCCAAGAAAATTAGTTTTGAAGTTGTCGAAGTTACTTGGGGGTACCAATATTTTTTAAGCCCCCTAATGTCAAGGTCCTAAGTTCACAAAAACTTTATTGGGACTTGTAGTAGGGCGATGTAGAGGTGGAGAGTCTAACTCCACTTGCTATTTTGAGAGTTGGGTCTATGGACACTTGTCATGGGCCCTAGCCCCCCATGCATTTAGTATGGGGAAAAATAATCAAATCAATTATTTAGTAAAGGTGAGTCACCACACCTACCTCAATGAGTCACCAAATTGCATGCGTGCAATCCTATTGAGGTGTCAACACACCACAACACTTGTGGTTTTTGATTTCAGCCTATATAATGGACAGATCCACGAGCTACTATAGGGCTCGTTACTCATTTGATTGCTTGTTCATCAATCATCTTCTTGAGGCTGTTTTCTCTGAAATTCCAGCAAAGCGCAAATCTGATCCAGCATTCATTTCTCTCTCCATACTTCATCTTTTTCAGTGGTATTTTTTGGAGCCTTTTCCTATGGTGTTTAGGCATTGATTCCATTCAGATGTGGCAGCCAACAATCATTTTTGGTGCGTCTCCAATCGATTTTCTGCTTGCTGGTTTTGCGCCCAGGTTCAAGGAGGTTCAAGGAGGAAGTGTGGGTTAGATCACTGAATTCATCTTTCATGATCTTTTATGTTCAAGAATTGATTGCATGCTGGAATTTTCTTTGATAACATCCCTTTCAATCTGAAAATTAGTTGCATGTCAATTGCATGTCATTGCATGTTGTTGCATGTCATATTGCATGTTGATGCATGTCCATTTCTAGACTTGTATCTCTAGCTGAACAAGGGAGGCATGTCCCTTCCCCAGTCGAGTGGTAAGCGGCCTGTATCATGCTAAAAGTAGGACCTGAGAAAAGGATCCCCAGGTATTAGGAAGGGACCACCTCTAGAACCTCTCCACCAAAAGTAAGCTCTTGTCGCTGCATGATTGCTGAGAAGTGTTGAAGACCATAAACTTGGTCTTCCCAATGTTCACCCCTAGCATCTGGTGCAAAACTCATGCAAGCAATCCAACCGTCGCCCCTCTCTGGTCGGTGAGACCAATACCACATCATCAACATAAAGGAGGATAGCAATCAAGATGTCCCCAAACCTGCAACCAGCAACACCACACTGTGTAATGACTCTCTTCAACTCATACAAGCCAAAGAGGACTGGTGAGAGGGAGCAATCCTGCTTCACCCCAATAGTGCTCCAAATGTGATCGAATATGCTCGGAAACATCCCAGGACACGCTCATAAAGTGCCATTACAGCAAGAACGATGTCGAAGGAGAGGTCGTGGAGATATAGAGATAGGTGAGTTGGTAGGGACGGTATACAAGCTAGTAGCATAATAAGTCCAAATGCGAAGGTCCTTCAGGAGAGGTGGTGGAGAGCGAGAAATGAACTCACGCCAAAAAGTGCCCGAGGAAAAACTGAAAAGAAGGTCATTAAGACGTTTCCCTTCAGAATCATCTTAGGAACGCTTCTTACGACGGAGAACACGATGGTAGGAGCGTCGAGAAGATCGAAGCAGATGTGGAGCATGTATACGTGAATAGGTTACTGACTGATGAAGAGAATGGCACTCGGTATCGTACCATGGAGGGTGCAATGGTCGAGGTGTGTGTCGAGTCTTTTTGGGATGGGGTTTTGTGGGGAGGGTTAATGATGCAGTCGTGTGAAGAGAAGTGGTGAGAAAAGCAGTCATGAGGAAAGGAGTGTAAAATTGAAGCCAAGGATTGGGTGGAAGGTGGCCGATATCAAAGGAGAGAAATGAGTGATTGTAGGGTCGAAGATCTTGCGTAGTATAGCCCTCCCGCCTGTCAACAAGGGTTAGATCACTGGATAGGTACCTAACTATGCATAGATGCTATTTTTAGTTAGTTTCCTACTTTCTCCCTTAACTCTATTCACCACTAACACTACCCTCCTTTAACTCTACTCCTCTACACTAACATTCATCATGCTTTTGGGTGAAAGGAAAGGATAGACAAGAAGAGGAAGAGAGAAGAGAAGAGAGAAAGAGAGAGAGATGAGATGGAGGTTAGCTCAAATGCTCAATGTCATTGCTTATGGAGAAACCTTAACCAATCACAAACAAAAAGCATGGAAGAAATGGAAATAACAAGCAATCACAACAATAGCATAAGCAAGATTGATTAGCAAATGAGGATGCTTGAGCTCTCAAAATAGTAGAGTCTCCTCCTCTCTATTAAGCATCCCAATAGTGTACAAATGGTGCCTTTTTATAAAATGGGGAAGGCCCTTGCCCCTCAATCCTATTGGCTAATATTCACATTGATCCTATCCATTCATCTTGGACCCAACTTGATCCAAGGGTCCACAAAAAGTACATTGGAAATCACAAGATTCATGTGAGTCCAAAATTGGACCCAACTCTAAAAAGTAAACTCTAAGTTTAAAATTGACTTTGGGCCTCAAGTTTTATTTTAATTACAAAGGCCCAAGTCTATTATATTTTATTTACACTTTGGCTTGCGTGCTCATTGGGCTATGGGCTTATACGCGCAGGTTGCCATGCCCTCGCAACACATTTTATTGGACGATTTTATTTATTTACACTTTGTTGGGAATACCCCCAACAGGACCCACGGCCTGAAGTAGTGCCGGTCCCTCGGCACTCTTCCGGTTTAGTATAGCGTCCTCTTTGCCCGCCTCTGGTGGATCAGGTAGCCCGTAACGTCTTCCATGAAGTTGAGACGGTTCAGTTTCTTCGAGTCCTTGGGCTTGTGGAAGGACTTGTGGAATCCTGTCAGCCATTCTTGATCGACCCATGCTTGGAATCGGCGCGTCCAGGGATCTCCAAAAGATGCAGCTCGGTAATGTACACGAGCGATTGGCAGCTGATCTTCGACTTTGTCGGAAGCTAGCGCCTTATTAGGATCAAAGAATATTGAGGGAAGAAAATCATCCCATTTTGTTTTAATGCCCAGTAAATGTTCTAAGTCTCGGGCGTAAGTGGCTGTTGCGCGGACTGTTGGATCAGGGCAGTTGATATGTTGATTTGCGAACGTGATGAGAGCCCTTTTGGAATCTACATCCGTTGTCTAGCCATATTCTGATGGTACGATCGGCCAATTAAATTTTTGCAGTGTGATCTTGTCCAGAGGGGTGTTGCATTCCGCCCATTTGGATCGTCGTGTACATGGCAAAAAGTGCGCGTTCACCCGTAATTGTTGCGGACTCGTCACGTAGGCCCTGATGGCCGCAGGGTCTCTTTCGAACAACTGCTGACGCCATTCTGGTTGTGGTTGGAGGGCGGGTAATGCTTGCAGTTCTTTGCCCTTTATTGTCTGAGCTGAAAACGATATCTGCCAGCCGCCTCTTGATGACTCGTGGGGATACTTTGATAGGAATTCGTTGATTTTCTCCTCCACGGACTTTGGTCTTCGGAAGGCCCGGTTGGTAGATATCGTGTGCGAATCTCTGGATGATGTGGCTTGGCTTTGGCTGGTATCTGCGCCTTGCCCCTGGTCTCGCGTCTCAGCAGCCGTATCCGTTTGTCCTTGGTCTTGGCCTTCAGACCCTTGATCTTCGGTGAACCCCCCTGCTACCTGCTAGCTTTGGTCTTGGCTGGTACTGGCCTGTGCAGCGTCAAAATTAGGTGGCGGTGGAATTGCCACGGGGGTGGGCTGGGCCTTCGTTTCCATGAATTTTTGGCAAGCCTTGAGGGCTTGTTTGGCTTGGGCGAGCTCGTGAGTTGCGCTTGCCCGATATTTGTTGAACTCTGCCTGGTAGCTGTTTAAGGTTTGGCTATAAACCTCCACCTGACGCCGAAGAAGATTCATTTCTGATTGAGAGAGCGGCCTTGAGTCTGGTGTAGGTTGAGCTAATTAGGCGAGCTTTTCATCTTGTAGGGCTTTGACCTTCGTCCCCAGGTGCGTATTCTCTGCTTCCAAAAGGTTTAGTTGCGCCTGGATGGGAGCAAGCCGTTGGGACGCTTCGGATTGAAGCTCCCGCACCTTTGTGGAGGCCTCGGTCAACGCTTTGGAGAGGCTTGGGATATAATTATTGAGGCCCTCCTCCTTCTGCTGCAGCTTGGCGATCTCCTGGTGCCCTTCTTGTTCATGTTGCTGAGTCAAAATCAGCTCCTGCTGCAGCTTGGTGAGTTCTGCTCGCAGCTGTGTGTTGCTTGTTGCCAGGTGTAGTACCCTGCTTTCCAAGATAGCTTTGGCCGCTACTATCTAGGATGTATTTTCCCAGAGTCTGGTACGTCGTCGTTAGGTCTGTGGGAGCAGGCGGTACACTTGCACTGATAGGGGCTTGTGTTGTATCAGCCCCGACGACTTGTGGAGTACCGTCGTCATCATCTTCTATTAGGTTCTCATTGGACCTGATGCCACCTGGGGCGGTAGGATCAGCCCGATCTGGCGATGGTACGAAAACTGTTTGGACAAGTGCGCCATCCGGCAACGGTTGGTTGCCCTCGGCAACCTTTGTTGGCGAAGCAGGTGGGGTTTGAGAAGCAACTGTGGAAATAGGGGTGAGGACGGTTTGTCCGAACGAGAGGATGGGAGGAACAGAGGGGAACTGAAGGGTGGTGTGGAGTATGGAAGAAGGTGAGGATGGAGCAGAAAGTGTCTGGCGTGGGGGTGAAAAATTGATGACTTGCATCCACGCCAGAGTGTCTGGAGACAATTGAGAATCAGAAGGATTGAATGGAATGGAAGCAACGGTGGCGGCAGAAGTGATGGAGGATGCGATGGTGATGGACGGAGTAGTGGATAATGGAACAGAGATAGGAGTGGTATCAACAGAGGAAACAAGGATGGACACAAAAACAGTTGTGGATGGAACATGAAGAGAGGTAGCGACAACAGAGATCAGAGTGGGGGTTGCACGGAAGAAGAAGTTGTGGTGGTTGATGGAGTGGTTAGTGCGGTAGTGGAGGCGCGTCTTCGGGTAGCAGGTGGAGATGAGGATGTAGAGGCAGCACCACGCATTTGTTTGCTGGCCGTTGTGTTAATAACTGCAGGTTGGGAGGAGGTGGATGCTTGGGATGGCGGATAAAGGTTAGTGTGTGGCACTTGGGTGGACAAAAGGGATGAGCGTTGGAAACCGCACACTTTCGCCTCGAGAAGTGTGCAGGCAAAGTTACACAACAGGGGGCCTGCTGCGATACGCTCACGGTTGTTGGGTTTGATGGAGTTGGTTAGTTCACGAATAAGGAAACTATGCCAGTCGTATGGCACAACTGAGGGGCCAGGGAATTCCTGAAAGGATTCCACTATTTGACTCAGCCTTAGACTGGATTCTGTCCTTGCGAAATGTTGAAATAACCAGAAAGTTATTCAACAGATGCGCAGCCGCTTGAATGACGGGTTCCGTGATAGCATCTATCAGGTAACCATTGTTAGTCTGGATTGGGATTTCTGGTGCGGTTTGGGTGACGAACAGTTGATTAGAGTTTTGGCGTGGCGATAGGAGATAGGTTGACGATCACCGGACATTATGCCAATGGTGACCATCGAGTTTGCGTTAATTCTGACTTTGTACGTGGTACCTTGGTACAGGAAGTGGAAGTGAGTCTTTTCCTCGTCCCAGGTGGCATAAGCGTGAAGGGCGAGGCCCATGTTAATCTCAGAATGGAAAAGCGCCAGGTAAAAACCCATTGCCTCTAGAAGTGGGCCGGCTGTCTGCAGCCATGGTTGGATCAGAGCGTCAGAGGGTAAGGGCCAAATCTGTGTGGCCTCGGGGATTTCATGCTGGATCACCTCTTTGGTTGCCAGTGTCTTCAGAGGATGAGGAGGCCATGTTAGCAGTGATGATTAGAGGTCGAAAAAGTAGGAAAAACTGTGGAAAAGGTAAAAAGGTGTGGAAACGACAAAAACTGTGAAGCACTAGTGTTGGATTACAAGTATTGTAGTTCAGAGCGTAGATCGGTGTTCAGTATGAGCAGATGATAGCTGGTAGGAAGTTTGGTCGCAAACGGAGAACTTGGTAATTTTAGTGTAAATTTCGGCAGAGCTTCGCTAGCAAAGGTGACAAATGACTCAAATTCAGCCCTTATATAGCGGAATTTAGAGTGCGTATTAGGTGAAATCCACTTTCCCTTGCTCAGTTCCACCCAAATTTTGGCAGGCACCTTCTTCACAAAATTCTAAGACCTCAAGGAAGTTTGCGAGAGTTCAGAAGGTGATTTGACTGCTATGCGAAGGTTCTGCAAGGGTTCAACTCTTGCAGGAAGTGATCTCTCGCACAACTTTTTCCTGTGATTGGATTTTCAAGATCAGACCATGTAGGCAGGCTAATTTCACTGCTCTGATTTTATTTAGGCACCTTGCGAGGGTTGGTAAGATGATCTTGATGCTCTGCGAGGGTTCTGAAAATTCAGCTTCTGGGAACCCGCGCACACACAAAAAAGTGGTGATTCCTCCATCAGGAACTCTCGCAGAGATTTTCATGGATGCATCTTGGTCAGATCTGGTGACTGTCCAAGTTTTAAGAGCTATCTCCCAGGGGATCTCAAAAAATCATGAAAAAAGTGCTCTTTCAAAGTGTTTTTTGACGAGATCTCGAGATTTTCTGATTTTTAACTTTTGTAAACTGGTAATCAGCTTCATCCAAGCTTGATGTGACTGTTGGTAGTTCTCTAGAAGTTCTGATGGATACTTGGTAACAGATCCATCAGTCAATCCTATCTGGATCTGGATCCCCCTTGGATTCTGATGGATTTTCTCGATCTTGCCAGATCTGGCTGAATCTTGATGGATCTAGCTTGATTTGGCTTGATCTTCCTAGATCTAGTGGTGATGGTTTAGCAGATTAGCTTTTCGTAACGTGCCATCACCAATCTGGATCTCTCTTACTGTGGTAGCCAGTACTTGTGCAACCGGCTACTGTTGATGGGTGTATCGAATGGTGTCTCATCTAGCTTTTCTAAATTCACGGCTCCATGATTAAGAATTTCCTTGATCCTATAAGGACCTTCGCCTGTGAATTTTAACTTTCCCTGGATCGCCTTGGTTTTATACATCAGGACCAGATCTCCGGAGCGAAGATCCTTCTTTTGTAATCTGCGATCATGCCATGCTTTGCGTCTTTCCTTTTCAGCTGCCAGTGCATGCAGCTAGTAAGCGTGTTTCACAGAGTTCATTTATGCAGAGCTTCGTGGCGTAGTTGTAGAGATTTGGACTCATTAAGACGTTGCGTGGTGGCAATCCTTAGTGAAGGAATTAAAAACTCTACTGGCATCACAGCGTCCTGACCATATACCAATTGGAAGGGTGTTTAATCAGTGCTTCCTTTATATGCTGTCCAGAATGCCCACAGTGCAGCATGCAACTTGTGTTCCCAATCTGATCTGCTAGCTTCAATTGTTTTCGTGAGCACGTTACACAAGATCTTATTGGATGATTCTGCTTGTCCATTACCACGAGGATAATAAGGCGTACTGGTTCTGTGGATCACGAAGAATTCCTCCAACAGGACCTTGATGGTCTCATTGATGAAATGACTTCCGCGATCGCTGACTAGCTCTACCGGGCATCCAAAGCGCACAATGATATTTTCATAAAGGAACTTGGCAGTGGTCCTAGCATCAGCTACTCTTACTGCCTTGGCTTCGACTCACTTGGTGAGGTAGTTTGTGGCAACGATTATGTATCGAGCCTGGGAACTCCTTGTTGCAGGGTGAATTGGACCGATGTAATCCAATCCCGACTTTTCAAATGGTGCTTGGGCTAAGACCGGGTGCAGTAGGTCATAATTCAATTTCGTTGGCCTTCTCGCCCTTTGGCACACATCACACTTTTTCAAGTATTCCTCCGTATCCTTATGAATCGTTGGCCACCAACATCCTGATTGTAGGATCTTGCGAATTGTAATGTCGGAAGCAAAATGGCCTTCACCCATGCCTTCATGTGAAAGTGAAATGATCTGGGTGGCCTCATGAGGAAGAATACGCCGTCGAAGAATGCCGTATGGTTCTCTTCGATACAACTGGCCGGCTATCAGCTGATAAGGTCTAGCCTTCAAGATCAATTTCCGCTGTTCTGCCTTTGGTAGTGATTTGTCTGGTTGGCCCCGCATTAAATATTCAACAATGTCGGCAGCCCATTTTGGTACTGTGTCCACGTAAAATAAGGTAGCATCTGCTTGGTCATCGTCGAGTTGGGTTGCAATCTCCCTTCCCTTTATTCATGACACATGATCTGCCATGTAGTGTTGTTTTCCCTTGCGAACTACTATCCGAAAATCAAATTCTAACAATAAAAGTAGCCATCTGGTGATTCTTCCGGTGTTGCAAGTTTTATTAACAAGATAGAGCAAGGGTTGATGGTCCGTATAAAAAGCAAAATGTGTGGCCATCAGGTAGTGTCGAAATTTCTCAACCGCATAGATCATTGCCAGTGCTTCCCGCTCTGTGGTTGAATAATTCATTTCGGTATCACTGAGCCGTCGACTTGCAAATTGGATTGGAAAATCCTTTTTGTGTTCACCTGGCTGGGTTAAGACTGCTCCAATTGCATACTTCGATGCGTCCGTATGCACGTGAAACTCAATGGACCAATTGGGTGGGTGTAAGATTGGTGCTGAAACCAATGCATCCTTAAGCTTCTGGAAAGCCTTTAGGGCTTCCTCGTTCCAATGTGGATCCGTCGTGAGTTTGTAAATTGGTCGGGCTAATTCCTCAAAATCAAGAATGAAGATCCTATAATAGTTAGCATGACCCATGAAGATGTAGACTTCACGGATCGTCCTCGGTGGTGGTAGATCAACAATGATCTTGATCTTTGATAG
Organism: Diphasiastrum complanatum; assembly: GCA_029204225.1. Lineage (NCBI taxonomy): Eukaryota > Viridiplantae > Streptophyta > Lycopodiopsida > Lycopodiales > Lycopodiaceae > Diphasiastrum > Diphasiastrum complanatum. The sequence goes on from CM055109.1 coordinate 8,441,636, forward strand.
ATCTGTGGCGATCTCGTGTTTTGACACTATATGGCCGAGAATCAAGCCATGTGTCACCCAGAATTGACATTTTTCTGGATTCAAGGAGATATGGTAGTCGCGGCATTTTTCTAACACCTTTTCCAAATTGGATAAGTGTTATGAGTCTGTTCCATGCACGCACTGATCGTCCAAGAAAATTTCTAGAAATTTTTGCAGATAATCTTTGAATGTCGCCTGCATGACTCGTGGGAAGGTGCTTCTTGCTGGAAGGTGCTTGGGGCATTGCAAAGTTCGAATGACATCACTTTATAGGCATAGGTTCCCTATTCCGTGGCAAATGCTGTCTTGTGTTGGTCCTGGGGTGCTATCTTCACCTGGTTGTAGCCGTTGAAGCCGTCTAGAGAACTGTAGGCTTCGGCGCCAGCTACTCTGTCGAGGACACTTTCCGTAAATGGTAGAGGAAAATGATCCTTTTTGGTGACTACATTTAGCGCCTTCAGATTTACACAAATCCGCATTTTGTCGTTCTTCTTGGGTACTATAACTATCGGTGATACCCATTCCGGTGCTCGATTTCGTAGATGAAATCTGCATCCATCAGCTTCTGCAACTCTTGCTTGATCAGCTCAGTATAATTTGGGTTGCGGCGGTAATAACGGCTTACCTTGGGGACTGCTTCGTCCACCAAGGGTATGGTGTGTTGGACTATTGTTGGTGGAATGCCCTTCAGGTCACTATAACTCCACGCAAAACAGTCTTTATACTCCACCAACAACGATTGTGGTCTCTTGAACTGTGGGTGTTAACTGCTCTCCCACATGCACTATCTTTTCTTCTTCACCTGGCTCGGCAAGATTCATCGGCTGTGTTCGCGCAGGTCCCTCGAAGACTTGTTCTGCTGGTGCCTGACTTTGATCAGGTTCTCTCTGGGCTTGCGGCATCATGATTACCACGTCGTCCAAGGTATAATTCTTGAAAGTCTCAGGCATCTCGTGAACTGGCGCTCATCGAGATTCCTCCTTCAGCATATTGATCTTAGCCCGACGGGTCATTTTTTGATTTTCTGTCACCTGTGTAGAAGATGACGCTGTATCTGAGTCTATCTTGATTGACTTCAAGGAGTCCAACACCTTTTTTTTGCCCTTTTTTGTCATTTTGGTGAGTTCATCCTTGTTGTCTTTCATCGGGACTGCCGTGACATTCGCCTCGTGGTTGCGAATATCAACATCCACTGTAGCTATCGCCTCTTCGGGTAGATCACTCCATCGGATCACCTGGTTGTAGCGTTGCTTCAACTGATTCTTCTTATTCGTAGGTGCCTTGGGTGGATCGATCCTTGAGACTTTTGCCATAGCAGACTTTTGCGGTGGTTCAGCTGGTACTTTCTTGGTTCCATAACGATCTGGGTCCATGTGATGTAGGACGTGTTCATCAGTCAGCTCAATCTCTTTATTATAAGTTAGAGCATGTTGCCAAGGGACTAGATCATCGTCCACTGGGTTCTCAATAGGCTCCGCTGACAGCCATGCTACGTTTATCATATTCATCCCAAATGTGATTGGTGTGTCCATAGTGTAACACTTGGGTGAAGATGTATTGGGTTCCGGATCTGATTCATATTGACATGCCCGGCAGTCAATAGTTGCTAACGCATCTGTCCATCTTACTACATCCGTCTCTGAATTATAGTGACCTCCCCTGGCTGGCCTTGGGCGATCAATCGTGTGATCTGTCGTAGATGATCCGTCATCAGCTTTGGGTGCAATAGGTTTCACTGCCCATGTGGTTGGATCAACCTTTACAGCCTGTTCTCTGTTCTCGAAGGTGAGTTTTCCCGTACCCCAGTTGTGTACTACTTGCGCAGTCCTCAACCATGGCCTTCCCAGTAAAACACGGTATGCAGATGGAGATTCAGATATATCCATGACTACAAAAGTAATCACAAACTGCATGCCTGCTATCTTTACGGGGATATCGGCAACTACACCTTTTGGTTTCACACTGGATTGATCTGCTCGCTTGATGGCGAATCTTGTTGGCTTCAACCCTTGCAAATCCCAATTTTCATACAAAGTAGTGGAGATCAAATTGACACCCGATCTTCCATCTACCACTGCTGCCTCGTCCTCGTATCTCGTGTTTGATTGGTAAAGTGATGTTGTGTTCCTCACTTTCCCGTGCTGCTCCAATGTGGAGGACGTTACTTGTTTCTTCATAGCCCGTACAATATATGGGCTTAGGCGCTACTGGCTCCTCATCCGCTTTGGCCCATTCAGCTAGAAGGCTTTTCGCTTGTGGTGCAATCTGCAGTAGTTCTCCGAGTGGTAAACTAACACGGCTTGACAATAAAAGTGTGAGCCTTTCAGTGCGTGGTTCCTCGTGCTCTACCATGTGAAAAGGTGGTTTATGTTGGTGCAACCGATCATTCTGATTAGTGCGCAGTGGTGAGCCCACTTGCGGTATCCGTTCGACGCCAACTGGAGGTTCTGTGGGATTGTCTCTTTCTTGCTCTTTTGCTTGTGCTTTCTGTACCCAGTGTCTTATTTTCTGGTACTGCCTTCTTTCTTCCCTCACATTTGGATATGGCGCGGAAGTTGAGGGTTGGTCGTCAGTGACCGATGGTGGTGGTAAGGGACTTTCTAGGAACTTTCTTGGTTTAAAGCGCGTAATTAGAGCCGCCTTAACCACTTCCCAGGTGGATTTTTCTTCCTCTGACAGGTTGAAAAACCAATCCTGAGCTACTACCAATAGGGACATGGGGAACATCAGTTTTTCCGCAGGTGTCTGTTCGTCGTAGATTTCACAAGCCTGCTCGTAGATCTGGAGGAACCGGATGGGATTTGATGATCCGTCGTACTTTGGTATTTCCATTCGTGGTGCTCTCTGGACTGCTTGCAAGGGAGCGACAGGTACGGGTTGGCCCATTGGATCCATTGGTGCTGGTTCCGGTTCTGCCTCTTGTTGTATAGCTGCTAATCTGGGAAGGTGTGGTGGTTGATTTGCTATCCTTCGTGCTATTGATCGTCCCGATCTCAGATTCATCCGATGATGGGTTCCAAAGTGACTGGATCTTGCTTATACAGTAGGATGCAGTTTGGATCTCAGGGATCTGATCGATCTGATCGGCCGGAAGTGAATTTTAGGCCTTTTGCGGTGGTTTTTCCTTGATAACTTTTTACTCCTTCACTGATTGACCTGAGATTTTGACAGTAGCTGGATCTGATGCAGATCTTTCCACTGATCTGGTCTGTGAGGGTTCTCTTGTGCGAGGGTTGGTTGTGCGAGGTTCTTTAGCTGTTTTTGCAGATAAAAAAACATGATATCTCTCAGACCTTTGGGAAGTAACTTTCGCAGGGCTCACAGTAGCTGGATCTGGGTCAGATCTCACTATAGAATTCTTTGCGAGAGTTAACTCTCACAAGAAGTGAAAATTTCACTGTTTGCGAGGGTTCAAAACCACTTTTTTGGCTTGATTTTCACCAAATCTCAAAACTAACACTCGCAGGCTTCATCACTGATGTAAATTGACATTCTGAATCGATTGAGAGGTTCTGCGAGAGTTCTTACTGGATGGATTTGCTGGATCTTCATCTTTTAGTGATTTTTTAGCACTTAAACCCAATTTTCTGCTCATTGGAATCAAACTAACTCTCGCAAGCTCTTCTGTGTCTAGGCCCTATTAGATGGAACTTCAGAATCCTCTGCGAGAGTTCTTGACCACTGGAACTGAAAATTTTGTTGTCTGCGAGGGTTCATTGGTACTTTCCCGCCTTTTTTTTACTGGGAATTCTCGCACAGGCACTTAGACATCAAACTAACTCTCGCAAGCTCTTCTGTGTCCTGGTCTCACTGAGATGGAACTTCAGAGGGTTTTGCGAGAGTTCTTATGAAGATTTGAATTTTTTTGGATTTTTTCAAGGGTTTTTTGAATTTTTTATGATTTTTCTCTGTTTTTTACAATCTGCTTACTCTAAAAAGCAAGAAAATAGCTAAAATATAGCTAAACTAGTTAGTGGAAACCTATTCCCGGCAACGGCGCCACTGTAGGGTCGAAGATCTTGCGTAGTATTGTCCTCCCGCCTGTCAACAAGGGTTAGATCACTGGATAGGTACCTAACTATGCATAGATGCTATTTTTAGTTAGTTTCCTACTTTCTCCCTTAACTCTATTCACCACTAACACTACCCTCCTTTAACTCTACTCCTCTACACTAACATTCATCATGCTTTTGGGTGAAAGGAAAGGATAGACAAGAAGAGGAAGAGAGAAGAGAAGAGAGAAAGAGAGAGAGATGAGATGGAGGTTAGCTCAAATGCTCAATGTCATTGCTTATGGAGAAACCTTAACCAATCACAAACAAAAAGCATGGAAGAAATGGAAATAACAAGCAATCACAACAATAGCATAAGCAAGATTGATTAGCAAATGAGGATGCTTGAGCTCTCAAAATAGTAGAGTCTCCTCCTCTCTATTAAGCATCCCAATAGTGTACAAATGATACCTTTTTATAAAATGGGGAAGGCCCTTGCCCCTCAATCCTATTGGCTAATATTCACATTGATCCTATCCATTCATCTTGGACCCAACTTGATCCAAGGGTCCACAAAAAGTACATTGGAAATCACAAGATTCATTTGAGTCCAAAATTGGACACTCTAAAATGTAAACTCTAAGTTTAAAATTGACTTTGGGCCTCAAGTTTTATTTTAATTACAAAGGCCCAAGTCTATTTTATTTTATTTACACTTTGGCTTGCGTGCTCATTGGGCCATGGGCTTATACGCGCAAGATGCCATGCCCTCGCAACACATTTTATTGAAAGATTTTATTTATTTACACTTTGTTGGGAATACCCTTAACAGTGATCAGAAAGGGTGGTGGGGGAAACGCGGAAGTCAGAGACTATGGGTACAAGGGGTGGTGACTCCATGAGATAGTCAACGACATTATGTCCTCCACTGTGAGGGTGGCATGTATAATTGTCTGAATGTGGCCAGCAGGGTAAGCCATTATAAATGGCTAGCTCATATGCCTCTCCAAGTTGCAGTAAGTGCTCACCATATGAAGTAGTAGGTCCCAAATTGTCTGCGGAGGTCCTGGTAACCTCAAGCATATCACTGTCAAGGGCACGAACACGCAGCTGATCAGTGGTGTCGAAGAACTCTGTCTGTCTCGAAGAAGTCCGGGCATGAAAATCCCTTGCGAGGAGAATATGCCCCCGCTTTGAGAATCTGATAATATCTGATGAGAGGTCTTGATATGGAGATCCAATACCCTTAGCAAAAGACTCTATATCCAGGAAAAGAAGGAAGTCCTTTCTCCGGGCTCTCGTGTGTTTCCATGAAGAATAATATATCTCTAATTGTAATAAAATCAACAAGGTCCCCTACCGTAGAAGATGAGTGTATGCCAGCACAATTCCACACTCCAATCTGAAGGTGGTGTGGATGGGGCCTCGGGGTGCTCTCAACCTCGGGCACCCCAAATCCCTAGCACTGGGAGCTGCTAGGAGCACTATCAAGAAAGTGCACTCGTCCATCTCGATAAATGACTCGTCTGCCAGACTCATGTGCTACCTGAAAGGCCTTACGCCTCTCCTCTACCTGGATATATGTGAGGTCGTCATCCATATAGATAGTGGTACCACGTAGCTTAGCTCTGCACCGCAAAGCATCTTGGCGACTCTCTAGGGAAGTGAAATGGATGATGAGTGTGGCTGCATCTCTAGTGGTCCTCCATACGGTATTTAACCCATCTGTCCTGTGCTTGAGAGTGGTGTCGAGAAAGCGATTGACTTCAGCCAAGGCATCCTTTGTATCCGGGATCCTGTGAACTCTAATGTTGTGGGCTTTTTGGTCTCGAGATTTCTTTTCCAAAATGGTGGCTGAGATAACCGAGGAGATGGGACCGCTTGGTTTTGGTGCCTTTTTTCAAAACTGATGCCCATTCCCAAGAAAGGGCCTTTTCTTGCTGCTTTTCAATCTTGGTCTCTAGTTCCCGTATCATATTGGTGGTGGACGCCGAAGCTGCAGCGTGCTTGATCCCGATGGATTGTTCGAGTGATGCAAATTTGGACTGCAGCATGTTCCTCTCATTGATTAAAGAAGTAACCGTTCCTTTCAACTGTGTGATTTCTTGACACAAAATCTGGAAACCTGCCTTGATTTGATCGATCTGTCAAGTGGAAAACAATTCGGTTGATTTGAAGGGCGTATATGGGATGCTTGCTGTAGGTTGTGATGCCATGAGGGAAGAGGAGCTAGCAATGATCAGAGTGGGAAGAATGGGATCGGAAATCGGAAGAGGAGCAGAATCGGGAGAAGGGATGGGAGTGGAAGGAGCGGAAATCGGAATCGGCGGACATGAGCTGGCAGGACCTGCTGCCACGCAGGCAGACAGCTCTGCCTGGGTGGCATTGGGTTGCCACATCAGCCGGCAGCGCTGCCACATCGGCAGGCGAGGGGGGCAGGGCTGCAGCGAGGGGTGGAGGTGATCCATCAGCGAGGGGAGGGAATGTTCCTTCAGGGGGTGGGGAAGGTTATGCCATCAGCAAGGGGGGGGGAGAGGGGAGGTGACAACGAGGGTAGGGGAGTGGGTGGCCTGCGAACAGGGATGTCGTGAGGAGGGGCCATGGCGACAAGAGGTGGTAGGCAGGTGGCAGGTGGCAGCAGTGGTGGTAGGCAGGTGGCAAGTGGCAGCGCGATGGAGGTGGCAATGCGATGGAGGTGGCAGCCTGATGGAGGTGGATCACCAGCGATGGAGGACAGCCATGAGAGAGAGAGAGAAAGAAAGAAAGTTTTATTAATGTGTTTTCCATGCCAAAAGGCATATAAGACAAATAAGTATATATCAAGTATGTGGACCATTTGGGAGCGTATGAAAAACTTCTCCAAAATTGAAAGAAAAGCATATATAGTAAAACTAAACACAATTACCAGTGTTAACTAAACCAAAAGGTAGAAAGCAAAATGGTTGGAAGCAAGCCGCAAATCAAGTCTTGGAGGTGATATTGCTATTGCTACTGCTGCTACTGTAGCTACTGAAAAAAGATGTAATACAAGCTGCAGTGTCGAATGTAGGGAGGACGTCTCCTCATAGTAGGCCCGAAGAGGTCTGGCTGCTGGGTAGTACTGGGAGGTGCGTTGCTTCTGATCTCTGTGGAAAGTCATGTCCTCATCCTCGTCATCATCATCTAAGTCTAGGACTGGTCGTGAACGTCGTGTGGAGAAAAAGGAGGTAATCTGAAGCTGTGTGTCAGGAGCAATCTGATGCTGAGGCTGGAGATCCCGTCGTAATAGAAACATCTCTCGGACCATAAGTGCAACACAACGTGGATCCTCATAGGTAACAACTGAGCGCAAAGTAACTGGTGTATCCCTAAACAAACAATAGTATGTCCTACGAATCTCATAATAAGTTGGGCAAATGAAAATAAAATGCCCGTCAGTCTCTACTGCACCTAGGGAACATAGCTGGCAGATCCTGTCCTCTCGTGGGGTACCCTGAAACCGACCAATCTCAATCTCAAGCTGGTGTGAAGAGACCCGGAGCTGACCCAATATGAATCTGAGACCATGTGATAATCCAGATCGTAGGTACAGTGGTAGTAGTGGGGACCTTGATACATCTGTCTCCAAAAAATGAAGCCGATAAAAGTCGGGTTTGACACCAAACTGACCATGCCAGGCTCGATAAAGGTAGGCTCTATAAATGAATCGTCTGATGTAGTCATGGGTACTAGAAGGAAGTGCAGTGATAGAGATGCCGAGTGTGCTAAGAAGTCTGGAGGCCTGAGAGAACCAAGCCACATGGTAGCCCTGACTGTGAAGATGCTGAGATGAAATGAGAGCAGCCTGAGCATATCTCTGCTCAAGGCATCAAGGTACATAGGCGGGACCGCAAACTCAGCAAGGATGATCGAATGTGGTACTGAAGGCTTAGCCCAAATCATGCGTGAAAGCATAGTGATTTGTAACCGTGAGATACTGGCCCAATCAGATGAGGTAAGGCCCGTGCACCATGCAGCTGATGCATATAGGGCTGTAGGAGAAACAATGGTGTCAAAAAGCCGACACTTACTCGAGGCATCTCGAATAGACTTACGGAAGCAAAATCTCTCCATCTTGGCGCAGTGGCATACTCAGTCCAAACGCGTAAATCATCAAGGAGCAGAGGTGGAGCACGGGGAATGAACCCATGCCAGAATGCGCTGTGGAAGAACTATAGAGAAGACCAATAAGTCGTTGCTCTTCCAAACTATCATATGCCCCTTTTCTTACAACGAAGTAAGCGGGTAAAGAGACGACGAGTGGGTTGTAAGAGATGAGGGGTGTGTTTGCGAGCATGTCTGACAAGGTGATGATGGGAACGACACTCATCGTCCTACCAAGGTGGGCGCACTAGTCTAGGTTTGTTGTTATTTTTGTTATGATGGGGTCTAGAGGGGAAGGAAGCAGCGGCAACTGTATGGAGTGCTGTGGTAAGGAAGGAAGCTTGCACTTCAAGCGGGTGGTGATGTGGGAAAATGTGGAGCAATGGGGTGAGTGAATGCTGATAGGTAGGTGCGAGTGAATGGTCAAAGATGTATTTGGGTGCACGAGATAATGGTAGAGGTGAGGACTGTCGAGGCAAGAAAGAGTACCAAGACTAAAGGAAAGGAAGGAGTGATCAGAAAGAGTGATAGAAGAGATATGAAAATCATGGATGATGGAGATGGTTGATGGTGATCCCACAAGGTAATCAACAACACTATGGCCGCCACTGTGGGGATGGCAGGTGTATCTACCCAAGTCGGGCCAACAAGTTAAACCATTAAAAATGGCCAACTAATGAGCTTCTCCTAATTGCAGCAAGTATTTGCCATAATGGGGCCCAAAATGTCTTCAGAGATCCTAGTAACACACAAGGGCACGTACGAAGCTGGTCCATAGAATCATAAAAAGCAGTCTGCCGTGAAGCTGTCCTGGCATTAAAGTCACCAGTGAGAAAAATATAACCTTGTTCTGCATATCTGATAATGTCTGTAGAAAGATCAATGTAGGGTGAGCCAATACCCTCTACAAAGGAAGAAGATACTGGAGGGAAATAACAAGCTGCAACAAAGATGTCTCTGTCAGAACCAACGCTATGCCCATCAATGCGGAACCAAATGTACCATGAGTGTTCATCATGGCTGATGAACTCAAAAATAGGATGCAGTGACTCCCTATATAGGCAAGCGACCCCACCAGAACCTCTCCCACTAGCAGATTTCATCTCATGTCGATAGACTGAGTCCCATATGTATCCTAGAAAAGTCGGTAAACCTCTCTCCTGACTCTCATGAGTCTCCATGAAGAGTAATAAATCTCTCTTACCAATGAAGTCAAGCAGATCACCCGCAATGGACGATGATTGTATGCCGTTACAATTCCAAACCCCAACTTGCAAGCGGTGTGGATGGGGCCCCAGTATGCTCCCAATAGCGGGCGCCCCAATGCCCTATCTCTCAGCATCCTTGGACACATTGTCAATGCATCGGATTCGACCATCCTTGTAGATAACACGTCTACCTGTCGCTTTAGCTTCTTAGGCTTTACGCCTTTCATCAACCTGTAAGTACGTAAGATCATCATCAATAGGGTAGCATTATCTCTGGTTGTTCTGCATGCTGAATCTAAATCTCTATTGTGATGCCCAAGTGTACTTTCAAGAAAACCTTTTGCTTCTTCAAGAGCATTTTGAGAGTTTGTGATGTCCCTTACTCGAATATTGTATGCCTTTTGCTCCTAGATCTCTCTTCTGAAAGAGTAGCTAAAATAACCGAAGAGATAGGGGTACTTGGTGTGTTACCTTTTTTGATAATAGCTGCCCACGAAAGGGTTTCCTCCTTCCACTTCTCAATTTTGTCCTCCAATTCTTTAAGTTTGTGCGATGGTTCAGGTGTAGCAAGAAGAGGTCGAGATTTGAATACTATTCTCAGAAGATCCATTTCTTGATGCAGTTTGTCGTTGGTTTCTTTGACAGTAGACATCTCAGTTTTAACCATATGTAATTCTGAACAGCACACTCAGGCTAGAGGCAAGATAGGACTCCATTGCCTTTGTGGGAGTGTATGGCTCTTGAGAGTAGGAGATAAGAGGAGTTATTGGATTGATAGGCAAGGAAGAAGAGGAAGGGGAGAAGAGGAGCATGAGGAAGAAGGTGTGGGAGATGAGGATTTAGGGGAGAATGTGGAAGAAGAAGATGAGGCGGGTTGAGGTGCAGGAAGAAGAGGAAGAGGCCCTTCCTCCTGTGAGCAGCAGGAGGAAGGGCTGTTAGAATCGAAAAGATTCTCTAATCGGAGTAGACTAATCTTACTAGTACTCACACAAATCATCAACCACAAGTTGAAGAAGAAGAGAGACTGCAAGAAGCTATGCTTCATAAGCTGGAAATTGAGATAACAATGGAGGTGGGCGCCCATTTGCTCTTATAGAGACTGCCCACAATGAAAAGCAAAAGCTATTCTTCTACAATAGCAATCGGAATGCTAATTATGAAGTCTTAACAATAGAAATCTATGCTAACTTGGGTTAAAATAGATTTCTATACTATTGTAGCAAAATTGGTACTAACTTAGGTACCTATACTAAAAATAGATAGTACTTATACTAAAAATAGAAATTGGCCTTCTAGTACGCGGGCCGGCCTCTACAATGAATTAATTAATCCATTAATTCCTAACACTCCCCCTTAATGGATAATTAATTATTAATCACAACCAAGTCCTTTGGTTACTAATTTGGCTCAATATAACCATTAAGCTTAAACTTGGTTCTATAAATTAAAGGATCCTCTGAATCCAACATTGAAGCCATAAATGCATAATGCGTTTCTTCATCTTCATGATAGTGTCCACTTGACTGTGTCAATCTCTTAGCTCCTTGTGGACTCGATTCTCCCTCATCCAACATTTGACTATCTTTTATAGTCTCAAAATACCATCTTGGTAACTTCTTTGTAGGTGATGTAGAAGGAGAATAAGTATCAAATACCCTTGACCTTTCCTTACGTTTACCAAGATCCACCTGTGTACACACCCTTGGTATAACTTGTGTAGAAGCTGTATCACATGGACTTGTATCTTCCTGAACATCATCTATACTACGAGTTTTTCCTGGAAAAACCATCCACAAATACCATGAAGTAGGATGCTCCCCCTATAGACTCAGTCTGGATGGGACCACATAAGTCTGTATGAACAAGCTCCAAGATCTCCTTGGCTCTGTATGCTCCATTCTTAGGAAACTGCATACGATGATGTTTGCCCATAACACATCCTTCACAAATTTTTCCTGAAGATATCAGGTAATCCTATTACCATATTATTGTCTTTTAGAACCTGTAAGCTTTTATAGTTCAGATGTCCAAACCTTTCATGCCATATCTTGCTCTCCATACTATTAGAAGCTGCACAAACCTGATGATTCGATGTAGTCGCATCAAGTTTGTAAAGTCGACCTTCCAAAGATCCTTTGACCACAACTTTGTAACCTTTATTTTTGTCTTTGATAAGACACTTCTGATCATCAAACTCAACTTTCATATGCTGTTTAGCAATAGCAGAAATTGAAAGTAAATTCTTCTTTAAATTGGGAAGGTGATTTGCCCCAAGTACTATATTTGCAGCTTGTAAGTACGGCTAGAGAAAATAAAAATCAAACGTTGCTCGCTTATCTTAGTATGTTGGTGGAGAAGGAAATATTCAAAAAAATTAAAGTTGGATTTCTTCTTGTGGATCATAAGCATGACCATATTGATCAGATGTTTAGCGTGTTCTCGAAAAGACTTTCTCGTGAAGATGCGTTCACTTTACCGAAAATGGTATCTATTCTTGAAGGAGCTTATACAAATCATCCCATTGTTGTCCATCTGAAGTAAATGTTTGATTTTAGAAGTTTTGTGTAAGGTTTGTCTTTTGATGTGGTGTCATATGTTGCGTTGCTCCAGAATCAATATACCAACAGTCTTCAGAGATCTCTAATTTTGAAGCTGAGAATAACTCATAGCATCCCACATTCACTTTTGTCTTCGTCTTCAATGAAGTTGCCTGACTGCTTCTTCTTGTCCTGGATTGCCTTCTTTCTCCTGCACTCAAACACAAAATGACCATATTTACCACAAAAGTTACGATTACCATTTCTCTTTGGATTGGATTTGGAACTGTCTCTTACGTATTGTGATACATTGCAGGATGATGACGAGGCGGATACAGTGGGCTGCTGTTCCCTCAAAGTGGAGCATGTTGCTTTGATTCCGCCCAAGTCTCTTGAGGTATTTCAGCTATATAGGAGGATGGTACCAAACTTCTCGAGTTTCTGGCATTATATCTGGTTCCTATAGTGGTCCTTGAAGATTTTTTTGCTGAGTTAATCTTTGCTCCTTTGTGGGTAAATTTGTAACAACTTTTTAAATTTTGAAACTTGAAACTGGCAAATGTGTTTGCACAGTCTAGTTCCTATAGTGGATTTGAAGTTTTTTTGCCCCGTTGTGGGTGCATTTGTAATTGTTTTTTTCTATGGTTTCATAGAATAAATTTTCTTTAGTAGAATGGTTCTTTTCTGATATATTTTTTTTCACAGTTTGATTTTCTAGGAAAAGACTCCATCAGGTACTTTAATACTGTGGATGTTGATGAGCGAGTTTTCAGAGCAATCAAAGATTTCAAGCACTGTATGTTTCTTGTTCATACTTTGTTTCCTAACTAAGAATGTCTTGTAGGTCTTTCGACACTACAAGGAAAGCTGTAGACACGTACTTTCTTGGCCTTAGTAGGACATTTTCAAATCATTTTGTGTGCTGAAATTTTCTGGTACATTGTGACTCTGTTTGTCTGTATTTCAGCAAAGCAAAAAGGTGATGATCTATTTGACAAACTGGACACTTATAAGCTTAATGCCCACCTCAAGGAGATCATGCCTGGACTTACAGCCAAGGTTTTTCGAACATACAATGCATCCATTACTTTGGATACTCTGGTAATTACATCTTTGACTTTTTGGTATTTGGACTTTTTTCGTCAATGAGAAACCAGTGATATTTTTTTGTTTTGAAATGTATAATTCTCTATCATGGCTGTTGAAAGAGGACAATGTATTTGGATTACAATCTCAGTTAACTTGCACATAATGCTTAGACTTTATACATAGTTGTGTAGCAGATGTGACCCACTGGTCGAAATAGTGCTTAAGAGCTCCGAAGGCTATAGCTTCCCAGTCAAGTCGCTTGTTGTATCAAGTGTCTCTCCCTGTGGCCTGCTGAAATCTACTAAGGATAGGCCTGAGAGATCCTAGAGGTGATGCCCTCATAAGATGAATGCCGTCGGGAAGCCCTAGAGTGGGCTGCTCTGATAGGTTGTGTGTGCTATTGTCGCTCCCTGTATTTGAAACGAATCTTTATCTCGTCATCTGCCTTTGATTCTGTTTTCATCGTTGCCTTGGGGCGTTGTCTGGGAAAGAATGAGGTAATATGCTGCTGTATCTAGTGGCTGGTGCGCATGTCAACTCTATGGCAACGCTTTCCTCGAACGAAATAGGCAGTGATATCTCCCTCTGATCTATCATCTTCAGAGGAAGTGCTCCTCAGTTTCTATCTCCCCCATGGTACAAAAATGACAGATATGCTCTTTTCTAGGGATACCTTGGAAGCGACCCACCTCTACTTGTTGCTAGTGTGAGGATACTCTAAAATGTACAGCGTAAGGCGGATATTGTGTGATAATCTTAAGTCCAAGTACCTTGGTAGGGTAATGTCTGTGTTGGAGTTAGTCTCCAAAAAGTGCGTACGGTAGATATCAAGCTTAAGACCTAAAAGGCCACTCTAGATGCGTTGAATATAAGATCATATGATACCTTGTGTGATATATGCATGGGTACCCTTGGAAGAGAGAGTACAGAGATGCCATTTGAATATAGGAATGGTTTTGTCCTATTTCGTGCACAAAGAGTTTGTCTCAAGCCTTTTTTTTTGTGCAACATTGGTAGCTCATGAGCCACAGTTGTACGGTCCTGTAGGTTGTTCCATAATGGTGATTTGGGTGAACGATAGGGTGTCTTCACCAGTGGCAAATTTTTTTCTAAAGCACACTTTCATGCCTCAATTTGCTCAAGTAAAGACAGACAAATCTTGAGCTTAAAATGTCTGCTTTAAGAGTAAGACCCCCCTTATCAAAATTATGTGTACTTCTTGTTGGCTTCTCCATTTGATTAGCTAGGGAGAAGAACATATATTATCATGTTCACAATGTCGATATGCGGTTGTGTTACGAAACCGTAACTGTACCGACCCAACAATACTGAGCAGTTTAGGTTTGGAGATTTAGGGCTATCAGGATAACCTGAAGTTTCAGATCATGCATTTGGATCGTACCGACCTAGTATTATTCTTAGTATCTCTATTGAACTACAACGAAAGTCAATGGTTATCTGGGCTGTACAAGTTGAACCAAAGTACATAGGGAGTAGCAATGAGACTTAGTTTGATTTTGGCTGGTGATTTTCCTACGAATTGAGCTGGACTTCTTGTTGAATTCTGCATATTTGATAGTTCCACTTCCATTGTGAACATCCTGAATGCTGTCACTTTGGACCAAATTTGAAATGATTTTTCACATCAACACCACAATATCATGGTCGAACAATTTTTCATAGTAATAATGCTAGTATTCTGCAATTTTATGGTTCAATGTGTGTTAAAGATCTTTGACACAATTGAAAATAGAAAGCATCTTTCACCTTAATGACTTTAAGAGCGTCAGCTCATGATATTAAGGTTTCTGATTTTCTTCTTCAAATGCTCAGAACAGGTGACACTTTCTGCCTTTGCTGTTGATAAACTGAAAGTCCCTAAAGTCATAAAGTGGCACCAATATTAGCATGCTTGTTATGGCATCTCAACAATAGGCTGATAGAATAGCACCTATATATTGACTAGGGGTGCTTGCACTTTGGATGCTCTTCATTTAATGAAATTACTTGTCGTAGAGTGCTAATGTATCTACGCTGACTGAACCAGCTTAAAGCTACAGGAGGCAGCACTGTGATTCAGAAAATTGCAGATTATCAAACTGCCAACAAGGAGGTACTCATCTTTATTATCATGAGTACTTCTACATCTTCAATTTTCTTTGTGGCATGAGACTCTTGGGAATGTGCATCCAAGTCTCTTTACAAAATCAATAAGTTTTCTGATCTTCGTCCAAATAGGTCATGATTATTTTGCGTGTATTGTTCCTCTTTGGACAATCACTATGGTGTTCTTTTCCTGAAGTTTTTTAGTAAGGCATATTCATGTGCAACCCTTGTCTCCTCCATTTGTAAACTTATCTCGATATATTCACACATTTGTTTCAATCACTTCTGTCTGAGAACTGTAGTTGACCTTATTGACGAATCAGAAAGGAATGGATGACTTGGATTTTTTGAATGTCAGGTTGCTATCCTTTGTAATCATCAGCGTTCAGTATCCAAGACACATGGTGCTCAAATGGAAAGACTCGAGGGAAAGATGACAGAGTTGGAGGTTTGTATGCTTTGGTCTTACCTACATAGTTAGGCTTACATTTTGCCAAGATGCACTATGATCTACCTATATGCTTTCTTGAAGCACCTAGGCTTACCAGGACATCATTCACATGGTATATCTAGCTCATGATGCTTACACTTGAATAGTGGTCTCAATATTCCATTTTTCAAATCCACTTCTAGGCCTTATTGGAGGAGCTTCAAATGGATTTGAAGAGGGCAAAGAAGGGAAAATCTCCAACCAAAAATGCAGATGGAAAACCAAAGAAAAATCAGACGCCAGAATCGTAAGCCACATCCTTTTACCTCCTCTGTAGTTTGAACAAGACTGGGAAATAGTTTAGTCTTTGTTGCTTGATCGAGCCATTATTACATGTAGTTGGTATTTCAGACTGTCGTAAGATTTTAAATCAGATTCAGAGTCTGGCTTGTGAAATATATGATTTCTGCTTCTGCCTTTGACAAGCTACAAAGTCTTTGCATCAGTCCAAATTGGTGCATTTTCTCTACTTCATCTTAGTGAGCTTTGTTATCTTATGGAAGCAATTGAATTTGAATTACCTTTTGCATGTTATAGCTCTTCAGAAGCTTAATTAAATGTACATGTAGCTGCTTGTATGTTATTATTGTGGAAGTTTTTTTGTCACTTTGTGCAAATTCTATGGTGCTCAATATTCTTGATTTGCTCGGCATTGGTATAAAACTTGTTTCAAAGATATTGCCAGAGATTCTCATTTTTTCACAAATATTGTTCCCAGTGTTTGTTCTCCTTTCTCCTAGTCGTGCGTTCCTTGAAATGTGATGGTGGTGCTGTTTTCTTTTTCGTCTTCCTTTCTTTTTCCTTAGGGTAAATTTCTTCATCAAATTTTACATGTTGACTAATGAATGCTTTCTTACCTTATAT
The DNA here is from genome assembly GCA_029204225.1 of Diphasiastrum complanatum. NCBI lineage: Eukaryota > Viridiplantae > Streptophyta > Lycopodiopsida > Lycopodiales > Lycopodiaceae > Diphasiastrum > Diphasiastrum complanatum. The sequence goes on from CM055109.1 coordinate 8,458,065, forward strand.
GGATCATATGCTTTATTTGCCTTGTGTTGATCTTCTATGTCTTTTACCGTATACTTTTAGTCAGAAAGCTCAATCTCATCTTTTGCTTTGTTATAGCTGCGACATAGATAAATTGCTTTGCCAGTCTGGTTACCTATAATACACCGCTCCATGGTGTTGACTTCCCCATCATGCATAAGAATCCTGCCCAATTTGAGACAACTTTTGAACAGATTGTTGCTCATCAAATTGTACAAAAACCAATCTCTAGAATCTATGTGATGATGTGTGTTGAGATGCTTTAGAATAAATAGAGTTGTAGTCAGCCATCTTTACCTAGTCAATCCAGATATCTCAATTTTCAATATGGCTAATGTGAGCCCTATGAGTGATTGGTGTGCCTCCCGCTGGATTTGTCTCAAATCAGTGCAAGTGATCCCATTAAACATCCCATTTATTCTAATTCTTAAGTGTAATATTTGTATCTTGTCTGTGTAAGGTCCACTATTGTTCTCAGGGAAAATGCCTTTTTGAGACCCTATTTTATTCTGATTTTGTACAAATACTTTCTATATTACAATAGATATGTATTCTGGATTTACAAATAGTCTTTTTGACATTAGGTTCCAGGCGTGGAGTGCTTGTATAAGATATAACCTATATCTTTTGGTTATATCTTATTGTCATTTCGTATATGTATGTTTACGTCATTGTTTTTATTTGAGAAAGTTCATTAGGGCCCTTTTTGGAAAAGGGCCTCTTCGTTTGTTAATAATAATTAATGTATTTACCTTGGGTTATCACATAGGGTGAGCAAGAGTTAAGGGCTAAATGCAGGTCTCATTTTCATAGACTTTTGTAGGTTTGTTGCATGGATATTAATAGGTAACTAACAGGTAAGTTACAAAATACAACTAGGATAGGGTTAAACTAGGACAACCCTATCATTGCCTTGACTGCAGTAGGACAACACTTGGACCCTAGGCATGACACCCTAATATAGGCCTAAGAACCTTATACCATGCTCATTTCAGAATAACATTGACCTCATTTGAGTAAAGGATTACAAAGTTGTACACCAGTTCATCCTAGAACTTTGACATCGTCAAGATGACGGATGATGTCGGTCAAGTATCACTTACATGTGAAATTAGAAAAGGAATATACGACAACCAAGGCTGCATGGGGTGTTAAGTTGAGCTCATATGAGATGCATTGTTGGAGATTAGAAGGTGGGAAACATATCGATCTACGGGTAAGAGGTGATTTGTACCTTGCCAATCCATCGGTAGATGTTATCCAAGTTGAGATATTGGCAAAAACAACAAACATTCATATTTTGAATATGAATAAGAGCTTACAATCATTGCACGAAATAAATAGGACATTGGTGGAGGCGGCAAATGGTTTAAAAATAGAGTTTGCCAGTTCTGTTGCAAAGATTGAAGAATTGCAATTTTCAAACACTATTCTTTAGAGGACTATATATGGATTACAACGAAAGCGTATAGAAGTTTTGACACCAGGTGGTGGTGCCAGTTAAAGATGTATGAGAGTCACAAAAGAGTTCTTGCAAAGGATGGTTGGAAATTTTTTTATTTACAGGAAAGTATATGAAGCATTTCTTGAAGTGTAAAGATTTAATGAAAATTGTGGAAAATGAAACAAATTGCAAAAGAACTAGCTGACAAGTTTAAGCCAAATCCAAATGTTAAAGAGATGGTGTACGCATGCGACCAAGGACGCGTGAGTTACAAAGGTTACAGAGCCTTAAAAGAATTTATGAAACGCTCTGACAAAACCTATTAAAATGCCATCAAATCATACCTGCTTATAGACTAGTTGAATCTGCCAAACAAGAATGCAATTCGATTTTGGTCTGTGCATTAGGAGAATTCCAGCATATACAATAACTAAGAAGAAGAAAGGACCGACCATTCGTTTTCGTTATCACCTAGTGAACGATATATTTTTAGATCTAGAAAAGGTCCAAGCGATGATGATCCGACATTATCAATTTAAAATAGATGGTAAGACAAATTCTTTTAGATTTCAGTTTTCACTTGTATGCTTCTTTTCAATGAATATGTCTTCGTATGTTTTCGTTAACAGAATTTGCTTTTGCAGATTGTGGAGGCAAACTTGTATTTGTTATTAAGTTGGATGAAGCAGAAATCGTAAAAGGTCACAAACTTGATTGTGTCACAATCATGTTCATGAACCGAGCATTGCAACAATTTCGCACAAGTGATTCGAATGAATTTAGTGTGCAATCCGAAAATCACATATGGTGAATAGCTGCATTTGAAGTTCATATGGAGACACATGAAGTGCTGAAGTGGATATTTGAACGATGTAGTATATCTAAGGCTCAGAAAGTGGCACTAATTTGCCATGGCCAAAGTTCTTTTTTGGAACTTCATATATGTGATCGTAAAATTAGATGCTCATTTTGATAAGAGCAGAAGACGTTAACCCACCATGTATCAAGTTTTTGCGTGTATGGCGGAGAATTTTCTCGTAAATGACGTTGTCATTTGCTAGTTGAAGCGATTTGAAGGAAAAAACATCTGCACAAGTTATAAAAGTAATGTTATTGTCCACTGTAAACCTCAAACAATAATATCAAGATAATATGTGCATGAGAACAATAGAGGTAAGACTTAGAATGTGACATTATGCTTCTATCAGCAATTGCCACATCCAATAGAATATCTCGACGCATGTACACGTGTTGCACTATGACAAGGTATTCTCCACATTGGTCGATCTTGAATTCGTGAATTCTCCCCGATCTTGAATTCGTGAATCCTCCTTATCCAATGGTAGTCTCTATTGTTTCGTTTCCTCTTTGCAACCCTGTGAGTTCCTTTTCCAGAGGGTTGCATGTAAACCCAATCAAAAGTTGAGAATGTCATAGGCACCCAATTCTAATTGGAGTCTTGGATGTGTGCAACAATGGAAGCTAGTTGATTCTTTGGCTTCCTTGATTGACTGGAAGCCATGATGTATGATCTAATGATAATGTTTGACAAGCAATAGAATGTGTAAGAGCTTGAGATAAGGAAAGTGAACATTAATGAACGAAAGAGACTACTTGGTGAGTATATAGAATGAGCAAGATAGACAAAGGTCATTGAGAGAGAGAGAGAGAGAGAGAGAGAGAGAGAGAGAGAGAGAGAGAGAGAGAGAGAGAGAGAGTACACTAAAAATTTGAAATGAGAACTAGGTTCATTTTGCATATGGTTGGGTAGATAGGTAAGCTACCTGATGGGGTAGTCTATATAATAGGTGTACTTATGCTTGCAAGCTAGGTATTGTGAGTCTAGTTGAAGTTAACTTCTAGGAGTAGTTATTGTTGTATGTAGGGTTAATGTTAGAAGTGTATTATGTGGGTGCACACTTGGTTTAATCTACACCATTGAATTGCCATGTCATACGGACCATCACAGTTGTCACTATCTTATTGTTTCACATGTTGTTATTAACACTAATTATAATTGGTGAACAGGCCCTTTTTGAGTTCAAAAAGGGCTCTAATGTGGTTCTGAAATAGCGTTCTAAGTTCTGCAAAACTCATGTTCTGCAACACTTGGGCTAGGGACTTTGCTTTGATGCAAGTGTAATCAGCTACCTTTGTAACCAGGAAATTAAAGGGCTCTGATTTACTCTTGATTACTCCTTGTCCTCGTGCTTTTATGTCTCACCATCTTTTGTCCCTTTTGTAGGAATGAGTGACTTTGAGCTGGAATTTGTATCTTTTATGCTTGATTCAAAACTAATTTTGCATCTTCATGTTGCATATAGTGTTTCCAAAAGCTTAACAAACTTTGAAATAAGCTTTGCATGGTCACAAAATACTAACTACCATGTGTAATCAGACAAATCTATCAATAAATTGCACTTCCTACACCTACATAAGTTTATATCTATTTTGAACCTCACTCTGTTACACTGTTACAACCAAGTTCTAGGCATCCCTGAAATCTATGCCTCTTCATTTATAAATAGGTCTTTTGGAGCTTATGTTGTAAGATTAAGCTTGTTTCCAGGCTATATTTCTTCTGTTTTCATTAGAAATCAAAGCATTATGGCAAGTGCTACTTTATAGGTTCTTCCACCTTAAGTTTTGCAAATGTTGCTATTTTTGTACTGCCTTCCAGGACTTTCAGTTGTTTTGTTATGCTTGAATGCTTTGACACTTTTATGTGAGTAGTGCATATGGCTTTGTATTTTTTAAGCTTCTTCTGGTTGCAGGTTGGAAAGAAAGATCTTTCAGGCAAACCAAAAACTGGAGAAGATGAAACTTGAATTGAAGATCAAGGATGATTTAAAGACAGTTGCTTTGGGAACTTCAAAAATAAACTACATGGACCCCAGGATTACTGTAGCCTGGTGCAAGTGTCAGGAGGTCCCCATTGAGAAGGTTTGTTGATTTGATTCAGTGACTCTTTTGGTTAAATGACACAATTTTGTCAACAACAAAGCGATTAGCTTGGTCAGAATTAATCTTTTTTGAACGAATTATGGTATGATAGAATAGGTTTGATGCATTCTTAGCTAAATGTTGATACTTTTGTTGGTTTGCATACAGATTTTTAACAAGTCTCTTCTTGCAAAATTTTCTTGGGCAATGGATGTGGAACCCGAGTTTCACTTTTAAGGTAACTCCAGGTAGCTGTAAGTTCTTTATTGTCCAGCTGATTCAGAAAAGTATGTTTGAGAAATCTGTGTGATTATGGAAGCTATGGTTGAAGGCCATGATTTTTTTGTGAGCTGGCTAGTTGATATAGATGTGGGAAATTTCTCACATTGTCTGGTGTTTCTGTGGGTTTAATACTACGAGAAGCCCCCCTTATGCAAATATAATGTACAAGCTATTGGATCTCAGATAAGCTGCTTACAACTTCCTCCGATTTGCAAGACTTGATTTCAAACTCTTTTTACACTGTAAATTGCTGGTAAATCTCCAAAGTTGAGATCTTTCATCGGACTAAAGTTAGCCAAAGGTGCTCGATGGTAGTCTGTAACATTGATGCTTCACAACCATGTCTTATTCTTGACTTACACTTATGTAAGTGAAAAGAGGATCAATAGTGTATATATAGAGCTAATGGCAATTAAAAGTTTCACATTATACGACTGACTATAACAAATTTGAAGAAGCTTTTGAGATTGCTCTTGTTTACTGTCAGAATCACATTACAATTTTTTTTTTGATCACAAAGATTGTGATATTCATATCGTTATGTTTTTCTAGACTTGAAAGCTTAAATTCAATGGAGACTTAGACAGGCATTTTCAGGGTTTGGGATGAAACAAGCTAGTGACTTTACTTATTGATGCACTCAAGGTCAGAGTTTTGCATGTGTCATTCAAAAGCATGAGATAAGGCCTGTCTCCCCACCCCCCCCTCCCCCCTTTTGTGGAAAACAAAATAAAATCTGTCCCGCATCGTTTTTTATCTTTGCAGCATAAACCGTGCTAGCCATCTTACGCTATATGAGATATCAAACCAGCATCTCAGTTTCAACGTTTGATCCTAACAAACACTCACATTTGGAACCTCTGACAATCTCTCACTTCTACTCGAATTGAGCTAGCAATAATGCCCATCTTGTAAAGCTTCACCAGAAATTAAGGACATTGCCTCAAAACTAAAAATCTTTGCATGGCGCAACATAAGACCTCAGAGCCACTCTAGGGCTTTACAACTTGCAACAAACTATGCATTATGAAAACGCCTTGTACCTACGGTGAGTGACACAGCCTTGCATGTCTCCTTGCCTGAGCATGCACAAACTCTTCTCCAATGGCTTCCTTGCACGAGCAACCACAGTCACTTATCCAATGGTGTCCTTGCATGCACGCTTTTCATATTGACTCACTATTTTTGTTCTTCTAGTCGTAAGCCCTAACCCTAACTTTTTTTAATGAAAGCTGTTGTTACGAGCTTGTTTCAGGAATGATTGGTTAAGTTGAAAGATGGGTTGGTTGATAGTGCAACCTGGGAAAGAGTAAGTAACCTTCGAAAGTTGTTCCCAAACTTTCTCTAAGGGGACGAAGACTTCTCTTAGGGGGAAGGAGTGTTATGAGCTTGTGACATTCCTAGAGTTAGGAGCAATACATGGCAAGACAATGTTAATGGGGGTATGCATAGGGACCCAACTTAGGGGTAGACACCCAGGGGGCCCATATACTTGCAAGAATAAGCCTAATTTGAGGATAGGGGCCCGACAGTGGATAAGGCCCCAAGTTAGGTAGTTATATGCACACGATACTTGGGTGTCTAGTGACATTTACTGCGCTGTCAGAACACTTGGCACCATGCATGCCATCAGCCTACATTGGGTTCAGGGAGTTCATCTCTACATAGAGGGATACATGGCTGGGTGGAGAATCCTTCAGTTGCCCTGCTATTGCTCCTGGTTGTAGCACTGGTATTAGAGCTTAGCTATTAGATCAATACTCTACGCTGTTTATCAATGAATTCTTTTCTATCAACAAGTTCTTAGATCTGAATTTTCAGCACCCAGTAGGTCTGATTTTTCAATGTGCTAGAGGCCTGAAAGTTTAGTGTATATTGTGTTGGTTTCAGCCCACTGCAAGGTCTGATTTTCAGCACACAGTAGAACTGAAAATCCAGTGCACCCTCGGATAGCTTTAGCACCCTCCAGGATCAGAATTTTGGTGAGTACTGGATCTGATTTTTTGGAACTACTGGAGCCTTCTTTCAGTGCACTGTAGGAAGGAAGGGTCAGTGCAATTTGGCAAGAGGATTGGGCGCCTTCAGAGGAGCTGAATTTCAGCGCATCTACCTCCGGATTCAGCACACATTTGGGGCTTCAAGTTGGTGGATTTCAGCGCTGCAGAACCAGCGCATTTTCTGCTAGTTCCAGCACATTTGAATCTGAGAAATTTGGTGGGTGGTTTTGCCGTGGTAGCAAGGCTGATTCTATGGCAATTTTGGGCTGCAAAAATCAGAGCTCAGTACCTCCCCATTCAAGTTAATTTTGTTGCAACTCGATCATAGTTTGTAGATGGAGTCTGAGCTTGTCCGATGAAGGTCTGATATTTCAACAGCGAGTATTTTGGAAGAGTTTTGACAAGTGCATGTAGTGCATGACCACATAAGCTTATGCATGGTCTGAGAATTGGTTTTTGAAGCGAGTTAGAGTCAAAATCCAGCCTTTTCCAATCTGAGTTTGAGAATAGTTGAAGTGAGCTAGCCACCCTGTTTCACTGAAGCTCAAATCCCTTGGGTTGTTTAGAGTCCTAAGTCAGTTAGGAGTAGAGTACTTATCTCCTAACCCACAGTTTCTGAGTTAAGTTCAATTCTGAATTATTGACCGTTATGGCCAGCAACGATGATTGAAGTGTTGGATCTGAATTATTGGCCGCTTAGGCTTTTTCTGAAGTGGGCCATGGCATTTCTCAGAGAGACGAGGGAAAGGTGACGGAAGCATTCGATGAATGGCTCTGGGTATGGCTGACAATTTCTCTGTGTCAAAAGAAGAATATATGAAATCAGTCAAGCAAGTAATTCAATTTCAGAATAACCAAGAAGAGTTACTAGATAGTTTACTAGCAACTTGTGTCAATGCAGGAAGGAAAACAGACTTGCCTACTCCTGCACCATTATTCTTCCTCCTTCCATACGAAGGTGGTCGGAAGGAGGTTCAAACCCAAACCGTGTTTGATGGTGAACCTACTTCGCCAATATACGAAAGGTAAGGGCCCCCCTGGCCGCCCATCTCTTTCCCTTTTTATTATGAAAAAGAGAAAAGATTAAATCCAGCCGACAACCTACGGCTACCTTGTTACGACTTTACCTCAGCAGTCAATGACCTCACTGTGATATCCGCCTATAAGACCACTCGGGGTTAGGCGTACGAAGACTTGCCGGGAGACCCTGTGGATGTAGACCTTTCCACAACGAGGTACATACTCGCCTAGTTCAAAGATCTTCATCCACTGACGTTCAATGAGAAAGAAAGACACAAATATACAGATGTCCGATGATCAATATCATGTGAAGTTTAAATATCAATTGCTTCTTGTTTAAAATTTTTTGTGAGAGGGGAGTCACGATTACTTTTCTAGGTGGGGCTAAAAACATGGTTTGGTGGTACAACATGGACTTTCAAGGACACTACTTGTTTTGGGTAGAAATGCACTTATGTATTATTATACACTATTTTCAACTAATACTTTTGAGTTGCCATAACTTTTGAACCGACACCGAACTCTGAAATTGGGCTTACCACTAAAAGTTATGTCATTATAATGTGCACTCAAAAAAATTATAATTAATAAAATTCTCATACCTTTGACTTGCCATAACTTTTTAACCATAGCTCGGAAGTATGTCATTAACATATCATTGGAAAGCGCTCGTTGAGCACTTTTTAATGCACCAAACTCCGGTGAACTTGTCACTAAAAAGTTGTCATTTTTAATGTGGACTCAAAAAATTATGAGTAATAAAATCCCCAAAAAGTGAGATGTACTACGAAAAGGTACAATGAAAAATGAGTTCTCTTTTTTTAACACCAAACCATGCTTTTAGCCGTGGGACAAGTGGGCTTGTCCCTCACCACTTTACATTCCCGTTGTGAAATTAGCTCTCTTGTTTGGTTTATGCGCCAGCTTTGAACAGACTTAGGTGTTGTTTAAATTATGGATGGTTGTCAACATAGACTTTTACCTCGGTTTGGTAACTTTCAAGAAGCACAACTCCACAACTTGTAAGACCAATTACATTTGATTTATATGTGTATAGAAGCTTGCCACAACCTTCAAATAGAAGCTTGTCAATTGACTCTTTAAATGTAGCATATAATTCTAAATTATGGAAACATTCTTTCTAATCTGTTGTTCACAAAATTCCCAGTGTTAATTGTTCTCAACTACAACTTCATCTTAAAAATGTCCAAAACTAGCTCATGTGATTTTCTTGTTGCTCCATAGCAAGAGGAAGTATGTGCCCATATAAAAAATGTAGTCTTTTTATTCCATATGAAATGGCACTTTTTTAAAATAAAATGTACATCAATGATTTCAATAATAGATCTTATAAAGAACCATCCAATACACTTTGACACAACTCCATATTCAAAAAGTGTTTTATAATGATGATGTAAAAGTTGCCAACTAAATATTTGCAAGGTTATTATTACAATTCTCAAGGACAGGGGACATAAAACTCACCACCCAATTGTAGAATACAAGATTGCATACATTGCACTAACATCATTGATCTAACCTAACCACTTGGCAATAGCTATGACCACTCATGAAGATATAGTCCATCCCACTCACTATGGAGATGCGTAGTATGGAATATTATCAAGAGATTTCATTGACTCAATGACATAATAGACTTGATTGCCTCTATTGATGGCCTCAATACCAATTACGTACTACAACATTGCTACAACACGCAACCCAAGGCTTTGGGTGCTTGTTTGTTGTGCAATTGCTCCCACTTGGATAACAAATATTTGATACAAGTTGCATACACATTGCTTATTACAAATAGAAGGGTTACCATTTTCTTTAGGTAATTTACAATCACCTGAATAACATTTAGACATTGGAAGAACAATGAATTTTTTTGTGGAAATGCTTTCTTGCTTAGGAATTTTAGTGGATATCGTTTTTGACTCTCCATGTTATCAAGTAGACATTGTTTACAAAAGAGAACCTAGTTCTTCAGGTGAACTTTGGAGAATCATGACATCTATACATGAGTTGGTGTCTAAACTTGTCATTCTTTGACGCACCTTACCATCATGGAACATTTACTCATTATGGGTAGAATATTGATTTACTACCTTATTCCTATTGTGGGCAATTCCTAGTAACATGACACCATCATTTGAGTGTTGGTGTATTGTGTAAACTTTTCTTGCTATACTTGACCAACATGAGTGTATGTCTTCAAAGCCCTTTGAGAGATTGTTGAAAAGGAAAGTGTATTTTCATCATTGCCTACTAATGGCATCCTCCATTTGATTGATAGACCCTTTACCGATAATACATCTCATAGTCAAAATCTATCATCCCTTAGACCAAAAATATTAAGATGACACAAAGTGCTCAAGGAACTAATGCTTGGTACATACTAGTTTTGGGCAGGTATTGAAATTTTCGATGGAATCGGATAGTGGTATTACATTGTTTTTTTAAAGAATGATATCGACTAGGTATGAAATTAAGTCCGTTTACAAATTGATGACTAGTATCAATCAGGTTAGGTATGGCCAGAGTGACCAGGGTATAAGTATATAATTTTTTTCAAAAAGCGCACGATTTTTCAAGGGTAGGGTGCATTTAAAGGAAAGCATGAGTTTTTTAAATGCAATATGCATATGATTTAAAGGGCCAATTCTTGGTTGCTGCCCAAGAGTGTATTTGGGGCACCATGAATAGAATATGTTACACATGTAAATTTTTGATATCAAGAAAAATGGACATTGTATCGCATCAATTTTGCCCCTAATCCGGGTATCAATAGGAGCATTGATTGGAATAAAACTAGCCCTAGTTGGGTATCGACCCTAGTAGTATCAACGAGTCATATACCAACCGACTCGACTCTTTGATACCCAAGTTTACTAATCAGGTACCTATTTGCTCGCCCATCAATGGTCATTATCACAATTTTATTTCAGTAGAACAATGTTTTCAAGATTTAAAGGAGTCGATCACACTATTATCTTCCTTTTCTTGAGTGATGTACTTCAGGTGTACATACTCAAGCTTTGGCGTTGAAATGCCAATGCCACTCCAATTGTGAGATTTCAACATATGAGTTGCTAGGATCAGTAATTTGAATGAGTGGTGGGGCGTAAATGGTTAGGTCATTGAGATTTTTTGAAAGTCTCATCTAATTTGTCGAGTGCAGACATTGTGCAAGTAAATCATTTGTGAGCTCAATGACTTGCAAAAGGAATGGGAAAAAATGGGGGTGCATCACAATCTTTCAAAAAATAATATAACATCAACTCACCAACATTGTATCTAGTGGAATGGTGGGGTGACAGTATGTAACAAAACAATGTGGTCCTATATTTGAAACATACCTTATTTTAGAGGTATAAATGCAAAACTTAATTGATTGCTTTAGTTCTATAACATTAAAAGTGTTGTGATACAATGAATTGAATTGCAATGCTTGAATTTATTGTTCAAAGTTTTTCATAATTGTCATTTCTTGAAAATGTGAGTGCCTACTAGATATGAGAGACATCGTTTTTAATGTCCTTATTTTCGAGAGAGATTGGTTTTTCTCTCAAAAGAAATTTGGACAAGTGGATGTGCATTTCTCGATTTTTGACTAGCATTACTTTTTTGAAATATCTTTTTCTTGGCTATGCTTTTCATAGAAGAATTGTTTCATACATGAAGAAGGTTTTGATCGCCTAAAACATACATAAGAACAAAACAATGAGTAGCAAACAATGTATATTCATAAAAAGTTCTCTAAAAAATGCGGTTTTTGAAGAAAGTGTAATGAAAGCCTCAAAACTATAGTCAACAATATATGGCAAATTTTCCATGACAAATAATGGTCTACATTATCATGTCAATTGTTGCATGCATTTGATGGCTCCATGTAGTCATCATCAACGTAGATGCACTTGCCATGTGACCTATTTTAAAGCCTTTACATAAGATGGGAAACATTTATAATCGTCTCGCATTTAATTAAAAAATACTTATTTTTTTAAAACATGCAACTCAAAAGTTTTTTTTCACCAAAAACACAAAATATCTTGAAACGGAAAATGGTGGAGAGACTTGTTTTTTGCTTTCTCTTAAAAAAAAATTTCTATGGAATTACCTAAATTTACAATTCACTTAAGATTTGGAAGAATAATAATGGTTGGTACCACCTTCAGTAGTTGTTACTAGTTTTGATGGATAGTAATGGTTGGCCCTACTCAAAGGCCAATATATACTCATTATCGTTCGTGGTTTTTAGATCCAATTTTGCGATTCCATTTTGTGTTTCATTCATGTGGATTATCACATTCCATTGTTGCAATTGCAAGAATGAATGCATCAATACGTATGGATCAACAGGTTGAATTAATCTTGATCATTCCCAATGAGGATGGACGTATTGCCGACATTACACGGTTGAATGTGGACAACAAGTTTGCCAATCAATCTAAATTGTCAATCATGCAATGGATACAAATTTTTTTTGTGGTAAGCAAGTTGTGAAAGATCATCGAAGTTTGTGGAGCTTCAAGACCATTGAATGAAATACCAAAAAGATATAATGGAGATTTGCAACTCGCTATCGTCAAACATTAGAGGGATGGAAGGCATGCAAAGAGCATTTGATTGTCACAACTAGGTTTGCTACTAAAGTTCCACAATGAGCACTTCCCAGGGGTGGTTTGATTATCTACCTGCGGAGGTGGATTTGAGTGTCGTAATGTCAATTGCAGCTACTTATTGTCATTTGGAAAAAAGAAAAAAGATTGATGATAAGATATCCAATGAGAGTTAATGTTGGTAGCATGAGGTGTCAACATTGTAGTCATCCACCTTGTTGTGTGAGACATTGTGCAGCTAAGACTTAGTACTGTATTCCAAATGACATGAGATACACTAGATTGGCCATACACTTGAGTTTCCAAAATCATGAGTTTGGTGATGCAGAATCATACGTCAACTTAGAAAAAGTAGAAGATTTGGTGATGAAGAAGGCCTCTCAAAATATAATACACAAACCAAAGAGAATACAAAAAGATTTGGATAAGGAGTTAATCTCAAACCACTTGCTAGCAACATCATCTACATCAACACTCCTATTATGCTTAGATGGTATGATTGTCATGGTTGCTCTTTATGTTAATGACTTGCTTACTAATAAACAAGAAATGATCTATATGATCAAGAAAGATTCATGAATTAGTTCGAGATGATAGACCTTAACCTGATGCACTATTGTCTTGGAGTGAAGGTGTGCCAAAAAGGACATGAGGGTGGGACTAACACATGTCAAGTATAACAAAGAGTTGCTGCATAGGTTCAGACTACAAGATTGCAAGCCAGTGAACACTCCTATTGAGCCAGGTAAAAGGCTTTCTAAGTTTGATGAGTCACAACCATTTGATACTATGTTGTATAGGCAATTAGTAGGGAGTTTAATTTACCTTACCATGACTAGACCATATATAAGCTATGTTGTTGGTATTGTAATTCAGTTTATGGCAGCACCTACTGAAGTACATTGGAAGGCTGCCTAGCATATTCTATGATACGTCACTTCTGACTATGGGCTAGTGTACAAGAGCCAAGAAGGTTTACCTGAGATCTATGGCTATGTGAATGTGAATTGGAGAGGTGATTATGACGATTATAGATTGACCACATGGTATGTATTTCAACTTTGAGGTAGTTGCTTTTCTTGGTCTAGTAAGAAGAAAAGTACAATTGCTTTGTCCACAACAGAAGCAGAGTATAAGGCTTTATGTAGTGCGGCACATGAAGCTATATGGTTGAGACGAATATTGAATGAGATTGACATGAAGCAAGAAAATTCTGCAACTATGCATATTAACAGTTAGAGTGGCATTCAGCTGGCAAAAAATTTGGTGTTTTACGCAAGAACCAAATACATTGAGATTCATTATCATTTTATATGTGAAAGGTTGTTGAGTAAAAAAATAAATGTTGTTCATTGTAGCACAAATGAACAACTAGCTGATATCCTCACTAAGCCACTCATTAGAGAAAAGTTTGATAAATTTAGATGGAAACTTTCTATACTTAAAGGTTATTGACTTTGATGCTATGTATATGAGAGAATGAAAAAATAGATTCTACTTTTAGAGAGAGAAAGTTAGAATGAAAGTAGAATTATTGAGCTACTATATTGTGGGTCCAGTCAGTGGAGTAGGACCAGTTGGCCTTGCCACGAGGCAAGTCGATGGGATACACATTCCCTCAACGACAACCTGGGCCATGCATGAGTTACCAAAGTAAAAAATAAATGTACGGTGTTTTTGGTTTTGAGAAATACAGTTGCTATGCGAACTTGGTGTAGGAATGTGCTTTATGTGTGTAATGATCTATGATCCTATTTTTTAAGCAAATTTTAACTCTATCAACTGATGTATTATTTGAGCTCATAGAAAAAGAATGGAATCTCAAATCAAATGGAGATATAGAATGCAGAATCAAAATCTCATCAATATGCTTTTGTTATCAGATTGAAAAGCAAATGGTTAGTTTTTGCTTCAATTACCAAAGATGAGAAAAGATAAAAGAAAAACGGGTGCCGCTTGATCAAGACCTTGAAGAAAATGGACACTTAGAGCAAAAACATATTGATATTATGTACAATGATGCTCTTCTGACAAATATTGAGGTAGAAGAAGATTGGAGCCTGAACAACGTAAGGTAGGAATTGATATTCCTGTAATATGATATACCCCACAGTAGTTCATATTTATTTGCAATGGCAAATTAGTAAGCATCTATAAATTTTCTCTTATTGATTCTATTAGCACAAACGCTATTCATAACACATTTCGCATTCATACCCAAGTATTCTTTTAAAATGCAATAATTCTTGAATTATTTTTTTGCATGTATGAAAAAGTGATATCAAAGGCAAGGATATTGGCAAAACTGTACATATAGTGAAGGAATAATGAAAATCGATCACCATAGAATGAGAAGTCTAACATCAACATTGAGATAACAAGAAAAGCAAAAGCAAGATTTTTTTTTAACCGTTTTAGAAACCAAGAACAAATTATTTTTTGAAAGACAAAATTTCAATGTAATAAATCATATTTCTATCAATTAAATCCCAGAGATGGAGTATGTATTTGTATTGACAAGTGTATGATTATATCAACATTTTTGATCAAAATATCTACATATATTTTGCTGCCATAAAAACTATGTAAGTAGAAATTATATTCAACAATTTTCTCTTTTTCTTTTTTTGATGTAGGAGAAGCATGTGATAAAACTACTTGCTCATATCCTTGCTCTCTCTGAGGGGCTTCACGATCTTGTAGACCACAATCTCTTTTCCACTTATTTGTCCTTCCTCTACACCACACTCTTTTCTCTGTATATGATAATTTTCGCATCTTGGGCAACCTGAATTGCAGTTAGAGCATGAGTAGCTTTTTCACTTTTTGACATTAGAAACAAATTTCTTGATGAATTTTTGTCATAATCTGTACACTTCATCATGGTTGTATTGATTAAGAGTGAACTGTCATTATAAACATAGTGCTAAACAATAAAAAAAATTACATAATCCAATGAAATGATTGAAAATAATTATCTTATCTATATCAATTGCTTGTTGCATGTTGTACCATTCAAAAAATAATTTGATATTGCATGATACAAACCAGACACAACTAAAGGAGTCATTCTGCTATACACACTTCAAGGAAGGAAAGCAGACAATCATTAATATAATAGATACAATGTTCTTAAATAGAAGATTAATCAATATGTAGACAAGCTAGTAGGATTAAGAAAATGTTTACCTCAAATGATTTGATTTCTTTCACAACAGACATGGCTGATATTTTCTTGATAGCTTTTGGAAGAAGGCTATCAAACTCTAGATGAGTAAATGAAACAGAATTCACTTTAACACACAAAAGTTTGAGACTCCTTCTTTATTGACTCTGATGGACCAAGAGTTTCTATCTTTCAAAGCCTTAGCATTTTTCCTTAGTTTTTCCTTTGCTGTCTTTTCGCAATTGTGCAATTTGAACTAGGTTTCGCACAGTCTGCATTTTTGGGTCATGAAGAAAAGTCATTCCTAGGTCTAAAACACTTAGAAAATAATTCTGAGAACTTTTCCCGACAATGTCGTATTTTTTGCATTTTCGCGAAAAATGAGACACTGCCCCTAAAATGTCTTGGAAAGGTTTAGACCCTTAGAAAAAGAGACACTTACCCTTAGAAAAGAGACATTTGCCTTGGAACTGATTTTTATCCTAAAGTCTGCTTTTTCGCACTTCGGCTTTTTCGCCCTTCGAAAAAAGTGATACCTGCCTTTAGTGCCCTTAGAAAAGATTTTTGCCATACTGTCGCATTTTTCGCCTCTCGAAAAAAGTGTGACTCTCTTTAAGATGCCTTAAAATCATTTTCAGACCGACTTTTGCGTTTTTCTCCTTTTTCTCCTTCTTCGAAAAAAAGCGAAGGTGTCCTCAAAAACAAAATGTGAACTACCTCTAAAAACTTAAAAGGGTCTTTAAGCAAAGCAAAGGCTTGCAGCGTGAAGGCACAACGCAACGGGCAGAAGGCGGTGGATGATTCAAAGAGAGGACAACGACAAAAAATTGGAATTAGTTTCTCTTAAGACTAATGCATTTCTTTTGATTAGATCTTCTAACTTAATCAAACCCCTGGATTGATCACATAAAGAGATCAACGAAGGATGCAGAGTATGCAAAAGACACACACAGTCATGGACATAATACATGCAGATAGTCTGAGATAGCTCTAGAGTGAGTTTACAGATTAGCAGTAGCTAGTCATACTATTCGCAAAAAGAGAACATCTCTCTAGCACCAACGCGTTGATCTGGGAAACAAACAATGCTCGAGAATTGTATTGTAGATGCAGTTCGGATATCGAAGTCATTTTCTCAATGTTCTGTTCAATGATGTGTATGATCTGTAATACTTGAATGCATGCTATCAGTAGATAAATTTTCGCTGTTGTTTTATTCAACATTCTCTGCTGTTTACAAGTTTGAATTTTATAACAGATCTGCAAAAGCGATCTGGGGCTTGGAAGAGAATTAGACCGTAGTCAGTAGCAATAGTTACTCCTGCCAAGTCGACTCTATTTGGCCTTCATCGTGAATTGATTTCACTTCGTTTTTCGTTTCGCTTCGCGATCCTTTCGCATCGCATCAGTGGTATCAGAGCCATGGTTCTTCATCATCAAAACCCTATCTGATTGCTTCAAGTTATGACATCCATTACCAGTATTCAATCTAAGATCTGCACGATCCTTGACTCAAACCTCCTAGCATGGAAGGTGAAGACTTCTCTCATATTGAAAGGAGAAAGTCTATGGCCCTGGGTTGATGGCACAAGAGAGATGCCCACAACCACCGACAAAGAGCTACTGGAATGGAGAGAGAAGAACGACAAGGCAGTAGCCGTCCTATCTTCCTCCATCGAAGACAACTTGACACTTGATCTAGTCACACTCTCCAAAGCAAGGGAAATGTGGGATACTTTGCTGACCAGATTTCAAACGAAATCACGAAGCCAAATTATGCTTCTTGAAGATCAGTTGACCAATCTCAGATGGGACGATAAAGACCTCACTTTCTTCATCAGAAGAATGAAGGACCTGTTCCTCTCGCTACACAATTTTGGAACGGAGAATGCAGTCTCAGCCAAGAAGCAGCGCACATACCTGCTGCGAACTCTACCAAGATCGTTTCAAACGACCCGAACACTACTTGCTAAAGATCCACAGATGACTCTTGAGAAGGCTGTAATTGAAATCAGAGAAGAGGTGAAGCCCGCAAATACCTTGATGACAAGAATAGCTCTGATTAACTCTCTACAGCAACAAAGAGAAGCATAAGAAAAATTTCAAGCCTAAGAGGGAGTTAGACCAAAGACAAGATAAGGCAGCAGTCAGAGGGAGTGAAAAAAAGCAAGTGGAAGAACAGAAATAAATCGAGACAACAGAATGGTGAGAAGAAGACCTGTACCAGATGCACACGAGAAGGCCACACTGTTGATAAGTGTTGGCTCAACCCAAAGATAGAGTGCATCCATTGTCACAAGAAGGGTCACGCGGCCATTGACTACAACCAAAATCCCAGAAACAAGAAAGCTTAGAGCAGACAGAAGAGTGACAATAGCTCATCCTACATGGAGGAATCAGAGACCTCCAAGATGGTCGAAGATAGAGCCAACAACGGCAAGAACCCAACAACTTACTTGTGTGCTGATGTCTGTGCGACATCAACTTTAGACACGCAAGAGATAATTATTGATTCAGGTGCAATATCACACTTCATGGCAACGAGGCACATGATCACTGATTATCAAGAATCAAAGTCTTCCAGATACATAATCTTGGGAGATGGTTTCAGACACAAAGTCAACGAAACTGGAGCGTTGTGGTTAAGCACCAAATCAAGAGACAAAAGGCTCGATGACAGTCTCTACGTGCCCACTCTTCAGAAGGACCTACTATCTATTGCTAAGATTGTAGATGCAGAACTAAGAGTCACATTTGAAGGTGATACCTGCGAAGTGGTTGAAACTGCAACCACTTAGCTTGTCATGACAAGAAAGCAAAAGGGGTACCTGTATCACCTCAGGATCCGAGTACCTTCTGAGCAAGCTCACCAGATCAACGAATTGATGAATATTACATGGCACAGGAGGTTGTATCACATGAATACAGTTGCTCTATACAACACTAATCAAAGCGGAGCTTTTATTGGCGTTAACATCAAAGATGCAGCATGCTTGAAGTCCTGCAACAAAGAATCCAATGTTTCATTCCAGAACGAAACACATTGCTATCAGATATCATCTGATAAGAGATCTAGTTGAGAAAGACAAGCTGAGGACTGAGTTCATTCCAACGAAGCAAATGGTGGCTGATATCTTCACGAAGCCTCTTGACAAGGCAATTTTTGAGAAGCAGCGTACAAGCCTAGGAATCTGAAAAATATCAGCTTTGAGAGGGAGCTGAAGAACCCAAAACTTTTATTTTTCAAAGCCTTAGCATTTTTTTTTTGTTGTCTTTTTTTAACTGTGCATTTTGAACTAGGTTTCGCACAGAGTGTGCATTTTTGGGTCATGAAGAAAATTCATCTCTAGGTCTACAACACCTAGAAAATAATTTTGAAAACTTTTCCCGACACTGTCGCATTTTTTGCATTTTTGCAAAAAAAGAGATAGTCCCGAAAATGTCTTGGAAAGGTTTAGACCCTTAGAAAAAGAAACACTTACCCTTAGGAAAGCCACGTTTGCCTTAGAACTGATTTTTACCCTAAAATCGACTTTTTCGCACTTAACACTGTTTTAGTAATTTCGAGACAGTCCCAAGTCCCATTCTTTTCTTTTATGAGATCTTATGCTCAAAATTAAGTTCAATCGCACAAACTTGAAAAAGACCTATGCTCGAACTTAAGTTTGAGCACATGCTCCTTTGCTTGAACTTAAGTTCGAGCACACAAGCATGTACTAGAGAGGATAGAGAGAAAAATTTATTCGTTCCAAAATCAAGAAATTCTCCCAATATTACTTAAACAGAGTTGCTTCGGCTGTTTTGTCCTTCGGAGAAAGGGACACTTGCCTTTAGAAAAAGGGGCACTGCCATTAGAAAAGATTTCTGCCATACTGTCGTATTTTTTGTCTTTCGGAAAAAAGCGACACTGACTTTAAAATGCCTTAAAATCATTTTCAGACCTACCTTTGCATTTTTCTCGTTTTTCTCCTTTTTCGGAAGAAAGCGAAGGTGCCCTTGAAAAGCAAAGGTGTACTCAAAAACAAAAGGCGACACTGTCCTTAAAAACTTAAAAGGGTCTTTAAGCAAAGCGAAGGCCTGCAGCATGAAGGCACAAGCGCAACGGTTAGAAGGCGGCAGATGATTCACAAAGGACAACAATAGAAAACTGGAATCAGTTTCGGTTAAGGCTAATGCATTTCTTTTGATCTTCTAACTTAATCAGTCCCCTGGATTGATCACATAAAGAGATCAACAAAGGATGCAAAGTATGCAGAAGACACACACAGTCACGGACAGAATACATGCAGACAGTCTGAGATAGCTCTAGAGCGAGTTTACAGATTAGCAATAGCTAGTCATACTATTCGCGAGAAGAGAGCATCTCTCTAGCACCAACGCGCTGATATGGGAAACAGACAATGTTCGAGAATTGTATTGTAAATTCAGTTCAGATATAGAAGTCATTTTCTCAATGTTCTATTCAGTGATGTGTATGATCTGTAATACTTGAATGCATGCTATCAGTTGATAAATTTCTGCTGTTGTTTTATTCAACATTATCTGTTGTTTACAAGCTTGAATTTTATAACAGATCTGCAGTAGCGATGTGGGGCTTGGAAGAGAATTAGACCGCAGTCAGTAGCAGTAGCTAATCCTGCCAAGTTGGCTCTATCTGGCCTTCATCGCGAATTGATTTTGCTTCATTTTTTGTTTTGTTTTGATTCGATTTGCTTCGCGATCCTTTCACATCGCATCAAGAGTCATAACATAAGCAAAAAAATTATTCACAATAAGAAGTATCATTTTTGAAAAAAAATATAGCTTACTTGTTTTCATACTGTAGCAAATGGAAGAAAATTGGGCTGCACTCTATAAAATTCTACTGTTTATGAAAACCAACTTCGTTTGCATTCATTGCACTCAAAAAGTAGGGACTAACACAAAAGACATCTTGCATAGAATCACGACTTATAGAATTTTATAGGAATGTTTCTTCGACATCAACAATCTCATGAGATACCTCTGCAACTTTATTCTTTAGATCCTCACAAAATTTTGATTCCTACTTGAAAGTTCTACAAGAACCTGGAATATTGAAATCAAAAAAATTATCTAAGTGATCTATTTTTTTTTAATATCTAGAAATGATTTGTATTGATCATTTTGAACAGAATAAAAAATATTTCTTTCAGATCACATCATACACGTAGAAGTATATCTTTTACATTTTTTTATTAGGACCTATCTACAATATATACAGATTTGCTTGCTAATTCAATTAACTCCTCTTGAGTCATGGTTTGGTGGGGAGATAACAACTGAAGAGGATGAAGAGAAGGAGGAGGTGCAGTAGAAGAAGAAGGAGCGTAAGAGACAAAAGGAGGACGAATAACAAAAAGAAGGGGAGGAGGAAGTTTTGGATTATTGTCAGACGAATCAAGTGGTGGGCTCTTGCGATTGGGGAGAAGCGTCCTCGTCAGTCGTAGACAAGTCAGAAGAAGAATGATAACTCTTGGACGCTTAGGAGGGAGAGGACATGCTTTCAATGTACCCTGACATGATTTCAATGTGGTTGGCATGTTGGTCTTATCCAAAGGAAGGCCTTGGGAGGTGCTAGCATTAACACTGTGAAGATTTGAGTAATGCTTTTTCAGACACTTTAGGATCACAAAATCTATTGGCATGATTGTGACTCTCTAGTCATGCACAACCAAAAGATAGTATTCAGCAAAAAACTGTGAAAGGTAGTCCTCCACAACCCCGTGAATAGCTTACATGGCAATCTTTGTAAATTTGACTAGTTGACCTAGATTCAAGGTCACATCACGAACACATCTAGAATCAGACAAATAAAGTTTAGTAGACTGTAATCTCTTGATCTTAGTATTTTTAGCAAATTGAAACTTGTTGAGAGTTCTAAGAGGGTTCTTTGTGGACATAATATGTGTTTTTGGTGAGGGTTCTATTTTTTGAAAGCATTTTTTACAAATCACATTCAACCATTGTAGGACTAAGTTTTCTTGGAATCAATCCTTGCAAAATCATCTATGAACTAATTTCACTATGAAAAAGTTTTAACAAGATTGGCAAGGTCTTAATCGAAGATTATGAAGCTGTGCAAAGATTCCAAACGAACCTAAACTTTTAAGATAACTAACTCTCGTATGTCAACCCTCATAGTTTTCAGTTAACTTTTAAAAGGGTGTTATGGAGTTGTGCAAAAGTAATAACATTTGGATGCCATTGCCCTCACACTTATTAGCCTAAATATATAGTGGTTTAGTGGGAGGACACACTAAACATCCAATAGGAATCAAACATATTTTGAAATCCATTTATCCAAAGAACTAGAAATACAATTTCAGCAATAACTTTGTTGTTGTTTGGCCAAATCCAAAACGTTAGTACCTCAAAACATTTAAGAAAAAAGTCCACAATTTCATTGAATAAAATAATTAAAAGAAATTGGTAAAAAAATAGGGCCAAATAGAGAGTGAAAACACCAAGATTACTTCACAAACCAATGTTTCTCATCATTAGGTTCACCATGGATCCATCATGGATCAAGTACATAATCACTATAATCTCTCTCTAAGCTACATCCAGCACGTGTGGGACAACTCATTGTACTCATTTACATCCACTTTGGATAAGATCTATCAAGTTTGCCACATCATCCATGTGGAAAAAGTACAAAAAGGACCAAGAGTGGATCCTAATCTGATCCTCAAGAGGGATTGGCTGTCAGATTACTTGATTAATCAATCTACTTGAGATTAAGATCAATCTAGATGAATTCTAGATACAAAATTCTAACAAGAACAATCATTAATTGAAGGTAGGTGTGCTTTTTGGTTTCACACATGTGAAACACTGTCTAAGTACAAACTCCAACCTGCAAATCAAGTACACATTGATAGAACCTCAAAACAATCAAAACAAATGTAGACAAATGGAGAGAGTCACTCAAAATTGCTTCCAAAACCAAGATTGGTGTCTCAGATTGATTATGGCCAGATAAGCCTCTATATATACACTTTTGGAGATCGAGGTACTGATTATGCATCAGATCTCACACGTGTGAGGATGCCTTGTCACCATCATGCAATTTGGCACTTGGATCAAAACTTTCCATTTTGGGCATTTTTGGTCTATTTTCCTACTATATGGAGATCTTCATGGAAATCTTCTAGAAGCAAAAACTCGCCTACTTCAGCTATTTCCACACGTGTGAGCTGTCCTCTACACATGGGATGTGACACCTATTCAAAATATTTGGCTCATGCAATCATTAGATTGGTGTCATGTGTCATATCTCTAGAAAACTAGTTTTTGGCCATTTTAGCCATTAGAACTTGAATTAAATCATATCTACAACATATATGATTATGGTACATGAAAAGTACACTAGTTTCACATGTGGGAACAAGCTCCACACATGTGTATCTATCCTATATACAAGATTTTTGGCCTCTTGCATTTTTCACACTCCTCAAAAATCTAGTTTGGTAAATCTAGCATAGATCTATCTAGAACTCCAAGAGCCAATCTTAATTTTATAAATGGATCTTTAGGCAATGCCTTGGTGATTATATCATCAATGCAATCTGATGATGAAACATGAATAAGCTTCATCTCCTTTGCTTGCACTTTCTCCCTCACGAAATGATGTGCAATCTTGATGTGCTTTGTTCGAGCATAGAAGACTGGATTGTTTTCAAGTTGTTGAGCTGATTGATTATCACAATATATGCATGGATTGTCTTCATCCTTGATCACATGTAGCTCCTCCAAAAGCCTTTTAAGACAAAGAACCTCCTTTGTTATTGTTGTCATAGCTTTATATTCGGATTCTGTTGATGAAAGAGAGATGGTATCTTGCTTTATGTAGCAAATGCAATATATGCTATAAGCTTTCTTACTTTCACTATAACCAACAAATATGCCTTTGAAAGAAGTGTCATCTTCCCTTTTCCTTGTTTCTAAAGGAATATGTACGTAACAAGTACATCCAAAAATTTTCAAATCACTAAGATTTGGCTTTTTGCCAAACAATGTTTCAAAAGGTGTAAGTCCTTTAATGGCACTATTAGTCATTCTATTACAAAGAAAGTTTGCACATTAAATAGCTTTTCCCCAAAATGAAATAGGAAGAGATGCATCTAATCTCATAGCTTTAGCACACTCACATAGTGTCCTATTCTTTCTCTCAGCTACTCCATTTTGTTGTGGAGTATATGTACAAGTAAACTCTCTCTTTATGCCATTAGTTTCACAAAACTCTTTCATCCTATTGGAGATGTACTCCCCTCCATTATCACTTCTTAATACTTTCAAGCTAGTATTAAGTTGCTTTTCCACAAGAGTTTTGAACTTTACAAAGGACTCAAAAACTTCACTTTTCTTAGACAAGAGATAAACCCAAGAGTATCTTGATTTATCATCAATAAAAGTGACATACATAAGAGCTCCACCATTTGATTCATGTGAAAATGAATGAACATCCGAGTGTATAAGGTCAAGAGGAGAGTTAGATCTTATCAAAGATCTCTTGAAAGGAAGCTTATGAGATTTGGAGAGTCCACAAGCTTCACAAAGCTTGCCACACTTGGATATGGCTTTGGGAAGTCCTCTTGCTAGCTCCTTTGTCACCATGGTCTCCATAGCTTTGTAGTTAGGATGGCCTAACCTTTTGTGCCATAATTCCACTTGAGTGAGCTCTTGACTTGCCATGTTCACACTTCCAACCATCACATTAGCATCCAATTTGAATAACCTCCCTTCCTTGAAACCACTAGCAATACATTTTTCATCTTCCAAGATAGAACGTGCTCCATGCTTGAATTGTACATCTAATCCACTATCCATAAGTTGTCCTACACTCAGCAATTTGTAATTGAAGGTACATAAAGAACATTGTCTAGATCTAATTTTTTAGATGATCCTAGACATAAAGGAATGGATCCAACACCTACAATCACATTCTTGATCACTTGCAGTGAAGATAAATCTCTTAGAACTATTGTAAGAAAGTAGATTAGTAAAGTAGTCTTTTTGGTGAGTCATGTGAGAGCTTGCCCCACTATCAATCCACCAAGTGTCTTGATTAGATGTTTGTGGTGAGGATACCATCAAAGATAGATTGCCTTCTTCCTCCTCCTCAAGCACAAGATTGCCTTGATTGTCCTTCTCTTGGGAATTCTTCTTCTTGTAGCACTCGGATGCAAAATGTCCATTTTTTTCCACAAAAGAAACACTTTAGCTTCTTCTTGTCCTTCTTGCTCTTGCTTTTGGAACTTGATGCTCCATCTTTGTTCTCCATCTCCATGTCTTGAGTCTTCTTGGATAAAAACTTCTTCTTTTTGCCTTTCAAAGAAAAGTTAGCTTTTTTATCACCATCATTCAAAGATAAGGAACTCATCCTACTTTTGATATGAAGCATTCTACTCTCCTCACTAACAAGCACACTTTGAAATTTTTCAATACTAGGAAGTGAATCTTGAATAACAAAGGTTTGAACAAGATTGGAATAATCATCTCCTAATCCATTCAAAATGATTTGAACTAATTCATCATCTTTGATTTTATCATCTATAGAAGACAACTCCTTATTCAAAGATTTGATCCTAAAGACATAATTTTGGGCACTTTCACTACTTCCTTTCATGCTTTGAGGGATTTGATTCCTAAGCATGAGTATCCTTGAAGTGTTCTTGGATCCATAAATGGCTTTTAATGAATCCCATGCCTCTTTGGATGTGGAACAAGATGAGATTTCTTTCAAAAGTTCATTACTTACATTCATTTTTATGCAATGTAATGCAACTCTACATCTCTTTTTGTACTTAACCAACTCAACTCCTCCTTGAGGTTCTACTTCCACCTCAAGTACTATGTCATAAAGATCATGAAGTACAATCAAAGACTCCAAAAGCACTAGAAACTCTTATGGTTTCTCTAAGAGATCTGAACCTATAGTCTTCTAGCAATTTAGAAAGCTTATAGACTCAATCCTATCACTCATGAACCAATCTAGAATAATGGAAATTTAGATTCTAGTCTCAAACTTGCAAAATCACTCCTTAATCTACGATTTTTAGCAATTTCTCTCTTCAACCTCAGCATACACTAGAAAAATCAAAGAAGATCAATTAGTGCACCTATTTCAAGCTTCAATTTTAATTATTTGTTTGACCTAATCCAAGAACTAATCAAGGGATGAGATTCACTATAGAAAATGCTTGATTTTGCATTAAAAATCACTCAAATTGGGTATGTGAGTCAAATTCTACAAAGTTTTGAAATTTCTTAGTCAAAATCGGAGGTGTACGACCTCACACGTGTGAAAAGGGTTCCTACAGCCCACAACAAGACCTGGACCAAAATTTTTGAGGATAGCTATCAAATCCAACTCGCTACCCTCTACCAAGCCTACTTTTGCATTTTTCACAATTTCATTGGTGGTTTGTGTTGACCTTCTAGATTGATACAATCTAGGACCTAACTCCTATAATTCAGGAGATGTCATATTTGACTCAAATGAAAGCTAAACAAAATGGATCTGAATATTACAAGTGTCATTTCACACGTGTGGACAGGTCCTCACATGTGTGGATCCACATAGATGTCAAATACATCAAAAAAAGCATGTGAAAATTGCTAAATTCTAACACTCCTCAATTTTTACATGATACAATTATAGTACATCTATCTACAAGTCCTAAAGCTGATCTTAACTTAATGAATGAAGCCTTTGGCAAGGCTTTAGTGAGTAGATCAGCAAGGCAATCTGAAGAAGATGCATGATGTAGCTTGATCTCCTTTGCTTGAACCTTTTCCCTCACAAAATGGTGAGCAATCTCTATGTGCTTGCTCCTTGGCATGGAATGTGGGATTGGTTGCTAATGCATGGCTTGATTGGTTCTCACAATATATTAGTGGCTGCTCCTCGGCCTCCATGACCTGCAACTCCACCATAAGCCTCTTCAACCATAAGATCTCCTTTGTTGTTGATGTTAGTGCCTTGTATTGCGACTGAGTTGAAGATAGAGAAATAGTGTGTTGCTTTTTGGAAAGCCAAGACACTATGCCATTGCAAAGAAAAGTAACAAAAGCACTTGTGGACCTCCTATCCACTTCATCACCTGCAAAATCAGCATCCAAATATGCCCTCAAGGCAGGATTAGATCCTTGATACAAGATACCAAAGTTCTTGGTGGCCGAGATATATCTCAACACTCTTTTTGCATTTTTCTAATGACAAACCAATGGATTTTGCATAGATTAGCTTAGTTCACCTACACTATAACTTAGATCAGTCCTAGTTATGGTAAGATAGATCAAGGAGCCTACAAGTCTTCTATATAGTGTGATGTCCTCGAAGGATGCTTCATCATCACTATTAGAAACTTTTACATTTTGCTCCATAGGAGTATCTACTCCTTTACAATCTTTCATTTCAAACTTTTCTAAAATAGAAGAAGAATATTTGGATTGACAAATGAAACTCAAATCTTTGCTTCTTGATACTTCTATTCCTAATATGAAATGAAGGTTACCATGATCCACCATCCTAAACTCTTTAGACAATTCTACTTTCACTTCTTGTATACCAACATGATCATTTCTACTAAGGATAATGTCATCTACATACAAAATGAGAATGATGATTTTACCATCATGGAATCTTAAGTATAAAGAAGGATCATAATCACTTACAACAAATCTTATAGACTTCAAGAAAGCATTCAACCTAGAGCACCAAGCTCTAGGTGCTTGCTTAAGCCCATAAAGGCTTCTTAGCAACAAACACACTATTTCTTCTTGATCTTCTTTGATGAAGCCCTCAGGTTGCCTCATTAAGATCTCCTCTTCCAAATAGCCATTGAGAAATGCATTAGTCACATCAAGTTGAAATAGAGGCCAACTGAAAGTAGTTGCAAGAGAAATGATCAACCTTATGGAAACTAGTTTAGCAGCAGGAGCAAAAGTTTCATCAAAGTCTACTCCCTTGGTTTGCAAGAACCCCTTTGCCACTAGCCTTGCCTTGTATTTGTTGATGCTCCCATCTTGATTGTATTTCAATCTATAGATCCATTTGCACTCAAGTGGTTTTCTTCCATGAGGAAGATCCACAAGCTTCCATGTATGATTCTTCATAAGAGCATCATAATCCTTTTGCAGGGAATCCCTCCATTCTTGTGACTCCATAGCTTTAATATGCCACGACATTATTATTTTGTGATAATCAAAGTGCTATTTCCTTATCAGTCAACCCTAGATTTCATTCTAGGAGTAAGCACATTGAACTCAAGCATCACTATGTCAGAAGAAAAGTTCTCCACAAAGAGGTCAGATTGCAGTACTGTCGAACGCAAGATATGACGACAAATATTTTTACTAAAGCATTAAGCTTGGATGCACACAGAAAGTTTTGTGCAGAACTAAGTTTAAAGGTCAAGGCATTCATGGATTCAGATTAAGGGAGAGTGTTAGATTATTCTCCTACTAATCGATTAATCGACATTTTAATCTTCGTCCAACTCATTATCCAGACCTGCAGTTTTCTTCGTGTTTCTACACAGTCTGCATAACTACTCAAGAATCGCTCATAGGTGGATTCGACTTACAAATGTTCGAGCATGGTTCGCCAAATATTTAAGGCTAAGATAGTTTATTATTCTCCTTAATTGAAGCCACAAAATTTCTGGGAAGATTCAACTGGACGGATGCCAGCTCACTTTGGATGGATGCCAACTCACTATCCATTTGACGGCCTAATTAGCTGTCCTACTATTGGACGTTGCCACATTTTGCTTAGTATATATAGTTGTTCATATTCATACAGTTTTAAGAAAGAAAAAGAAAAAGAAGCATTGAAATGCGATTAATAGATCAACAAGTATTGAATAGTTACCTGTCTCTCTCTCAAGCCTACGAGCCTGAACACTCCTGAGCATTCTAGCTCACTTATTAGAGTTGTTTAGAGATTGCTATTGCGCTTACTGCTTATCAGCATGGCACTTAATTCAGCTTTCATTTTAGCCACTCAAAAATAGCTTAGAGTACGCGGCTTCAATCCGCAACTTATTTTACTCATTTATTCTGTTTCGCTTTCATACTGAATTAATACTATCTTTTATTACGTTTAGGTTTGTCTCAGAATGTATGCGTTTTTGTAGTTCTTCACAACTAATTATTTGTCTGATAATTCAATGAATTATTGTTTGGCTACGTAATCATTGTAGTAATGATGATCTCAAAGTTAGTTACTATAAGATCAAACGTGATTTCTATCATTATTGTTCTGATCAAAATTGATAGGCGTAGTCATGCATCAAGAAAGAGGAAGATAGTCTATTTCGTTGCGCACGATAAGTTTTCTTTCTTGTCGTTTGAATTCTTTTTATTCGAATTCTTTTCGACCTTATTCGAATCTTATTTGATCTATCTTTCACAGACCTCTTTCCAACATAAACAAGACTTATGTTGAGCATAAGTCCTCGCTTACCATAGGTCTAGCGGGGAGTTATGCTCAGCATAAGTCCATGTCCGACCTATACTCAGCATAGGCTAAGGTGGTACCCAACTAGCCACTACTTGGAAAATAAATAAACTTGCTAAGGCCTACCCAACTAGGAAGGATCAACAATAAACTAGGTCTGCTAAGGCTTCCCAACTAGCAAACCGTAAACTAATACTAACTCCCAAAGGGAAATGAAAGATATAACTTGCGGCCAATTAAACAATAAACAATAAACAATACAAAGCATGCCACAATTAAAAGCCGATGAAAAGGAGACAAGAGGAGGCCCGAGCACCTTTTCTCAAGCTATGCACCTTTCCAAAGAGAACACAATGAAATCGCAAGATAAGATCAAAAAGTAATTTGCTACAATCTCAAAGTGTTATTTTACAAGGGAAATGCCTCTCTTCTTATAGCAAAAAGGGCCTTCCATAGGCTTCTACTAACTTATGGGATTAGTTTCTAAAACTTGTCATTCTGAGGCTTCTAAACTTCTCAACTTCTAACTTAGAAAGCCTAAGACTCTAAACTTAGAACTCAAGATACGAAAACAAAACCTTTTCCTGCTTCCAATGCATGACTATGCCTATCAAATTGAACAAAACAGTAGTGATAGAAGAATATTTTATTTTCTAAGCTTAAGTTTCTAAGTTTAAGTTATGGTGTGGGAGGAGTCAAAGTTGGTGCAACTTATAGATGTGAAACATTCTGTAAAGTGCTGCTCCGTAGGAGATGAAGCTTTGAAGAAGTATGAGTGTCTCATGAGATTTGGCTCTTTGATGGGTTGTATTTCCAATTGTCCATGCCGAGGATTCAATGGATGATGTGCAAGAGTTTGGGTTGTTGAATATGATATGAAAACATGTAATGAATGGTAATGAGATGAAGATGAGGGTAAGGGGTAAGATGTGAGTCATATATGGGGGTCGTGATGGAGGTGAATGAATGGATGAAAGGTTTGTTGCTCAGAGTTGTCTCTTGAAGACATGATGTTGGTAGAATTTTGAATGCAGCTTCTTTGAGGTCAATTGTACCGTTGAGAGCTCCATGAAGGATTGCTTGGAATAGATGCTTGAACGATCGTCATTTTTTTTTTTTTTTGCATAAAGTAGTGCCCTTTGAATAGTTAACAAGTGAATAACTTGTCGATTTTTTTAAATGTGAAAACACCACTTGTTGGTTTTGTGAAAAATCTCCAAGGTCCTTTTGATAATATGCTTGTCTTTGCTCGGCAGGAGTTCTGAATTGGCATCATTTGTATGCTGCAAATGTTGTAGACTTGTCTACTCCACGAAGTGTTTCAATTGAGAACGAGAGCAAGTTCAGATTGATCAATCAAGTGGGAAGGCGGTCTTGAAGTGTGGATGAAAAAAGTGAGATGACGCTTCAAGATGAATTATATGGTGGAACATCGGGGAAGGAAACACTGTTTGAGTACAGACTCCAACCTGAAAATCAAGTACACATTGATAGAACCTCAAAACAATCAAAACAAATGTAGACAAATGGAGAGAATCACTCAAAATTGCTTCCAAAACCAAGATTGGTGTCTCACATTGATTATGAACAAATAAGCCTCGATATATACACTTTTGGAGCTCGAGGTACTGATCATGCATCAGATCTCACACGTGTGACTTGTCACCATCATGCAATTTGACACTTGGATCAAAACTTTCCATTTTGGGCATTTTTGGTCTATTTTCCTACTATATGGAGATCTCATGGAAATCTTCTAGAAGCAAAAACTCGCCTACTTCAGCTATTTCCACACGTGTGAGCTGTCCTCTACACATGGGATGTGACACCTATTCAAAATATTTGGCTCATGCAATCATTAGATTGGTGTCATGTGTCATATCTCTAGAAAACTAGTTTTTGGCCATTTTAGCCATTAGAACTTGAATTAAATCATATCTACAACATATATGATTATGGTACATGAAAAGTACACTAGTTTCACATGTGGGAACAAGCTCCACACATGTGTATCTATCCTATATACAAGATTTTTGGCTCTACCAAGCTTATTTTTGCATTTTTCACAATCCATTGGTGGTTTGTGTTGACCTTCTAGATTCCTACAATCTAGGTACTAACTCCTATAATTTAGGAGATGTCATATTTGACTCAAATGAAAGCTAAACAAAATGGATCTGAATATTACAAGTGGCATTTCACACGTGTGGACAGGTCCTCACATGTGTGGATCCACATAGTGTCAAATACATCAAAAAAACCATGTGAAAATCGCTAAATTCTAACATTTCTCCTCAATTTTTACATGATATATTTATAGTACATCTATCTACAAGTCCTAAAGCTGATCTTAACTTAATGAATGAAGTCTTTGGCAAGGCTTTAGTGAGTAGATCAGCAAGGCAATCTGAAGAAGATGCATGATGTAGCTTGATCTCCTTTGCTTGAACCTTTTCCCTCACAAAATGGTGAGCAATCTCTATGTGCTTGCTCCTTGGCATGGAATGTGGGATTGGTTGCTAATGCATGGCTTGATTGGTTCTCACAATATATTAGTGGCTGCTCCTCGGCCTCCATGACCTGCAACTCCACCATAAGCCTCTTCAACCATAAGATCTCCTTTGTTGTTGATGTTAGTGCCTTGTATTGCGACTGGGTTGAAGATAGAGAAATAGTGTGTTGCTTTTTGGAAAGCCAAGACACTATGCCATTGCAAAGAAAAGTAACAAAAGCACTTGTGGACCTCCTATCCACTTCATCACCTGCAAAATCAGCATCCAAATATGCCCTCAAGGCAGGATTAGATCCTTGATACAAGATACCAAAGTTCTTGGTGGCCGAGATATATCTCAACACTCTTTTTGCATTTTTCTAATGACAAACCAATGGATTTTGCATAGATTAGCTTAGTTCACCTACACTATAACTTAGATCAGTCCTAGTTATGGTAAGATAGATCAAGGAGCCTACAAGTCTTCTATATAGTGTGATGTCCTCGAAGGATGCTTCATCATCACTATTAGAAACTTTTACATTTTGCTCCATAGGAGTATCTACTCCTTTACAATCTTTCATTTCAAACTTTTCTAAAATAGAAGAAGAATATTTGGATTGACAAATGAAACTCAAATCTTTGCTTCTTGATACTTCTATTCCTAATATGAAATGAAGGTTACCATGATCCACCATCCTAAACTCTTTAGACAATTCTACTTTCACTTCTTGTATACCAACATGATCATTTCTACTAAGGATAATGTCATCTACATACAAAATGAGAATGATGATTTTACCATCATGGAATCTTAAGTATAAAGAAGGATCATAATCACTTACAACAAATCTTATAGACTTCAAGAAAGCATTCAACCTAGAGCACCAAGCTCTAGGTGCTTGCTTAAGCCCATAAAGGCTTCTTAGCAACAAACACACTATTTCTTCTTGATCTTCTTTGATGAAGCCCTCGGGTTGCCTCATTAAGATCTCCTCTTCCAAATAGCCATTGAGAAATGCATTAGTCACATCAAGTTGAAGAAGAATATTTGGATTGACAAATGAAACTCAAATCTTTGCTTCTTGATACTTCTATTCCTAATATGAAATGAAGATCAAGATCCACCATCCTAAACGCCTTAGACAATGCTACTTTCACTTCTTGTATACCAACATGATCATTTCCACTAAGGATAATGTCATCTACATACAAGATGATTTTACCATCATTGAATCTTAAGTATAAAGAAGGATCATAAGCACTTACAACAAATCTTATAGACTTCAAGAAAGCATTCAACCTAGAGTACCAAGCTCTAGGTGCTGCTTAAGCCCATAAAGGCTTCTTAGCAACAAACACACTATTTCTTCTTGATCTTCTTTGATGAAGCCCTTAGGTTGCCTCATTAAGATCTCCTCTTCCGAATAGCCATTGAGAAATGCATTAGTCACATCAAGTTGAAATAGAGGCCGATTGAAAGTAGTTGCAAGAGAAATGATCAACCTTATGGAAACTAGTTTAGCAGCAGGAGCAAAAGTTTCATCAAAGTCTACTCCCTTGGTTTGCAAGAACCCCTTTGCCACTAGCCTTGCCTTGTATTTGTTGATGCTCCCATCTTGATTGTACTTCATTCTATAGATCCATTGGCACTCAAGTGGTTTTCTTCCATGAGGAAGATCCACAAGCTTCCATGTATGATTTTCCTTAAGAGCATCATAATCCTTTTGCAAGGAATCCCTCCATTCTTGTGACTCCATAGCTTCTTCAAAGCAACTAATATGCTCCGACATTATTATTTTGTGATAATCAAAGTGCTATTGCCTTATCAGCCAACCATTCTTATAAATTTTTTGTTTTGGGCGGCATCCATAGTTTACATGCCAGGAAAGAGCTTTCTCTTTAATATCCCTACATTTTGTCCTTCAGGCAAGTTAGTGACATTGTTATTGGCTTGAGTGTTGAGGATGCCAAGCTTCTTGCTTGGGACCACAACATTGATCAAGATTACAGACTGAAAATGACAGTTATTCAAAGAGTGAGATTATTCCACAAGGAATATCTTAGACTCCACAAGGAGGGCGACAAAACTAATATACAACTAAAGTGCCTCTGTGCTCAAGAGACTGCGCTTCTTTCTGACGAGAAGTCTCCAGCCACCTCTTTGACAAAATATGATAGCTTTTTTCAGCTAGCCTTTTGAACCAGATAGTTAATTTTTTTAACTTTTAATTTTTTTGAATCTAGTAAAATGTTTAGC
The DNA here is from genome assembly GCA_029204225.1 of Diphasiastrum complanatum. Classification (NCBI taxonomy): domain Eukaryota; kingdom Viridiplantae; phylum Streptophyta; class Lycopodiopsida; order Lycopodiales; family Lycopodiaceae; genus Diphasiastrum; species Diphasiastrum complanatum. Next base: position 8,491,797 of record CM055109.1, read on the forward strand.
TCCGATTTTTGAGTATTTTATATTTATTATAATTTCTGTTTCAGATCTGGGATTTGGCTGACAAAATTTTTGACAAATGAGACAAGTTTGAGATTAAGGGACAAATTCCGAAAGGGGTGTTCTCTTCAAAGAAGAAAACAACTCAACCGACTCTTGCTCCCATCCCTCAGGATATGGAAATATCTGAGTGGAAAAACATGCAAGGCATTCCTTCCTTGGATGTCGTTGTGAGCGTCCTCCCAAGAGTGGCAGAATAACAGAGGATGTATAGAAATTGTGCAGACTGTGGACGATTTCATCGTATGGTCCACGATTTATGATAGAGAGTTTTCACTAACAAAATATGAATTTTTGTATTTTTTTTGAATTTTTTGTAAAGGACAGAATTCGTAGAGGATGTATGGAAATTGTTCAGACTGGGGGCGATTTCGTGGTATGATCGGCGATTTCTAAAACAAAAGTTTTGCTGACTAGCAAGGATAATAGTAAAAAAAAGTGATTTTCTTGTAGAAAACAGGCTAAATCTCTGAGATAGAATTCGCGGAGCTCTTGGAGGACTGATCTTTCATAGACCTAGCCACAGTGAAGCCGACGAATTTCGACACAAAGATTTGGGTGAAAAAAAAGGATTTTGACAGTAAAATAGTGGATTCTTGGAAAATCTGAACAAGGTCAGAAATCGCAGAGGTGATAGGATGAAAGATGATGTTCTGTTATGCTGCATACAGCCCGACGAATTCTTATATACCTGATTGGTCGGAAAAAATGTCACTTGGGTCACTTCGTTCAAAGAAAATGCCCAAGTTGACACTTTTGTTCCTTCCCTCCGTCTTGATAGGTTGCTCAACAGCTCATGTAGGACTTGGAGAGAAGTCTTGTGCTATAGTGTGAAGGAAAATAGCAGACAAGTATACACACAAGCACGTTAGTAAAAAAGAAAACAACTAAGCTATGTAGAAAAAAACTTAGAAAGCGGCAACGACGCCAATGTTAGAAGTAAATCTACTTTTTCTACGGTGCCTAGGTCTAAGAAGGGATTCGTGCGTAGTATAGTGGTAGACTAGTCGTCCCCACCTTCTAAGTTCTACAAAGCTTAACAACTGTGAAATGAAAACATAAATGAAAAGGGGCACCAAGGCTTCCCAACTGGTGCCCGAAATGGAAACTAATAAAGGTGTGGCTAAGGCAATACCCAACTAGCCACTACTTGGAAAATAAATAAACTTGCTAAGGCTTACCCAACTAGGAAGGATCAACAATAAACTAGGTTTGCTAAGGCTTCCCAAGTAGCAAACCGTAAACTAATACTAACTCCCAAAGGAAAATGAAAGATATAAATTGCAGCTAATTAAACAATAAACAATACAAAGCATGTCACAATTAAAAGCCGATGAAAAGGAGGCAAGAGGAGGCCCGAGCACCTTTCCTCAAGCTATGCACCTTTCCAAAGGGAACACAATGAAATTGCAACATTGAGAGAGCTTTGTAGAATATTTGAAATATTCTCACAATATTAGCATTTGTTAGAAAAAGTCAAATTGTTAGAAAGCCATTTATTTGATCAAGTGCAAGATGGCAAAAAGAGAGGGGTGATTTTCCTGTCAAATTTATAAACTAGGAGATTTGTCTTTTTCCTGAACGCCGATGCAATATGAAAAATGAAATTCGAAATTGTAAACTGCAAATTGCCATGGAATATTTCAAATAGTCTACAAAGCTCGTACATTGTTCTTTCAAACAATAGTTTTTATTCTATATTTCTCGAATTTGAATCATGAAAATAGCATACATAATTTCATGTTCAATTAAAATCTCTCATGATTTAGTACATTCCTTTTTTCATTTTCTTACAAATATAAAAATTCAATATGTTGTGAAAATAATTTATAGCTCTATTTTGTATGTTATATTGAAAAAAAAACTAAAATTAAAATTGTCAATCTGTTTTTCTGATCTTGTCGTTTTGAAATCTTTTTCTAAATTGAAAATAGAAAATCATTATCATAGTCATGACTATTCTCATTTCATATTTGATAAAGCTAATCTTCAATTTTGGATTTAAGCAGACATAAGAAAGAATCATGATTGTGAATTCTCTTTTAGAAACAATAATTTTAAAATTTTGGAGATTTTTCGAAATATCAAGATTGAGAATTGAGTTGATAACTGGCTTGAAAGTCAAATTTCTAAGACTCCATAGACCTACAACATACAAACCCCTATCCTAATTGCACTTGCATTTCAGCTGCTTTTCTACATGCAAATTCCATAGCTTTTCTACATTAATAGAAAAAAGAAAAAACTCCTCTACTGCAAAGCTCTGTAGTTTTCCTACGTGGCTGCAGCACCGTTGCTTTCCTACATGACTTACTACGAACAACCACCACACATGCAGTTTCTATTTTACACATGAAATCAAAACCGTTGATTACAACACTATCAACACTCCACAACATGCCACGTAGCTATGCTCTTTGAGCAGATAGCACAAATTCAAGTATGGACAAAATTGTAACCAACCTACATGAGCTTATGTACTGAATAACTACCAAAGGCAAGAGAAATAAAGTTCTGCCTGAACAATTTTTAAGACATATCTTGAAAGCCAAGGCTGAGAAAAAGGACAGAGAGAGGTTGGCACGAGGTGAGACAGTTGCCGAGGAAGACTAAACAAAGACTTATCTTCTTAAAAGTGTCAGTGATTAGCCATGTTTTTATTTGAAGAAGGTGATTGAAAAGAGATTTCAATTGTTTTTTTAAAGGCCTTATACATTATGCATTGCAGATATTTCTATGGGTTTCAGATCAAAGAATTGTTAAATGGCAATTCTTTATTCAAGTATTTAAAAATCCAAAGTGTGTTGCAAGGCTTTTTAGAGTGTAGAATTTTTGCTAAATGGAGAGTTGTCTTTTTCATTCAAGCTGGCAACATGATGGAATTCAAAAAGTCCTTTTGGAATTTTGCAATGTTGAAATAGATAATGATGTTTGGTAAGTTTTCATCTACTAGTAGTTTATTTTAATCTTAAAATTTTGGTAGATTATATGCCCACAGTAGAAGTTTTTCTTCAACCACTAATACACTATGAAGCTCTTCTATAGTTGGCAAGGTGTCTTAGATGGTAAAACTTTGGGCCAAATTAGAGAAATCACCTCCTAGACCATTAAGGACAATTTGTAGAAGCTCACTATCTTTAATCTTCTCACCAATAGTGGCTAATTCTTTGTTGAGAAATTTTATCATTAGCACATAATCTTGTGCACTTTTATCACCTCTCCTCATGCTTTGCAAGATTTGGTTTCTAAGCATGAGTGTTACTTGATTCATAGATTGATTTCAAAGGATCCCAAGCCTGTTTAGCACTAGTACATGAAGACACTTCTCTCAAAAGATCATTACTAGCAGTCTTTTTCATACAATGAAGTGCTAGTCTAGATTTTTTCTTGTATCTTATTAATTCTTGTGCACCAAGAGGTTCATCTTCTTCTTCAATCAAGAATTCATATAGGTCTTGGAGCACCATTAGTGACTCCATCCTAACCTTCCAAATGGAATAGTTTGTAGAGTCCAATCTCTCACTAGCTTCTAGAAGGAAAGCTCCAATAGATCCCATCTTACTAGTGAATTTTGCAAACAAGAAATTGATTTGATTGATTCTAGAAACTCACAAAGCTATCTCTTGTAGTTATTTACTGTTTGCGGGGAAAACCCTTTTTCAAGTTATTTTCGATGAAAAATTGTTGCCGCGCGCTATTACGCTGACGCGGAACTATTTAAAAATGACGCGTAAATGGCCCATTATGGCCGATTGCACTTTTATTGAAACTCTGTTTATTTATTAATTTACGTTGGACTTAAATTTATCTAAGAAAGCCTATGCCCCTAGTTCCCGAGTCTGTTGGAGCTAGGAGGTGCCAGTTCGTCTTAAAAACCAGTCTATCACATATAGAACTGCAAGAAAGTAATTCAGACATTTTGAAACAATGGATTAATCTTCCACTCTCAAATTCTTGCCAATGAAATAGTAAGGTCTTCAACACTTCCAAAACCTACAAACAAGTGTTAGAGGTAGTAAGGAATTACAAGAATCAGTTCCCACAATTTAAAACTTGTAAAACTCTCACAATCTGCAACCACATGTGAGAGATAGCAAAAGATAACACCAAATCTGATCCAACAAACAATGATCCAAGAAATAAACACAATACTAAAGACTGAGAAACAGATCAATAGCAATGAATTAAAAGTAGTCTGCAGCAAAAATCCAACAAAGAAATTAGAGTGAAAGGCACCAGGCAGATCAGCCTCCTCTCCTTTCCTCCTCCTTGCCTCTGTGAGATTGAAATTAATCTAACTTCTGCATGAAGAGTGCAAACATGCACATTTTTTAAAGGGATAGATAGCACAGGCTTCCAGTTTCGATCTGCATATTCTCTAGTAAATCATGTACTCCTAGTTACATCTTTTGCCATTTTCATGCAGTACAAACAACGGTGTTTTGATGTAGCACCGCGAGAGACATTATACATACATTTCAATGTTTTCAAATCACCTGCTAAGTGCCATTCAACATTGAAATCTCCAACTCCTGGAACAATGAGAAGTCCTCCATCCATATGGTCCTTGATGATTCTAGGATAAGACGTCCTTGAGAATATCCATGATAATATATCATGAACCTCTTTCAGCACCTGTCCAAAGAATTAATCAGACTTAGTTTACAATGTATTAATACTATTCAATGAACGTAATGTAATAATGAGGCTAGTTACCTGAAACGCTGCCAACCACCATATATGATTTTCTGATTGGACACTGAATCTGAAATCTTCTTGGTTCTTTGTTTGTGATAGAGCACTATTCATGAGAGTTATACTAACCCTCTCCATCTTCTGTCCTTTCACAATTTCTGACTCATCTAACTTAAGTACTATGATTATTTTGCCATTCACCTTTTCATAGGTTATATCATAGAATGTGACAATGTATCTCAGCAAGTAATTTAGATCAACAAATAAATTGTTTGATGAATTATAGAATATCGATCTTTCATCAGTTTCACACCTTCTCAATATGAAATGGAGTTCCAGTGATCTTATGCATACCTATGTTTAATGTGTTCCTCTCTTTCTTCAAGTGATATGACCTAGGGATTGGGACTTTTCTAATTTGAACTTGCTTAAAAGCTTCTCTAATTAGTTTATTGTTGCATATGCTTCCTTGCTAATACCTGTAAAATCACAAGCACCCTGAACTATAGTCTTATCTAAATTTTTTTGAATGTCCACCATCAAAGACTCTGCTATTTTACACTTTACATTTGAAATCCTATTGTTCATCATGATACGCTTAGTGGATTTGCAAGTCAATATTGTGCCCAATGACATTGCTAGTGAAGCATTGTCTTTAATATTCCGAGGAGCTACTAATGCAGATTTGCAAAAAAAATAGATTGATTTTATGTTATTTGTGTTTTTTACTTGTGCATATATGCAAATTATCACAACGAGATGAATTACATTCAGATCAGTCTATAATAAAGACACTACTCAAGTTAACAAGGTAAGTAATAAATGTGCATGTTTTCTTGTTCATAAAGACTTTGTTATTATAAGTTAAACTATTGTGCTAAAGTGACATGTACTTGATTTTTGTTTCTTGTAGAAAAACTATTTTCAAAATAAAAGATGGTGCACATGCGTCAAGTGTGATGGGCAAAAGATGCGTGAAAGATGCATTGTTGAAAATCATGTGTGAAAGTTTGGACGAAAAGAAGAAGGTCAACCATCGAATTTGGAAGACATTGAGGTTTGTTAACTTTATACGATTGTTTTTTATTATAATCTTCGTCAATCTATATACATCACTTATGGGAATTTGTTTCATGTGTGTAGCCAATAAATCGAATGCCATTCCACGGAGTTGATCCATCTGTGTTTAGTTACAATCAACGTCAAGTTTTGATAGACATGAGAGAACAAAGAATGAAACAGATTGAAGAGCCAAAGACAATTGAAAAAAAGAGTAATCAACTTGATTCTAATGATTATGATGATGAGGTGCAACATGATGAAGCAATGCACAACATGTTTGAATCTTACTTTGAAACAAATGAGAATGATACTATGCATGCGTCTTCTAATGAAAACGGAGATCACGAACAATTTGAGATGGATGAAGACGAGATTCTATTGTGCAAGGAGGCAGACACTCCTTCATATCCTGGAGCATCCATTTCGAGACTAGCTACGTCATTTCTTATTCTAAACCTTCAAGCAACATACAAATGGAGTGACCGTAGCGTGACATCTTTATTCAGGTACTTAACGCATAACACAACTATCGTACTTTATAGCGCATTTACATTAAGTTAATATTTTTTCTTTTCTAACAACTCACATTGCTCTTTTTTTAGGTTGTTGCATCGAATACTTCCAAAAGAAAATGTGATACCTAAAACGCGAAAAGAAGCACGAAAGATGATGACCGTGCTTGGAATGGATTATGACACAATACATGCATGTCCAGAAGACCATGTTCTATATAAAGGTGGGCATTTAGAAAAGGCTCAATATCCAATGTGTAACACTTCACGTTTTTGAGATGACTTACAAGGGGATAAAGTGCCACAAAAAGTGTTACGCCATTTTCCAATTATCCCATAATTGCAACGTTTATTTTGATGTAAATCCTTGGCCTAACTGATAGATTGGCATGTCAAAAATTGATCTACGGATGATGTGATGCGACCAAGTGACTCACTTGCATGGAAACATATTGAAGACCAATGGCCCAAGTTTAAAAACAAACCTCGTAATTTTAAAATTTGACCTTGCTATGGATGACGTAAATCCTTTTAGCGTTCAAGCATCAACTGGGTCCACATGGCCAGTTGTGCTCACCATAGTTGCAGCGAATCTCAATTCGCTGGGTCTGCGATTCGCGGGTCACGATTCTGCGAATTGCGATTCGCGACCCAGAATCGCAAAAAAAAAAAAAAAAATTGGAAAAATAGCTTATTGCTGAAATTTTTTTAGGGGATCAATGGTCAAACCAGTGTTTTGCTTCTCAGAAGTGCAGTAGATGAGGCACAAACAGATCTTATTTTCAGTAGCTATCCGGTTGTCATTTGCTCTGGTTTTCAGTAAATGTTAATGCTACAGTTTGGACTATCAACTATATGGATGATGATCACTTTTGCAATTGGTTCACTGGAGATGTGAGTGCAATGTACATACAGTTGGGGGCATAAATATTGGGCCCTTCTCGGCGCGCATTTTTATCTACAGGGAGGCGGTGGCATTTTTATCTACAATGTCTATATAGCAAGAAGCTCTAGGGGGTTCGCGGGACAGTAGCCCCCTGGGAAAAGGGGGATTTGGGGGGCGGTAGCCCCCTGGTGGGGGGTTTGGGGGGCAACGCCCCCCAATGGCGGGGTCCAGGGTAAGGCCTCTTCATGATTTGGCCTTCCAACTCCCAGAGTGAAAACACACTTTTTGGTGTTTCGCACCCGAAACAGTCGGCAAACTACACAATCATAATTCCCTCGATCAGAGCTTTCATCTGATACCCATATTGCCTAAAAAAAATTTCAAAAAAAAAAAAATCGATTCTACACGATTCTGGGAAAATCCCGAATCACGAATCGGAATCGCGATTTGGAAATCGCGCTGCAACTATGTAACATACCTGCATGGTTGAGTATTAAAACGGGACACTTGTGGGCATATGGACACCATTACCGTGTTGAGAGAGTTGACAACAAGCGACGTACATATGATTGTGGTATAATGGCCAACTTTCAACAAGAGAGTCGTTCTAGTGCGAGGGACCCTAATGTCATTTCGGGCAACCTGGACTATGTTGGCACATTGCAACATATTTATGAAGTCGATTACGAGACTAACGACAAATACTTTATTTTTGACGTAGAATGGTTTAAGGTCATCTATCATGAAGTCGAGCTCTCCCGGAATTCCTTGCATTTGGTTTAAACCTGCAATTATAAAGGAAAAAATTTGAAAAATGCTCAATCGAATAATTTGGTAGAAAATTTATATAAAGAGTGGAGAAACAGGAACTTATTGTGTTCGGGCAAAAATAAAATAGCTACTTATCAAATTGCATTCTCAATGCCTGCATTGCAAACTTCAAGAAGCACTTTGTGCATGCCAACTTGTTGCTAGCTGGAGTAAAATACCACTATCCTCCAAACTAGAGCTGTGGTGACCTCCAAAAAATTCGCAACAACATCTTTCATCTCGGTGGATTTAAAAGAGCGATCATCATTTAACAAGCCTAGCAATTTAAAACCGTAAGGAATATCAGTGATGCACATAGTGTATGGTCTTCTTTTCACAAACTTCATGATTTCTCTTGCATCGCCTTGTTGAATCGTATAAGAACAAGGGGGGTCATCAATAGACTTCGAAACAAATGTCTCTTTCAGATCTTCCTCGACGCTCATGTCCCCAGCCTCTTGACTCTCCCTTTGCCTTCTCTCAACTTTTGCTTTTTGAAGGTGGGTCCTAAAGATTTGTTACTCTAGATACCCAGCATGAGAGTGTTCACACCGGGGATTTAGCCATTGAAGTAGTTAGAGAAGTATCTCAGTTTCGAATACGTCTCTATTATCGCATAGATCTTGTATGGAGTATTGTTGTCCACAAACTTGACTCGACTATGCCAAGGATAGAAGAGAGTTAGCATTCCCCCTCTATTACCATAGCAAAATCTGAAAGGGTAGAAGTGACAAAAACAACATCCTAGTTCGATAATCAATTTCTCTCCCAAGCGGTCGTACCTTTGAGGGCCTGAAAAGCTCTCATTGATCCGGGAGTACGGGGTGATTAGGACGGCCCCCGGGATTGGAAATGGCATTAACCTGATCACTCGCGTAAGGGCATTGTGGGCCCTTCCCCCACTGGGGATCTTTCGACGGGACCAGTCCCTCGACGGGAAATCCACCCAACACTGGAAAAGTTTGTCGTGGTGTAGTTCGCCGACATATTGATTTATAGTCGAGGGACCCTTGAGGAGCATGAAGAGCATCTTCGTATTGTTTTGGATCTTCTAATGCAAGAAAAGCCCTATGCTAAGAAGTCAAAATGTGAGTTCTTCCAAACTAAACTCAAATATCTAGGCCATGTCATATCGGATAAAGGTCTTCAAATCAATTATGACAAAGTTCGTAAGGTACGAGAATGGCCGAGACCTCTGACAATTCGTGATGTGAAATCCTTTTTGGGCTTCACAAGATTCTTTCACAGGTTCATTTTGGACTACGTCTTAATAGACGAACGTTTTTAAGGGGGTGAAGAAAAAATGTAGCGGTAGAAAAAGTCCATTGATAACATGGACTAATGGAATGAATGAGAGTTTTGAGACTCTCAAGCATTGTGTTTCTATGGCTCCAATTTTACACATTGTCTATCCTAACCAACCCTTTGTGGTTGATACAAATGCTAGTGACTTTGCTGTAGGAGCGGTCCTTTATCGGGACGGTAGACCAGTTGCTTTTGAAAGCAAGAAGCTAGATTTTGCTCAGACTAGGGTATGCTACCTATGAGAAGGAGATTTTTGCAGTCATTCATGTGTTGAAAATCTGGGCATTATCTTTATGGTGCCAAATTTACGGTAATGACTAATCACCAATCCCTTAAGTATATTTGTGATGCCAAGCTAAATTATCATTGAATGCTTTAACCCTCAAAACAAAATCATGATCACTTTTTTTCAAACTTTGAAAGATTTGCCTCCTAAAGGTTAGGACCCTTGATGTAGACTTGGACTCATAAACCTTCTTTAGAGATTCCCAAGCCTCACTAGATGTAGTGCACATACCAGCTTCCTTGAGAAGTTCATTAATCACATTCATTTTGATCACATGAAGAGCTTTCTTTGCCCTCCTATCATACCTCAATTATTCTTGAGGTTCCAAAGGTATCTCCTCCACACCTACAACAATGTCCATCCACTCATTCATCTCAAGGAGAGACTCCATTCTCACCTTCCAAATCGAATAGTTGCTTGAGGTAAGATTATCATTTGCTCTCCAACATGAAGTATCCGTAGCCATGTTGCAATGATTTGATGTTCTCGTTCAATATATTCCAATGCATTTAGCACTCTCTTGAAAGTCAGCAAATGAATCCAAGAAAAAATCACAACAATATGGAGCCTCTCAAATCAGGGTTTCCACAAAAGTACACGAATTGAATCATTCACATTCTCCATGCAAGAAACTAATATAGAATCTTGAAGAATGTTCTAAAAGTTAGTAGCAAAAGCTATTTTTTGGAAGCAAACCATCCTTGTAGTCCATTGCTGGACAACTAGTATAGAAGCTTTTTTATTTATTTATAGCAAACAGTTTTTGATCAAGCAATGATCTAGTGCCTCATTCATAATGAAAAAATAGCCTACAAGATATACAAAATATGCATAAAATATGACTATAGCTCAATGCTGGCCATATCCTTATTGAATCTGAAAATTAGCATCCTTCTTCTAGTTACAAATGTTTATGAGACAACAAACAACCAAAAGCATTTTCATTGAATGTAAAGAGTGTAGATAAGACATTCTTACCATGTAAATTTCAACAAGAGAAAAGATTTGTCATATCATGTCCACCACTTTGTGTAAAAGATGCTACTTGTGCTACATATACTGTGAAACATTGTCAACTATTGGTTTGTTGGCATTTTTGGAGGCCAACTTGAAATCTCAACTTAGAGATAGTTTTATATTTGTCAATAAGGGCCTAAATAGTGGTTGTACTATTTTTGGCAAGTAGATAAGTGGATGAGGTCGATTTTGGACTCATTCTAAATTGGCTAAATTTGATACATTGCATCTAGACTACAATTTCTAGGTTATTGGTGACCTACCAAGGAATTACCATTAAGGCAAGTTTAGGGCAATTGGCCAAATGACATTTTGGAAGCTATAAATAGCAGGACCAGCATGGTGGTTCACTCATATATTTAACCATCACAAGACCTGATCTAAGCTATTCTGTTGGTAGATTAAGCCAATTCATGCATGATCCAAGCGTGGAGCATTGGATACTAGGCAAGAGGGTATTGAGATACATCTTGGGAACTAGTGATTTTGGAATTGTTTATGGAGGATCATCATCTAACTTGTAGGAATTTTTAGATTCGGACTTTGCTAGAGATCAAATGGATAGGAAATCCATAAGTTCACATGTTATCTTCATAAGCGATGGAGTTATCTATTGGATGTCAAAAAAAATAGGCTACTATCTCATTGTCATCTACTGAGGCCGATGTTGGAAAATGACAATAGATTTCTCGGTTCATGCACAATGTCTACTAGTAAAGGTTCTGTAGGCGAACACAAAACATAATGTGCTTTGTGGAAGCGTTATCAATGTTGCAAAAAATGCACCCAGAAAATACAAATTCCAGCTAAAACTCTGGTGACAAACTGATAAAAGGTCTTGAACGATTCGTGAAACTTTCGTGAAACTCAAATTATTTCTGTTTGAGAATAATTAGAGTTGGATCAATCGGGCTCTTTAACACAACAAAACGAACCGAAACGAAACGAAATTTAGATGAAAATAAAACGAAGCAAAGCAAAGCGAAGTGAAACTTAAACGAGCTCTAACATTGATTCATGCTGGACCCATAGAGATCGTGAAACGAAACGAAACGAAACGAAGCGAAAGCATTTGCGAAAAGATCAATCAAGCTCTGTAACAAGACGAGACGAAACCTAAACGAAACTAGATGAAACGAAATGAAACTTAAGTGAGCTCTGAACTGGATTTACACTTATAGCCAAGTGATAGTGAAGTGAAACACAAAGCGAAGCGAAAGCATTTACAAACAAAATCAGTGCGTCAAGAATTCAGATATGATTGTTGGTCAATGACACTATATCATTTCTACAATCCTTCAGAGTGTAGATAAACACTATTGATCTACATTAACAAATTAATATAGCATTCAAAGAAATCAAACCAATGTGCAAAATTGAATAAACAAGTGAATCAGATACACAAATAATATCAGACAAATATTCATTCGAGATCATACAATCATACTGAATAATATGTGCACAACCACTACAATATTATCTATTGATCTTCTTGATTCTTCAAGCACTATATGATAGATCTACCGCAGTGCATTGGCGTGAGAGAAATACAGTTCTCTCACGAATAATGTCTCGCTTGCTAGCGGACTTCTGGATCTACAGATCCTCTACAAAATTGTCTCGCTCACTGACAGACATGTATTGTATGTTTTTCGTCTTCTGTTCTTCCTTGCTTACTTTTATGCATCAAGCCAGAAAGTATATAGTTCGTGTGATGCCACGCAAATGTCAAAAATTGAATATCAACATAAATATGGCATAATATATTCAAAAATGAAGATATAAGCTGGTTAAGTATAAATCATGAAGAGGCCTAAGTCATTTTTCGAGAATATATCTCCTAGGTACTTGCCTTATAAATTAAGGGCTAGACCTTTCATAGGAAAAGACATTGCCTTGGATAACCCTTAACTAGGTCGTCCATACGAAACGACTAGTTATGAAAAACATGTTAAATAGAGTAACTTTAACTCATAGTTAAGTATACCTCTTATGGTATAGTTGAACGTATTTTCAGTTTAATTCTTCACTAGACCCTTTCGCGGGAGCAACGCACCTATTCTTTAAGAGGTGTGTTTGTTCACCCCGTAGAACATATATTGATCTCACACTTCAGTCTCAATCATCGAGAGAGAAGAGTTTGTGCTTATGTAAGAGATTGAAGAAGTGAATAGAGTTCTGTGAGTTATTCTCCCTTATCTCTGTTCTCCGCACTGCTGAGTGTGAGTGATCTTGAGTCTGCTAACAATCTCTAATGCATCTCATGAATTACTCTCTGATCAGACAGATGCTCTAGTGCATTACAGTCGTTTGCTGTGTTTCCGTAAAACATGCTCTAAAGAACTGTCTTAAAATCATCTTATTCATCTGTCACGAATACTTTCTTTTTGACACTCGAATAATGACTATCTTTGTGCAGTCTAGCACGATCATTGAATTAAGTTGTATGTATACAAATGAGATGACAGCCCCTGTCTGAAGAATTGAGTCTCTGATCTGTTTCCTGATTGGCATGACATAAGTTTCTAACGTGCTCTAAAACCATTTGTGCTCTTTAACCATTAAGTTGGGCTTTAGTTGTTGACGACTATTGTCTAGGAACGAATAGTTCGCGAACTCAATTAATTAATTGTCTGCGCAGTTGCGAATACATCGAACAATTCCCGATACTCTGTTGACACCTTAGTCAGCTAGAGTATAGTCTACTGTACTACTCTGATAACATTTCATTTGTAGAATGCAGTTCATTCAATTCAATAGAGGCCAGATTGTTGTTAAGAATTCATTAACATTACCCATTCCAAATATAAGTAATACTAGTTACTTTTTAATGTTCGTCGACAACCAAAATAACATTCGAAACCACCTACCATAATTACACCAAAAACATAACTTTCTAACGCTATCCTCTGTGGAAACGATACTTTTCACTACAAAATCTATACTAAACCTGTTGGGATAGCACGACATATACCAATTTTTGGCGCCTTTGCCAGGGATAGTTTAGGAAAGTTATAAGAAATCTGAAGATCCATTTCCATCTCTAATGTATGTCAGATAGAGAATCGAGATCAAAAAGATACTAGAAGCTTAGAGAGGAGTTTTTACGAAGACGGAGTGAAAGTACTAGTCGTAAAATCTAGACGAAATCACTGCTCCGTAATTTGAACTCCTAATTAGCTTCGGTATGGAGGGTCCTGCTGCACACTTCACTTCTATCTCTAAAATTAAATATGATTATTTTAAAGGGACCAGCTCCGATGATGCAGATAGCTATATCTCACAATTTGAGTCAATAGCCAATGCGAATAACGAGGGAACTGACGTAGACAAACTACGAATTTTTTCTGGTCTGCCAAGAAAGCAGGTGCGTATCTGGTATAGCCAGGTAGAACCAGGTCATGTAGGAACCTGGTACCTGTTGAAAGATGCATTTCTGAACCAGTTCAGAGAGATAGGTTACAAATCTAGAATTCTTGGATGACTGAACAATGTTCAGATGAAGAGTAAATAATCTCTTTGCAAATATACACGTAAGGTTAAAAACCTCATAGGAAAACTAACCGGTGTATATCTCGTGGATATGCAAATCGAATGGTTTTTGGGTGGTCTACCACCAAAGATTGATCGATACTGCAGACAAGGGGACGTGAACTCCTTAGCAACTGTTATAGCTAGTGCAGAAAATTTTGAGACTTCGAAATTAGCGCGAAAGCGACGATCAACAAAGAAATCTCGAAAGTCTAAGATTGATTCCAGTGACAGCGATGATGATTTTGATTCAGATTCCAGTAGTAGCTCTTCAAGCTCGGAATCTGAAAGTAGCGATTCATCGAAATCAGATGCTGACAAAGGAGAGAAAAAGAATAAACGACAAACGAAATGAAAGGACGACACAAAAGTTGTCGAGGATAAGTTGTCAACTTCCAAAGTGGAAAAGCTTTGGAGAAGTAATATGGCTGACCTTAATAAAAAATCTAATGACTTGAAAGTGCAGATCTCAGAAGTTGCAGATAAAAGACCAAAGGTGTCTTCTTCTAACTCAGGAATGTGATGTATAAAATGTGGAACATCTGGACACATTAAGAAAGACTGCACTTCTGTTAATGTCCAATACATTGAAGATCCTGCCCAGGAGGTACTTTTTATTTTTCAGAATGATGCGATTACTAACTATGTACAGGGTACTGCAGCATCAGCCCAGCAGGACAGACCCAAATTCGCACCAAGAAGACATAATCCTCCTGAATTTTTTGGACCAACGAAGTCTCAAACCTCGAATAAACCAGTTTCGGACAACTGCTACAACTGTGGAGAGCCGAGACATTTTTCTCCTGACTGTCCTCAATCACGGAAGCCAATTGGTTACGTACCATTATTCTTGAATTGCAGAGAACCCGGTCACAAGTATCCTGACTGCCCTCAGCTGCAGAAGCCGTGACCCAAATATCAGTATGTAGCAACACCAACTGCTGCAGACACGAAAGCGAAAGCTGCGACATATGTTGTTGTACAGAGAATTGACGTTATTGAAGGAAAATTGGCAAAGACTGAAGATTAATCCTGGCCAAGTGACGTGGAAAATATTTTTAAAGTCACCACGAGAAGCAACAGCTCCTCGAAACCCGATCAGAAATCTTCGACAAAGCGCAAAAAATTTGCGAAGACGAAATCTTCTAGCAAGATGACGAACAAATCCACGACTAAAGAAGATGTCAAAGATGACCCTGACTATGACCGTGATGCTGCAAAGTTATTTGCAAAAGATATCTCGGCAGAAGCAAAGGAAATCATCAACGCTGAACTAAAGACTGCTCCTGCAGAGAAGGTGGTCGCTTTCGAGGAAGAAGACGAAGAAATCGCGAAAACGAAATTGTCTAGTGCTGTTATTGATAAACCAACCTCAAAATCAAAGACAAAAGAATATGACATCGTAACTGATATCGGATCTCTTCGACCAAACATTACTTTTGAACAGCTGTTGGCAGATAACACTTATTACAGAAAGTAGTTGAAAGGCCTTTCTGTGCCTAAGAAGAAGAAGAAATTTTTTTTGCCAGATGTTGGTGTTTTGTCCATTAATTTAGGTGATCTCGGTGCACCTGAAATTGATGTTACTATTGCAGGATGCCTGATCGAAAAAGTGCCAATTGGCTCTGGTTCTAGTGTAAATATAATAACAGAAGACACAACTCATGCTATGGGGCTGACTCACATTCAACCAACACAACGAAACATCAAGTTAGCTGATTCGACACGATGAAAACCTGCTGGTGAGCTGAAGGATGTCACTGTCTACATTCAAGCCAAGCCATTCACCATGAATTTCATTGTTATCAAACCACTCGGTTTGTCATCCGATTCTGTGCTGATTGGACAACCTTGGCTTTATCAATCAAATGCTAGTGTACATTGGAAATCCAGAGAGCTAAGATTTCAGAGTGGTGAGACCAATAACCGAGGTAAGCTAGCAGAACAAATCATAACCTGGAGTCATGACAAATATGAAGGTAAAACTCCTTTGTCCGACACCAGTTTTACATAAGCCTAGAATACCGCATCTTTTCTTGGAGTCACATCGAACCACAGAGTCAAATCAATATTATGTTTGCTCTTTTTTCATCACTCTTGATGTATGCATGGATATCTTAGGTAGGCTCTGATACCATGTTGAATTTCACACATGTGGGACACCCTAAAAGTGTGATTGATCTCCTAAGATATGGGTGATTGCACTATAGATCAAGCAGCAAATCATGATGCTAATTTTTGCTGCCTTCCTGAAAACTTTTCTCGAAATATTTATTGATGATTTTTGTGTGTACAGTGATATAAAGACACACCTGCAGAAGTTGAAATTAACATTGCAACGGTGTCGAGATACTTGTTTATCTCTTCATCTAGAGAAATGTTTTTTTGGTATAAAAGAATGAATATTGCTCAGACACAGAATATCTAACAGAGGAATAGAAGTTGACAAAGATAAAATTGAGCTTATAAAGAACCTCTTGATACCAACCAATTTGCGTGAACTAAGAGCTTTCTTAGGACATGTTGGCTATTACAAGAGATTTATTCAAAATCATGCTTCTATTGCTGCCTCTCTTACACATCTACTGAAGAAAGAAGTGGAATACTTGTGGACGAATGAATAGCATAAAGCATTTGAAGATCTTAAGCAAAAGTTGATCAATGTTCCTATTCAGAGACCACCCAACTGGGCTATTTTATTTCACAGTTATCTGGATCTTTCTGCATTTGCTATTGGCGTCTGTCGAAGCCAGAAGGACGACCAGAAGAAGGATCATCCCATCTACTATGCGAGTCGACAGCTCAGTGCATTAGAGAAAAATTATTCGGCTACAGAAAGGGAAGCACTTGGCATGATTTTCACTGTAAAAATTTTGGCATTATTTGCTGGGATATGCATTTATTTTTCATGTGGATCATTATGCTCTTAAGTATCTTGTAAATAAACCAGATCTATTAGGACAAATTGCTCTATGGGTTCTACTTCTGCAAGAATTCGCTTATCAAGTAGAGCTTCGTCAAGGGAAGTATCATACAAATGCTGATTATCTATCGTGACTCAGCACTGGAAAAATTGAAGATCCTATCAATGGCGATTTTCCAGACGAACATTTATTCGAGATTTCATCTACAAATTCGCTATATTCTGATATCATTACTTATCTCAAGGATCAAATATATCTGGATGGTTATGATTTGGAGCAAAAGACAGTTTTTCAATATAAGGTAGCACCTTATACAATTATTAACAATGTTCTATACAAGGTTGGTGCAGATCATCAGCTTCGAAGATGTCTTGAATCCGAAGACATTAAAAAGGTCGTTAAAGCCTTACACTCAGAAGATGCTGGTGGACATTTTGCTTTGAAGAACACAGTTAATAAGATATTGACTGCCAAGTATTGGTGGCCAACAATGTTCAAGGATGTATCAAACTTTATTCGTTCATGTGATCCATGCCAAAGATCTAGTAAGCCTACAAAATCAATGAATTGGCCGTTGACACCAATCCTTCCTCTTGCACCATTCGAGAAGTGGGGGATTGACTTTGTCGGTCCAATTAAACCTGTTACCTGACATACGAAATGTCGATATATTCTAGTTGCAATGGATTATGCTACAAAAAAAGTGGAAGCAGAGGCAACAAAAAGAAATGATACAAAAACTGTCGCGACATTCTTATTCAAAAGTATTATCACCAGATATGGTTGTCCACTCGAACTAGTAAGTGACCGAGGTACACATTTTTTGAATGACACTATACGGTTGCTGACAACTTATTTCCTTATCAAACACAAAAACTACACCGTATAATCCAAAGGCAAACGGGTTGACAGAAAGAGCTAATAGAATTTTATGTAAGATCTTGACTAAAATTACTATTGCACACACAACGGATTGGGATCAGAAACTACCATCAGTTCTTTGGGCTTATCGTAATATAGAGAAAATCACGACGAAACAGACACCATATTTTCTGACATATGGTATGCATCCTATTCTGCCAATTGAATTTGAGGCCAAAACTTTTCGTATCCAAGCTCAACGAACAAATGCAGAATGTATAAACGAAAGGTTGACTAATATTGAAGAACTAGCTGAAGCTTGTGAGTCTTCACAAAAATTAACGAAGGAATTCCAGGGACAAAAAAAGAAGAAATATGACAGTCATATAAAAAAATGTGATCTTAAAGCTGATAATTATGCGCTGATATATGATAGTCGCCATCAAAAGTTCCCATGAAAACTCCATATGCGATGGCTTGGACCTTTTAAAGTCATAGAGGTGTTTGATAATGGTTCTGTGCAACTTCAATCACTTGAAGGGGAACTGTTACCTATACGTATTAACGTGTTCAGACTAAAAAAATGTTACCTTTGACCGGAATCTATTTATTTATTTATTTTTATTCTTATTATTTTCTAGTATTTTTTTGATAATGTTCGCGACTTTTTTTTTCTTTTCTAGAAGATTTTCTAAAAATTTTCCTGAACTTTTCTACCACTGTTCAACATTTGTTCAAATTGTTTTGTGAATTTTTCGAGAATTTTTCTCATCTTTTCTTAAATCTTTTAAGTTATTTTTCAAAGTGTTTTCGAGAACTTTTCGAAAAACTTTCGCGACACTCTAACTGCAAACTGAAACTTGTCATTTTTTTTTTCTTTCGAGAGTTTTTCTAGTATTTTTTTCTCCAGTTTTTTGTGAAATTTTCTAGGATAACGCTTAACATTGTCGAGAATTTTTCGTGAAGTTCTGTATCATTTTCTAGAATCTTTCAGGAATGTTTCGTGAAATATTTTAGAAACTTTCTAGTATCCTTCGAGAATCTCTCAACCTACCCTTTCGAGAATCTATCTACCTACTTTTTACATCCCTCTATTAAAGATGATGGCCACGTGATCCTCATTATTCACACGTGTGTACGCTCACATATCAAAACAGATATTGTTTCTCCTTAATTTATCTGTTTTCTTTTCAAAAACGGTCTTCCGTCATTAAAGATCAATATGTTAAATCATAGTTTCAAACACTGACCCATGCACATACTCCATAAATGAAAGTGCCAGATGTCAAGTCACCATGCCACGTCATCATCCCTTCCACACCGCTACTGCATATCAGAGTTATTTTTCATTTTTCTTCCTTACACTTTCTGCCTGCGATTTTATGCTTTCCTGTGCACATTCTCTTTGCGATCAAAACATTCATTTGCGACCTATTGCGATCTACGAGCTTTCGTGAAAAATTCGAACAATGGTTTCTGGATCCAGTTCAAGCTCTAACATCATTTGGAAAGCACGCGCAGGAATCCGCCTGACATCCATCCAGTCCTTTTTAGATCGATGTAGGTTGGGTAATTTAAAAGTGGACCCCTCCATCATCCTCTCCGAAGTCAGTACGGTTTGTCAACTCCATTCATTCCATTTAGCAGGTGGATTTCAAAGTCCATGTGCGAGACAAATTCTTCACTATCTCTGAAGGCTTGTTCTGCACAGCCCTTGGATTACCGATGGATGGGAAGATGATGCAGCCAAATTTTTTCAGATGGGTGAGAGTAAACTATCGGTGTTGAATCTTCACTTGGAGAGACAACCTGTTGCTGAGTTTTGCTGGGTGCAAGTGTAGGGGCTTGGCGTTGGGTTTGTGCCCGAGTCAAGACCCAAGCAGGATGAGTTTCAACTGGTAAAGTTTCTACTTGCACTGAATAGATAGGAGCAGCAGGTTTGAATCGGTGGATGAAGCTGCCCACTTCCTTAACAATTGCTTCGTACCCATGAAGGGGTACAAGATCTCTATGATTTGTAATACCACATTTAAGATGTTTTGTAAATATGCAAACCAAGTACTCTTTTTGATGGATGCTGATGCGACGATTTCAGTGCAAAATTTTGGTTACATCTTAGACGCACTTGCGGGTAATCCGGTTTGTTTCGACACTATTACATATAAATCATTTTTGCGCTGGATCAAGCACCAAAAATTTTCTGGAATTGGAGCACATGTCTCTCGGCTATGCGCCCATTTCGACATTTTGAACGAGCAAGAGAAAACATTGCTGATGGGAAGGATGTTGGCCCCCAAGCCAATTGATCTTTCCGGCCTCATTACTAAAATTGCACCAGCCGTCGAAGTAGCAGCTACCACTGCTATGGACATTGACACTGCACCATCCCAGTCGGAACCACTCCCAGCTGTGGCGATGGAGGCTGATGGAGCTACTACTGCTGCTGATGATTCTTCACAGCACGCATCTGCTTCCACATCTCAGAAGCAGCCGAGGGCCTCCTCCTCTGACGATGACGCAACTCAGTCTGATACATCAGACAAAAGACAAACAACTGCTGAAGGCGACATTGGGGCACCTGTGGCAGATGAAGAACAACCAGACGACCAGCCCCAGTGGTTTCGCATTATGACCAAGAAAGCCAAAAACCTAGTGGCTGAAGCGTATGAGTTGGACAAGTACCACCAACAAATTACGATGGAGTTTGTCAACTCAGAAAAGAGATGCCAAGAGGGTCTCAAGGTGTCTTTTGAGAAGATTGATTCGCTTGAATCAGAAAACACGAAGCTGATTGAACGAAATCGTTCTCTCGACACACAGCTTCAAACCTTAATAAAGGAAGCTGATTCTTTAAAACAGATCAATAAGACGATTGAGGCCAAGTTTGATAATTATCAGACTCAAAATGATTCTTTAAGACAGCAACTGACAGCTGCAAATCAACATAATGTTGCACTCTACAAACATTTTCCAGGAGGAGCGAATGAGAAGACTGAAGGCAGAAGCTGCTCTCTCGGTATGCACCAATGCAGGGTCCATTGCAGTCGACCTCACGAAGCTAAACCAGCTCCAAGATCAGATGCTCGACAATTTTCGAGTTGAGTTCCTGCAACCACTCGAGGATTCGAAGGCCCTTGTCAAGGAAAAATTGACGGAGCTAAGGGAGTTTTTGAGTGAAGCTACCCCATCTTGCAGCGGACCAGAAACACATGACGAGTACCTTCAGGCCTTACTCGGAATTGATGACTTTACACAGCAAATTTCATCTGTGCCTGTCTGCACCGGAGCCTCAGACCATCCCGAGTATCTGGAAGCAGTCGCAAAGATTAACAAGCTTGAACAGGAGCTGTCAGATCTCCAACAACAAATGGAAGATCAGAAGCTGGCTGTTGAGTTGCAAACTCAGGACTTGGCAACTGCATCTACACAGCCAAAGCGAATGCGGCGGAATCAGTCGAAGGTATGTGCTGACAGATTCCGTGCATTTGCTGAACGCTTCTGGAAATGGTGTCCACCTGCTTTTAACATTGAATTACAATGGCGTATGGATTATATGATGCTACCAGGCGTAGTAGGCATCGCCTTCGACGATTGGAAGCGACCATGGGAGAAGGAAGACTTTCTCTGGTTATGGGCCCAGCTTTCTATCGAGTAGAAAGGATGTCTCTACTGGGGCATAATCCAGGGAAAGTTTAAAGTCCTACCTTTCGGGTCAGCAGAGTTATACGTAGGCTCTTCGGCTATGTATGCTCTCGAATACATTTGCAGAACGAAGACAATAAGCGACATTTTTGGAAGCGAAAGTCGCAGTTTCAATTATACAAACCCAAAGCTGTTGCAGATTTAGGCGCATTCGACGACGCAAGGTTGCTGATGAATATCCAGAATTATTCAGTCTATATGTGGATTGGGAGCGAAACCTTGCAGAATATTTTGCGGAGATTCGACATAATCTGCAGGATAGAAGGAAGTCATTCAGATATAAGCAATTTTGTACATATTCATTTTGGCAGTTTGGTACCTTTGCGACAAAGACATTATTTTTGGTTCAGAATCTTTATGTTAAAGCATCAAGCCAGAAAGTATATAGTTCGTGTGATGCCACGCAAATGTCAAAAATTGAATATCAACATAAATATGGCATAATATACTCGAAAATGAAGATATGAGCTGATTAAGTATAAATTATGAAGAGGCCTAAGTCATTTTTCGAGAATATATCTCCTAGGTACTTGCCTTATAACTTAAGGGCTAGACCTTTAATAGGAAAAGACATTGCCTTGGATAACCCTTAACTAGGTCGTCCATACGAAACGACTAGTTATGAAAAGACATGTTAAACTAGAGTAGCTTTAACTCATAGTTAAGTATACCTCTTATGGTATAGTTGAACATATTTTCAGTTTAATTCTTAACTAGACCCTTTCGCGGGAGCGACGCACCTATTCTTTAAGAGGTGTGTTTGTTCGCCCCATAGAACATGTATTGATCTCACACTTCAGTCTCAATCATCGAGTTAGAAGAGTTTATGCTTATGTAAGAGATTGAAGAAGTGAATAGAGTTCTGTGAGTTATTCTCCCTTATCTTTGTTCTCCGCACTGTTGAGTGTGAGTGATCTTGAGTTTGCTAACAATCTCTGAATTACTCTCTGATCAGACAGACTTTTAGTGCATTACAGTCGTTTGTTGTATTTCCGTAAAGCATGCTCTAAAGAACTGTCTTAAAGTCATCTTATTTGTCTGTCGCGAATACTTTCTTTTCGACACTCGAATAATGACTATCTTTGTGCAGTCTAGCATGATCATTGAATTAAATTGTATGTATACAAATGAGATGACAGTCCTAGTCTGAAGAATTGAGTCTCTGATCTGTTTTCCTGATTGGCATTGACATAAGTTTCTAATGTGCTCTAAAACCATTCGTGCTCTTTAACCATTAAGTTGGGCTTTAGTTGTTAAGGACTATTTGGAACGGATAGTTTGCGAACTCGATTAATTAATTGTCTGTGTAGTCGCGAATACATCGAACAATTTCCAATTCCCTGTTGACACCTTAGTTAGCCAGAGTGTAGTCTACTGTACTACTTTGATAACATTTCATTTGTAGAACATGCTTCCTTCAATTCGATAGAGACCAGATTGTTGTTCTGAATTCATTAACATTACCCATTCCAAATATAAGTAATACTGGTTACTTTTTAATGTCTGTCGACAACCAGAATAACATTCGAAACCACCTACCATAATTACACCAAAAACATAACTTTCTAACGCATTCCTCTGTGGGAACGATACTTTTCACTACAAAATCTATATTAAACCTGTTGGTATAGCACGACAGTTCGCGAACAATTTCGTGTCACATCGTGTAACTTCCAAATTAGAAAAGATTAAACATCTACAACTAATCACGAATTACAAGAGTGGTAGATTAGCCACGATCTAGAGTACTTCTGCTGATGTCATAATATCTGATCAAATACTTGTACCCCATAGTACTTGGCTGATCTTCTTGATCCTTTGAGGAGCACGACTGATTTCGTGTCGTGTCGTGTTGTGTTGTGTCGTGTGACCTTTTGTCAAAAGTTCAGGATTGAAAGCTAGCAAAGCTTTGGCACTAGAAACATTTTGTTTCTTCAACTCCCTCTCAAAGCATGATAGCTTGACGACTCCAAGACTACTCCTTTGTTTCTCGAACAGACCTTTGTCAAAGGCCTTTGTGAAAATGTCACCAACCATGTCTTTCGTTCCAATGAAAGTAGTCTGCAGTATTTTCTTCTCGATCAGATCCCTAATCAAGTGGTCCTTGATTGCAATGTGTTTCATCCTTGTGTGAAACACAAGGTCTTTTGTCAGATGTATTGCAGATGTGTTGTTGATCTGTAACACCAAAGGTTCATTTCTTATTTTGTCCAATTCCTTGCTGACCCAGAGAATTGCTACTCCTGACGCGATGATGCATCCTCCTGAGATACTTTTGCAGTCGTCTTTGAGGGATGCCCAGCTAGCATCACTGTAGGAAAGCATCTGGAACCCTACATCACGACAATAACACAAACCAAAATCTTTTGTTAATTGAAGATATTGCAAAATTCATTTTACAATCTTTCAATGTGTCGGATTCGTGCAGAATTGGCTCATCCTGAACACTGCATAAACAATGTCAAGACATGTGTTATCTGCAAGGTACATCAACGATCCAATCAACTTCCTATATGGTGTAAGCTGCATCAATTCCCTTTCTTCTTTAGTCCTCAAATAATTTTCGTTTGTCAGTACTGTTCGTGCAAGCATTGGAGTATTCATTTCTTTACAATTTAGCATTCCAAAATCTTCTATGATTTTTTGGATATATCTAGACTGATGAAGGTACAGTTTACCTCCCTCATAGTCCCTGTCAATCTGTAAGCCAAGGTAACACCTGGCTTCTCCCAGATCTACAATCTCGAAATGTTTCGAGATATCATTCTTCATTTCAGCAATAAGTTTCTCTCTCTTGTAGAGTATCAGAGTGTTGTCCACATACACAGCTACAATGATGATCTTCCCATATGTAATTCTTACATAAACATTGGAATCAACCATTAGTGGCTTGAATCCTAAGGATTTCAGGGCTTGATCTTTTTTCTTGTAATTATTGTTGAGCTGACTACTTCAGACCATAGATACTCCTATGCATTCTACATGCATAAATAGGAAGTGAATTCGAGACATATCTTGGGGGTTGATCCATAGAGAGCTGTTCGTCTAGCTCACCATGCAAGAAGGCTGTCTTGTCGTCCACAATGTGAATCTTGAGATCATAAGTAGCTGCATATTCAAATAGTAAACGTAGGCACGAATGTTTCATGACAGGAGAGAAGGTCTCAAAATAATCAATACCATATCTATGAGAAAACCCATTTGCTACAAGTCTTGTCTTATACTTTGAGACATCTCCATCTAGTCCATACTTTAACTTGTATACCCATTTGCATTTAACAGTCTTTCGCTTATCTGGTAATGGCTGCAATGTCCATATTTGGTTCTTCCTCATGGATTCCATCTCCTCATTCATGGCTTGGATCCATTTGTCCTTCTCTGGACATTCAACTACTTCCTCGAATGTCTGTGGTTTGTCACTGAATCCACATAACTCTTCTGATGTAGAAGCTGAGCTGCCTGACACATATCTTGCTAGCGCTTTTCGTTGTCTTGTTGACCTTCTAGGAGATCCTCTTGGAACTGTAATGCCTTTGCCTTTGTCTGCTCTGCAGGTCCGGAACCATTTCGGTTTACAGGTACTATAGTAGTAGGCTGTCTCTTGAAATTTTCTTTGTCTGATTCATCACTCGAATGCAAAGCGACTCGAAATACTTTGTGTTCGTGTTCGTCCTCTGCTCCCTCTGTCACAGTTGGCAGATCATAGTTTTGTCTTTCAAGAACTTCATAGCTGACAGGATCATCATTGGCCATCGTTCTGCTCTCATCAAACTTGACATCTCTGACTGTCTTCACAGTGTTGTCTCTGGCATGTAGACTCTGTAGTATGACGAATTATTGTCATATCCTACAAGATATCTCTGTTCAGCTCTCTCATCAAGCTTCTTTCAAAGCTTATCAGGAATATGTACATAAGTTGCACAGCCAAAGATTTTGATGTGAGTCATATTGGGTTTTCTACCCCACCATAAATCGTGTGGTGTCGTGTGAGGAACACCAGACTTTCCTATCCTATTCTGAATGTACGCAGTTGTAGCTACTGCTTCAGCCCATGGTACTCTTGGAGCTTTCGAGTAGGCCATCATGCATCTGGCAGCTTCCATTAGAGTCCTATTTTTTCTTTCTACAATATCGTTGTGTTGCGGTGTATAAGATTCAGTCCTTCTGTAAATGATACCACGATCATTGCAAAAGTCAGTGAAACGATTCGAGATATATTCTCCACCTCAATCTGTCCTAATCTGCTTCACTTTATTACTAGTGCATCTCTCTGCCCAATTCACATACTTTGTGAATTTGTCAAATGCTTCTAATTTATTGTGAATAAAATACACTCTGGCAAATTTACTGTAATCATCAATAAAGGTAATGTAATATTTGAGCCTCCTACTGAGATCACATTGAAAGATCCATAGATGTCATAATGCACTAACTCTAGAATCTTGGTCGTTATGTAGGAGTCCTTGACAAATGGAGTGCGTGACATCTTACCCTTCAGGCATGCATCATAGGTCGTCGAACTGGTTGCATTCGAGATGCTCACCCCTGTGATTGCTCCATGATGGCTTGCTTGGTATAGTGTCATTGAATTCATATGGCATAGTCTCAGTGTGCCATAGAGTGTCTGGCAAATCATCATGAGTCTGATGCACTTGATATGTAGGCAGACGTACCTTTAAGTGATACAGATTGCCTTTTCTTCTACCTTGAGTAATCAGAGTATTGGTACTTGCATCAACAATGTTGCATGCTTCATCAGAGAACGTCACACGCATCCCTGCATCATCTATTCTTGCCACTGATAGCAAGTCCTGCTGCAGTGTAGGCACGAACAGAACATCTTCGAGTCGTCTGTCTCTGCCATTCATGTTGAACCATAGTGAACCAATACCATTTACTTAATATTTGGATCCATCTCCAAGAACAATGAATCTTGATGGATCTGCACTTTTGAAATCAGACATGATTTGTCTTGATGTAACGAAGTGTGAGGTAGCTCCTAAGTCTAGGATTACCTCCTGTGTGGCAGATGTTGATACTGCACACATGTCTGCATAGATATAGGTGGTCGAATTACATTGATTCGATCTTTGTTCGCCCATTTTTGAGCTCTCTGGCTCCTCGACATAGGACGAACTATTATTGTTCTCATGTCTGCTTTGTGCTGATTTGTTTCTTGGGTTCAGGCAACAGTCCATGGCTGCATGACCTTTCTTGTGGCAGTGGATACGCTCAATTTTCGAATTGAGCCAACACAAATCGACAGAAGCTCATACCAAAAGTTTTGTATGTCTCGAATCTAACAACAAATTTACTATCGGTCAATAAAATAACTGATTTAGGACATAAGGTAGAGTTCAAGACAAATTCATGCAAGATTCTTGATAAATTCAAGAGAATTCTTGCACTCGGAAAGAGGCAAGGGTATCTCTATAGCCTTACTCATTGTTACTCTATGACTGATAGAGCTTTAAGCAGTTCAGTTTTGATGAATGAAGAATTAATTTGGCATTATATACTTGGGCACCTCAATCATGTATCTATTGCAAATATGTCTAAGCATTCTTTAGTTCTTGATTTTGATTATTGAAATGTCGACCCTCCAGTCTACACATCTATATCTAGAGCACACAAGCTCAGAATGTTTCCTAATTTTTTTTTAGAACATAACTTTTCTAAAAGCAAATCTATAAAATTTATTAAATTAGTTTAAAATAGCAAATTTACATTGCACTATTGCTTTAAGTAGATTATTTAGACTTAAAAATGTCCATTCATACATTAAAAAATCCCTTCTAGGATTCATTGATATGCTCCTTTTGGTATCCTTTAATTAGCTACAATTCCACTTCTATGGTGGTTGAGCTAAGAAGGTATTGTATATTCCTATAGTAGTAACATTATACATATACATATATTTAAATGTGACATTAATGTTTTAGTGTTTGCCAAGACCAAAGGAAATCGGCTTGCAAACATATGATTTCAATTTCAGGGGAAGGATAATGGCCAATTGAAAAAAAATATCAAATGTTTTGAACGTTGTATGTATAGAATGTGTTCATTTCCGTATGTACAGAACATAAAGCTCCACACCAAAAGGCTTACAATGGGTATACGTGACCTATCCTTGTCAATCACTAAACATTTTATAAATATATGTGCACCTTGAGGAACATTGTAGGATACCATAAGGGAAGATCCCTTCTTATTAATGATGGAGCACTTCCTTGGATTGTTGAAATTGCAAACAATGAGAGCTCTATGATAAATCTTAGATGTCATATTGAGATCTTTTTGGCACCCATTTAGGTCGGGATAACGATATGCATTGTCTTCTTCTTCTTTTGGTAATGGCGTTGTCTCATTCCGCCCTGCCTTTAAGGCTTAAGCCAATTCGGTGCGCCTTTTGAGTGATGTTTCGTTTCATTTTGAGCATTCCATTTTGAGCGATCCAGCTTTTTTCATCGATTTGTCTGGACGTCTGTGAGCTCATCCACGGATCGGGATAGTGAGTGCGGAAAAGTACACCTGATGGGCTAAGGAACTGGATCTTCCTGCCAAGGGCAGCATTGAGCAGAAATTCGTGTGAATATGATTGAAGGTAAAGTGGGGGGAAGTATTGTCCTGCTAAACTTTTTTGTATTGTAACGCATGTGTGCGATTAGTCTGATAGCTATTTGGTTTGTTGTATGGGGTAAAATCACCTGGATTTCTTGGATAGACCTAGTGTGACGTGATGCTTGAAGTGAATAAAAGGAGTTCTACTGAATATTTCAATCAAACCCCAACACAATATTCTGAAATAGCTCACTTGTTGTGCTTGTGATCAATGAATGCTTTCTTGAACATCAGCTGAGGATATGGAAAATGCACTGCAGTCTTTAGAGGAGATGAGGGATGCTTGCATGCATATCCAGAATGCTGAAGGCATGTTGGCGGCCTGTAGAGCGATATGCTCACATGGGCAAGCTTGCAACAGATTGCAACGATGCCTGCTTTGGTTCAGGGATCTTGGTGATCATGCATGTGGTGAGGCATGTGGTGAGGGCCAATGTCGCATTATTCGGGAGGGGGAGTGTCGCATTTTTTGGGAGGGCAAAAAGTGGCTTGTGCATGGGAGACCTTTGCATTTTACTTAAAGGCACCTTCGCAATCTGGGGGAGCATGGGGCATTGTACCCCATGCCCCCTCCCACCTTTTTTTAAATTTTTTTTTTTCATTTTGGGGGCCCAATATTTCTATGGGCCCCCATATTCTCTCTCTCTCTCTCTCTCTCTCTCTCTCTCTCTCTCTCTCTCTCTCTCTCTCTCTCTCTCTCTCTCTCTCTCTCTCTCTCTCTCTCTCTCTCTCTCACCCCTCTTTTTTACGATACTATAATCTCATGGTAGCCCTGTACCTAACCATGGCCACATTGGACTTTGGCCCGCCATTTGACTTCGGTCCGCATTCCGTTCCCGACGCACCCCACACTCCACTAAACCCTGTGATCCCCCTCCACAATCCATCCAAAACACCCCCCACCAAAGGATTGACGAACTAATTTTGGCCGCATCGATATGTCTATCTTCGGCGGGCACACTCCCGTCAACGACCATCGACTTTCCTCTTAAACCATCGGCCGTCACCCAAATCGTCCGCCCTCGCCTATTAAAGTAGGGGGAAGAATTGTCTTGCTAAACTTTTTTGTATTGTAACGCATGTGTGTGATTAGTTTGATAGCTATTTGGTTTGTTTATTGTCTACTGCAATGGGGTAAAATCACCTGGATTTCTTGGATAGACCTGGTGTGACATGATGCTTGAAGTGAATAAAAGGAGTTCTACTGAATATTTCAATCAGACCCCAACAGAATATTCTAAAATAGCTCACTTGTTGTGCTTGTGATCGATGAATGCCTGCAGAACATCAGCTGAAGATATGAAAAATGCACTACAATATTTAGAGGAGATGAGGGATGCTTGCACGCATATCCAGAATGTTGAAGGCATGTTGGCGGCCTGTAGAGCGATATGCTCACATGGGCAAGCCTGCAACAGATTGCAACGATGCCCTGCTCTGGTTCAAGGATCTTGGTGATCATGCATGTGGTGAATTCTCTATAGCTATGGTGCAGGCAAATGCATTGCTCGAGGGCCAAAGCCAGATAGAGACTGGCTCTTATGGCACACTCCTGGGCATATATGACGGCCATGAAGGCCTAGAGACATCACGTTATATCAATGACCATCTGTTTCTTAACCTGCAAAGTAAGAAACGCTTTTCGCATTCAGATTGTCAATCGGTGATTGTTCACATATGAATATGGAGGTGGTAATGTTTATCTTGGCATGGATTGAAGATAGTAAAAGATCTTCAGAAGCTCTTTTCTCCTTATTTGTATTAATTAGAAAAATAGTGTTTTGCGGGCAGCATGAAGGAACCCTCCTTTTTCTGAAGTTTTTTTTAGAGAGAGAGAGAGAGAGAGAGAGAGAGAGAGAGAGAGAGAGAGAGAGAGAGAGAGAGAGAGAGAGAGAGAGAGAGAGAGAGAGAGAGAGAGAGAGAGAGAGAGAGAGAGAGAGAGAGAGAGAGAGAGAGCTGGGTTAGAAAAGGGAAGCGAGAGAGGCAGTTCTTTTGCTTTGCATTTCATTACATAATGTAGAGCTTATGATCCACAAATCCCCCAGCCTTCTCACTTGATGTAGAAACATTGCCCAGCTACTGTGTTTTCCTTTCATTTTCTGTCTGCACGTTTGCAGATCGATCAAACTCTTAGCACAAGATCAGATCAGAAGGAAGACCTAGATCGGTTTTGGTATCAGTATCTGTGAAGAATTGTCAAAATTTGGCAAATCTAGCTTGATCAAAAACCATGTAGAACTTTGTAAATATTGTGTATAATTGGGTTCCACACATGTATGGCCAAATCTAATGTAGTTTAGGTCAAGTCAAGAGAGTCGGTCATGTCTATTTGGTGGTCATACCTACTTTATAGGACCTACACCTAAGTTTAAGGTGAGAGTCTTTAAATACAATCTATGAATCTAGTAACACTTCAAGAGTACTCATGCTTAGAAATCAAATTTTGCAAAGCATGAGGAGAAGTGAGGAGAGTGCACAAGATTATGTACTCAAAATCAAGTCTCTAAATAGGGAGTTGGCTTCCATTGGAGAGAAGATTTATGATGGAGAACTTGTACAAATTGTCCTTAATGGTCTAGGAGATGACTTTGCAAATTTGGTCCAAAGTTTTGCCATCCAAGACACTTTTCCAACTATAGAAAAACTTCATAGTGTATTAGTGGCTGAAGAGTGTAGGATGCTCTATGCAAAACCTAGGATGAGTTCCTTGTCTTTGCAGGATGGTGATGAGAAAGCCAATTTCTCATTTAAGGAAAAAAAGAAGACCAATGGAAAAAAGAAGCATCCAAAGGAGGCCAAAGAAGAGAATGATGCATCAAGCTCAAAGGACAAGTCAAAGCAGAAATGCTTCTTTTGTGGAAAGAAGGGGAATTATGCATCTGAATGCTACAAGAGGCTAAGAGCACAAGTGGAGGAGGACAAACAAGGAAACCTAGCAAAGGAGGAGGAGGAGGATGAAGTAGATGTATTCTTGATGGCATCTACATCCTCACCAACAAGCAATAGCAATTCAAGAGACAATTGGTGGATTGACAATGGGGCTAGCTCCCACATGTCTTGTGAAAAGGACTTTTCCTCAACCTTACACTCTTTCAGTGATGTTAAAAAGTTTGTCTTTACTGCAAATGATAAAGAGTGTAGGATAGATGGTGTTGGCACCATCTCTTTGTGTCTAGAATCCTCAAAATGCATGGATCTAGAAAATGTCCTTTATGTACCATCAATTACCAAGAATATGCTTAGTGTTGGTCTACTCTTAGAAAGTGGTTTGGATGTCCACTTTAAGCATGGTGTTTGTTTCATCTTGAAGAATGATGTTTGCATTGCAAAGGGATTTAAGCATGGAAGATTGTTTAAGTTGGAAGCTAGTGTTGCTTTTGAGAGGGTGAGCTTGGCAAAGGAGGAGATCACTCAAGAGGAGATCTTGGCAAAGTGTGATCTTGCTTGCATTGAGGAGGAACATCAAAAGGAGGAAGATCTTGAGGATCAGCCTCAAATCATGAGAGTTTCAAGGGAGTCCTCAATGACAATGGCTGAGTCATCAAATTGCATGCAAATTGTCCATTCAAGTGTGCATCTTGCAAGGATGGTGAGCATTGGAGAGTCTACTATCTTTGAGTACTTTTTGGAAAGTATTAGTAGACATGAGATGACTTGTTTCTTACCTTTAAGATTCATGGTGCTTATTACTTTGTATGACAACACAATGAAATGGGATGCTTTGAAATCTACATTTGTTGTTGATAAAGCAATTTCATTGGATAAATATTTTTGTAATAATTTGAATAGAGTCATAAAAGATGAAACATCATTTTCTTTGGAAATCTTCGTGTCCACATGGTTTGTGCATTATCATTCCAATGTAAGGACCAAAGATTATCCTATTTTAATGATAGGAATATTGGTAGTGTTTTGCTCTTCAAGTAGAGATTGTAGAATCTACTTGTTTTCCACCAAAAAAATTGTCAATGGTGGAAATGTGGTCTTTCAAGAGTGGAATATTTGTAAACTTGAAGAAGCATCACCTTATTCAGTTCATTGATGTTTTGGAGTCAAGTCAAGTGGAGGATCAGGCTCAAGACCCGAGGACTCCAAGAAGAACCTTGAGTATCAAGATGGAGCCATCTAGGCTCAATCATATGGATCAAGCAAGGCAAGTTGTCTTTGGCAACATTATGTATGCACTTAATAGTTTAATTGATTTATAATCAAGTGCACAAAATGCCTTGGAATCCATGGCTTGGCATGATGTATAGTTTTTGAAGTGTGCTACATGTATATAGACACATTTGTGGAACATCTTGTAAGGGATCCTTTAAGAGGTGGTGAAAGATCCTTCGTGGACATCATTCTCTATTGGAGTCTCAAAAGTTCCTTGTTTGTAGCTGGATTTTTTAGACAGTTCTAAAAGCATTCATTCATCTAGCAAGAGAGTTGTATGTAGATCAAGCTAAATTTGAGGAGTGTGAAGAATTGTCAAAAATTGGCAAATCTAGCCTGATCAAAAACCATGTAGAACTTTGAAAATATTGTGTATAATTGGGTTCCACACATGTATGGCCAAATGCCACATGGAAACCCACTCCTAATGTAGTTTAGGTCAAGTCAAGAGAGTTGGTCATGTCTATTTGGTGGTCATACCTACTTTACAGGACCTACACTTAAGTTTAAGGTGAACATTTGACCAACTAGCTACCTACCAAGCATAACTCTAGGATCTAGGCTAGGGCTTCATTTTAGGACAAGAAGAGTGAGTTAACTTCCTTATTATATGTTGGAAATCCACCTAACTTCAAGAAGAAAGTCGAATTTGCTATGTATTCCAAGCTCCCATATTGAGAAGATAGAATATTTTTGGAGCTCATTGGCAATCTCAAGCTAGTTTCACTATGCACATTGAGTTTTTGTGATCCAAATGAAACCAAATCAATTTATACTTGTTTCTCAGTTGAAGGCCATACTACAGCCTGTAGTACACATGTGTGGGCTCGGATTTTAATGTTGATCAATGCTTTTGATTGTTAATGCTTGTTGTTTGTCAAATTGCCAATCTAGATCAACTTGCCAATCTAGATCAACTGTTTTTTGTCTAGTTTTTTGATAGATTGCTAAGCAAGCATCCAATCACTCTTGCGGATCTTTTGTAAATCCATTTATGATCTTAAAGTACAGTACTTTCAAAGTATCAGTGAGTAAGAAGGTATAGGGATTGTGGTATTTTGCTGGAGGCTATTCCATCATACACAGTTCTGTCGCCTGTACCTTTCTTCACACTTCTAGCAGTGCATGTTGGGATTTACTATCTCTATTCCTCACTCACTTCTGTGGCCATTTCCTGCATCTATGAATCAGGGTCATGGCGTTGCTAGCCTTTCCCAGGAATTTAAGTTCGTTCAACTGGCCAGTTCGTTCAGCTGGCCAGCAACGAACAGGCTTCTGACACCCTGAAAGCAGCCTTTTCCAAGAATTTAAGTTCATTCAGCTGGCCAACGACGGACAGGCTTCTGACACCCTGAAAGCAGCCTTTTATAGATATTATAGAATCAAATTTTCCCAGCATTCCTTGCACGACAGATCTAGCTTGTTGTTGGATCAAACACTTGTGCTCAAACAACTCCAAGTTCATGTGCATTCGCAAAACGAAGAGGTCCGATGTGCTTCCTCAATTCTGTCTGTAATGTTTGGAATTTTGCTTCAAGTATTTGCTTAGTTTCTTGTTATATCGCGGTTATGCGGAGTTTCTTATAATGTTTTTTGCTGTTGTTACTTCCTCTTTTTATCCTCTTTGTATGTCTTCGACATTTTGTGTGGCTGATTTGAGTCCAATTTCGGACCTCAAGCAGAAAAACGAATTCATAATTTGCCATTGTTTCTTTGAACAGGGATGTCCTACCATTTGTTCTATGCTATGCATAATGAAGTTGATGGCCTATAACTTTGTGGTTGGACTATATAGGGTCAAAGATTGCACGTATCTTTTGTTATGTCAGATATTATTTTAGACATAACCTGGATACATACAAGAACACTCAATAACAAGAACATGGGAAAAAAAACTATGAAAGAGCCCTTTGAAAACATATTGGGAGCATCAGTAAAGAGGACAGGAGTACTAGCTGTTTTGAGGTTTGAGATCACAATCTACTAGAGGGGAGGTCCATTGAAACTCGTGTGTTTTTGTATTTTGTGTGTGTGTGTGTGTGTGTGTGTGTGTGTGTGTCCCATCCCATGCATTTCGTGGATAAAAAATGATCTTCTCTAAACTTTCAACTTAGAAGATGGCATCCATAAGCAATTCAAGGACAAAATTTGAATATTCATGAGCTCAAATGTATATCGATAAATGAAGAAAGAAAATACATCCAATGGGTGATGACAAGCGACGTAGTGGACGATATTACTTTCGTTCCATATGAATTGGAGTACAAACTATGTGATGGAAATTGCATCATAATTTACTACATGCAAGAATAGCTAAAAAAGAACAACAATGTAGTGGACAATAAATATCAGGTGTCACGTAGCTCGAGATCTCGCACATTGCTCATTTGTTTGATACAAGATATTCTGCAAATTTCAGAGAGCAACCAACAAATCAGAGTTATAGAAGAGGTCACTAATTTAAAATATTTGTACTGCAAGAAGAATGCATGAAACATAGTAACAAGAAACATGAACAATCATCAACATGTTTCACTAGATAAAAACAATAGACTATGTGACACTTTTGATAACGAGTACTGAATATTAAAAGCATAGTACCAAGATGCATGTTATCAGACTAGGCAATTAATTAACTTCTGGTTGAACTATATACGTGATTGTAATGGTTGATGATCCTTACTCATGCACTGGTAGCCCTGTGGGACAGCTCCACCGCATTGGTGAAAAAAATTCATTGCATCTTGAAAATTGAATTCATTTTGCTTGTAATGCCATATAATTGTGCAGCAGACACCATCAAAAGCAGTTTGTCTGATACTCTGGCAACAAGAGCTTGTTATAGGAGGACGACGCGCTGTCACCCCGTTCAAAGGTGTAATATATTTCCAACAAGAGTTAAACATCATCTGATTCCTAGAGCTAGGAGGCATCTGGCAAGTGTTAGTTTGAGCCACTGAATGAGCAATGTTCATAGCCATAAGAAGGGTGCATACAACAGCCACCCACGTCTGATAGTTGAGATTGCCCATGCACTCTAGATAGGATTGATCACTACAGACTAGGAGTACTTGATGAAGGAAAAAGAGAAAGATCAATCCTGGCTTCTACTTACACTTACACACACACAAATACTGAGTGAGTGAATGTGTGAATAAGTGAGAGTGTACATATATATAGTGAGAGGAGGGCATGCATGCCAAAGACGTGTTTTCCCCGAAGAGGAGACAAGTCATCATTTTTGCAATGTGCTCATGGAAAGGCTAACTAAAATATTTAGCCTATGTGCTGAAAGCTAAATTTTGAAAGTTTCATATGAAAGTCATAACTAAAGACAACCTTTATTTCAAAAGGTTGATGTGCATGTCGAATTCCAAGCATGACAATGAGTGTGACAGAGGGGTGTGTGTGTGACTTGGGGGCCACGTGGAGTGCATCTTACAATATTGAGTGGGGGAACATAGGAAGCTACATTCCTTGGAAGTGAGCCTAATGTCATATGAATATTATAAAGTTGGTATTGAATAATGACCATGAAAAATGTCATGTTGCCCTTGGCTCACAACAATAAGGACATCATAAAGAAAATAGCTAGGGGACGTGGGGAAGATTCCTTCCTTGGAGCCAAGTTGCTTGTAGTATTGTTGATTTCTTTTATTATATTCTTACATATCCCATGGGGTGCGACATGACATGAAATAAGCCCAATAAACATTAAGAAATTCATGTTTCAATTCTTTGAGGCATGGGGGCATCCTCTTAAGGGCAATTTAGGTATGTCCTTAGAAACATTTAAGATAATCTAACTCCATTCTAGTTTAGCACTCAAGGGTGTTGGCTCAATTGGTTATCTTGACATCCAAAGTCTCTTTGGTCTCAAGTTCGAGCCTCCCCTTGGAAACCAAGAAGCATTCTAGTTTAGCACCATGGCTATATTTAGCATTATTAGTTATTATGCACATTAGCTAATAATATGTGAGACATGACACAATGTCAATTTTAACAATTGGCCTACAAGACTTTAATTTTAAGCATGGTAGGGGCTAATGCATGTTACATTTACTATT
This sequence comes from Diphasiastrum complanatum, assembly GCA_029204225.1. Classification (NCBI taxonomy): domain Eukaryota; kingdom Viridiplantae; phylum Streptophyta; class Lycopodiopsida; order Lycopodiales; family Lycopodiaceae; genus Diphasiastrum; species Diphasiastrum complanatum. Next base: position 8,528,294 of record CM055109.1, read on the forward strand.
TATTGGAACTAGCAAAATGTTAATGACAACCTTGTCTCATAGCACATGAACTTTGTAGTAGAATGTGTGTGCATATACTATGTCGTAGCGAGTCATTGATTATCCACATAATCATTTCTTGGAAATGTGCTTGTGCTACATGGCATACAATCATTGGCATTCCACATGAAACTTTTGGTGGAATTTGTGATTGGTTTGGGACACAACAAAACTATGTTTGAACAAGTGGCTCCAATATACGAAGGAAAAAGTAACACCTAGCATTTTCTTGCCCTTCAAAGATGTCAAATGAATAGGATAAGTGTATTTCTCATGTTGACCTAGGGTTAAGACAAAGTCTCACCCTCACCCAACAATGCAAAGTCATCCATCCATAATCATGATGGATGATGATAATGTTTAGGACTCAAGTGGGTGCAAACAAGGCCGCACCCTCATCGAAAGATGCAAAATCATCCATCCATAATGATGATGGATGGTGAGAATTTTCGAATTGATCATGGACTATTGGATGAGGAAGGGGCCATGTGTGCATCCTTAGTCCAATTGAGAAATAAGCTATTCCAATTATATCTACCAAAACTCACATGAAGGTCAATTTTAAAATCTACTCTTCAAGTTGGAAATTTGAGTGCATAGGTCAAAGTCCATGTGAAAGGCCAAAATTCTTGGAGCTCCTATGCAAAATTGTTCTAAAATCTACTATTCATTATATGTTACTCTTGGCAGGCTTCAATAAATTTTAGTAGTCTTGTTTTCTAGCTAAATATAACTAGAAAACAGTACCCTTCATTTTGAAAGGAAGCTATGCCCTTCAAATTCCAAGCCTAGTGAGGGACAAATCCCAAGCTGTAGGGTGGGAGCTCAAGGGTAGGCATTTGAAGGTCCAAGAATGCCTAGACCTAAGTGCTTTAGGCAACATATATCATGAATGTTTTTTTGTACTTTTTCTTAAGTTACTCGAGCATTTACCATTAATATGACTCAATCAGGCTATCGGATTTTATTGTTCAATTTTTTTTCTTTAAGCTAAAAGATAGATCCTAGTCTAGAAGCTATTTGAGAATTTGGGTCGCAAAACTAATCTCATTAGCTCATACACTAGGGATAACTTTCAAATATTCAGGAACTATCCCCCTATAGAGGCTTCGCAAACTTTTTGTGTAGGCTATATGGGCAAATGTGCCAATCCAGTGAATTAAAAATGCAAGGAATTATTTGGTTTCAAAATTCATCTTCATCATCATATTTAAATTAATTGGGTTTTAATGCAAATAAAGTGAGTTTGTTACTTATGATCCCAACGAAAAAATGATTGGGATCAGTTATTATCTAGATTTCTGCCCCTTAGAATTAAATGGCCTTTTCAATGATGCAAGACATAAAAATGTGGTGCCAAAAATAATAGGTCTTTGAATATGGATTTGATTGTTCAAAATATTCTCTTTAAGCTAAAAATTAGATCATAGTCTAGAAGCTATTCGAGCATTTTGGTTGCAAAACTTACTTCATTAGCTCATATGTCATAAACACAATAGCCACACTAGGAATAGCTTTCGAATATTCAGAAACTATCCTCCTATAGAGGCTTCTCAAACTTTGTGTAGACTATATGGGCAAACGTGCCAATCCAATTTGACTTGTACATGCGTGCTCTTCTCCCAATGCTTTAATTGAATTCTTCTTCTCACGAAGTCAATTGGAAAGGTAGTTGCAAAACCTAGATCTAATTGAATTCCAAAACTCACATGTAAATGGATTCAATATTATGTCCATAAGACCAAGGTTTATAGATTCAAGATGTAAGACGAATATTCTTTGTCTTATTTTCGTTTTTAGATGTTAAATAGAAATCCTTGTCAAGATAGAATTCAAATGTCTATATGTTGAAGATAATATGCCAACAATACTGTCACACCAAGACTCAATGTTACACTTCATGTGTTACGTCTGTCCATACACAATACGGAGGAATCTAGAATTTGTATGAAGAATTCCTCTGAAATCTGATTTTTTACAACCTTTGTAGGACTTCGATTCAAAAGATAAACCGACGTCTTAATGTGAAAATTTTGGCACATTTTATCAATTCGTAATCTTACTATAAATTCATAATTCTAATTCAATATGTTTGTTCTCATATTTTGTTTAAATTCACTCAAAGTTCAAAATTCCAAAAAGCTTTCAATCACATGAACATACGATTTGTACAATAACGAAACAACTTATTACACTTTTCCAAACATTAGAACAATGTATTTAACAAACACACATATGATAACAATATTATATGTCGCTCTCTATCATTCTCTTCTGAAATGCAGTTTCTTTCTAGTTACAATACAACCAATCATTTTTTTTCTATGCAAAACATATATTTCAATGCACAACATGCACATAACGATATTCAATAACTAATTTCTTACAGATGAAAATTCTTTTAGGAACGTTTGATTTTATTCACAAGTTTTTATTTAGTAATCTATGAATTCTTTAACGATATCTGAATGACCTTGTATTTTTCCCTTTAAATGATGTAGAGTTTTTATTTTACATTTATGGAAACCACAATTTTGTCAAGATATTCAAACTCAGCTGAACTAGTTAAACGATATTGTCAATTGTCAACTATTTCAATTCTGACATTGTTCTTGATCATTATTGAATTGGAATGTCTTGAATCTTTTAAAAAAGTTTCAAAACACATGAACGTGTAATTTTTTGTAATTACTAAGTGTGTGATTACATCTATCTTTTTGAGAATGACATTTCTATATTTGATAGACACATAGATAATGTATTCTTTCAAAATGCAAGTTATTTTAAGTTCCAACATAACAATATCAAACACATATGGGTCAAATACAAAATTCAATTATCATTATGATATGCAATTCGCTCTTTACAATTTATATTTGACTCGAATTGGGACAAAATTGCGTAGCTAGTTTATTATAGGTTTAGGGTTTAGCAAAAGAGACAGCCTACTCTTTGCAGAACCAAACAGATGTGAATTAGGAGGGCTCATGTACCATGTACACTGAAACCCAATCCTTGAATTGGGCAGCGTTGGATGTAGTGCTTTTTTTTCAACCTAACACAAAACCTATTATAAAAAACCTTGTAGGCTTTTTAACAACTCATGGGCCAAAAGCCGACGATTTTATATGGAGAAGGCTTGAAAGAAAATCTTTCAAAAAGGCTTTAATAATACATTTATCCTTTTTCATTCAGCTTTCAATTGATTCAAACTTTGGGTCATTGTTAAATTGACAACTTTTTGGGGATGGATTCTAAGTTGGCTTTTGGGTTGTTGGGATTCCAGTTTTCTTAAATCTAAATGGTTAAGCTTGTTACGTTTTCTAAGTTGACTTTTACGTAAGTTCATGATGGATGAATGTTAGACTTAAGCTTGTGTTGGGAAAACCGCTCAAGTCCCAGCGGCCTTTGAGGCGCCGGCGCAACACTAGGTTGAATCACATTTGTTGTGTTATGGAGGATGATTGCTTCAGTTTTTTTGCATTGAAGCTCAAAGGTGAGGCATAGGTGTGACCTAGACCTCCATTCACATGTGCTTTTGTTTTTGTTAGTGCTCATGTAGATATGTAGATCCTCTTTATGCAGACTTTGATTGTTGTTAGGATCCACTTTGCGCATGCTTTGATAGTTGGAAAATGTTTGGACCTTGCGAGTGCTTTTCAAGTGGATTTTAATTGATGGAAGGTATTTCGATCAGTTAAAAGTGTGGAAGGTACTGCAAATGAGTTAAATGCGGCAAAATCATCAGAGCGGCCATTGGAACTCTGTGGTTTATTTGTTTCTCTACGCATCATGTTTTGAATTTGTTGTTGTTGCTTTCCTTTCTGCAATCGTGTGCAAAATACTTCTTGGCTTAGTGTGGCATTCTAAAAGAGTGACAAGAAAGGTGAGCTTTCATTGCTTCACTTTGGGGATGATTGCCTTTTGCAAGAATTTTTTCACTCCTATGTATATATTAAATGCTTTGTAATTTGGAGAATAAACAAAAGCCTGTAAGTTTTGGAAGTTGAAATGAGAGAGAGAGAGAGAGAGAGAGAGAGAGAGAGAGAGAGAGAGAGAGAGAGAGAGAGAGAGAGAGAGAGAGAGAGAGAGAGAGAGAGAGAGAGAGTACATGTCTTTTTCTCCTTTTGCTCTTGGTCTTTGGTCTTCAGCTTCTGCAACTATTTCTTTGGAAGTATCATCCACTATCATGTCATCACCTTTTCACATTAATTCTTCTTCTAGAACTGCAGTAATAGCATCTTCAAACGTGATGTTAGGAGAACGAGCAAGAACTGATCTTAAAGATAAATATGACTTAGGTAAAGATCTTAGAAAGATAGTAAGCTTTTGAGCTTCGGGAATTGCATGCTCAGGTCCTGCCATCTGGAGTTGAGTAAATATATCCTTCAGATCCCAGATGAATTTGCTTGCATCTTCACCGGTCCACTTACGTGCATATCATAGATCATTCATATAGATTATCTTATTTGTTGTCTTCTTCTCGAACTTATGTTTGATCTACAACCAAAAAGTTCTAGCATCTTCTGCATCTTTGTAACCTATAATAAAATTAGTTTTAGAGATAAATAGATTTTGGAAAGAGCTTTGTAAATGGCCATGTCAAATAGTCAGCGATAGTTCTATCAGGTGGCTCAGGAATAGATCCATTTACAATATCTCAAAGATATTATTCCTATTTAAGATTATGGATCATGCAAATGCTCCATACAAGATAGTCGGCTGCAGATGTAACCAAAGATCAAATTTTTTTGCTTGATAATTCAGAGACATGATGAAAGATTGAATAAATACTTCAGACAAATGAATAACAAAATAATTTTGTATAGAGCCTAAAGGCTCTGATCTCACAGATGTAATCAGTGGATCTTTCAATGATGATCAGTGCTCTGATACCACCGATGTGAATTAGGAGCTGAGAAATTTGCCGAAGGCCAAAGATCCTGGTTCTAGCACCTACACCAAGGAGGCAACTAGAAACCCTAATTTCAGAATTTTAGACCACTTGCACGGAAACAGCCATATTTTCTCAAAAGTTCTCAAAATTGACTCAAATTTGAATCAGAAGTTAGCCGACACACTATGTTTGCAGTGACCAGCCTATACCGGCCATAGGGTACGCATTTGACTCTTTTGTATGGATTGTTTGACTGTTAGACATGTGTGAAAATCATATTTGGGTTGTGTTGAAAATCCAACCCCTAATCATCCGGAAACATAACCACATCAAATTTAGTAGAAATAAATGAAATTGATAACCTCAGATCAGACATGGCATCAAAACATAAAAAATTATGGCTAAGAGAGATGATCACTCTCTCTCTAGCTTTCACACGAGCATTAAATGATTTCAAATCAACACCAAATTGAAAGCAATATGCATCATGGAATTGCTATAGACATTAGCAAAGGAATAGTATCAAAGTAGATCATCAAACCATAATAGATAGTTGCCAAATCATAAAGAGAAAGGGATGAAACCCTAGCGCCAATAGGAAGGAGAAAGTATGGAGGAAGTGAGGTCCTCTTGGAGCCTTACTCCTCTTGAATGAATCGGAGGTCTCCAACAAGTCCTATTTATTATTTTTGCTATGTACAATTGGATTCATGCAATGAATGCTTTTCGATCAAGCTACATGCTTGGTATTTACAATTATGTATGAATGACTATTTTTTCCCCCATGCAATGAATGTTTTTTGATCAAGCTACATGCTTGGTATTTACAATTATGTATGAATGGCTATTTTTTCCCCCATGCAAGATTCCATGGAGTCTAGGGTCCAAGAGGACCCATATCTAAAATCATGCAAAAATCAAAGTCAAAATTGTGGGTCAAACTTGACTCCACATGCTTGACTTCAAATTTTTAACCCTCTCCTTTGCCCACCCGCCCAAAACCCTGCCCTGCCCGCCCGCCCGCCCGCAGACTTGCGGGCTCACATCGACGGGCACACTTGGGCCCCATTCTCTCTCTCTCTCTCTCTCTCTCTCTCTCTCTCTCTCTCTCTCTCTCTCTCTCTCTCTCTCTCTCTCTCTCCACCGCACGCCCCTGCGCGCACACGTAGACACACCATTGGCCGCCCGTCATCGAGGAGCACACTTCATTATCTATATATTAAGACTTTAGTGTTCCCGGGCCGCTCACGCTACCCTTCATGTTTTTTTTTGGGCAGCGGTCGCGAGATATGTGAAGGTACCGAAGGTCTCTTTGGGCCTCTCTCTGACTGCGAGATGTGCGAGATATGTGAAGGTCCCGAAGGTCTCTCTCGGCCTCTCTCTGACCTGGACTCTCTCTCTGAGTATGCGAGATGTGCGAGATATGTGAGATATTCGAGATACGAGATGTGCGAGGTCTCTCTCTCTCTCTCTCTCTCTCTCTCTCTCTCTCTCTCTCTCTCTCTCTCTCTCTCCGCATCACGAGCGCGCACACACACACCCCTCATTGGCCACCTGCCATCGGCGGACACACTTCGGCCACGTACATGCACACATACATCGGCCACCCGTCAACGACCATCGGCTTTCTTCCTAAACCATCGGCCGCCATCCTAATCATCGGTCGTCACCTCACCCAGATCGTCGCCCCTGCTCGTCAACGACGAGTTTGCTTTGCTAGTTAATTATTAATGTAAATTTGTGATGAGATGCAGGATTCAAAAGACAAGATTTTTGAAAAATCGACAATTTCTATAAAACACAATAAATTAGGGTGATGCAATAATCAATATCAAAATGTTAAATTTGTACATTTTGATATATATGAGATTTTAATAATGATTAAGACTTCTATGATTTTTGGAATTTAAAAAGAAGTAAAGTGGCATCCACTTTGTTAACACTTCATTATGTGCCACTCAAAGATTGTATTGAATTTAGCCTAAGAGCCAAAGTAAACATTTCTAAACCAAAGAAATTTATATGAAAATAAAAACGTATAGTTTAATATTTGATAGGCTCAGAACCTATTAAGGGTTGAAACATGTAGGTTAAGAGAACCTACAAAAATTTTCTTAGTAGGTGAATTAAAAATATGATAGGCTTTTTTTATTTTATTTTATTTTTTGTATACAGAGTTACGTCGCACAATAGTGGACCATACACAACATATACAGCATGGCAATGCCAAGTGAGGAGCAATCTCCTAAGATGTCACTACGCAGCGGGTGGGAACAAGCCGCGCCTGACCGGTCTTCCCAAGTCTGCGCCTGGCCGGTCGGGAGTGAACATATGGAGGGAGGTGGGCTTTTTTCAATGGATTTTAGGTTTTTGGAAGCACTGGGAAGAAGATGAGATGAATAAGGTGTGCCAGCGGTTAGCTACTGATGTTGCATCTATTATGGGCAAGCTGCAGCCTCTTGATTATCAGTCAGCTTCATGCAACCGTAACGGCTCACACCTCACTGGAGCAATCGTCCAAGGATCGCTATCCTAGTGCTCAGCTGCTTGAAACAGTCGGCATACATTGCAAAATTGCACCCATTGCTGCATTTGGGGTTAATCCAACATTTGCATTTGGGGATAATCCAACATCTGCATAGATCTGTCTTCAGATTTCCCTAGGGCGTACTCCGGCTGCCTCCTGATGATTCACGCAGGTTAACTTATGGGCTGCAGGTGCCCAGACTGCCTCCTCAGTAACCAAGAACACTGCTGTTGGACTGTTCACAACCAGGAAAATCGCTGGATAAACCTTCGTGCTCTAATCCGAGATGCAGCGCTGATGGAAAATCGTTGGATTGGTTGAAACGTTGTCAATCGTTCTTAATTAATCGATCTAGGAAAACCCTCGATCGCTGCTACCAGGCTCCACCAATCGCCGCTTCTTGCACAAAGCTTCAGCCACTTCAGACCAACTATTGGTGACTTTCTTGCATTATCCCCTTAACCTGTGCAAATGACATTATTTGGAAGCTATTGACTATATGCACACTCTCTAGAAGCAAGCCTTTTCACAACCACATTCCAATAGTCAATTAGCATGCAAACATTTTGTCATTGTTTATAACATTTCACTTAATTGTCTCAAATTAAGGCTATAAAATTCACTGGATGGTTTTGGAAGTTCAGAAGTAAATTATATTTTGCAGATTCTTTAGTGCAAAAGAAAAAGAAAATTTCTTATTAGGATGTTCGTTTTCTTATCTCCTCATCGCGGACTAACAGCCTGGCATTGGATAACTTTTTGCCTACAGGGTTCTGAAAAATGGAGTCCTCAAGTGCTATCCAGCATGATCATACCTCCATGCAAATAGCAGAGCCCAATAAGAAGAAATCAACAGGCTTTACCTGCACACGCTACTTTGACGCGCTTTGGTTCTGTTACTGTATGTTTTGATTACCGTACCTGATTGATAGCTATTGAAAGTATCTACTTACAACGTTCATTAGCTCTGCATGAAAATTAGAATTTAATAAAAACTTGGAGCTTGAAAAAGAGTGAGAGGCTCAACATACTGGTCCGTTTGAGACCTATTCAAGAACTGAAATGTAACTTGATTTGTAGATAAACTATTTATGCTTGTATTTCCTCATGAAAGTGCCAACTTATTCTGGTTTGACTCAGAAAATGATGCTTGGGTTGCCATCAAGGATGCTTAACTAGGTTCTGAAGGTTGACATCATTGCATTTCTTTTTCAAGGTTTGGCTTGTACCTCGAATAGTATGTAAACACACTATTTCACAATACAGCTGAGGCTATTTTAGATAGATAATGTACAACTAGAGGTGAGATTTCTGTCTTCATGTCTGAAAAGATTTGCTCTTCTTGGTATAGTTAAGCCTCCATGTGAGTCTTGATTAACATCAATCTGTTTCTTCCAAGGTTTACTTGCATGCTGCACCATGAGTCAGCAACAGGATCTTGCGAGATAGCACAAACGCAGTTATGGGCCATATATGATAGCACCTTGTGCTCCTAGTACTGGCTTATAATTTGGCATTAGACCTTATGCTCCTCCGTACTTGATCCCCTATTAGTGGCTCCGCTTGGCAGTACTGGGTCCTACCGATTGGCCATTGACATGTTCGTCCGAAACTTGTGGGCCCTCTAGCAATTAAAAGAGTGCATTGATGCCCCATTACTAGATGGATGATTGCTTACACTTCTAGTGATAGCTTTGTAGATGGTAGCTTTAGGAGGCAACTTCTTACATCATTAGGTCAGGATAGCTAGGTCGGGTGCTATGGAGGTCACAAGATTCCATCGTTTCTATGATGTACTTCAGTGACTATTTTGGATAGTTGTTTTCTTCAGTTCTTTATGATGTTTGATGTGTATGTGCTTTTTTGGCCACAACTTGGCATCAAAGCACTTTGCTGGGAAAAGGAGAGTGCAAGATCCTACATCTAAAGTGATAAGATCCTCTTATACGTTGGCACTATAATTTCAAAGCGCAACTTCCAAGTATTTTGGGAGAGACCCTTGATTTTTTATTCTTGGCTCTAACTTTGTCAAAATTGATCAGTTTCATTGGGCTCCTATCGTTGGGTTGTTCTAGGGGCATGAAATTTTTTGGAAATCGTCCATCAAACTAGAGTTTCCAAAATCCCAGTTTTCTTGCATGACAATCTGTCTGCTGTGAATGAAAAGCTATACTATTGAGGGTGAAATTTACAAGAAGTTTTTGGGAACACTGTTCTGGTCTGAACAGTTTTGCGAACATTTGTTAAATATTGGTTGTCCTCAGTTATATGCTGATCATTCAAATTCTTTCCCTTTCAATATGTTCATTTGAAACAATATATGAAACATGTTTGCTCAGTCTTCTTTGCTTTATCAAGGTTTTCACTGTAATGAAATGCTCATAACATGAATTTTTTCCATTAGATATGGATATGAATCATATGCATGATATATAGTATCAAAGATGTTAGAAACTTGCAAAGTTTTATGGTGCCTTTCGAATCGCATTTTCGAACCGTGTTTGAATTGGGAAAAAATCGGCTTTTCCAGGTGCGAACCGGCGAATCAGTTTTAGGGTTTTGTTTTTCCCCCTCCCCCTTTATTTCTACCCTTCGATTATGTCAAAACCAAGTGCTTTCTTAGGGTTAATGGGTAACATGCAGATTATAAGTCATGATTAATCGATACCAAAATTCGAATCTTGACGTGGAACTTCCAACTTCCAACTCCTGAGTCTTGTTACCTAACAATACCTATCACTTGTGGTTTAGGGTTCTTGATCCATTTGTTGCCTGCAGTTTTAGCTATGATCTATCTGATATCATCAATGACATTAGCTAGTAGCTACCAACTTCCATAAATGACTAGAAAGATTGATTATTGTTACTCGTCACTCAGAACAGTAATGTCACACCATACATATTACTAGTTAGTAGTAAATTAGCAAACCTACAAAAACCCTCAAGTCTCTCTCTCTCTGGAAAATGTGCATGCCCAACTACCCCGACAGTCCTCTGGAAAATGCCCAAAAAAGGGTTTGAACCGTTCTTTCTTTTTTGTTTTTGTTTTGTTTTGTTTTGTTTTTGTTTTTGTTTTGTTTTTTTGTTTTTTTTTTGGTTTGAATAAAAAAAACGGTTCAAACCGGGCCGATTTGAACCAGAGGTTCGACACAACTATGCTCAACCTTGCTCTGTTGTGTTTTGACCTAAGGAGGCACCTGTCTTTATGCATTCATATTGAGCATTTCAAAATATTTTGATGTCCATTTTGTTTCTAGTTTGAACTCTATTAGTCATAAAACTCGAGTTGGGGCTATTGTGATAGTAGAAGTGATGATGCAGTCAAAGCTTAACTGTTTACACACTTATTGTATCACTGAAGGTTTCTGTGATTCCATGAGGCTATTCATAAAGCGATTGAGTTTAGAGTTGGAAGTGATGTAAGTATGATGACATCATGTCTGAAGTGATATAAACTTAGCATGTTGGTCTCTGTATAAGTGCATGAAAGCTAATGTGCATCTCCAGCCTACTTTCAATTATGTGATCTGCACCTACTTTTATGGGCATGGATGATGTGTGTAGGGGTCTAGTTGCATATATTTCATTCTGGGCAGGTGGAGTAAATGGTCTAGGACTTTGTGTGCGGGCTCAATGAAGCTGAAAATTGCATGTTTCTTCTTTGTTATGCTTGGGTCCTATTTAAGTATCAAAATTGATATATAAGGTGTAATGGTTGAAGGTGAATGAGAGGCATTGGCTATCTCCACTTATACCAGATTGTAAATCAATATCAGTACTATATATGACACACCAATTGATTTTTGGTCTTTATATTATTTTCTCAGACATGTTTTTAGTAGCACTCTGATCTGGACTATTGTTTTTAACAGCCCCAGTGTATCAGATGACAGAATATTACAGAGATGGGACTTTTGATAATTGCAGAGGAAAATGGAAGGACCTCTTTGACTGTTTGTCTCTCAAAACAAAACCTTTATCAAAAGCACAAGTAAGTGCTGGATTTTTTCTATAGAATAACAGCCTTGATTTGGTTTAGCATGACTCCTTTTTACTGCAACTTCAAACAATAAGTTAGAATTCAGGCTGAAAGGAGTTGCCACAAGTTTTTTGTGGCATCAATGTGCATATGGTTTGTTTAATGCATTGCGTGCATAGATACTACTGAAAATGCATTCATATTCTTGGGGGTTTTATATGTGACACTTTATATTGCTAATACACTTTTATAGTCCTGTAGACCTAGTCTTTATTAGAGGAACAACTTTCGGACTGAAAATTTTCAATCTTTTCATTCCACCTCAGGATTTGAACCCCCAATTTACTTTCACTCCTGTCCTCCCAGCTGCTTCTTGGTTGCATTGGACTATTTAACATATTTTCTCTAGATATGAAGGATTGAATCATTAGGTGCTTTCATTTGGGTGGAAGAGCTCTGGATCTCTTATTATGCCAATGATCTAAAAGACTTCAAAAATGGCTACCATGCCCTATTTATAGATCATGAAAACTTGACTAAGCAGATCCAGCTTTTCAACCGTTAAATAGCCATTTTGAAAGCTCCTTTTAAGGCCATTTTAGGGGCTTTTGGAGGCATTTAGGCTCTTTTAGGCCATTTAGCACCAAATTATTTCTCTGATTTTAATACAAGTGGCTCAAAACAAAATATGACTGCACTTTGAAACTTTGTGCTTGTTGAACCAAGTTTAGTTGAGTTTGTATGTGGCCTCACATGCCTCAATATCAATGAATGGAAATCACAATCTTCTTGTTTGTGTGTGTTGAAAATTGAGAGGCATAATCTAAGTCATGTGAGTCACAAGCATAGAGCTCACCTAACAATGCCAAAGCAAATACTGGGTTTTGTTTTTCTTTTGGAGTAGGCTATTATGGAGGAACGCGAAAAATCAAAACCTCACATCTGGCAGTTTAGAACTCCTGAAGAAGCGTCTGATCATTGGAAGGAAGATTTCGGCCACCTCGAAGAGTAAATTGGAAGTGAAGTATGCCTGTTTTTGAATAAGTATGCCCTAGAAGCTACACAAGCACGTCGACAAGGCATTTTGGTGCTGAAGTACTAGCTTCCCAAAAGCATTACTCATGATGATGTGCAGGTCATTGTGGGTTTTTAAGTTATTCCACTCGGGAATATTCATCTTTTTCTGAATGAGCATATCAAAGAATTTTGATGAACACATAAGATCAACCATTGAGGTTATATGTGAGAATTCCAATTTTGTATGCATATAAAGCAAGCTTTTCAACCTATTCCATCAACATTCTTCCAAAATCTACTTAGTTTTTGTAGTCACAATTAGAAAAGGTTGCACATACTATAAGTATTGTTTTCTATGCACTCTCGAAAATGATACCAGATGTTTTCTTATGCAGCAACAACTAGGAAACTTCCATTAAAAGTTACCTGAGGCTATGCTGTTTTTACTTTTGTCTTTGTAACATGCAACTTCCAAGGCCCGCCATTGCCAATGAGTAGTGATTAAGAGGCGCCTAACAGTAGGGCAGATTACAACCAGAACGTGTGAGCACTTTATCCTGTAAATTAAGCAGCAACATGGAGTCAGATAGTCACTATTTTAGAGAGTCATTGTGTGAGATAGTGCCACTTAATCTGTAAAATCAACATGTGCATTTGCCCAATTTGCATATGTGTATCCATGCAATGTATGGATGTCAGATGGATCAATCTCTCCATAGCAGATGCAAAGGTCGATAGGAGCTCGTACTCATCTGATGATCATTAGTAGAGTCTTCTAGTGGATCATTCAATGATTGGCCATATAGTGGCTTAAAGAGCTGATAGAGTATGCAAGATCAAGTCTGGTGGAGATCATTGCATACATGAGGGATTTGACAATTGACTGATACAAATATCCCTTCATTTAATCTTTTCCCTCTTTACATTGAGGGCATTGCTCTTTAGACAGTTTAAGGTCTGTATCCATAAGAGAATGTACAAGCTTGTAATTCATGAAATTGAATTTTGACAACAAATTGAAGATGTACCTCTACTGAGTCAACTAGAGTAGCTTCTTGTTTCTGTCTCCCTGGATTTGAATCTCGAGATAATAATGAGCTTCTCATAAGTTTGGCATTTCGAATACTTGAGAAAGAATTCTTTTAGCGTCCTTTACTAATTTGATATTGTTGCTGAGTAACAACGTATCATCCACGTAGAGTGTGATGATGATTGTCGAACGACCTTGAAGTATTCATTACAATCTACAAAGCTTGGTCTGAATTCTTGCTCGATAAGAAAGTTGTTGATTTGATGACAATCGAAAAAAAAAAATTAAATGTTTTGAACGTTTGTATGTATAGAATGTAATCCTTTCTCTATATAAGGAACATAAAGCTCCACACCAAAAGGTTTAGAAGGGGTATGTTTGAGCTAGAGTATCCGTGTCAATCATTACACATTTATAGATATATGTGCACCTTGAGGAACGTTGTAGGATACCATAAAGGAGGATCCCTTCTTATTGATGATGGAGCACTTCCTAGGATTGTTGGAATTGCAAACAATGAGAGCTCTATGATAAATCTTAGATGTCATATTGAGATCTTTATGTTGTGAATCATCAACAAGCATTATATATTTGAAATTTGGAGAATATTTATATGCCAATTCTCAAAGTTGAATTCTTTATGTCAGACTGTTAGTTAATATGTCAAAATACTATGTTTTTCAAATTTGGTGTGCTTTCTCCCATTCTACTTATAAGGCCATTTGCAAATGTACAATTTCTTTTTTTACCAACAAAAAATATACTCAATGTTACATTAAAAGATTATCATATTTTTTGGTTATTTCTAATGTGAGTTATGATTCTTGCATAAGTGAATGCCAAAGATCTAATTGTACGTAGGAGCACATTGGATATTCATTCTTGCTCAATGTACTATGAAAGTCAGCCCAAAATTCCAAGCAACGAGCATGCTTCTATGTAAGTTAATAACCCTTTTAATTGTCAATTAAATCGGCTAGGTCCATCTCAGTAAAAAGTAGTTCAATTTTGCATATCAGAATTAGTTCCTGGATCAAAAATGATCTTCTCTAAACTTTCAACTTAGAAGATGGCATCCATAAGCAATTCAAGGACAAAATTTGAATATTCATGAGCTCAAATGTAGATCGATAAATGAAGAATTATTATACATCCAATGGGTGACAAGCGACGCAGTGGACGATATTACTTTTGTTCTATACGAACTAGAGTACTACAAACTATGTGATGGAAATTGCATCATAATTTACTACATGCAAGAATAGTTGAAAAGAACAACAATGTAGTGGACAATAAATATCAGGTTTCACGTAGCTCGAGATCTCGCACATTGCTCATTTGTTTGGTACAAGATGGTCTGCAAATTTCAGAGAGCAACCAACAAATCAGGGATACAGAAGATGTCACTAATTAAAAATATTTGTACAAGAAGAATGCATGAAAAGACACATGAACAATCATCACCATGTTTCACTAGATAAAAAGAATAAGCCTATGTGACACTTTTGATACCGAGTACTGAATAATCACAACATAGTACCAAGATGCATGTTATCAGACTAGGCAATTAATTAACTCCTGCCTGAACTATATACGTGATTGTAATGGTTGATGATCCTTACTCATGCATTGGTAGCCTTGTGGGACAGCTCCACCGCATTGGTGAAAAAAATTCATCGCATCTTGAAAATTGAATTCATTTTGCTTGTAATGCCACATAAGTGTGCAGCAGACACCATCAAAAGCAGTTTGCCTGATACTCTGGCAGCAAGAGCTTGTTATAGGAGGACGACGCGTTGCCGCCCCGTTCAAAGGTGTAATATATTTCCAACAAGAGTTAAACATCATCTGATTCTTAGAGCTAGGAGGCATCTGGCAAGTGTTAGTTTGAGCCACTGAATGAACAATGTTCGTAGCCATAAGAAAAGTGCATACAACAGCCACCCACGTCTGATAGTTGAGATTGCCCATGCGCTCTAGATAGGATTGATCACTACAGACTAGGAGTACTTGATGAAGGAAAAAGATAAAGATCAATCCTCGCTTCTACTTACACTTACACACACACACAGATACTGAGTGAGTGAGTGAGTGAGTGTGTGAATAAGTAAGAGTACATATATATAGTGAGAGGAGCAACGTTTTTGTCATTGCATGGCATTTATGTCAAAGACGTGTTTGCCATTAAGACGAGACAAGTCATCAGTTTTGAAATGTGCTCATGGAAAGGCTAACTAAAATATTTAGCCCATGTCATGAAAGCTAAATTTTGATAGTTAAATTTCTTATGAGGTCAAAATCTAATTTGAATAAAAATGATAGAAAGATTGGGTTTAGAAAGGATAAATTCTATTACACTTTTGGATTTTGGATTTACATTAAAAATGTCATATGAAAGTTATAACTAAAGACAACCTTTAACTCAAAAGGTCGATGTGCATGTAGAATTTCGAGCATGACAATGAGAGTGAGAGAGGGGTGTGTGTGTCGTGACTTGGCGGGCCACACAATTAAACCGTGGAGTTCAATTTTTCTATCTTTAATCATGTACTTCTTGATGGGATTTTCCCATCTTTCTTTCAATAAAGTCACACATCTTACAATATTCAGTAGGGGAACATAGGAAGCTACGTTCCTTGGAAGTGAGCCTAATGTCATATGAATATTGTAAAGTTGGTATTGACTAATGACCATGAAATATGTCATGTAGCCCTTGGCTCACAACAATAAGGACATCATAAAAAACATGGCGAGGGGACGTGGGAAGGATTCCTTCCTTGGAGCCGGGTTGCTTGTAATGTTCTTGATTTCTTTTATTATATTCTTACATATTCCGTGGGGTGCGACATGACACGACATGACATAGCCCAATAAATACTAAGAAAGTCATGTTTCAGTTCTTTGAGGCATGGGGGCATCCTCTTAAGGGCATCTTAGGTATGTTTTTAAAAACATTTAAGATAACCTAATTCCATTGTAGTTTAGCACCATGGCTATATTTAGCATTATTAGTTATTATGCACATAAGGTAATTATATGTGACACATGACACAATGTCCAATTTAACAATTGGCCTTCAAGACTTTAATGATCTTTTTAAGCATGGTAGGGGCTAATACATGTTACAGTTACTATTTATTGGAACTAGCAAAATGTTAATGACAACCTTGCCTCATAGCACATGGACTTTCTAGTGGAATTTGCACATACTATTTGGTAGCGAGCCATTGATTGTCCACATAATCATTTCTTGGAAATGTGCTTGTGCTACATGGCATACAATCATTGGCATTCCACATGAAACTTTAAGTGGAATTTGTGATTGGTTTGGGACACAATAAAACTTTGTTTGAACAGGTGGCTCCAAAATATGAAGGAAAAACTAACACCTAGCATTGTCTTGCCCTTCAAAGATGTCAAATGAATAGGACAAGTGTATTTCTCATGTGGACCTAGGGTTAAGGCAAAGCCTCACCCTCACCCAACAAAGCAAAGTCATCCATCCATAATCATGATGGATGATGATAATTTTTAGCGGGTGAGAATTTTCCAACTCGTGGACTATTGGATGAGGAAGGGGCCATGTGTGCATCCTTAGTCCGGTTGAGAAATAAGCTATTCCAATTCCAAAACTCACATGAAGGTCAATTTTAAAATCTACCTTTCAAGTTGGAAATTTGAGTGCATAAGTCAAAGTCCATGTGAAAGTCCAAAATTCTTGGAGCTCCTATGCAAAATTGTTCTAAAATCTCCTATTCATTGTATGTTACTCTTGGCAGGTTTTATTTCAAAGGTACAATGAATTTTAAGTCTTGTTTTCCTGCTAAATATAACTAGAAAGCAATACCCTTCATTTTGGAAGGAAGCTATGCCCTTCAAATTCCAAGCCTAGTGAGGGATAAATCCCAAGCCGCGTAGGGCAGGAGCTCGAGGGTAGGTCTTCGAAGGTCCAAGAATGCCTAGACCTAGATAGGTGCTTTAGCCAACATAAATCATGAATGTTTTTTTGTACTTTTTTTTAAGTTACTCAAGCATTTGCCATAGAAATGACTCAATCAGGCTACCTTTGAGGCCTCATGCCACATAAGGCCTTAAAGATTTAGACATGAAGTGTTTTTTTTTTTGGAGAATAAATTGCCACATTTTCTATATTTCTAAAAGCTTGGTTTTTATTGGAAAATGTGGTCTTTTTTAAAGTACATCTCACAATGATTGCATGTTGTGCCGGATGGGCATTAGAAGAGTTTCAAATGTCAAAAAGACCCTATAAGGAATGCCACGTAGGATAATAGAAAAAGTCAAAAAAAAAAAACAATATTGTTTATTTGCTTGCCCACACCATTCTTGAAGCCTCCCCAACTCCCAATGCTCTAACTATAATCAGCCACAGTTAAGAAACTCAATTGTTTACGTCAAGAAGTACTCACCACCTCCATCAGTCTTGATGCAACATCTTGTTTGCTTTTCAACTAATGCCTTAAATTTCCTGAACTTAGCAAGAGCAACTAATTTCTTGCTTGTGAAATGAATCCAAATGCATTTTCTATAATCATCAATGAAGGAAATAAAGTAATAGTAGCCACTAAGGGATCTAGTCTGCATTGCTCCACATAAATCACTATGGACAAGATCGAAGATGCCACTGGCTCTCCTAGCTCCACTTTCGGAAAACCTCTCTCTATGTTGTTTTCCCAAAGAAAATATCAAAGCATAGAAAAATAGGAACCTTCAACAAAAGCATTAGACAAGAAAGCAATAACAAATGAGGATGCTTCAATCCACAAAGTGGTGGAGTTTCCTCCTCTTAATTAGTGCCTTTTTATTCTTGGGGAGGCCCTTGCTCCTTTGCTGTTATTGGCTACTTCATGTAGCTCTCAGGTTGCTCCATGTACACTCCCTCCTCAAGATCATGATTCAATAATGCATTTGTAATGTCCAATTGCCATAGATCCCATCCATAAAAAGTAGCAAGTGAAATAATGACCCAAATACTCACCATCTTTGCCATGGGTGAAAAGTCTCATCATAGTCAATGCCATGCTCTGGAGCATATCCTTTCACCACTAACCTTGCATTGTACTTGTTGATAGATCCATCTTGGTTTGTCTTCACCTTTAATATCCATTTGCATCCAATACCTTTCTTGTCCTTGGGTAACTTCACCAATCTCCATGTTTCATTCTTCACGAGAGCTTGATACTCAAGATCCATTGCTTGGATCCACTCCTCTTTGTTCCTTGCTTCATCTACACATGTAGGTTCATCAAAAGAGGTTAGGAAAGCAACATAATTTCCAGAATCTACTTGCTTACCCTTTTCATCATATGTGAGCCTTGAAGGTGTTTGCCTTTGCCTTGATGCTCTTCTTGGATTTTGACTTGATGAAAGTCCTTCATCATCACTATTCAAAGTAAGATCAAGATTGTTAGATCCATCCACATCATCGACATCAATAGTACTTGAAGTTACTTTTGCAATGTTCCCCTCATCAAAAATGACATCTCTAATAACGATCACTTTGTTAGTAGAACGAATGTAAACCTTGTAGGCTTTACTCACCTGACTATATCCAACAAATATACCTTTTTTTTAAGACGGATCCTCCTTGGTCCTATCATCAAGAGTAATGTTGACATAGCATATATGTCCAAAAGTTTTGAGAAAGTTGACACGTGACCTCCTCTTGAATAGCAATTAAAAAGGTGTTCTTCCATCCAAAATAGGACTCGGCCACCTATTGCACAAGAAATTGGCACACATAAAAGCTTGATCCCAAATTGGTTTATCAAGGTTGGCACTTAACCTCATGGCTTTGGCACTCTCACAAAGAGTCCTATTCTTCCTTTCAGCCATTCCATTTTGTTGTAGGGTCCTTGGTGTTGTATACTCCCTCTTGATCCCATGCTCATCACAAAAAGCCTTGAACCTGGTAGATATGTACTCTCCACCATTGTCACTCCTCAAGCACTTGATCCTTGTGGAAAATTGGTTCTCCCTTACATTCTTGAACTTGACAAAAACATCAAACACTTCACTTGTGCTCTTTAGTAGATAGATCCAACAAAATATACTAAAATCATCAACGAAAGTTACATACATCTTAGCTCCACTATTGCTGATTGTAGTAACTTCATGAATATTCGAATGTACAACCTGAAAAGGCTTTGTAGATCTAGATGTAGATCTAGTATAAGGTAGTCTATGTGACTTTGACAAGCACAAGACTCGCAAACATGATTGATGCTACTTAAGGAACTTGGAAGACCAACCACAACTTTCTTTCTTGCCATTACCTCCAATGACCTGAAATTGAGGTGTCCCATCCTCTTATGCCAAATCTCTTGAATAAATATCTGCTCTCTTGCAACACATCCAACTTGGTTAGCAATTTTAGCAACATACTATAAAATTTCTCGAAAAACTGGAGAAAATGCTAGAAAAGATTCTAGAAAATTTTTTGGCCTCAATTGCCAAATAAACAAATGTAGCATTTGACTCAATATTGATCAAACTAGTTGAAATCTCTCACAATTTGTATCTACTCTAACTGGTTGGTATAGATGCATTGAATCTAGTCATGTTAGATCTAGGGTTTGGAAGAGATCTAGAAACTTCCATAAGTTCGAAAACTTGTGCAAGCACATCCTTATAGGGCAAGAGGTTGCTATAACTAGACTACAAGCATGGTAGAAATTCATCTCTCTCATTCTTCTCTCATTCATTCTTATGGAAGATATCTCTTTAGGATTCTACATCCATTTTACCAGACTCAACAGCAAGGAAGTGTTGTTCAAGTTTACTTCACTTATTCTATCTCATGTTTGTGCAATTCCATGTGAATGTGTGCAAATTGTCAAGATATGGTGAAGCTAGTTACATTTTTTTGCATCATTTTGATGTTGAAGTTGTACTAGCATTCTTTGATGGTTTTGCTGATGGAAATGAAGTAAGGCAGTCTCATTATATCACTCATTCATGGCCAAGTCATCAAGTGACGATGACATCTTGATGATGGCAAGATGGCAAGGGAGGCTCATTCATGGATTTTCATGGTGGAGACATATCAAAGGAGGACAAAGATGGAGGAGACATGCAACCATTGGTTGATTACTAACATTTATTGTTTTTTTGTTACTATTCTTTTTTAGAGAGTTCAACGATGGAATCATTGCATTTACATTCTATTTGGTTCTTCATGTTCTAGTTACATTTTGATATGTGCAATTGATGTAACAAATAGTGAAGCATCCAATGTGGACACCATTCTCTATATCAATTAGGAAAGCTATGAAGGTCTATACTTAGTATGGAGATCATTCTAAAGTTAGATCAAAGTTGTGTGGTAAAACTAGTTGAAGAGGGAGTGTGAAAAATATCAATTAGTTTAGTTTAGTCAAGTTGAGTTTATTTGGCAATTTTGAGGCCAATATGTATTTTCAACTTAGAGATAAACTTTATAAAGTTATTAAGGCCTAAGAATAGTGGATTTATTCATTTTGGAAACTTAGGCAAGTTGATAAGGTTGAATTTGTACCTACTCTAATTGGTTAGTATAGATGCATTGAATCTAGTCAAGTTAGATCTAGGGTTTGAAAGAGATCTAGAAACTTCCATAAATTGATAAACTTGTGAGAGAATATCCAAACAGGTCAAGAGGCTGTAATAAATAGACTACAAGCATGGGAGGAATTCATCTATGTCATTCTTCTCTCATTCATTCTTATGGAAGATATCTCTTTAGGGTTCTACATCCATTTTGCCATATTTGATGATATAGTGGATTCTTGTGTATAGAATGTTATTTTTCTTATGTGTATGAGTTCCCACATGTGAACTCTATTGTTATCTAATTTTTGTATGGACTAGAATGGTTCTTTGACAAGTTTTTATTGAGTTTACATCTTCTATGTGTAGTAGATGCTTGATTTCTACATTTGTAATGATGCTAAGTGTGCCTACTCAGCGAAAGATCAAAGGGCAAAATTACGTCTTCGTGATCTATTTTCTTAAGACTTGACCCTCTGCTAGGTCCCACCCCATGGTAATGGAAACACTAGATGTGGAACATTTGGATATAGAGTCCATCTAGCCTACTACAACGTTGCCTCAAGAAATTTTTGCTGGCTGGATGGGATCTTTGTTCACTAACTTCTTGGATCTGGTCTTTTGAGATCTTGGAGCAGTTTGAAAACGATGGGGATTGATAAAACGGAGGAACTCTTCATCCTCATACTCTTGACACGTCCTCTAGGGTGAATACTTGAAGAGCTTGGATTTTGCTACAGATTCCTTGCAATGATTCTTGGAGTATAGCTTCTAGGCTCATCATTAAGAGAGATATGGAATCCCGATGGCCTTCGCTAAGTTCTTTAGTGTGTTCTTCGTGTACGTTCAACAAAAAATCATCTTCATTGGAGTAAGTCCCCATGTGTGGTATAGCTTGGAGGAGATGATGTTAACTCTGAATCCTCCATCAACTATGGCCGACTCTTGTGTATGATTGGAATCGTTACATGTATAACATCTTTTTTCCATCCTACTCCTACTTGGTGGACGAGTTATGATTCCTTCACTCCTTTTTTCAATGTGGGATTGGTGGGGTTTGGGGTGTGTCAGGTCCTGCTTGGTCCATCTATATAAGAATTCAATCATTTCCAAAGAGTCGGATGCATTTTGAGTAAGGTGCCCAATTGCATTCGAACATATCCTCGCATTAGATCAACTACGATAGGTGTATGGTCTTTTTTCAACTCCTTGTTCTAAAAGATATATCCATACCTTAATGCCCCTGTGTATTCTGTCCAATCTCATGAATGAACTACCACAATTTTGGATTCATCAAGGAGTGGGGAGAAGTGTCAAAAAATTTGTTGGATGTAAGAATTCATTGGTGCATGAATCTACATCTATCGGATTTGAACTAATGTCGATCAACAATGGTTCTACTTGATCCGAGCTTCAAAGTCACAATGATCGATATAATCAATTTTGTAGACATGCACAAATTCAATGAGATGTGATGCAAAAGCGTGATGAATCAAGCACGCAAGTCAGAATTAGAGCATCATAATCAACAAGAATTGTCAATCAGAAGAACAATTCAATCTACAAATGATGTAATCTACACAGAATAAATTAGACAAAATAGAAAATAAAACAATCGATGTGACACTGACACAACTCTGTTTATTGGAAACAATTCGATTAAGTCAAAAATATGTGTGCAATCTAAAAACATATAGATGTGTGATCTTCTTGAAACAATGCTCTAAAAAATAGAGAGCAAGATTAAATAATTGCATTCTGATTGAATTTTTGATGAATGCATCACCTGAATTATGGATTAACGTTTTCAATGACATGCTATTGAATAGTTATACATCGTAGCAGTACAATTACAAGAATGATTAATGGATATATTTATAATCTTGATTAAGGCAGTATGTGTTGTTAGCAATCGCTATCGGACAGAATCTTTAAGTTGATCCCAGGTGTTGATGATAGTTCTGTCCTTCTGGTTGTACATATTTGTGCTTGCTTCCACAAAAAATATGCGTGACTTCTCCGCAATTGTTCTTTCATTATTGGAAACAACGATGGATTCCAACTGGGACATGTAATTGTCTGCATCATTTGACGATGCGACTTTCAAATAATCATACCAATCTTTTAGCAACTAACTTTGAAATCATTAGTGCTAAAGTGATTTTGTAGCCAACCAATGATGTATTGAATATTGCAATGTTGAAGCATTCAACAGATCATACTACAAAATAAGATATTTATCAGCTACAAAAGAACTACAGAGAAGCATACATTTTGACATGATACTAAACAAATAAGAAGATAGATTGATTTAGGAAGTAGCATGTACACATCACAAATGATGAGAGCACAAAACGATAACGGACAAAGCCGCATACTCTAAGCTATCTTTGAGTAACTAAAAACTCTATCTGATGCACTTCCACTGATAAGCAGTAAGCGTGAATAACAATACTCTAATAGAATTCTAAAGGAAAATTTCTAGAGAGACTTAAGAAGTCTTTGATGATCAACTATTTATACTAAGGCAATTAGCATGTATCTAGTAGGATAACTAATCAGGTCACAATCGCAATTGGTAATTAGCCATAATGCGCTGGCATCTATCCAATTAGGACTTCTCAAAAATTTACTTGTCTGTACAACAATCATACAACAATAGAGTTCACATCTGGGAACTCATACACACAAGAAAAATAGCATTCTATATACAAGAATCCACTATATCATCACAAATATGGCAAGATGGATGTAGAACCCTAAAGAGATATTTTCCATAAGAATGAATGAGAGAAGAATGAGAGAGATGAATTTCTCTCAGGCTTGTGTCTATTTATAACAGCCTCTTTCCCTATTTGGATGTTCTTGCACAAGTTTCTAGATCTCTTCCAAACCCTAGATCTAACATGACTAGATTCAATGCATCTATACTAACCAATTAGCGTAGGTACATGACTAGATTCAATGAATCTAACATGACTAGATTCAATGCATCTATACCAATTCAACCTTATCAACTTGCCTAAGATTCCATAATTAATAAATCCACTATTCTTAGGCCTTATTAACTTTATAAATCCTATTTCTAAGTTGAAAATGCATATTGGCCTCAAAATTGCCAAATAAACTAAACTAGTTGATATTTTTCACACTCCATGTTCAATTAGTTTTACCACACAACTTTGATGTAACTTTAGAATGATCTCCAGCCTAAGTATAGACCTTCTTTCTATGGTTTTATAATGGCTTTCATAATTGATATAGAGAATAGTGTCCACATTGGATGCTTCACTATTTGTTACATCAATTTCACATATCAAAATATAACTAGAACATCATGAACCAAATTGAATGTAAATGCAATGATTCCACCTTTGAACTCTCTAAAAAAAGAACAATACAAACAAACAATAAATTTGAGTAATCCACCAATGCTTGCATGTCTCCTCCATCTTTGTCCTTCCTTGATATGTCTCCACCATGAAATTCCATGAATGAGCCTCCGTTGCCATCTTGTCTCAAGGTGTCATCATCACTTGATGACTTGAGCATGAATGAGTGATATAATGAGACTACCTTACTTCATTTCCATCAGCAAAACCAGCTAAGAATACTAGTACGACTTCATATTAGTAGCATAGTTAGATCTACATAACAAGATGTCGAACCCATTTCAAATAAGCAGTCCATTGACGTATTATAAAATTATCAAAATAGAAAGCAAAGTCTCGACAAAGTCAAAGCAAGCCTCTGCTTCATCTCATTACAACAAAGTACTTGTGCTGATAAAAACCTTTTTTTTCGTTAGTTATTTTTATTTTCCTACTAGCAACACTAGGATTCCCTGCACGTGTATGCCAACGAGCTGAATCCATGGTAACACCTATTATTGGTGGAAAAGAACCTAAATTTTACAACCAACAAATGACAACCCAATAGAGGTTTCAAATTGGCCACATTAGATTACTGTTAAGTACAGTTTTAGCTAGAGAAATTTCATTTATCAAACTAGAAGATTGTGTACTATACTTTTTACAATTCCAACTAGTTTTAATGTATACTTCAAGCCCAGTGAAAATCATCAACTTGCTGTTTTTATAGAAAAAACTCGAATCGTTTGCAAAATATATATATTGAAAAATGTTATGCAAAATGAAACAATGTAATATAAGTAACAACAGGCCTAATTAAAAAGAAGTGAGACATTGAGGGTCCAAAAAAAACACAATCCAAGAACTGTCAAAACAACACACAAAGAGTTACAAACGTCAAAAAGTATCTCAACTAAAAACAACCTACTGAAGCCAAATCTGAACAACAATCCAAAGTCGCAAAGTAAAACAAATGAAAGAAAACGCAAAGCACTGGACAAAGACAAGCCATGCCAAAGCATAAACTCAGCACAGTAAAGTACAAGAGGAGAAAATGGACAATCCCTAGGACTTCATCAAAAGAATCATACAAAGAAAATGCAGGAAACACAAGAAGTTACTGCTAACATGAATCCAAGGTAAAAGTAGAAAAAGAAAGAAAGGAACCATAAAAATACAAAAAGGAATGTGGTAGAGAATCAAGTATCCAACAACCGAAATCAAATACAAAATCAAGAAGAAGACAACAAAAATCATCAAGACAATTGTAAAACACAACAAAACGCAAGCAAAAAAAAACAAGAACCTAAGAGAAAAAGAAAAAAGACGAAAGCGGGCCAAAAAGGTAAAGAAACAAGGAAAATACACATGACATCCCACAAGGAAGTAGAAAAGAGATAGTAGCAAACAACATGAACATCAAACCAAACAAGACAAGCAAAACAACAACAACAGAAAAGGAGCACAACAAAAAGCGAAGCAAGCCATACCTTTTCCAAAGTCATGGTAGAAACAAGGAAAGTAGAGTAGACCATGAAACAGAGGCTCCAGTCAAAGAGTCTACCAAAAGCAAGAAAGAGAAACAAAGCAGAGTACAGTTCCACATCAGCTCAGCAAATGCAAAGCCAACAACTAGCCACCACAGAGAACCATAGAAAGGATCCAGAAAAAGCAAGCATCCAAAAAAAAGCGCAAGCAGAGAAGGCTGCTCTCACCACATCTCATCCAATGCATCACATCTAGAGAAACAATAAGTAAACCACAATGCAAGGCAATCACATAGCAAGGAAACGACGAGCTGGAGAAGCCACCAAGATAGCGGCTGCCAAAAAGTCCATCAATTCTCATGAAAGAAAAAACTATCAACAACACCAAGCGCCACAACACCAAGAACAGCAAGCACTGCAAAAGCAAAAAGGGAGAGCTCCAACGAGAGGAGAAAAGAAGGACGTGGTAAAAAGAGGACCCAGACAAGTAAAAAAGTCCACAGCAAAGAAGGATAAGCTGTTGAGAGTATATACATAACTTTTTTAGGTGCGAGGGCCGTGGCAACCTGCATGCGTAAGCCCATAACTCAATGAGCACATGTAAAATATTGTTTTATGGAATAAAATAGACTTGGGCCTGCCTTCTCCTATGTTTCTCCTTCTGTCAACTCTTTCGAGTCCCACTGTTGCTCCCCTATCTGGTTGTGAACCTCCTTCTAGCCACGTTGCTTTGTCTTCTCAACCCGTTGAATGGGTTCCTTGCCATGCTTGCGGTCATTTCTTCTCTCCTAGAGGAGGTCTTGCTCGTCACCAACGTTCTTGCTCTGCGCTATTTCAGTCATCTCATGATGGCCCTCCTTCCTCGATAGCTCATTCGCCCTCTGCTTTAGCTTGGTCTTGGATTTCTTTCCTTGATATCCTCAACACTTTCCACTTGGGCTTTGCTCATCCTAGACTCTACTTTCATATATCTTTGGCTCTCCGTCGTGAATATGAAGAGAATCGAGTCAGCGCTCTGATATCACTGATGAGAATCGTGAGAAGAAAAATTCACGAAACATTCGTCTGATTCGGATGGAGTTCAAATGCGTTCGCTGAACACTGCCAACTAAAATACTCCTACACCCAGAGGGTAGTCAGGTACTACTGATCTACGTTCATAAAATTAATATAGCATTCGACTTCATTTCAACTAAGGTGCAGAATTCAAAGGGAACAAGAAAACTCAGACATATTAAAATAAACAGCATAAGCATTTGACGTTCAAGATCAGACACAACCAGAAAATAATCTATATTGATTTTCTCTGGTTTCTTCAGGGCAATGCATGCAAATCCACGTAGTGCGTTGGCATTAGAGAAGCACGGTTCTCTCACCAGTAGTAGTCTCGTCTTACTAGCGGACAATTGGATCTTCTGATCCTAGACCAAATTGTCTTCTCGCACGCAGGCGAAGCTTCTGTCTGTGTTCGTCTTCTACTTACTCGGTTACACACTGTGGATCCTATTGATATATGTCAAGTATTATTCAGTAAGTACAGTCTCTCTATGTGAATCTAAGATTAGAGTGATTAACCATCTACAACTAATCAAAAAATTACAAGAGTGGCAGTTTAGCCACGACCTAGGGAGTATCTGTTGACGTCATGCCATTGGGTCAGATCTCTGTACTTCTGGTACTTGCGTGATCTCTTGTGGTACTCCTTGGAGCGTGAGAACAGAACAGGTTTCGTTTCCACTATTGGTTTCGTTTACCTCGTTCGTCTTTCTCTCGTATAGGACCGCAAGGGAATCTCGTTCGTGGATCGTTCGTGTTCGCGAACCATTGGTCTTTGTCTTTGTTGACTTTTGTGTTCGCAGAACTCGTCGTGTTTTGTGTCTTTAGATGTTCGAGTTGGCGAAGGTGCTCATCATCGTCTCCGTTGACTTTCGTGTTTGTGAAACTCGTCGTGTTTCGTGAAACTCGTCGTGTTTCGTGTCGAGGGGGTGTAAGCTAGCAAGGCTTTGTGTTCAAAAACACTTTGTTTTTTCAGCTCCCTCTCAAACCATGGTAGTCTTATGATCCCAAGTCTGCTCCTTTGCCTCTCAAAGAGTCCTTTGTCCAGAGCCTTTGTGAAGATGTCATCAACCATATCCTTTGTTCCGATGAAGGTGGTCTGTATCATCTTCTTCTCAATCAGATCCCTGATCAAGTGATACTTGATTGCAATGTGCTTTAGTCCTGGAATGGAACACAGGATCCTTCGTGAGGTGTATTGCAGAGGTGTTGTCCATCTGCAAGGCCAGTGGCTCGCTCTTTGTTTCGTCCAATTTGTCCAGGAACTGCCTTAGCCAAACTATTTTGTTGGCCATCTTTGCTGCTGCTACGTACTTTGCTTCGCAGGACGACTGAGCTACAATGGTCTGCTTCTTGCTAACTCAGAGAACTGCTGCTCCTGATGCGATGGTGCATCCTTCTGAAATGCTTTTACAGTCGTCCTTGAGAGATGCCCAGCTGGCTTCACTGTAGAAAAGTATCCTAAGACCTGCACCACGACAATAACACAAGCCATAATCCCTCGTTAATTGAAGATATTGCAAAATTCGTTTCGCAATCTTCTAATGTGTCAAGTTTGGATTCGTGCAAAATTGGCTCATCCTGAATATTGCATAAGCAATTTTCTTCCTCAGTCTTTGGACAGTTGTCATTTGTTAGCACCGTTCCTGCGAGCATTGGAGTGTTCGCTCCTTTGCAGTTCAGCATCCCAAAATCCTCTAGGATTTTCTGGGTGTATCTGGACTGGTGAAGGTATAACTTGCCTTCCTCATAGTCCCTTTCAATTTGTAAGCCTAGGTAACACTTGGCTTCTCCCAGATCCACTATCTCAAAATGTTTCGAGATGTTTATATTAACTTCAGCAATTAGCTGCTCACTCCTGCAAAGTATCAGAGTGTCATCCACATATACAGCCACTATGATGATCTGCCCATCTATAACTCTGACATACACATTGGAAACAACCAACCGAGCTTGAATCCCAATGATTTCAGGGCCTGATCCTTCTTCTTATACCATTGTCGGGCTTATTGCTTCAGACCGTATATGCTTCTATGCATTCTGCATACATAGTTAGGAAGTGAATTTGAGACAAATCCTAGGGGTTGATCCATGTAGACTTCTTCGTCTAATTCGCCATGCAAGAAGGTTGTCTTCTCGTCCACAATGTGGATCCTGAGGTCATAAGTTGCTGCATATGCGAACAATAATCATAGGGACAAATGTTTGATGACAGGAGAGAAGGTTTCAGAATAGTCAATGTCGTATCTCTGAGAGAAATCCTTTGCTACCAGTCTTGTCTTGTATTTCGTCACACTCCCGTCTAGTCCATATTTGAGTTTGAAAACCCATTTGCATTTGACAGTCTTCCGCTTATGAGGTAATGGCTCCAATGTCCATACCTGGTTCATCCTCATGGACTCCATCTCTTTGTTCATGGCTTGGATCCATTTGTCCTTTTCTGGACCTTCAATCGCCTCCTCAAATGTCTGTGATTCGCCACTGAACCCGCAAAATTCTTCTGATGTGAAAGCTGAGTTGCCTAGCACAAATCTCGTTGGTGCTCTCTGTGGTCTTGTCGACCTTCTGGGAGATCCTCCCGGAACAGCTATGCCTTTGCCCTTGTCTGCTCTGCTTGGTCCGGAACCATCTTGCTTTACAGGAACTGCGGCGGGAGGTTGCCTCTCGAATCTCTCTTCATCTAATTCGTCGTTCGAATGGGAGACAACTCGAAAATCTTCATTTTCGTATTCGTCCTCTGCTCCCTCTGACATTGGTAGCAGGTCATAGTACTGTCTTTCCAGAACTTCATAGATAACAGGGTCTTCGTTGGCCATGTCCTGCTCTCGTTAAATTTGACATCCCTCGCTGTTTTCACAGTGTTCGTATCTGGCATGTAGATTCTGTAGTATGACGAATTGTGGCGGTTGACCCCTACGACATTGCGGCTTGGAACTTGTTCTTTCTTTTTCTCCTTTGGTGTTTGGTCCTTCCTCCAAGGGGTGGGGAGACTTGTCATAGAGAAACTCATGCACGTCTTTGTTGCTTTCTATTTGGAGACTGGAAAACCCTTCACAATGAGCACTTTGCCCATTGTTGCTCCCAACTCTCAGGACCCTCAATCTCAAGGCACCCCACCTCTCCACCAATACCTTCATTGCACTCATCTTGGGCAAGCTGGTGAGTATTCTCGTACAGTTCAATCTCTAGCTCCTCTCATGTCCAATCTATTTTCTACGGATACTATTGCTGCTCTCCAAGCTCTTCTTCTTGTTTATGATGGCGTTCTTCCCCTATTTGTGGAGGACTTCGTACTTGATGTTGATTTGGTGCTTGATTGTGGTTCTTTCTCTTAAGCTTTCCATCGTAGTCCTCGTCTTACTGTTGGTGGTCCCCAATGGTTTGGTCTATGAACATCTGCACGATTGCCTTCCGTCTGAGGACTCTCCTAGTGGCTTTCTTCATCTATTTTAGGTCTGCTCTTTTATTGCTTCTGGTCACATTCCTACTTCTATTGCTCATCTTCTAGCGGTGTCTCGTTTGATCGCTATGACTAAAGCTTCTGGCGGCATCCATCCTATCACTGTTGGTGAATACCTCCTTCGTCTTGTAAGTCGTTTTATTTGTTTTCAATATCAACAAACCTTTGTCTGTTTTCTCTCTCATCATCAGTTCGGTGTCTCTACTCATGGGGGCTATGAAGCTATGATTCATAGTTTGTGTGCCATGCTTGATCTCCATCCCGACTGGGTTGTTCACCAAGTGGATGTTTCCAATGCCTTCAATTCTATTTCTAGAACTGCAATCTTTCGAGAGCTACGGGCGGCTGGTGGTGAGTTGGCTCAGCTTATCGCTTTTGTGCGGTTGTTCTACGCCTCTGAGACTACTCTCTTTTATAATCATTATGTACACTTTGATTAAAAAATCTAGCAACTTTACACATGTGGGGAACCACAACAAATGTGTGAATGATCTTTAAATTTACCATGCCTTGTGGTGGCACACAGATCACATGTAGACAATCATGAAATCTACCAACAGATCTGAGGCTAGAGCACAATCTAGAATGCTACAGATCAAAGCTACATTCCTCACAAATAGGGAAAGTACACAATCAAGATCATGTATGAAAAAGACACGAAATTCGAGTTAGAGAGTTAATACAATTACAAGCAAAATAGCATCAGATCCAAATTTTACAATATGACCTTATCAAAGCTTGATTCATCATTAGAAATGAATGAGAATCATATGTACATATATAGGAGAGCCAAAATTTGTGGTACTACTAGCATTCAATGTATTCTTTACACCTATTCAAATGCAAACTACTATTATCTTGACACCTAACTGCTTGCATGCACATATTGCACCTAACATGCACCTACTTTTTCCAAGTGTCAATTTCTCAACTAGACATGTACAAAACTACATGCATGTGTCCACTAGAGTATTTGCATGTCTTGCATGTCTCAATGTAAAATTAAGACACAATGCATTTATTATGGCTCGAGTTTCTACAAGGTCATCTTTGACCAATTCCATGTGAAAATTCTACATGCATGTCAATGTAGATGTTGTGAACATTGATGCATGTCATACTAGATCAACTAGACTTTATGCATGTCATTGGACCTTGATCTACCTAACCCAAACTCGTCCTATTCTACAAGGATATGTGCTCAATTCACATACCTTGGATATGTACAAAATATTTACATGGGTAGGACCCCCAAACATCAACAAAAATAAGATAGATATGTTTTACAATTTTTAACACACTCTAGGGAATTTTCTACTATCTAGTTTGCAATAGGTACTTATCAAAGTGATCCTTTGGGTGGTCCTCTCTTTGCTCTTGCTCATTTACGTGCCCTTTGAGCTTTTGCAGAGGTCTTTCCCTCCTACTTATTTTCTTTAAGTTCTATTTCCATGGCTTCTTTCAAACAACACATTTCCATTGTCTTGCAACATGCTCAGGCCTTGTCAATCTTACAACGACAATGGTGGCTGGGTTTGCTACATCTCATTTCCGTGCATGGCATCATCATAGTTTTTGCACCTTCTTTTCAAAGATGAGATCTAATTAATCCTAGTTGTAGTGCAAGCTTTACTCTTGTTTGAGCTCACGTTTTGTTAAACTTCCCCTTAGGGATGTATATATATTTTTTCGTCAATGTGTCTATTAGACTTTTCTATGAATAAATGCACCAGAGTGTTTTCCTTTGTTTAAGTTTTAAGAGGTAGTCAAAGTCAAAGTGGTGGTAGGTGGAGTGTGCTTCTTTGTGCACCTTAGATTTAGTTGTGTTTTTTCAGAAGGGCTAGGATTTCAATCCTTCCCTCATTGAAGTAGCCAATGAAAGCAAAGGGGCAAGGGCCTCCTGAAGAATAATAAGGCGCTAATTAAGAGGAGAAAACTCCACTACTTTGTGGATTGAAGCATCCTCATTTGCTATTGCTTTCTTGTCTAATGCTTTTGTTGAAGGTTCCTATTTCTCTATGCTTTGATATTTTCTTTGGGAAAACAGCATAGAGAGAGGTTTCCCAAAAGTGGAGCTAGGAGAGTCAGTGGCATCCTCGATCTTGTCCATAGTGATTTACGTGGACCAATGCAGACTAAATCCCTTAGTGGCTACTACTACTTTATTACCTTCATTGATGATTATAGCAAATGCATTGGATTTATTTCATAAGCAAGAAATCAAATGCTTTTGCTAAGTTCGGGAAATTCAAGGCATTAGTTGAAAAGCAAACATGATGTTGCATCAAGATTGATGGAGGTGGTGAGTACTTTTCGATAGAATT
Organism: Diphasiastrum complanatum; assembly: GCA_029204225.1. Taxonomy (NCBI): domain Eukaryota; kingdom Viridiplantae; phylum Streptophyta; class Lycopodiopsida; order Lycopodiales; family Lycopodiaceae; genus Diphasiastrum; species Diphasiastrum complanatum. The sequence goes on from CM055109.1 coordinate 8,561,026, forward strand.
TATTGATTTTTGCAAAAATCAAGGGATCAAGAGACAGACTACAACACCTTATTCACCACAGCAAAACGGAGTTGTAGGACGAAAGAACAGATCCATTGTTGAGATGACAAGGGCAATGCTCAAAGACAAGGGGTTTGCCAAACACCTTTTGGATAGAAGCTTGCAGCATAACTATGCACATCTTGAATCGGTGTCCTACAAAATCCATGGAGGGTAAGACACCTCATGAAGCTTTTATTGGAAAGAAACCTAATATTTCTCATTTGAGAGTATTTGGTTGTGATGCTTACGCTCATATTCTTGATGAGAAATGAATGAAATTGGATGCAAAAGTTATCAGGTGTATTTTTTTTGGATATAATGAGAAGGCCAAGGCATACATGATGTATGACACGAATGCACATAAGCTTGTGATTTCTAGGGATGCTACATTTGACGGAATGGGGCAAGGTGAACAAATTGAAGCAATCACTGAACCTTTTGATGAAGAAGCAAAAGTACATGTCAAAAAGGAAGTGGATTTTGATATGGAAGATCCAATGGAAAAAGGAAAGCTTGATGCTGAACTCCCCAAGAGAGTACCTAAATGGTACTTATCAGTCACATGTGATGCAAAGAAGGGAGATACTCTTGAATCTAGCGAGCATGGAGAGCTTATAAGGTCAAGTAGAAATCAAAAACCTCCTACAAGATTAGAGATGAATCTAGCCCTAATAGGTTTTGTGCTCAAGGCTCAAGAACCAAAAACTTTTGATGAAGCAAAGGAGCACAGGGAGTGGCGTGCAGCTATGGAAACAGAAATGGAAGCCATATCGAAAAATAGGATGTGGAACTTGGTTGACCTACCTAATGGTAAGATGCCTATCACTTGCAAATGGATTTATAAGATCAAATATGGAGCAGATGGGCAACTCAACAAGTACAAAGCACGGTTGGTTGCGAGAGCATTTGAGCAGTAGGAAGATATTGATTTTGAGAAAACCTTTGCACCCGTAGCTAAGATGGTAACTATGCGTTCTATCATTGCTATTTTTGCTTTCTATGGTTGGAAGATCCAGCAAATAGATGTTAAATCTGGTTTTCTTAATGGAGTGTTGGATGAAGAGGTGTACTTAGTACAACCTCAAGGATTTTAGTGAGCTAGGGAGAGAGCATCTTGTTTGTAAGCTCAACAAAGCCATTTATGAATTGAAACAAGCACCACAAGCGTGGTACTCTTGCATTGATGAACACTTCAAGCGAAGGGGAATGGTAAAGACATAAGATCTACCAGTGGTCATACATTCAGTTATGGTACAGCTGCAGTTTCATGGAGCAGCAAAAAGCAACCTATAGTAGTCTTATCCTCGACAGAAGCTGAATATCGTGCACTCAACAATGCTACACAAGAAAGGTATGGTTACGAAGATTGCTTGTGGATTTAGGTCAACCATAGGTGGATGCGACTACTATATCTTGTGACAACCAAAGCTACATTCGCCTTGCCAAAAATCCAGTATTACATGCTCGAACCAAGCACATCGAATACATTATCACTTTTATTGTTGATCTTGTTTTTTGTAAATCTGAAGTTCAAGTGGCAGATATTTTTAATAAGTCATTAGGTAGATGTAAATTTAAGAAGTTTCGTACTCTATTAGGAATAGAATAATGTAATTTTATCATTGAGGGAGAGTGTTAGAAATCAATGATAAACTTCATTGTTGTTGTTTACAAAATGTACTTTATTGTTGACAACGATTACCAATTGTAATTAGTTGTTGGCTAGTCTATTAGTCAACTCCAAGGTTTCTCTCTCTCTATCCGGGTTCAGGGTTTATTGTACATTTTTACATTCAGTCAGTAAGTGTGATAGAGTGTGTTCTTCTTCTGCTTATGGTGAATGATTGATGTTGCTTATCTGATTATTGATAGACTTATAGTTAACTACACATGTAACGACACATATTACTAAACTGCGTGGGCAGACCAAAAATCTAGTCAGAGTTTTAAAATCCGATGATTTTCTCTCTTCTATGTGGCATTCCCTAAAAGGCCCTTTTGGAGTTTGGATTTTCTCTAATACAAATTCAAATGTAGTAACCAAATACATACTTATCTAGTATGATATCACTGATTCCGTAACATCAATTCCACAATTTTGCTTTCTTCCTAATTCAAACTTGGAGATGATATTCCAATTTTCATTCCGATGTAAAGATTGTGCTCATCTTGACCATTGGAGGGAATGAATATTTGAATTTACGTAAACAATTGAAGTTCCTTAACTGTGGCTGTAGACATTATAGTTAGAGCATTGGGAGTTGGGAGGCTTCAAGAATGGTGTGGGCATGCAAATAAACAATATTGTTTTTTTTTTTTGACTTTTTCTATTATCGTACATGGTATTCCTTATAGGGTCTTTTTGACATTTGAAACTCTTCTAATGCCCATCCGGCACAACATGCAATCATTGTGAGATGTACTTTAAAAAAGACCACATTTTTCAAAAAAAACCAACCTTTTAGAAATATACAAAATCTTACAATTTATTTTCCAAAAAACACAAACACTTATTTCTTAATCTTTAAGGCCTTATGTGGCATGAGGCCTCACAGATAGCCTGATTGAGTCATTTCAATGGTAAATGCTTGAGTAACTAAAAAAAAAAGTACAAAAAACATTCATGATTTATGTTGGCTAAAGCACCTAGGTCTAGGATTCTTGGACCTTCAGAGACCTACCCTTGAGCTCCTGCCCTACGCGGCTTGGGATTCATCCCTCACTAGGCTTGGAATTTGAAGGGCATAGCTTCCTTCCAAAATGAAGGGTATTGCTTTCTAATTATATTTAGCTGGAAAACAAGACTTAGAATTCATTGTACCTTTGAAATAAAACCTGCCAAGAGTAACATACAATGAATAGGAGATTTTAGAACAATTTTGCATAGGAGCTCCAAGAATTTTGGCCTTTCACATGGACTTTGACTTATGCACTCAAATTTCCAACTTGAAGGGTAGATTTTAAAATTGACCTTCATGTGAGTTTTGGTAGATATAATTGGAATAGCTTATTTCTCAATTGGACTAAGGATGCACACATGGCCCCTTCCTCATCCAATAGTCCATGAGTTGGAAAATTCTCACCATCCATCATCATTATGGATGGATGCTTTTGCATCTTTGGATGAGGGTAGGGCCTTGTTTGCACCCGTGAGTCCTAAAAATTACCATCATCCATCATTATTATGGATGGATGACTTTGCATTGTTGGGTGAGGGTGAGGCTTTGCCTTAACCCTAGGCCCACATGAGAAATACACTTGTCCTATTCGTTTGACATCTTTGAAGGGCAAGACAATGCTAGGTGTTATTTTTTCCTTCGTATTTTGGAGCCACCTTGTTCAAACAAAGTTTTATTGTGTCCCAAACCAATCACAAATTCCACCAAAAGTTTCATGTGGCATGCCAATGATTGTATGCCATGTAGCACAAGCACATTTCCAAGAAATGATTATGTGGACAATCAATGGCTCGCTACCAAATAGTATGTGCAAATTCCACTAGAAAGTCCATGTGCTATGAGGCAAGGTTGTCATTAACATTTTGCTAGTTCCAATAAATCGTAACTATAACATGTATTAGCCCCTACCATGCTTAAAACGATCATTAAAGTCTTGTAGGCCAATTGGTAAATTGGACATTGTGTCATGTGTCACATATAATTAGCTTATGTGCATAAAAGCTAATAATGCTAAATATAGCCTTGGTGCTAAACTAGAATGGAATTAGGTTATCTTATATGTTTCTAAAAACATACCTAAGATGCCCTTAAGAGGATGCCCCCATGCCTCAAAGAACTGAAACATGACTTTCTTAGTATTTATTGAGCTATGTCATGTCGTGTCATGTCGCACCCCACGGGATATGTAAGAATATAATAAAAGAAATCAAGAATATTACAAGCAACCCGGCTCCAAGGAAGGAATCCTTCCCACGTCCCCTCGCTATGTTTTTTATGATGTCCTTATTGTTGTGAGCCAAGGGCTACATGACATATTTCATGGTCATTAGTCAATACCAACTTTACAATATTCATATGACATTAGGCTCACTTCCAAGGAACGTAGCTTCCTATGTTCCCCTACTGAATATTGTAAGATGTGTGACTTTATTGAAAGAAAGATGGGAAAATCCCATCAAGAAGTACATGATTAAATATAGAAAAATTGAACTCCACGGTTTAATTGTGTGGCCTGCCAAGTCACGACACACACACCCCTCTCGCACTCTCATTGTCATGCTCGGAATTCTACATGCACGTCGACCTTTTGAGTTAAAGGTTGTCTTTATTTATAAGTTTCATATGACATTTTTAATGTAAATCTATCTTTCAAAATCCAAAAGTGTAATAGAATTTGTCCTTTCTAAACACAATATTTTTATCATTTTTATTCAAATTAGATTTTGACCTCATAAGAAATTTAACTTTCAAAATTTAGCTTTCATGACATGGGCTAAATATTTTAGTTAGCCTTTCCATGAGCACATTGCAAAACTGACGACTTGTCTCCTCTTAAGGGCAAACACGTCTTTGACATGAATGCCATGCAATGCCAAAAAGGTTGCTCCTCTCACTATATATATGTACTCTCACTTATTCACACACTCACTCACTCACTCACTCAGTATTTGTGTGTGTGTAAGTGTAAGTAGAAGCGAGGATTGATCTTTCTCTTTTTCGTTCATCAAGTACTCCTAGTCTGTAGTGATCAATCCTATCTAGAGCGCATGGGCAATCTCAACTATCAGACATGGGTGGCTGTTGTATGCACTTTTCTTATGGCTACGAACATTGTTCATTCAGTGGCTCAAACTAACACTTGCCAGATGCCTCCTAGCTCTAAGAATCAGATGATGTTTAACTCTTGTTGGAAATATATTACACCTTTGAACGGGGTGGCAACGCGTCGTCCTCCTATAACAAGCTCTTGCTGCCAGAGTATCAGGCAAACTGCTTTTGATGGTGTCTGCTGCACACTTATGTGGCATTACAAGCAAAATGAATTCAATTTTCAAGATGCGATGAATTTTTTTCACCAATGCGGTGGAGCTGTCCCACAAGGCTACCAATGCATGAGTAAGGATCATCAACCATTACAATCACGTATATAGTTCAGGCAGGAGTTAATTAATTGCCTAGTCTGCTAACATGCATCTTGGTACTATGTTGTGATTATTCAGTACTCGGTATCAAAAGTGTCACATAGTCTTATTCTTTTTATCTAGTGAAACATGGTGATGATTGTTCACGTGTCTTGTCACTACGTTTCATGCATTCTTCTTGTACAAATATTTTTAATTAGTGACATCTTCTGTATCCCTGATTTGTTGGTTGCTCTCTGAAATTTGCAGACCATCTTGTACCAAACAAATGAGCAATGTGCGAGATCTCGAGCTACGTGAAACCTGATATTTATTGTCCACTACATTGTTGTTCTTTTCAACTATTCTTGCATGTAGTAAATTATGATGCAATTTCCATCACATAGTTTGTAGTACTCTAGTTCGTATAGAGCAAAAGTAATATCATCCACTGCGTCGCTTGTCACCCATTGGATGTATATTAATTCTGCATTTATTGATTTACATTTGAGCTCATGAATATTTAAATTTTGTCCTTGAATTGCTTATGGATGCCATCTTCTAAGTTAAAAGTTTAGAGAAGATCATTTTTTATCCAGGAACTAATTTTGATATGCAAAATTGAACTAGTTTTTACTGAGATGGACCTAGCCGATTTAATTGACAATTAAAAGGGTTATTAACTTATATAGAAGCATGCTCATTGCTTGTAATTTTGGAGTGACTTTTATAGTACATTGAGCAAGAATGAATATCCAATGTGCTCCTACGTACAATTAGATCTTTGGCATTCACTTATGCAAGAATCATAACTCACATTAGAAATAACCAAAAAATATGATTAATCTTTTAATGTAACATTGAGTATATTTTTTGTTGGTAAAGACAAAGTCGGTAGTTTATCTTAGTTACACTGAAAAAAGAAATTGTACATTCGCAAATGGCCTTATAAGTAGAATGGGAGAAGGCACACCAAATTTGAAAAACAGAGTAACTTTACATATTAACTAATAGTCTGACATAAACAATTCAACTTTGAAAATTGGCGTATAAATATTCTCCAAATTTCAAATATATAATGCTTGTTGATGATTCACAACATAAAGATCTTAATATGACATCTAAGATATATCATAGAGCTCTCATTGTTTGCAATTCCAACAATCCTAGGAAGTGCTCCATCATCAATAAGAAGGGATCCTCCTTTATGGTATCCTACAACATTCCTCAAGGTGCACATATATCTATAAATGTGTAATGATTGACACGGATACTCTAGATTTATGTTCCATATATAGAGAAAGGAAAAAATTTGAAATTTGAAATTGAAATTATATGTTCGCAAGCCGACTTCTTTCGGTCTTGGCAAACACTAAAACATTAATGTCACATTTACATATATCTATATGTGTAATGTTACTATTATAGGAATATAAAATACCTTCTTGGCTCAACCACCATCAAAGTAGAATATTAGCTAATTAAAGGATACCAAAAGGAGCATATCAATGAATCCTAGAAGGGATTTTTTAATGTATGAATGGACATTGTCTAAATAATCTATTTAAAGCAATAGTGCAATGTAAATTTGCTATTTTAACTAATTAGTAAATTTTATAAATTTGCTTTTAAAAGAATTATGTTCTAGAATAAAATCAGGACACATTATGAGCATGTGTGCTTCTAGATATAGATGTGCTTATCTATGCTCGTCATGTATGTGAATGTTATGTCATCTCATCAACTAAGAATTTGGCATAATGTATAGTGGGACTAATCCTGGCTTAACAACCTATAGTGCCTCGGATTTTGCAGCTGACAAAATGGATCAAAAGTCAACAAGTGCATTTGCCACCTTCTTATGTGATGGAATAGTATCATGGCTTTTCAAAAAGCAAGATCCAATTTTCTTATCTTAGATCAAGCTCCAACACGTGTCTTCATCAAATTGCTTAGCTGATCTATTCGCTAAATCGTTACCTAAGGATTCATTTATTAAGCTAAGATCTTCAATTGAAGTAATTGATAAGAGTATCATAATTTCCAAGGCTATATTTGAGGAGTGAGAAAAGGTGCCTATATTGGCAGATCTAGCCATGTAGTGTATTGTAAATTAAAACCTACTCTAAGATAGCTTTCCCATGTTTCATCTTTGCCTCACACGTGTGGGACCCACTTATGCACAAAATTTACAATATACTGCATGGCTAGATTTGCCAACATAGGTAATTATTCACATTTGCATGTCTACAACTCATCATGCTCTTTAAAACATGCTGAAAAATGGAAGTCTTCAAATTTGTGCTTCATAGAATATTCAACAGTTATAATTGAATAATTAATGACTGTAATAGAGAATCCTACACCGAGCAGTGATGGTGTCTACATCGAGCCGAATATATATGAGTGAACTATATCTAATAGATGTTTAGATATGTGTTCTTGATTCGACTCAAATGGCCTTGTAGACTGCTTTCCTATGACGCAACTCTAGCAGACTGGAGGGTTGACAGTTCGATAATCAAAATCAAGAACTAAAGAATGCTTGGACATATTTAAAATAGATACATAATCAAGGTGCCCAAGTCTATAATGCCAAATTAATTATTTATTCATCAAAACTGAACTGCTTAGAGCACTATCAAGCATAGAGTAAGCTTCTTTCCGAGTGCAAGAACTCTCTTAGATTTATCAAGAATCTTGCATGAATATGTCTTGAACTCTACCTTGTGTCCTAAATCAGTTATTCTATAGTAAATTTATTGTTAGATTCAGGACATACAAAACTTTGGTATGAGCTTTGACTGTCCATGCTGAATATTCAATCTAACAATACCTTTACCTTCAATTACATGTGAGCTGTTGTCTCCAAGGAACAAACTTCTTGGTGATGTAGGCTGATGAACCATTCTTGATGGCTTGTCATGTGTTGTGTCACTCTAGAATTGAGGAACCATTCTTGAAGTTGTTCGACATGGTGATGGTTTACCATGAAGGCATTCTGCTCGTCATCATCTTTGACATTCTGCCTCAAGTCGATGGTTGCATTGGTTTGTGGATCCAACTGTTACTTGTTGTTGTTGAACTTGAGTATTCGACAGTCTTGGATCTCATGGTTTGTCCTATTGAAGTATTTGTAGAACATCATTTTCTTGTTTCGTGCAGGTTGTTGATTTTGGTTCGGATTTGATTTTTATGACAGCTTATGATTGTTATCAAATTGTTTGACAGCCTCCTTCTTCAACTATTGCTTCTTTGAGATTTTGTTGGTCTACAATGGAGGACGAGAATGTCCCATTCCTTTGAGTCTCCTCCTACAGCAACATAGTTATTTTTCAGTGAGTCAAAATCATCATCACTTAATTTTTATAAGAGAATGGCAAGCTAGACAACCAAGTCATAAAAATGTTCAAGTCTTCGATCGTTGAACCTATTGCTGCCATTTTCTCTAACATAGTCTTAAATTGATTTATGTGATTCTGAATAGAATCACCTTCTGACATTCTGAGTGAAAAGAATCTCTTCCTCATATGCAGTTTGGAAGTGACATCTCTCACTTCATAAAGTATGCACAAAATGTCCCAAGCCTCTTTCAAAGTTTGGGTTTGTATGATATGGCCAATCTGTGTGTCGAAAATATTGAGAGCATTTCCACCATTGGGTCACCCATCCCAGTTTTTACATTGGCTTCACATGCTTAACTTACACCTGCCATTCATTGGGCAAAACTTATTGAGTATTAATCATGTTATCCAACGTATTGACCAAAGTTGGCAGCCAAACCACCCCTAGGAGTTTAATGCACCTCAAATTTGGTCTACTGTCCAAAATGGTCTAATGGACTTATCACTTGGTTTTATATCATAATGATATAAGTTGCTTTGATCTCATTGGTCATCATCACAAATCTTTAGAACACACACACACACACACACACACACACACACACACACACACACACACACACACACACACACACACACACACACACACACACACACACACACACACACACACACACACACACACACACATGAAGTCTCCGAAACATTGGAGAATGTCATTTAAGATCACACACACACCTCATAGTTGGTGTACTTGCTAGAATCGTTTGTAGGTAGTAGGTCAAATCCATGCCCTAATATTAGTGTTTTTCATTTCAAAATAGCAAAACTATCATAGGGTTGGCGATTTATGTTTTTTGAAATTTAATGCTCTATTTTTACAAACCCATGCCCTTCCTGAACAAATTACGGTGGCAAATGATGGAGGGCATCGACACGACAATCTACCACTTCCGACAGCAACAGTCTCACCTCCAAGAAGCACAAAAGATCCAGGACGAAAAGGCGTTGATCGGTGTGGAACCACCAATCCAATAAGGAGGGGGATAATGTTAGCAACTGTGCTAACACAAAGAAAATAAAAAAGAAAGAAATAAAACTCTGTGGCATGTGTTTTGTAAGACCGCGTATGAGTATCTGTCAATAAACTTCAACCATGGCATGTGTTTTGTAAGTCCATGAGTAGAAGCTTAAATAATAATAAAATAGCTTAAACTTAGATTTACAACTTAGACTTAGGAAACTTAAAATTAGAAATATTTTATCTTAAGTTTTCCTAAGTTAAGAACTTTGAAGTTCTAAATCCTAAGTTAGAAGTTCTAGAAAGGCTAGAAACTGTTTAGTCCCATAAGTTAGTAGACACTTATGGAAGACCCTCCTTGCCATAAAAGGCAAGGTATTTGCATTGTAAACAACACTTTGTGATTAAGGCAAAATTCTTATTGTGATTATCTTGCATTTCATTGTGTTCCCATTGGAAGGTGCATAGCTTGAGGGAAGGTGCTCGGGCCTCCGCTTGCCTCCTTTCATTGGCCTTTAATTGTGGCATGGTTTTAAGTGTTTATTGCTTAGTTTAGCCGCAATTCTTATTATCTCCCTTTGGGTTTTACGTAGGATTTAGTAATCTTGCTAGTTGGATTTGCCTTAGCAAGGAGTTTTATTGTTGTCATTAATTAGCTGTATTTCTATTACGGGCACTGGTTGGGTAAGCCTTAGTGTTCTCATTTCTGTTGATTCTTTCCGTATTCTGTTGAAGCTTGTTGTAGAAACTTCAAAAGTGGACGAATCTCTACATCCCTATACTACACCCGTAAGTAGATCTAGCCATCGCGTAAACTAGAAATACTTCCAACATCTTTGCATAGAATATGATGGGATGTTCGTATCTTGATTATGATTCTATAAAAATTAAGAGCTTGTATTTTCATTTCATAATTACCTCGTTTTAATTTGCACTTTCAAATTTGAAAAAACATAAAAACAAAATTCAGACCCAAGTTCAAGTTCTCCCTTACTTTAATAGTTTAAGAGAAGAGGATTTGAACCTCTACAAGGTTAAGCCTTGTCTTCCAAACCCTTAATCCTACACAAAGGAGTGGTTAATCTAATAACAAAAGGAGCATCTTACTCAACCAAGAAGCTAGAAACATCAGTACATTATCTACAACAATATTAACTATTATTCTAAGGGAGAGCACAATAAGAATAAACCTGAACTTTGCAAAAAGCAGTCACAGCACCTACAAGAACAAGACATATAGCATCAATAAAAAGTTGCAAAAGGAGCCCACATTGCTAAAACTTCCTTACAAAGCTCCTCAAAGTCATTCTCAGGATGACTCACAAGTATTCGACAAGTTGACATGCAAATTAGTGTGACAACATGACTAGAGAAATCTAAAAGACTAGAGGTTCTATATATGTAAAACTTCGATCCTTTACACATGAAATTTTGGAGGGAATTTTCTCTCGCTTGTGGCATGTGCTTTGTTTCTTGGCAGCTAAAAAAATAAAGTGTTTCTGAATACAAAGCCTTGCTACTCGCTTGATGAACATGTTCGCGAACTTGAACATCTGAAGACATGAAACACAAAGAGTTTTGCGAACACGAAAGTCAACGAAGATGAAGACCAACGGTTCACGAACACGAACGATCCACGAACGAGATTTCCTTGCGGTCCTATACGAGAGAAAGGCGGACGAGGTAAATGAAACCAACAGTGAAAACGAAACCCGTTCTGTCCTCACGCTCCAAGGAGTACTACTAGAGATCACGCAAGTACCAGAAGTACAAAGATCTAACCTGATGACATGACGTCAGCAGATACTCCTTAGGTCATGGCTAAACTGCCACTAATGTAATTCTCTGGTTAGTTGTAGATGGTTAATCACTCTAATCTTAGATTTGCATAGAGAGACTGTACTTACTGAATAATACTTGACATATATCAATAGGATACATAGTGTGTAGCCAAGTAAGAAGAACAAGAAGTAGTCTGATGCTAGTAAGCAATCAAGATGAACATAGACTGAAGCTCTGCCTGCGTGCGAGAAGATAATTCTGTCTAGGATCAAAAGATCCAATTGTCCGCTAGTGAAGTGAGACTACTACTTGTGAGAGAGCCGCGCTTCTCTCATGCCAACGCACTGTGTGAATTCGCATGCAGTGCCTTGAAGAAATCATAGAAAATCAATATAGATTATTTTTTTGGTTGTGTCTGATCTTGGATGTCAAATGCTTATGCTATTTATTTTAATATGTCTAAATTTTCTTGTTTCCTTTGAATTTCGCACCTTGGTTGAAATGAAGTCGAATGCTATATTAATTTTATGAATGTAGATCAGTAGTACCTGACTACCCTCTAGAGGATTGTAGGAGTGTTTCAACTGGCAGTGCCCAGCGAACGCATATGAACTCCATCCGAATCTCGAAAGAGACTTGTGAATGTTTCGCGAATTTTTCTTCTCATGATTCTCATCAGTTGTATCGGAGCACCACTCGACTCACAATAGCAACGTGCTTTGTTTCATGCACACTATTAATATACTTAAAAAATGAGCCAGCCACACAACTTAGACGACGGGTAGCACCGAAAACTAAAAAATCGAGAAAGAAATTCCGGTCATTTTATCATTCTCTCTCTAGCATTCTCTTACTAAGGCACGATTTCTTATACGGCCCTTTTAGAATCGAAAACTCCCCTAATGAATGAAAGTGCACAAGATAATGACTGTCTCTTTATGTGTTTTACTCTGGTCCAGATCTGGCAGTATGTAGCCACCTCGCTCTTTTGTTGTTGGATATTTCTTGGCAAACTCCTGAGAGGCGCGCAACTCTTTGTTCGGTTCTAGGGGCGTGATTCTGTGCCGAATGGTTGGGGCTTCAGAGGCAACCTCGTGTTGAATTTGGGAATCGGGTTCAGGAGAGAGAGGAGGTGAGGGGTTAGCATCAGCAATTCTTTGTGACTCATGAGAAACTGTCATGGAATGAAAGGGGGGTTAGTGGTGTCGAGAGGGTTAGAAGCGGTAGAAGGAAAAAAAAATAATGTTGGAAACTGGTACCCCCAGAGCCTGACGGATTGGTTGCTGTTTGAGCTCCTTGCCCCAGGGGTTGGCCTTGAAATGTGAAGCCTTGAGTTGCAGGAGGAGGTTGTTGGAATCCTGCTCCATCTCCACCATCTGGTCCATCAAAGTGGTGTCCTGAATCATGGAATTGGGCATGCTATGCATGAACTGACAGTGTCAACTGGACAGCGGCCTTTAAGCGTTCTTCCAGGGTGGCTATGTGCTAGTTTAGGGCCTCGACGGAAGCAATGTATGATTGTTGTAATTTTGAGTGCTGCTCTGTCGTGGCTTTCAGCTTTTGGGCCAGTGTTTGATAGGCCACCACTGGAATGGCAGTTCCCTCAGGAATAGCTGGTGGTGCAAAGTCGTTGAAGTCCACCATTTCCAATTGTTCCTTCATAGCGGAACGTGCTGCTTGTGAATCTACTACAACCTCATTCTTTTCAGCTTTGAGGGTATTGATGGTATGCTGCATGTTGGATACCTTCAGTTGCAGCTAGTTCTGGAGGTGGAGTAGCATCCGTTGCTGTTGTTGATTGTAATTTGTTAGGTTCTGGATCTGAAGCTGTTGTTGTTTGTTTTCCTCCTCCAGCCTTGTTTTTTCTTTTTGAAGGCCCGCCATAGCACCATCGTCAAATTGCCGCATAGTATACTGTCCCCCTAGGGTGCCGAATAGATTGTATTGGAGCTCATTCACCAACCATACTGCTTTTTGGGCTACAAGGGATAACTGCTCCCAAGGACCAATGTTAGGGAAGGTGCATGTGTAGTTAGGGTACAACATTGGGTTAAATGGTAGTTCTTCAGCACGGTCAACTCCTTTGGCTTTCCTCGGCATCATCGATAGGTCGGATGATGTCCGATATGTCGGAGCCACATGTTGAGTGATTTTCGAGTATATTTGCAAACTATGTAGAAACACGAATAAAACTGCAGAATTTTTTTTATGCTCATCTTTTCATTTCATGCATTATGATATTAATCACTACTAACTACTAAATCTTAATACAACTAGGTGCTAGATGGCATTGACCATGAACAAACCTCTCAGAATCTAAACATGGAAGTAGGCTTGCTGGTGAGAGAAACAAAGAGAAAGTATATTTGTATGATGCTGTAGTGAGTGACATGGCAAATGCTCTCTTGCAAAGTATAGAGCAACATACATACCAACTTGGAAAACATTTAGGAGCTAGGATCGTATTGATTGGATGACAATGCTAATATAAAGATGTTAGAGTCTTTAACTTCACCTTCATCGACAAGACTACATGCTTGTTTTGGTTTTCCCTTGTCCGATTCTGCCGAGAAATTATGGCATTTGTTCTTCCAATGGCCCTTTTTGCCACAATAGAAGTGTGAAAGATTTCAGATCAATTAAGATCCAAATCCATAAAATGATCTTGGGTTAGAAAGACAACAAATCACCAATCTTGCCAATGTAGAAAAACAAACATCTACACTACGGATGAGATGCAAACTCTAATAGATCTTGATCAAACATCAATCAAAATATGAAATGAAGTTGCTGTCCATACAAAAATAGTAAGCTACTATATCTCACACGCGTGGATCTTAAAATAGCATTTAATGGTCATTCTACACAAAATTGCAAGGTATCACAAATATAGTACACCAATGGATAGTAGAACCCAAGAGAACCATGTATAAGCATGAATGAGATAAGAGAGAGAGATTGTCTTCTCTTCCCACGAGGTACAGTTGAAATTCTGTTAGGATCTAGTGCAGTATGCTGATCACATCACACAATCACCATAGCCACTCCTCACAAGCTCTCAAAGATGGCACAACAAAAGTTATTAGATTACAAAGAAACACTATACATATAGAGTATTCACAAACTGCATGAAAAGGCAGGTAATTAAAATTGGGCTACCACCTGTCAAACTAAGGTCGGGCCCAATATGGCCAAATTCAACCGACAAACTTGGGACATGCCCCCAAGTATAGCAAGTATTGTAAATAACTCTGTACAGGCTAATTCTTCCTATGTGTGGCTACTTGGCTAACCCAAGTAGCCGGCTGCGAGATCAGTGCCCGATCAATATATCCTAACCGGTCACGTCCCGATCACAACCATATACAGTAAACCAAATAAACTATACAATAATTACATCATCACATTTAGAGCTTACATAAAATGTATATCAGATTAACTCTGATTTCTAGCTCTCTCTCTTAAGCTCAAATGTGATACGAGTGAAAAACAATAATTTGTAGCAATGTCTGGAGTGTCCAAAAGATGTTATGCATGTCCTGCTACTCTGTACTTGACTCACACTTAAGCACACCAACAGACCACCAGGTTTGACTCACAAAGTATCATGTAAACACAATGCTCATACAGAGAGTCTGCCATACTCTCGACCAACTGACTTGTCCCCAATCCAACTTGACTACAAGTGGACCACATGAGCGACATGGCTCAAACTGAGGAAATCCCACTGCCATCATGAGACTTACATCCTCCATCTAGCTAGGCTGACATCCTATCAGACACTTACAAGCATAGACCTGTAAAGCTGACATACATGAGCGACTGAGGCTCAACCTGAGGAAAACTTATTGCCACCATAAGATTGCACCTTCACAAGATAAATAACTAGTAGACAATGACAAGTCAATGAGCATAAAATGACTACTTTGTTCCTGACGTAGCAAATGCACAACCACATACAACTCTGAAATCTAAACTCCCGTGACAAGGCAACATGCAAGCCCACACACACTCATGCAAACCAACACGAATGATAAAGCGTCAAATACATATTGGGCTGATAGGTTGTCACAAAATATTATTGGGCTCTCTGGACAATCCAACAAGTAAATATCCTTGATCAGCCTCTTGATCCATACCATCTCCTTTGTGCAATGTGTAAGTGCTTTGTACTCGGCCTCACTAGATGACAATGAGATAGTGGCTTGTTTCTTGGACATCCATGATATAGTTCCATCACCTATGAAAATTTAATATGAACCTATGGATTTTCTATCCATTTTATGTCTAGCATAGTCTGAATCTGAAAATCCAAACAAGTTAGATGATGATCCCTCATACAATATGCCAAAATCTCGACACCTCAAAACTCGTTTTCCTAGCTTCCAATGCTCTTCACTAGGATCTTGCATGAATTGACTCAATCTTCCAACACAATAGCTTAGATCTGGTCTTGTAATGGTTAGATAGATGAGTGAACCAACTAGCTTTCTATAGAGAATAATGTCCTTGGAGGATCTTTCATTACCTCTTATAGTTAGCTTTACATGAGACTCCATTGGTGTATCACAAGATTTTGCATCTACCATATGAAATATTTCTAGAATAGAATTAGCTTACTTATCTTGACAAATGAAAGCATTTGAGAAGATCTAATCACTTCTATTCCTAAAATGTAATGCAAGTGACCAAGATCATGCATCTCAAACTCCTTCTTGAGAGCACTCTTGATATCCTCTACATCTTGGTTGTCTCCACCACTCAAGATGATATCATCCACATAGATTAGCAAAATGGTAACATCATTTTTTAGCAAACCTATAATAAAGTGAATGATCATACTCACTCATAACAAATCCTTGAGAGAGTAAAAAATGTTAAGTTTAGCATACCAACTCCTTGGTGCTTGCTTAAGACCATACAAATTGTTTTATAGAAAACACACATGATTTGGCTTTGTAGATGAAATGTAGCTCTTGGGTTGCTCCATGTACACTTCCGCCTCAAGATCACCATTCAAAAATGCATTTGTAATGTCCAATTTCCATAGATCTTATCCATAAAGAGTAGCATGAGAAATGATGACCCAAATACTCACCATCTTTGCCACGAGTGCAATGGTTTCATCATAGTCAATACCGTGTTCTTGAGCATATCCTTTTGCCATCAACCTTGCCTTGTACTTGTTGATAAATCCATCTTGGTTTGTCTTCACATTGAGGATCCATTTGCATCCAATAGCTTCCGCGTTTTTAGCGAACTCCACCAAACTCCAAGTTTCATTCTTCGTAAGATCTTGATACTCAAGATCCATTGCTTGGATCCACTCCTCTTTGTTCCTTGCTTCATCTACACATGTAGGTTCATCAAAAGAGGTTAGGAAAGCATAGTTAGTTCCAACAACTACTTGCTTACCCTTTTCATCATAAGTGAGCTGTGAAGGCATTTGTCTTTCCCTTGATGTTCTCCTTGGCTCAGTGACTTGATGAAGGTCCTTCATCATCACCATCTAAAGCAGGATCCTTTACATCAATATCAAGAATGTTAGATCCATCCAAATCACCATCAATAATACCTGAAGATACTTTTGGAATGTTTCCCTCATAAAAAAATGGCATCTCTACCAACAATCACTTTATTAGTAGTAGGAATGTAAACCTTGTAGGCTTTACTCACCTCACTATATCCAACAAATATACCTTTCCTTGAAGATGGATCCTCCTTGGTCCTATCATCAAGAGTTATGTTGACATAGCATGTGCATCCAAAAGTTCTAAGAAAGTTGACACTCATCCTCCTCTTAAATAGCATCTCAAAAGGTGTCCTTCCATCCAAAGCACTTAACCTCATTAGTTTGGCACTTTCACATAAAGTCCTATTCTTCCTCTTGGCCACTCCATTTTGTTGTGGGGTCCTTGGTGTTGTATACTCCCTCTTGATCCCATGCTCATCACAAAAGGCCTTGAACTTGGTAGATATGTACTCTCCACCATTGTCACTCTTCATGCATTTGATTTTTGTAGAAAATTGATTATGCCTTGCATTCTTGAACTTGACAGAAATATCATACACTTCATCTTTGCTCTTCAATAGATAGATTTAACAAAATCTACTAGGATAATCAATGAAAGTTACATACATCTTAGCTCCATTATTGCTAGTTGTAGTAATTCTATGAACATCCGAATGTACAACTTGAAAAGGCTTTGTAGATCTAGATGTAGATCTAGCATAAGGTAGTATATGTGACTTTGACAAAGCATAAGACTCACAAACATGATTGATGCTACTTAAGGAACTTGGAAGACCAGTCACAACCTACTTTCTAGCCATTATCTCCAATGACTTGAAGTTGAGGTACCCCATCTTTTAATGCCAAACCTCTTGAATAGGTATTTGCTCTCTTGCAACAAATCCAACTTGGTTAGAAATAACACAAGCATCTAGTTTGAACAAATTCCCTTGCCTTTTACCTTTTTCAATTAAGATATCCTTCCTTTTGATCATGCAAGCATCTCCATCAAACTCCACTTTAAAACCTTTACTTAGCAATTGACTCACACTAAAGAAATTCTTGGTAGTGGAAGGTATGAACAAAACATCCTTCAAATGAACATTCCTATTTATAGAGAGAGAAATAGAAATTGTGCCAATCCCTTTAATTGCACACTCACCATCATTGGCCGTGTAGATCACCCTATTGTCATCTCCATATGCCAACAAAAAAGTGAAGTACTCTCTATGAAAAGTCATGTGTGAAGTTGCTCCACTATCAATCCACCATGGATCTAGATCTCCATGATGATTGCATAGCTAAAGGATTTAAACAAGGTAGATTGTTTAAATTAGATGCTAATGTTGCAATGGAGAGTGTAAACTTGGCAAAGGAAGGGATCACCAAAGTGGAGCTATGGCACAAAAGGTTGGGCCACCCCAACTTCAAAGCAATGGAATCAATGTGTGCAAAGGAGCTTGCACTCGGCCTCCCCAAGCAATTGTCAAAATGTGTTAAAGTTTGTGAGGCTTGTAGCCTCTCAAAGGCTCATAAGCTTCATTTCTCAAGATCCACCACAAGAGCAAACACTCCTCTTGAAGTCATACATTCGGATGTGCATAGCTTCTCACAAGCATCCAATGGAGGTGCAAAGTATTATGTAACATATATAGATGATCATTCAAGATATGCTTGGATTTATTTTTTGTCTTCAAGAAGTCTGGTGTTTGATTCATTTGTAAAATTCAAAACTCCATTTGGCAATCTCAACTTCTTTCACTATGTGATTTGTGTTTTTTGTGATCCTAATGAAAATTAAGTGTCACTAACTCTATTCTCAGTCTATAGGCCATACTGACATTTGAATCACACGTGTGGGGGTCGGATCTTTATGTAGATTAATGATTTTTTATTGCTATTGATTGATGTGTGTAGAATTGCTAATCTAGATCAAGTGTTTGACATCTAGTTTTGCATTTGAGAGATAATCAATCAATCAATCACTCTTGGGAGTCATTAATAGGCTCAAGTAAGGTCTAAAATACTGTACTTCAGCCATAGTCTTTGATCTAGCTATATGGGCACACAGAAGCAGTAGTACAAATAGGGAGAGTATGTCCTGATGCTAAATTAGACAAACACAAAGAAGATAGAAAACAAACATAGATCAATAGGCGAAACACAACACAACAAGTTATTTGTCCTGAATATCAAAAGATATTCGTCCGGAACCTTCAACTTAAAAGATAGAGTTAGCACGATGCTATCTTAGAATTCGATTATAAAATCAAAAACAAAAATGGTATGGCTCTGATACCATTAATACAAAGAAGATAGTAAACAAACACGTATCAATAGGTGAAACACAACATAACCAGGTACTAGTCCTGAATATCAAAAGATATTCGTGTAGAGTTTTTTTAAAGATGAATAGTTTGAACTTGAAAAATATAATCAGCAGGCGGTTGGATAGCAATACTAGTATCAATACTATAGGTTTCTTTGCTAGAAATGGGAATGTTAGTACAAGCTTTACTAAGATAACGATCATCATGATGAATTAATTTCTAGAGACAACTATGAGAAGAGAATAAGGCAATTCGGGAGATACGTTGGGCAGCAGAGGCAATAAGAGGATCAATAGTGGGAGACCTAGGAGTGGAAGGTTTTGGATGAGGACGGGGATGGGGTACATGAGGGGTACAGAAAGGGCTTTGTTGTTGGAAAAATTATGCATGTGGTGGAGAGACATATGGGGAATCATTTCATAGATTGAATTTGCAAGAACATTTTCAGATAGCACATCAACTAGTCGAGGATCCTGACTTGGAGATTTTGAAATTTCTTTTGAGAAATCTTATCCATCATGGGATAACATGCTTTGGGCTTGATTGACTTGACAAAATGTTATTCAAAGGTTTGAAAAGATGATGTTGTGGCTTCATCATCATTGTCAGCTTCTTCTTCAGAGACCCCAGTGGAGCTTTGCCTTTATGTGAAATCATGTCAAGAGAAAATGAAGAAGTTTAAATGATTAAAATGATATCATGCAGGAGAAGAATGAAAAGAATCAACATCGGTATCATAAAGATCAATAGAAAGAGCGTCATCTAAAATGGAGGATTCTTGAATTTCAAAATCAAAATATTCTTCAAACTGGTCTCAACCACCAAAAGGGTTTCCAAAACAATTCCCTTATTTAAAAGACAAGCGGAAAATTTGCCAACTTATTTATGCCAAACACGAATGATTGATTGTAAGGTGTGACGCTAAACAAATTTGGCTATCAATTTTTTCAATTAATTGATTTATTGAATTGATCAATTTTTTTTCATTTACAATAAACGATCTTATGTGAGTTTAAGGATTGGAATGAGTTTTTTTTTTCTAAAATGCAATATGTATTATGCCCGACTTCACGTAGAGCTCTCGCCATATATCATTCCACCTTGTTGGCTATAGACTTTTATTACTCAGAGAGGAGAATTAAATAAATTTATTTTCTTTTATTTTCTCATTTTAATTAAGAAAATAAATTTAAGAGACCTTGAGCAGCCTCGGCTAACACCTAGGCTTTAGCTAGGGCTAGGGTTTTAGGGCAGGTGTTTTGTGTTTCTTCACATTTTCTGTCTGATCAATCTCCTCCTGACAAAACTGAGCTTCCATCATCAATTGATCATCGCATATTGAATATAGTCTCCATCTAATAACTCGTGCAGATTCCTGATCTATGATCTAGGTTTTCTTCCTGATCTTGGTATGCAGCTGATTGATTAAAAGTATGAATCTTTCATCCTGGGGTTCATAATCATGCAGCTGTTCTGTTATTGTCTGCGTTCTTTAGGACTGCGAGCTGGTCTCGGTATAGCCAATTATCACATTGTTGGAGCGAAACAAGCAGAAACAAGAGACCTCTTCAAAACCATGGTTTGCGGAAGAAAACTAGCGACAAAAGTGGCCAAGGGAGCCCTTGTTAAAAGGTGGTCTATTGCGCAAAGGGGCTCCTGTCCACAGCTAAGAAGGCTTGTTTTGGCTTCACACACCAGCTGTTGTCGCTCTCTGTCTTCAATACCGGTAAGTGATAAATCTTTCGGGTGGGCATTACTGCTTTCCTGTATTCAAAGTTTGTATTAGTGGAAGAAGCTAATTAGCTAGTGTATCTCCATTTGAATTATCTTCTGAACCTCTTCGTGTAATGACTCTATGAAGATTCAGATCATATGATGACATTCATCATTGCTGATTTTGAAAACAAAGCTCCATTTGACATATCACAGGATCCTCCACAGCAATTTTTTTTGGCTTTTTGAAACTAAGACATCGACATCGGCCCTCTGAAGTAGACTGTCAAACAAAAGATTGCTCATTTCTATCAAATTGCCTCAAATTAAAACTCATCCTTTTCTTTACTAACAGGTTGCTACATTCCATCATACTTTTCCTGGCAACCCTGAATGTCTGTAGATAGTAAAGGGTGTAAGGCTGCCTAGGTTATTTCATAAGAATACTCTTCAGTTACAACTTACAAGTAGCGTAGATGTTGCATCAACCAACTGCCAGGAAGACGATGATCTGAAGTTTAGTAATCACTGGCAAGAATGCATATAGTGGAAGGATCTTTCAATCTTAGAAGTTAGAACTCCATGGAGTATTACCTTTGTATTACTGCAGACGTAGTCAGTGAGGAAACATAAATTTGGCTTTTTAAACTGCTTTAGTAAAAGGTGCCCAAACAGAGAATTGCAAGAACTGAGCATGCAAATAGCAAAACTCAGTTTTGTTGGTAGCAAAAAGATTGCAGAAGAAAACGTAGGCTAAAACCATTGAAATGCACAGGTTGATATCATTTGAAATATAATGCACTACCACATTCAGATCATTCAGAAGTAGAGATTAGTACTCCATTTGGGAGTAGTTTATCTCCCGTGGGAGTTTTCCACGTAATACGTGATGAAGTTGATGGTCTAAGACTTTTTGAGCAGACTCCATAGGGTTGGAGATTGTACGTCTCCTTTGTTATGTCGAGTATTATCCTTGACATAACATCGATATGTTTTTCTGATTTATTAGTGAGCATGCACTCCTTATTTGAGGTCTTTGTCGAAGTTATGGTCTTGGTTTGTGGTAATTCTTTGTACCTTTAGTGGTGCATTCTGTCAACCAACTATGTTATTCAGTTCGGTTAGCTAGCTAAGGTGATGAAATGTATAGTTTTCCATGAGGAAGTGGAAAGTTCATTTGATTGGTTATTTTATAGCCTCCAAAGAAGTGATACAAAACATAGATGCACAGCGTTTGTGAAACGCGTTTCAGAATCGCGGTTCAGAAACGCGCTTTTGAAAATTTCAAAAAAATTCCAGAAACGCTTTTTTTATTTTTTTATTTTTTTTGGGTTTTTTTTGGGCAATATGGGTATCAGATGAAAGCTCTAATCAAGAGCATCATTACTTTGTAGTTTGCCGACTGTTTCGGGTGCAGGATGGTCCAGTTCAGGTGCATTAATCCATGTTGGGTTCTGTCAAGGATAAAAATTCAAAACTAACCTGTAGCCTGTTCGTTACGATCATAGATGGTCCCCGTTGGGGGGCGTCCCCCCCCCATACCCCCATCGGGGGGCTACCGCCTCCCGGACCCCCTTGTTTCTCGGGGGGCCACCACCCCCCGAACCCCCCATTTCTCGGGGGGCTACCGTCCCCCAAACCCCCTGAGCATTTATTGAAAACCAGAGCAAATAACAACCAAATAGCTATTGAAAATAAGATCTGTTTGTGCCCCATCTACTGCACTTCTGAGAGGCAAAACGCTGGTTTGACCATTGATCCCCTAAAAAAATTTCAGCCATAAGCTATTTTCCAATTTTTTTTTTTTTTTAAGTACGATTCTAGTATGAGAAACACGTTTTTCAGAAACGCATTTCTGTGCATCCTATGATACAAAATCAATACGTTGGTCTTTGTACGAAGGTATGAAACCTATTGTGGAGATGTGTTTGTAGATGTGCATTGATGAAGTGAGTAGGGATGTTGTAGTAATTGGTCTAGCTATGCACCATGAAGTTGATAGTGTCAAGACTTTGGGTAGATTCCACAGGGTTGAAGCTTGTACGTCTCTTTTGTTATGTCGGGTATTATTTTAGACATGACCTCAATACGTTTTTCTTAGTAGACATGCAACTTCATTTGAGATCTTCGTCGAAGTTATGGTCAACTGGTTTGTGCCAATTCTTTCTATCTTTAGGGTGCATTTTGGCCACCGGCTATGCTATTTAGTTTGGTTTTTTAGCAAGTTGAAATAATGAAATGTCAAATTTTCTTATTTTTCTATAAGGAAATAGGGACTTTATCTAACTGCCTTTGTTCGTTTGCCCTTCACTTTTTTGGAGAAATGATGGAAACTCAATACATTGGTCTTTGTACAAATGTGTGAACGCTAATGTGGACATATGATTGTGCATGTGATTGCATGTACTCTTGGGTGTTGACGAAGTGAGTAGGGATGTTGTAGCCATCCATTCAGCTATGCATGATGAGTTTGACGGTTTAAGACTTTGTGGGTGGACGCCATAGGGTTCAAGATGACATGCCTCCTTCCTTATGTCAAGTGTTATCCTATACATAACATTGATATGTTTTCTTGTTGTATCAGGCATACTTGCATTCAAATGCGTTTGAATGGTTGTTCAAAATCATTTCAAGCGCCCACCTTTGAAACACATTTGAAAAGCCTAATGTAGGCTTTTCAAACTTTTTTTTTTGCCCTAGCCCCCCAGAAGCGGCCCAAAAGGCCAAATGACTTTGTTTTAGAAATTTTTAGTGCCCATTCATGTAAAATACGACCTATGTATAGCTCGGGCCAGCCTTTTTAGTCCTAATTAACTCATGGAGAAGAATGCACCCTCCTCTCCTTCACATGTTTGGTCAAAGCTCTTCCTCCTCTTCATCTTTTGCCAAGATATCTCTTGTAGGCGTGGATTTTTTTATTGTGCTTGAGTGACTGGAAGCATTAGATCGAGTTTCGAAGCTTGGTATAGGTGCTACAATTGGTGTGTGCAGAAAAAGATTTTTTTTAGGCCACTTCTAAAGATTGATAAGATTTTATTTGTTTAACATGCTTATTCAACTACTTTTATGTTATATTTAAGAACTTGAAAACAGAGAAATGTCAAAATTTCTCCATTTTACAACAAACTTCTTGTAGTTTTGTGGCTGTGAATAGGTTTGACCAGCCTATATAGGCTATGTGGTTACTTATATCATTGATTTTGGTTGAGAAATGAGGATTCTATTTCAATCTCACCTCGAAAATGGCAAAAGCTCAAAAAAAAGTGTAAAATCTATAACTCTCTCCATCATTGTCCAAATTTGACCTTGTCTAAGTCTAATCTTGCACACAACTTCATATAGCCTCGAAGCTCTCAATAGAGTCTTTCCATGCACTAAACGATGATCTCTGGTTTGCAAGCCACCTGAACATTGATTTTCTCTTGACTTTTCACTCACTCCTCTTGTAAGGGACTTTCTCACCTTAGACTATTAGCTCTCCGCAAGCTCTATCCGTTTGAAAGGCTCTTCAAGATCGAACAACTTTGATACCTTATCAAAAGTAATCCAACCACATAGCCAACAAGAGCAAGAGCAAAAGCATACACATAGTAGAAGATCAAAGAGAAGCTAGACACACTGCATGATAGATTAACTTCATGATAAGCAAAGTACATAGGTAAGGATTAGGGTTTAGACTAACCTAGCCACCTATAGGTCTAATAGTCTAAAGAGAAAGAGCAATGTGAAATTGCTCATTGTATTCTAACATATCTAAATCCAAAGCCATGGCTGAAGCAAATAGGCTACCCCTATATGTAATTATCATTGAAGGAAACCCCTCAACACAAAAGGATACAATTGAGTCCGAAAGGTGTGATAGAAGAAATTTGACTAGTACAAGTAATATTGAATGGATTAGGTGATGAGTTCTCTAATCTAGTTCAATCCTTTTCTATTCAAGACCAGTGAATCTCCTCCAATTGATAGCAAGCAAGCCTTCTCCTTGCTTTGGATATAGGCTCTACTATCTAAGCTATATCATCATGTTCTTATCCAACTTGGAGTATGTATGTTATTCACCCTCCCTCAGATGCGAGAGGTGGCTCATTTGAAGTGTCCTGTGTCCCCTCCAACTCATGCACCTTTTGTCGACTCATCTGTTGTCGCAACTTGTGCACCATGCTTTGACTCATCTATAACATCTTCTGGCCCCATCACATTTGTGCAGATTTGTTACCCTGTATGCACATAGGACATTGGGAAAAACTTTGAGTCAAAATCTCTATCACATCTAATTTATGCTCTAGAGCATAAATTGCATATGAAACACCATCTATTTGCGGCTCAGAACATATATCTTGATCATCAAACAACATATGAATCTTCTTTTGAGTTATCTAAACTCTCAGAGAGTGTTTCAGACAATATCGCATTTGTAGAAGCAATAGAACTTGGGCATGTAAGTATAGTGGCATTAAGTGGCCTTGGAGAAGTAACAAGAGATATAAGGACAGCACTAGAAGGATCATAAACAAGAGTGGTAGTATTCATACTAGACCAAAGACAAGACCATGCTAGGGGAAATCGTGTGGCTGCAACAGGCATATGCAATGTTGGGTAGATCTGACCACAATAGCTATGGGTGTAGAAACCAATTTTCCATAGCTCTTTGGCCATAAAGATCAATAATCTCCACATAAAATTTTCTTTTTTTGGGTGGGGCGGGGGGAAATCCCGAGCAAGGGCGTGATTAATTACTTCCATCCATCTTCTCAAGAATTGACCCAACCATATTGGAATCTGGTCTTTGTAGAAACAAGGATGAACAATCAAGATCAAAGTGTTAGAGCATGATCTCATTTGAGTGAACCAAGAAGGTGGAGGATTCTTAGAGTAATGAGTGTATGTTGAGAAGTCATCTTGAAAGAATGTCGGATAAGATAAAATCAATAGGTTTCCCACCATTCAGAAATGCTGCAAGGGACATGTAAGCAATAATGACTTGTATCTTTTGTGCATCAATCAATACATGGCAAACAGTTTCTTTAGTGCATCAAACCACTTTCTCAATTCATGATCATATGGTACTCTAGTAGAAGGATTATTTCCCTAAGTGTAATGCCAAATCTGGTGCTTATGACAACGGCATAATGAAGGATGTGTTCATAACCAGGAACCTTGTACATAGTTCATGATACTAGTAAGAAATGCAACGAGGATGCTTAAAGCACAATTTGTGAAAGGTATGTAATAAGAAGCTATCCAAGGCAAACTCTTGTCATCGCCCTTAGTGGATCTTAGGTCCACACAAAAGCACTAATAGGTTAAGAAAATGACTGGCATAAATGTAGGCAATGTATGCTGAAGTTTTTTTCAGCGAGACATGAAAGACAATCATTGTAGAAACCTTTTAAAAATAGGCGTTAGATGGCAATAAAAGCTGCACACATAAGTTGTGAAAATTAGCATACAAGAACAGAAATAAAAGAGCGAATTACCTCCAAAAAGTGGGCGCTCCCAAACATGTATCTATTGCCACCTTCTCTTGTGAGAAATAGGGAAGTGATGATCTTTTTGAAAGTTAAAAAAGTAGGGTTTTAGAATACAGATGACAAAGAAAATCACTTTCCCAAGGGCACCCAATTGCGAGGAGACCAATGCATTCGATAGAATTCAATTTTGATCACAAACAAAAAAGTTACGGCAAAAAAGTTCTATGAGGGTAGAGAGAAAACAGCTAAAGAGAGAAACGGTCAGAGAATAAAAAACATCTAGAGAAAGAAAAATCAAGCAACTAAAGAAGGTAGGAAAGTGCTCTAACAACATGTTATGAACACCATCACATCTGGATTTAAATGAAGCATAAAAGACTATATATGACAATCAAAATAGCAATCTCACGCGAAGAATGGCAAATAAAATCACATATTATTGTTGGCTAAAGCCCTACAAGCAATAGCAATGAGTTTTGCGATGAAGACCAATATCCAAATCTAAATAATGAGTGTCTCTAGTCCCTATTTATACCTGACAAATGTTCGAAATTGGAAGCTTTTAGAGACCACATGAGATACAGTGATCAACAAGGGTAGGCCTGTACATGCATCAAAAGGGTGTGCTGACGATATATGTATAAACAGACCACTCAGATAAATAGGATGTCCATAACAACAAAGGGTGACAATATGAAAAGGGTAATAGTATTGACAAGATGTTGATAACACATTATGTCCTCAGCACTATTGGAGTCAAGGTTGCTCGTTCTCTCCTGCTCAATGTCATATATAATCAAGCTCTGATTAATGTGAGTGATATCTTCTTTTTGTGAGTGATCTCTTCTTTTAACCATTACATGACACAGTCTGCACATGTTAGTAGTATCAGAGAATTTTGACTGCTGGCCAATTTTGGTTAAGACAAAAGCAGTGTTTTTTGAATGTTACCTATTGTATTCATGTTTTTTGCAAACCATTGTGGTGTAGTGAGGAGAATTTACAAAATTCGAGGGCCCTCCACAATGATGAAGGGCTGTGTTATACTTTGCCTAATCGAAGATCTTTTCTTGCAAGAGGAAGGAACAAAGCTAATAAGAGTATCATTGTGTGCTAGCAGGAAAAGTGTTTCTAGTATCAGGTTGACATCCATAGTATTCCATAAGATGCTGAAATTTGAACAAATAAGGGCTGATTTTTTCTAGGAGTTCAGAGTTCAGCTTGTAGTACTTGGATCAATATCCAGTTTTGGTGACCCACTCAGGGGAAACTTTTGTTTGGCACTCTTTTAGTAGGAGACAACTTCTAGGGCCGAAAGAGACCTAATGTATAATCTAGAGACATGTCATTGAGCTTGTAACTATTGTTTATTGAATATATTTTGATTTCTTTGTTGAGTTAGTCCATGTGGATTAATGAAAACCTTGATTGTAATGGTTTTGGCTTGGACAAATCCAACCTTAGTGAGGGAGGGGCCATCTAGAAATTATTTGGCTGCTGATTATGTCTGATTTGGAGGAACCCTTAATTGTTATGTTAGTTATAGTAGGGAACTTACTGTGGATGAGACAGTCTGGTGTTTGAAGCCTAATGAGCCTTTTTAGGATCCATTGCACTGTACATGTTTATTTTCATAGGTTGGTTGGCAAACTTAGCCCAAATTTTGTGTACTGCATCACTCATAGTCATGTTGCAGCTTGAGCTATTCGACCTATCATGAGGAGACACACCTCTCATCCTTCTAGACAACGTCGGCGGCTACATGAGTCACTTCATGTTGCGGCTCGCATCACATCCTTCTATAAGATCAGCAGGACGTGATGACAGTGCTGTACCTCATTTTTGACATTTAGTAGCATTTATACTCCTACATATCTCATTCATCTCAGTTCATAGTCTTTCAAACAGATCTGGAGGACTTTCATCTTTTGAGCTTGCTAACTATAACTAGCTAATGATAAGAAGGAGCCTCCTCTCACCTTAGACAACATTCAAGTTTATTACATGCATTTTTTGATAATTGGTTGGGTTACATGGCTTCCAAGGGTTGATTAGCTTTTGGCAATTCCTTTCTATTTTGGCATTTTGTATCCATCTTATTTAATTATGGTAATAGATCTTGTTTCATTGTGAGCACATACTTGAATCAAGTGATTTTGATGTTTTTAGTGCAATCATATAACACCATAAAATACCTTATGAGGATAGTTATTTTATCTGTTTTATATCATTAGATCACATTAGTTGATTATATCTTAGTTTCAAAAGACTTACTAGTAATATCAACTACATTTTTCTCAGGAAGTGAAACATAGATGGCCATGTAGACATTTCACAAGTTCGACCTGTGCAATGCAGCAAGTCCATGCAATAGAGTTCCCACGTTGGCGGCAGTTTCCAGGTCACTATTTTTTCTTCTTTGATTGATTTATCTTTATTCACAATGTTTGAAAACTTTGACTTTTTGGAGGGTTTTCCTTTTCCTAACATGCGGTCAATAAAACAAAGTGGAGTTGTGATTTGAACAACCAGCAACATTCCCAAATATTTTGTTAGATGTTTAGGAGGCTATCATCTGTATGCATGTGTTTGCTGCATGATTGCTTAAATAAAGTTGAAACCCAGAAGTCAAGATGGCCCTTGTTGAACTTGTAAACCTTGCTAAATAGAACATGTCACATGGTCATACATGGGTACAAAATACTTTGAGGCCAAAACTTAGGCAAAGTTTTTTTTAGTACAAACTTGTGGGAGGCCCTCTTGCATGTTGATGCCACATACCCACTTGAGTTTGGTAGACCCCCATGCATGTGCATGGGGGAGAAAAAGTTAGTTTGCCACATATCCTAGTTTGCATGCAACATGCAAGATGCATGCATGACAAATTAGACATGCAAATAGGCATGCAAATTGCCACCTACCTTGGACACTTGGCAATAGCATGCAATGCCTTGTACATACATCATTTCTTATAAATAGAACCTCCACGATTTGGAGGTGTGTGATTTCTGGAATAAGCTTCCATTCTTCATCAGTGTATCATCTCTTTCATCTCAGAAGTTTCTCCCTCATTTCTTGTCTGATTTGCATGAAATCTGTTGCAAACTGATCCATAGAGGAGGGGGCTCCTTCTCTGATCTTCTCCCACTCGAATTCCACTATTCTGGAAGCAGGGCAGCCACCAAATAATCTGGAGTAGGGCGCTGGATCTGGTTTCCAATTTTCATCCCATCTCTTTCATAAATTGTCAGATTTGAATAGGATTTTTGCTAGTGGTTTCTCTTGCATAGGCTCTTTCTTTCACAGTGAATAGAAGTCATATAGAAGCTGATCAAGATCTGTTTTTACAGATCTGAGGCACCTATTTGAAGTGGCCAGCAAGTAGGAAATAGTCCACATCTTGATTTATTCAATAGACAATGAATAGAGTTCAAAGAGGATTGAATTAGGATCATTCTTATGATCCACAACTTGCTGTATTTTGTGTATTTCAGATGCATGTCTCATTCCTAGACTTGTTAAGCTCAAGTAGTCCTTGAAAATAGCATCTCTAGGGTCCTGAATCCAGATTTCGAGCTATTCTAGTGAAAAAGCTTTAGTTGTTTGCAATTGCCGAACCTTCAACTCCATGTGGTCGAATCTGTCCAAAAATCAGAAAATTCGGCTTCAACCTGCCATAACTTTGGATTGAAGAATCTGATTGGAATAAGAGCAATCATGGCCACTTTGAGATTCTGTACCTCAGTTTGTAGAGCATCAACTTCAATCTTTAGATAGCCTTCATATGCCTTTCTTGGACTATACAATGGCAAGATTTGATTTTGTCATCAGCAGCACCAAGGACCACTACACCCGTCGTCTGCAGGCATGGCACCTCCTGCCTTCACAACAGCTTGAACCATCCTCAGTGATGGGGGGGAGAGAGAAAGAAAGAAAGCTTTATTAACGTCTTTTGGGCACTCGTGGGTGCATAAGACCAAAAAGAAAATATGTACAAGCAATAGTGGGAGCATCATCCATAGGAGGACGTGGCCGTAAAATGCTATAAACTAGCTACGAATGAAAGTAGAACAAAGCAGAAGTGAAATAAGCCCACAACCCGGGCCAGGTATAACAGAAGAACTACAGAAAAAGTACCAATGCCCACAACCCGGTCAGGTGGAGAATAAGTACATATGAGAGAGAGAGAGAGAGAGAGAGAGAGAGAGAGAGAGAGAGAGAGAGAGAGAGAGAGAGAGAGAGAGAGAGAGAGGTTTATTAATGTCTTTTCCATGCCAAAAGGCGTATAAGATGAACAAGTACATCAAATAAAGTCGAACCAAGACGGAGCAATGCCGTCAAACAACATAACTAAAATCAAGCTAACTAAGAAGAGGATAATGTCCAAGATTATTTGGTACGAAGACCATTTACAGATTCAACTGGCATCTCTTCAGTGCTCTAACTCTTCCACTAACTCTGAACAATCTCAGATATATCATTAATAGCAACAGGTTTAATGTCTATTAAACGAATGATACCATCCCTATAGATCAACCGCTTTCCATTCGTTAGAGAGAGAGAGAGAAAGAGAGAGAAAAGATTATACCATATTTCTAAATAATACTAAGCTTTTCTATTATTTAATTCTTATGTGCAGCATGATGTGAATTGAGAGGAAGAGCTCTTCATTGAGTAAAGTTTCGACCAAATTGTTTTAACTATGTTGAGCTTTTCTATTGGCCAATCATTTTGTGCAGCGAGAGGTGAAGTATTCCATGAAGAGGTACAGGTTGGTTTAGAGACAATGAGTTTTGAGACTGGGAAACTAGCACAATTTGCAGCAGGTGCTGTTGTTGCTGGTATTGGTGAAACCAAAGTTCTTGCCACTGTTGTCTCGGATGAAAGGCTTGATGAGAACCGGAATTTTATGCCTCTTCAGGTAAATGTATTTTAGAAATATTTCCTCATTGGATTATGTCATTATAAAAGCTCAAGCCTACTCCAAAATTCACTTGTATTATCGTGTCAATGTTGACTCTCACCATTGCTCATTGTTCTCAAGTATAAAGTATTCCCAATGAGATGGCCAACCACTTCTCTTTTGCTGAAAACTATTGCGTTGAGCTAGAATAAAATATCACTAAAGTGGCTTGATGTTTGCTTATGAGCTCATCCTTCATGGCAAGTTCTCCCAAAACCACATGTCAATCATACTTTGTAAAAGTTTGCATCCATTATTGACTCCTAGGATGGGAATTTGTTCTTTTGGACACAATCAATGAGTCTATTTTCTTGTAAAAGCCGAGGTCAATTGTGCTTTGATAATGTAAACTTTGGGTCTATATGTTAACATGTCATACAACTTGTGCTTTGTGCTCAAATTTTTTAAAACCATATACTTATTCAAATAGCATGTGAAATGTTGTTATGGATTGTACTTTTTGAATAACGCTTTGATGGTTGTCAAATTCTTTTTGAAGATGGTATACTTATGACCAATACTCTACATATTCATGTTCCTCCATAAGAACTTTTGAAATCATAGTACTTAAGAGCACATTTGATGAGTAAGGCTAGCGGGTGAGTGATGTTCCAAGTTGCAATCTTAGAAACCTGTTCTAATGGAACATACTATACATTCCGGGATGTATTGGGTTGGAATGTTTTTTTTAATCCAAAACAAAAAATGGTGAAAAGGAAAAGGCTAGCCATAATGTTATGGCCATCGTTTCCTATGGAAAGATAACTAAAAATTCCATATTTGAGCACTTAGATATCCTCATGAAAAGGTCACCAAAAAATCTCTCTCTCTCTCTCTCTCTCTCTCTCTCTCTCTCTCTCTCTCTCTCTCTCTCTCTCTCTCTCTCTCTCTCACAGAGATACTCCACTTACAATTGGTTCTTTCCTTGCCTTCTCAGATGCGAGATGTGTTGGTTTATTATTACGAGAGATGTTTACTCTGAGATCTTCCTTTGTATTGGATGTTTCTGATGTGGATCATAGCCAGTCCCACATTACGCACTTTTTCCAGAAGAGGGATAGAGATGAGACTTCTGACAGTGAGATAGACATTCCAGTACGACGACTGAAGCTCCAGCGTCCCTTTCGCCCCTCCAAGCCCAGGGCTCTTCACCGGAGGCCAACACCTGCTTCTCACCATATCACGCAGTTTTTTCTATCCACTTAGCTAATAGCCAGTTAGTTAACTTATATCAGTTTTCTCTTTCCCTCTATGTAGCTGGTGGTTAAACTACTGATATTGTACCCTCGACAGAGCTGGAGGTTAAGCTTTGTTTTTCTCTCTGTTTTCTAGTGCTGGTTTAGCTTTTAGGAATAAGTCCTACGTGGACAATGCTCCTTTTTTTTGATGTACTTTCTACTTGTCTTATGTGCCCTCGGGCACTTGACAGACATAATATAATTCTAATTCTCTCTCTCTCTCTCTCTCTCTCTCTCTCTCTCTCTCTCTCTCTCTCTCTCTCTCTTTCTCTCTCTCTCTCTCTTCGTGCTATAGATTGTTATACTTGGTTGGCCATTTGCACAAACCCATCAAAGTTTTTTGATGCCGACATTGTTGAAGGGGTCCGTCAAGAAAAAGAAGCACCAGAAAGGAAGAATTGAGACCTCTATCATCCAATAACAAGTGCTTTAGTATAGAACCCTAATTACCGAAGGCCGCCAGGTGCCGGTTCCAAGGTGAAAGCACCACCGTAGGGTCTTGAATCTGAAACAATTAGGTTGGCCAAGCAAGTATGAGAGAGAGAGAGAGAGAGAGAGAGTATTAATGTCTATCTAGTGCCCGTAGGCACAAAAGACAAAGTACAATACATACAAAGTAGGGGCAATGTCCAAATGAGGACTTATTTCTAAAAATTATCTCTCTACCAACAGTCAACTAATCACAAATAAATCAACATTCTCTCATGATGCAAGAAGGAAATGCAATAGCTTACCCTGTTGAGATACAAAATAACATACTGCAATATAGATGTCCCTGTCCAGGTCTATAGGCTCCCCTCTAAGTCTGATCGATATGTATCTGGATTGATTATCTCTATGAACCACCTCTAGCACTCGCTGAGGATCATCCCTATATACACATGCCACACCACCAGAACCCCATCCCCTTGCAAATCTGGTCATGGCTTTGAAAACCGATTCCCAGTGAAATCCAAGAAATGAAGGTAAGCCTCGCTTTGCACTCTCATGCGTCTCTATGAATAATAGTACATCATCGTCAATTAAATCCCATGCTGAGGATGAGGTATGTATCCCATTACAATTCCACACACCAAAATGCAATGAAGATGGATGGGTCTTCGGGCTGCTCCCATGCTCGAAAGACCCAAATCCCTATAGTTTATCACCAATATATTTCATCTGGCCATCTCTATAAATTACTCATCTTTTGGATGATTTAGCTTTCTCGAACACCTTCTTCCTCTTTGTCACTTGCATGAATGTGAGGTCATCATCCAAGAATATTTTTGTGCCCTTTACTTTATTCGTAAGTCTCAAAATTGACCGCTTCTTTTCAAGAGTTTGCGTATAATTAATGTAACATTATCCTTTTTGGTTCTCCAAGCTCTCTTCATTCCTTGTTTATTGTGTCCTAAGGTGGTTTTCAAGAATCTAGTCGCCTCTTCAATGGCATCTTGCGTGTCTGCAATACCCCTTACTCTCACATTGAGGTCTTTTGATCCCTCAGCTTCTCTTCGGAAATGGTGGCTGAAATAAAAGTAGCCATATGTGGCTTACCATCCGTATTTGAACAAAGATTGTTTCCTTGTGCTGGCTTCGGAACTAGGCGCTAATCCAATGCCTTCATCTCTGACTACTCGAGTGACGTGACTTTGAACTTTAACAAGTTCTTCTCACCGATCAGAAAGGTAACCATTCCCTTCAATTGTGAGATTTCTTGCTTTAAGCTCTCGAAATGTTCTTTAAACTGATAAAATTGCCAAGATGAGAAAAGCTCTGTTGATTTGGAAGGAGTATATGGGATATTTGTCGTATGTGGTGGTCCGACAGGGGGTTTTTCAGCAGCAGGTAGCAATGTGGCAACAGCAGTAGCAGGTGACATGGCAGCAACAGCAGGCGGTATGACAATATCAGCAGCAGACGACGGAGTATCCACAGCAGTGATGGCGATGTTTCGAGCAGCAGTGATGACGACGGAGTATCCGCAGCAGTGATGGCGATGTTTCCAGCAGCATCAGTGATGGCTTTCCCATCAGCAATGACCAGACTTTTCTCAGTGCTGTCCAAGCTAACAGCGATGGTTTCCAGGCCCGCATTGTTTGATTTGAATTGACTTTTATTCTCTAAGCCGGTCCATAAAAAATTAATGGATGTGTGTCACCTCCAATATTGGGTACTGAATACTACCTGGAGGTACCTCTCAACCCCATGTGGCTGAAAATAATAATGGGAAGAGAAAGACATATTGACAAAAGGTGACTGAGTAGAATTTAATATACGTTGTGTAAATGTTTACTGTCGAGTTTGACCTTTTCTTTTCTTTTCATCTAATTTTCTGTAGTAAAAACCCACATTCACTGTAAAAGCTTTCAATCAGGCTAGAATTTTGCAGTAGCAGATATCTACAGTATATGATTAAATGAAGATGTATTTTACGGGTTGGGACTTTAAACGGGAAATGAGTGCGTCAACTTCTGTATCAAGTAACTAAAGAGGAAAGTGGCATATGTGTTATAAACGTCTCAGAACATTTCTGAACTAATCTGAATTCTCCAGAACAACAAATTTGCTACATGCAAGAAATGTACTTCATTTGTAGGGTTTGAGATCTCAAAAATGTCATCAACTGTATGCTGAAACTGTCATTTAACCACTCGACAACGAATTTTCATTTGGTAGGATGTAATTTGTCAGAAAAAGATGTATGTAACCAGCTACTGTGACATTGATGCAGTGTATGCTAAGTCTGTGAACAATTAACAATCTAAATGAGTCCTAATCAGCCTGTGCTATAGGTTGAAATTATGACAGGATTTGCAATCCACAATATGGCCTGCCCAATAGTCATGTCAATAATGGATGTTTGGTCCTTATGGTGAAGGCCATAAGATCTTAATTTCAATCCAGTATGGATAACATGAGGCCCAACGTACTTGTCATAGTGGCAAAAGCTAATTGCAAACAACATGCAGAATACTAAGAGATTGAAATACTCATGACTACTGTAATATGATACGGGGTCTGAGGCCCGACTAGCTTGTTCAAATCCTATAACTGCGAACTAGTTCACTCCTATGATGAGCCAGCCACCTTTGACTATGCTATCATTTCAGTAACCACTGAGTAAAAGGAGCTCTGGGCTTTAGATTGACAGATGCTACATTGGACTAATTCTTTCACTCAGAACTAGTCATTATTATGACTCCCTCTTCTTAAGTTGAATGAGCTTCCATACTTTTTAATTAGTGTTTCACTTATGTGCTTGACCTTAATAAGTCAAGGTTTTTTTAAAGAATATAAGGTATCTCCTTTTCATTATATATATTATATATGTTATCAAAGATCTAACTGTTGCTTTCTTTTGAACTTTGAAGGTTGAATATCGGGAGAAACAGTATGCACAGGGCAAAATACCCAATACATTCATGCGTAGAGAGGGTGCTCCAAAGGAGCGGGAGCTTCTATGTGGACGTGTCATTGACAGAACAATTCGACCTTTGTTTCCCAAAGGTTATTATTGTGAGACTCAGGTGTGAATTGCACCCCACTACCTTTTCAGTCTTTTGTATTTTGAAGCCAGACAGCCAGGTTCATCTATTTCAATTTGCTTTTGGTTTAGTTTCTTGATTTTGAGTGTATTTATTGCATAGAATTAATGAACTGTCAACGGTTCACCACGGTTCTGAGAACCGTACAGTGAACCGTACGGTTCTTTAAAATTTTTGCCCAGAACCGTGGTGAACCGTACTGAATAATTAATTAATTAATTTTTTTTGTCTCACCCCCAAAAATAGCCCAAAAAATTGCTAAAAAAATGCCAATTTTTTTTTTTCAGAAAAAGCAGATTCTCCCTACTTAGATTATTAACTTCAAATGATTTAATCTCCCAAATTGATAAGAGAGAGGGAGACAGAGAGAGAGGGACAAAAACGAGCTTTGAGGGATTTTGGGGGGAAATTTAGGAAAATCAATCAATTAATTAACTAATTATTTTTTTACATGAGCCGTACCACGGTTCAAGGAACCGTGGTACGGTTCCTTCCACGGTTCCCAGAACCCACGGTTCCCAGAACTGTGGGTTCTATGATTTATTGACAAGTTTATGGAGTAGGAATTCTTACAAAATCAACTTGGTCACATAAAAATTTAATGAGATTTTCATGAATTAGTTTGGCGTTAGGGACGACCTTGTTTTTGTCATAGAGTTTGAGTATGCTTTTTCAATCTTGAAGATGCTTCAAGTGTAGCAAGCTATTAGTTGTGAGAGACGACTCAAGGCATTCAAAAAAGTAGAATGTAAACATGACAGCAAGTAGATCATTGATGTCAAGAACATAAAATTAAACTGTAGGAGAGAGTTGTAAGGTATGGGACAGTCATTAGTTGAAGTATAGCATCTAAGAAAACAATATCACTGAGAAGATTATATGAAGAGACCCTTATATACCTCGTACATACCCTATCCGTACCCTGTATGTACCCTTGTATGATTATTTGGGTCGGTAAGGTGGCTATGAAGATTGAGTTCTTGATTCTTCATGTTTTCAATTATGTGTACGTAATACGTATCCAAAGTGGTCATGAGGTTTACATATGCAATCACATAGTCACGACTCACCATTAGATTTGATTCGAGTAGATTTGAGATGCAAACATTCAGAAATTTCAAATTTGATTCTAGCAATTTATCAAAATAAAATTTATGGGAAACACACCAAGGAGCATGTGTTTCTAGCATAGAATTTGTCTATACGAGCCTTGCTCAGATTCTCTACCTTCTAAAATATGTATTGTATGTTTCATGGTTGGGCTGAGCAACTTCAGAAAGTAGAACCAGATTAAGCATTAAGCATCACAAACAAACTCGAATTTCTGGTAGATCACTCTAGACAATCTGTTGATTAGGAGCAAGGAGCAAAGACTATTTATCTTAAAAGGCGAGTATTGTAGCCTTTTCACAGTTTTCAATCTTATAACCCTGAACTATTATTTCGTACCAATGTGCAGTGTTTATGATTGCTTGCCTATATTGATGATATAAGTGATTTGTGTCACCAGATAATGGCCAATGTACTAAGCTCTGATGGTGAGCAAGATCCAGATGTTCTAGCTGCCAATGCTGCTTCGGCTGCATTGACAGTATCTGACGTTCCCTGGAATGGTCCAGTTGGAGTGGTACGAGTTGGACGTGTAAATGGACAGTTTATTGTGAATCCATCCATGGACGCTGTAGGTTCTTTGTTGAGCTTTATCAGAGTCTATTTATTAGTGCATTTTTGGCTTGTCCTTTAGTGCTTAAGAAAGAGGCAATTTATATGTTTTAAGTTTGCAAGTTTTGCATCCATAATATGATATAAGCAAGAAAGTAGTACTGTTACAGGTACATAGAGATATGTACCTGTTGTTATGTGCTTCTTGAAGTCATAATCAGATACCCGTTTTCAGCCCGTCAAATGTTTATTCGAACCATCGGCCTTTACTGGTTTGAATGCACAAGGGTTTGCTTATTTGTGAATGTTGTACAATTTTATATTACATACATAAGATAGGAAGAAAAGGGGTTGTTTTCATCTACAGAAGTTTCAACCTTCAAATAGCTGATGATCATACACTATACTCTTGTTACCTGCAACTTGTATACGTCAAATATTTTCCAACCTTCAGTGATCTTTCATTCACTCAGCAGTTTCTAAATTTACATAATCCAATAAACAATTGTGTAGCTACCAGCATTAGGTTTAGAAAGACTATAATATATGCATGATGCTGCACTGATTAAACTTTATACGTCATGGAACACAAATGCTTTCCTTCTAGCACAAAATTTGCAAAATAACCTAGGTTTGGGCCCAATTGAGATTTGAGTATAATTTGATTTTATATCCCACAATCAGTGGAAGATCTATACACACTTGATCAAACATGTGTTTTCTATTTACCATATTATAATTTGAAACTTTGAATCAATAGTCAGACAAATTTTCAGAAATGTGGCAATTTCCTTGCAGACTGTGAAGCTGAATGCATGATAATGCAGCTAACATCTAAAGACACAAGCTATATAGTTAATAGAGAATCGGTTATACCAAAGTTATTGATATATGGACTAAATTGGTTCTCTACTTTACCTGCCAGTTGCAATGGTGCTGCAATCAGCTCACTGCCTGCAAGGGAAGTACTAATTTTGTCCATGCACATTATCAAATTTGACAAGATTGATGGATCTCTGAGACTATCTCTTATATGACATATCTTAATGACTGCATCCTACACACTTTATCTATGTTGATGACCTGAAACATTCCTGCGTGTGTTATCTGTGTAAATCAATGGATTTCAAAAGACCGGATATCTAACAACCTCTCATGTATGATGTATGTCAGTGAGTTTACTTATTGTGATTCCCTTACTCACTTTGCCTAATCTGAGGACTGACAACGTCCTGCTGTAATGAACATGCTAGCATTTACCACTTGCCCAGCTTCATACTGTAAGTTATGAAGGTGACATTCTGTTTAGCTTTGGCTTGAAAGAGCGAAAATGTGTTCAGCTGGTCATGGAACTAGTCACAGCAACAGAACATGCCTTGGTATTTGAGGATGTTTTTGAGTTGTGAATGGACATGGTAAGTTTATTTCATGCAAGATCGTATATACACATGCTATGTGAAGATTGCTGCTCTCCATTTTGATGTCGGAGGCTATCCTAGCCTTCAACATCAAGATGTTTTTTGTGCTGTTTTTCTCTGTGATGATGGCTCTGTCGTGGACTTGGACTGCCATGTATAGGCCTTAAGTTTGTATTCTGTAACTTGTCAACTGCATAATGCCAGTTTTCTGATGTCAGGAAATCAATTGTCTCTTCTGTAAGTGATGTCTTATGTGCGTAATTGGGGCCTTTGATGTGCTTACGAAATGCTGGACAGTTGTGTAGACACTATTGAGCTTCCCTTAATGTGATACTGGGACCTGATTTGCAGTTTTTATGTTTGAATTGTCTTGCAGTTGAGTGAAAGTGACTTAAATCTAATATATGCATGCACTGCTGAAAGGACTATGATGATAGAAACTCAGGCACGGGAAATTACAAACGAGGATTTTGTGGCTGCCCTTCATTTAGCACACTCAGAGGTGAGAGCACAAGTAAATAGTGGTCAAAGCATTGACTACATTTTACCAGGTTGTTTGGTAGTCACAAATTTGTTTATATACAATGGTGAGTAGTCAAAAACTGTTAGGTTATGCTGTAAGCCTGTCATTTATCTTGGCTTGGAAAATCAGTCTTACAATATTCAGTTGTGTCTGCCCTTCTTTGTAAAGATTTGAAAGTTGTCACACAAACAAATAGTGGTCAAAGTTGTGGCTCCATTCATGAGCAGGTGGTGTTATTGACACATTTACTCCTATACGACTGCAAGCAGTTTGTTATATAAGGGGTTGCTTCAACCTATCGTTTTGTTTCCATAGAGATTCTTGATGTGTGTGGACAAAAATGGAACTTTTTTTTGCAGGCAGTGAAGCTTATTCCACCACAATTGAGACTAGCATCGAAAGTAGAGAACCAAAAGCGTCCAGTACAGGTTATAAAAGTTGATGAGTCTATATTGGAGATTGTACGAGGGCTAGCAGAAGCTCCCATTCAAGAGGTTGTGGGTGATCCCTCGTATGGAAAAGTGAGTCAGCCAATAGCTTGCTACTACGTTTTGATTTGATGTACCCATGAGTGCCTTTTTAGCCATCACTGGAATTGATATTTTGTAAAGTAATGTTCATAACCTTTCATATCTTTTATTGTTTTAAGAGTAAATGCACATGTGCTTATGCGGCTGTTAGGTTAATTAAAAGGATGGAAAACCTGGAATTAATGAAAAAATCTTATCACTATCGAAACGTGGATACAACATATTTTAATTTGACAGAAAGTGTTAAGTCTGGGGCTAGATTGCTGCATTTTAAGCTCTTGTGCGCATAATGAATCCTTCTCAATGATTTTTTGATATGGACACTTCAGACTGCAGATTGCCATTCGCTTTAGCTTGTTGACTTTTATGTACTCATATTCTGACAGGTAACCAGCATTTGGGTTGTTTTCTACTGCAGATTCTTATTCTCTTAAGCACTTTAACTTTTATGCGCTCATATCCTAACGAATAACGAGCTTTTTAGTTTTCTTGCTACAAACATGTACTTGAGATCATCATTTTGCTATTAGCTCGTTTGCCAATATATTATTGCATGTACTCGCTCGATGCAAATTTGATATTCTCAGGAGACATTATTTGAACTCTTTCTTAAACTCTTAAGCTTTTGCTAATTGTCTGAGGCATTCACTGTGGTTTTGTAAGGTTGCAGTTTGAACGAGGGAAGGCTCTGGGGAAAGTCCAGGATGATGTACAAAATATCTTGAAAGAAGAGGGAAAGGATGATGCTGTGCGATTGCTCCCACTAGCTTTTGACTTAGTAAAAAAGCAGGTCTGTTCAATAGAAAAGGACTTCTAGTCTTTTGGCTCAGAGTTCAACATTTTTGCTTAGCTTGTTGATCAAAAGATGCAGATAATAAAATTTTGGTTTTGATAGCATTTCTAGGCTCCTCATTTCATTTCAATGAATGAAATGTTAAAGTTTTCCAAGATTGGTTAAACAGCTAGGGGTCAAAAGTTTGAATATTCATATTGTCTTTACCATTTGTCAATTGTATCTGCAAAAGTTAAGATTGTGGAAATCTACCTTTTTTAAGGAATTTTTGGGTCTTCTTTTTCTTCACATGTTGATTTGAAATTTCTAGGATCTGATTACATCATTTCCCCCCCTGTAGTAGGGTACAGTAATTCTGTTTACAAAATGTTAGTTGGATCTTCAAAAGGTGGGGAGACAA
Source organism: Diphasiastrum complanatum (assembly GCA_029204225.1). Classification (NCBI taxonomy): domain Eukaryota; kingdom Viridiplantae; phylum Streptophyta; class Lycopodiopsida; order Lycopodiales; family Lycopodiaceae; genus Diphasiastrum; species Diphasiastrum complanatum. The sequence continues at coordinate 8,602,381 of CM055109.1, forward strand.
AAAAATTTGCTTGTTATGTTTTGGCGACACTTGATCTTTCTCATATGTTGGTATACACATGACAAAATTTGCTTACATCATTGTTTGTTATATAGCAAGTGATCGTACCTTTGTTTCACGGCTGGACAATTGGATATCGACAAGTTGCAAGAAAACTTGGAGGAGCTTGATAGGATCAAATTCTTGTATCTCAATAATCACAATATCGTACTTTCGAAGTTGAACGTAACTTGAGTTATACTGAAGCATGCTAGACTTAATACCAAACTGCCCTGCAAAACTAGGCAACTGATGTTCAAATCATGAGCTAATTAAAATTAGTGTGTAGCTCTATTTATAGTATTTGCTCAGTAGCATTTGATGATTATGATTGTAGATCAGTGGTGGACAAAAAAATAGAGATGGGGTAGTAATGGTCAAGGAAAGGCATTCAGGGGCAGTGATGAATGAAGGGAAGACAGGAAGTAGTGTTGAGAGGTGGCAATGGCGATGGACAAAGAAGCCAAGGTCCCTGATGCTGCAGATGGAGGAAGAAGAAATTAGCAACTAGAGGTTGACGTGAACATACTTTGATACCATGTCATGAAGTCAACTGCATAAATTGGCATCATATGAAGTAAAAAGCCAGCAAATAGTATCCACAAACCACTCTGTAACTAAGAAAGCTTAATGAAAGACCAGGGCTGCCTATAGCTTAGGAAGATTACGAACTAAGATCTCCAAAAAAAGAACTCCCCTTCAAAGAGCTCAAGACATTAAACTCAATAACTGTAGTATGCACAATTTAGATCATCTTCGATTCAAAATAGTCTTATCCAAGTCAAATAGTTTTATCCACAAAAGGCAATTCCATATCTAGTAAAATTTACTGTAAAATAGTTATGAGTCCCAAAAGTGAGCTGATACTTTTAGATTTGTGTCAGCGAAGTATGGAGTCTAGACTGCATGCCTGTAACAACTTCGTAATGTCATAGAGTTATCTTGATGATAGTTTCGTTCAGAGCTCTCATCCTATATCCGATGACTACTTCGTTTGTGTTGCTAATATTGATATTATCCTTTTCCAGGGCTACCCATGTGATTTCTCCACATTTACTCTCCAGTTATATTTTGGCATTCCTTACACCTAAGAGGTGACTTGTTCCATGGGTATGGCCATCTTGTGCTACATGGTTTCTTTGGAGACCACATTTTGTATCATCATGTGCTACCGCCTTTCATGGTCATACAGCAAGTGTTCGGCCAATATTATTGGACCTTGAGGGTCGCATGGAATCTATGGTATATTTGGAAACAATACCTACTACTGTTAGTATTGTTTTGGCACTCTTGAACATGGTGCATGGCTTGTCACTCTGTACCATTTCATCTGCTCTTACTGTAGTTTATTACTCGGAAGTAGCATTGAATTCATGTGTAACACTGTAATCTAAGAGTCAGTTTGATGTGGCAATTATCAAGCATTTATAATCTGTTGTTTTGAATAAATTAGCTAATCAACTTTAGCAATCCAACAAGGTAATTATTGATGTTTTGAAAAGATAAATGTGCAATAGGCTTCCGCCGATGCCTTTAGTTGGCATTCCTTAGATGATGTGCTTGCTGGTATTTATGATAGTTCTAGTTTCTCTGCCCATTCTAATAGATTCATTTCTTTTGCCCCTACAATATATGTTGTTAGCGCTATGTTGTCCTAAGAATCAAAATCCTGTTGAAAACTACTGATGCTTAGAAAAGTATCTTTGAAGATCCTTTTTTAAAGATCTCTTTGCAGCTCCATATTAGTGAAGCTTACATCCATGTGTAGAACTTGCTATTTTATCCATTTGAGAGCGAGGTGCTCATTACAATTGGTGTGCTATGAGGTTTAAGAGCCTATGTAGATTTTGTTCACAAGCTTTAAATATGATTCGCTAAAATGGTTTTAATACTGTTACATGGAGCTTTTGTGGGTCTGGTATCTCCTCTTTTCTTTCAATCTTTGGCCCCATTCACCTTCATAGTTGCATGATCTTTTAGAGAACTGAGCTAAACCAAGAGAATTTAGGGATTTACTTTCTACATTTTTAACTGTTACAGTTGATTTCCTCATATTTGAAAAAGAGAGATGATTTTGAGTGACTTGCTAGAGTCTGTGTTGGGAAGAAAAAAAAAGTTGCAAGAAGCACTTCTGATTATGTTCTCTTTTGTAAATAATGTTCATGCTTCTTTGCAAAATGAAGGTTATGCGGAGAAATGTTTTTGAAAATTCTTTGAGAGTGGATGGGAGGACATTGGATGATGTAAGGGAGCTCTATTGTGAGTCTGGAATTTATCCCGCCTTACATGGCTCGTCATTGTTTTCTCGAGGAAATACTCAGGTATCGTATACTTTGGTTCAGGGAAATACCTTCATAGAAGTGAGTTTGCATGTTGCAGTTTCGTGGTAACCCAAGTTTCGGGGTTTTACAACTAGTAGTGTTGAGTGTTGTAAAGAAAAGTTTTGTCTAGCTAACAGGCCTGCTAGTCTAGTACTTTGTGTGTGGACTCTCTGAAGCTAAAGATTGTATGTCATTTTTTGTTATATTTGGCTACTATAATTAGTCATCATTGGCAGCTTCTAAAGTTTCCAGTTTGATTTGAATTGGCCGATTCTACGATTCAGACTGGTTGAGGATTGGCTTCAGCCTTTTCAAATGGGAGAATCAGTTTACAATGAAACGATAGTGAAAAGTTGTGTAGCGAAAATCGATTGTTGGTATATGCTTAAATGATGCATATTACATTTTTATTATGCAAATCACAATCACCCATGTCCTGACTAGTGACCACAACCTATTAAGCTCATTACAAATGTGATGTATGGTTTAAGTTGTAACTTCTGATTCCAGTCACTTTGAATTTTGATGCTCTAGGCTCCTACATGCTACAAGCTAGTGCCTACAATGATAAATACACTAAACTCAACATAGTCCTTGTCCGTGGTCTCCTCCTCTTCAGCATGCCCCTTGACATGACCAGAGCTCTGGCCTTGTCTTGATGTCTCTATGCGCTGAATAAGTCAAAGCAGTGTCGGTTATGTGATCACTGCTCATCAAAATCTCAAGTTTTTTCTCAATTCAGATGTTTTACCAAGTTCTCTAAGAATACGTGGGATTGAATCACCTAGAAAACAAATCTTCTGTGCAGTACTACAACCATGTCATATTGGTAAAAAGTCCGAAGAACAATTTGAAATGAGGATAAACAATCACTGGACATAGAAAGGGAAACACAAATTTTTTTTGAGTGATCGGCTCTGCACAATTCATGCAAGGACTGGAATTGGGCAACCGTTATTGTTATGTTTGAAATTTGAATTCCTAATCCCAAAACTCTTGGCTTGAAGATTGCAAGGCAACAGTACAAGTAATCTTTCATACTTCGTTATAGAAACATGAAAGTAGGTAGTGTGCACAAGGTACATCAGAGTAAGAGGTAGAATCGCCTTCACTTAGTAAAGCCTCTTGGTGGAGGGGCACATTGATGCCATCCTCCTTAGTGGTAGGTCTAGACACTACCTCCTTCTATGTCCTCCTAGTAGATAGTAGACCCTCCTTTTGTTTCTCCTCCTAATAGATGTATCATAGTAGCTCCTCCTCTTTCCTCCTTTCTCTTCTGTTTTCCTTCCTGTGATCTCCCTTCCTCCATTTTGTCCACTCTTTGAAGTTCTTTCTGTCCTCTACCTCCCTCTCTACACAACTCTGTTTTCCTATTTTGTCCATGCTTCCCTTTTGCCATGCCAAATAATTGTGCTTTCCATTTCCAGTGATCTTGCCAATCTCGTGGAAGATAATGCCCCATGTGCCCATTGAATTACGCCAAGCTATTGCTACTCTTCCTGGAAGACTTTGTTTCTCATGTTGTTGTGTTGTTGACATTTATTGACAATTCTTGCCATCTCCTTCCCCTTATCTATGTCTCCGGCTTGTAATATTGCTTCTCAAATTGTTATGGTCGATCCAATTATGGTTGTTCATGATCCCATTGTTAGGGAGTTTTGAGACAAGGTCCAGTTATTCGTTCACAACGGTTTTTCAGATGTAAGTCATGAGCTTGACAATTGACTTCATAAGTTGGAGACTTACATTTCCCTGACACATTTGGTTGGACATTCCTATACATATGGTTTCATACACAGTTTGGGATGACTTCACCACCACTCTCAGGCAAGCTATGATTGATCCTACATGGTGCACCACTGAAATGGGATCTTTTTTGTACACTTCAATAAATCGCTACCATCATTGAATATTGGGAGCATTTTGTCGGATTTGCTTATACTGGTTCTTGACTACCCGCTGATAAAGTTATTTCTTGCTATGTTGTTGATCTTCGGGGTGCACTTAAATATGATTTGGCTTGGTTTCAACCCACTTTTCTGTCTCATGCTATGTCACTTGCTAGTAAATTATTACAGCGTGCATATTCAGTTAAAATCTGTTTCCACATGTAAGTCTATTTTTGGTACTCTATTCTCTGAAATGCATATGCAGACTGAGGAAACTTGATCCTCAAGATGAAGGTAAGCTTAATGGTAGGGCTACTTTGGCTGGTTCCTCAAGTTCATATAGCAGTCACTGACCTATCTGTTGAGTCTCAAATACGATCCAAACTGAATAACATAGCTAAAACTTCTTGCTTCATAAAACGACACTAGTATGCCATTTACAAATTGAAGGCCCAATTTCAGGACAGGTACCAACCAAGAAGATGCTCCAAATAAATTTTCTATAACAAGTGAAACTAGTGGCTTCCAGGTACTATCTGGCTGTAAAGAAAGCAAGATGAATTTGTTACAGCAACATCAATCTTCTGCTGGTTAATGGGAAGCTTAAATAGATGAAGGGAAATTCCAAATTCTGCTAAAGCACAGAAATCCAGATACCATGCATAGTGGAACTTCGAATTTTGAGCTTTAATTTATGTGACCTTTTGGAAGGTGGTCGTGTTCAGCCAAATGATTGTTATATTGTATAACCACTTCTTTTTTGTTAGTCTCAGTCAAAACATTCTTAGAGGCTTACAAGGATGAAGATAATAGAATGTACTTCTCTCTGCCATCGAGCAGGTTCTGTGCACTGTAACGATAGGCTCTCCAGAGGAGGCACAAAAGCTTGATTCCTTAGTGGGTTCTCCAAGGAAGCGCTTCATGGTGCACTACAGCTTTCCACCTTTTTCCATCAACGAGGTTGGGAAAGTTGGTGGATTAAATCGCCGAGAAGTTGGTCATGGTATTCTTTTGATACATTTCTGTACTATTCATATATAGTTAGATTTTGATTTCATAGATAGAATATTCCTGTAAACTCCTAATCATGATATTTCAAGACATCAAATGTCATCAATGAATGCTATACATTTTTGAGTATGTGAATTTAGAACAATTTGAAACCAGGCACTGGGTAAGGCTTGAAATTCAGATTGACATTCTAGGGATGGTGCCAAGTTAGCACAATCTTGACACTAGTAAACAAGTATCTAGTAAGCAGTTTAGAAAGAGGAAGCTCGAACACACTCATAAGTGTAAGCAATGCATGACATTCAACTTCAGTTGCCTGCAGCAAATTCTGAAATGTTTTAAACAGTTGTTTGAAGGCTCGAACTCCGATCAGGAAATGTAAGAAATGACTTTGTGGGGCTGTAAAAGGTGGAGCATTATTTAATCAATAATAAAAAGCTTTTAGTGCTGCAAAAGTATGCTGAATTGAGAATGTTATATGAAATAGCCAATCTTCACTTCAGCTCTTCTATCTTCTTACGACAAAGGCATTTTTTCCAGGTACATTAGCAGAGAAGGCTTTATTAGCACTACTGCCACCTGAAGATGACGAGTTTCCTTACAGTGTCCGTGTGACCTCTGAGGTCCTTGCATCTGATGGCTCATCATCCATGGCTACTGTGTGTGGAGGTCAGACTTCTTGAGCTCTGTTTATCCATCAACGCAAATTTCTGAATTTGTGATTTTTCCAGTAAAGTCCGATGCCAGGTGTAGGCATACTTGCATAATTGTCCAGTTACTACAAAACAGTAGGAGTAGATTGCTAATGCCACTCTTGTGATAGCACTAGGTGGTCCTTGAGGACTTCAAACTACCATCAGAATTGTATTGCTCCAATCATAGCTCTAGTCCCTTGCCTTCTAATTAGTTAATGATCATACTTATTCTTCCACTTTTCAATTTGGAATAATAAGGGAGGTGGGCTGGCTCCTCTTTTTGATAGATAATTGTTTATCTAACTGTAGGTTTCAAGATTGTTCGCAACATTTTTGTGACACCCACTCGCACACGCATTACACATCATGGCATTGCATGGCATGAAGGTGTTTATTATACTCCACTGGTCGGTCTTCATGTTTACCCAGAATTTTCATTAGCAAGGGAGATGGGCTGGCTCATCGCTTGCATTGTCAATTTTGCTATACTTTTCAAGATTATGCCCCTAACTTGTTTTGTTGTCAGACAACCCTCACGTCCTATTTATGCCCTCCTACGATCTTTCTCTGTCTCCATCTCTCTTAAATTTACTTCGGGATAGCTCAAGGTCTTGTCTCACCACATATATTATCCTTCTTTTTGAAGCGCCAGCCTAGGTCTTCCATAAAATTGGAGACTTTGCTAGAGGATGAGGTAGACATTTCAGCTCAACTTTGCCATAGAGATAAGAGACAATGCCATATTTTGAGATCTATAGATACCTATTTGGCACAATGGTCTACTCATGGATGAAGTCACTTGCTACGTCTCTAGACTGGGGTTATAACCACATCAACATCGTGATTGTTATGTCTTTTTTTATTTAAGGCAGATGCAGTAGTTAGTTTTAATGCCATGAATTTTAAATTGTCCTTTTATGTTTGTCATCTCTCTCTCTCTCTGAGCATTTCTGAGCAGATCTAGAGTACTATTGGGGTTAAGCAGGGATGCTCTCTCTCACCAGTTCTCTTTGGATTATATATTGACGAGCTAGAGCAGGTCATCTCTCAATGTGGTGGGGATGGTTGTCGGTTGGGAGACATTCTGATTGCCATCCTTCTCTATGCGGATGATGTGGTACTAGTCTCCCGTACCAGAGAGGGATTACAGAGACAGCTGGACTATTTACACACTTTTTGTACTCAACGGGGTTTAGGGGTGAACCTCTCGAAGACCAAAGTTATGGTCTTCTCGGACCGTCATGCAACGCCAGGAGCTTGCTTTTGATGGACAATCCCTAGAGGTGGTTTCTTCATACACTTACCTCGGCGTGCTCTTCTCTGGTCCTACCTTCAATATGAGACAGGCGGCTACTTCTAGACTTTGGAAGGGCCACTCTTCCCTAGTCCAGCTGGAGAGGTTCTGCTTCCGTAAGTCTATTCGGGATGCCCCGAGTAAGTGCAAACTGTTTGACACCATCGTCACCCCTTTAGCCTTGTATGCCGCAAAGATATGGTGGGTGTACAGGACTATCATCTTCACACTGGTCCAACATTTCACGCTTACAGACCACCATGTTGGCTCGCATGATCCGAGCGAAGCCCTCGGTTCCCCCATGAGATCATCCTTGCGGAGTTTGCCACCCCCCCCTATTCAGATTGAGGCAGCCTTCCAGCTTATCATGTACATTTAGAGAGCTCAGGCACTTCCTGATGCCGAGCAGAGATATATGTGGATTGCACTCATGTCCTCTCATCACCTTTAGACTCAGGCATATCGGCTATCATGGTTCTCTCAGGCATCACACTTCCTCTTGGAAGCATTTGGTATCACTATCACTGATCTCCCTTTGGGTACACACCGGTACATTAGACGTTTTTTATACAGAGCATATCTCGACCGTACTTGGCGTCACCAGTTAGGGGTTAAGCCTGACTACTACCGGCTACTACTACCGGACTCACTTTCTAGAGCAGTTTGCCACTGGTCTTCCAGTTTTAGCTCGCTATGTGTACTTGGCGTCACCAGCTAGGGGTTAAGCTTGACTACTACCGAACTCACTTTCTAGAGCAGGATGCCACTCGTCTTTCAGTTTTACCTCGCTATTTGTCCTCTGGACTATCACACGGTCTCCGTTTCACTTTGGGACAGTTCAGAGTCTCCTCACATCAGTTGGCTATTGAGACAGGCAGATTCCAGGGTACATGACGAGAGGAGAGACCATGCCTGCTGTGTCCCCTACATGAGATAGAGTCCAAGGAGCATTTCATTTTCAGATGCCCCATATATTATGAGATTAGAGGATTGTTTATTCCATGACATGCCTCCTACACTCAGAGCACTCATGGGATATGAGGACTCTCGCTGTGTCGCACTTGTGCTATGAGAGATGGTCTTGCTGCGCCAGGATATGTACCAGTCAGCTCACCAGCCACATCCTAGCTCTCAGGCTCAGATTACGTCTTTCTTCACCAGGAGACGGACACGACCTGACGATGATGACGACGACATACCACCTCACTGATGTTAGAGACAATGTATTACTCATAGTCATGTAGCAGTTCACACTTATCGCCTTGTTACGAGAGCACAGAGTTTTCACCCTCCTAGGCAACGTCAGCGACGGTCCATACCGCCTGATACTCAGCAGCAACACTCTCTGACACTATCTGATACTACTCTACTCCTGGCAGCTATTCTTGCTCCCACTTATGGACAGTTGGCAGTTTGTAGTTTACAGTTATATTACTCATTTCTCTTTTATGCATAGTTTTTCTTGCTCTCACGCGCACGCGCTCCCATGCCGCCTCGGTGCTCCTCCCCGCACTCCCCCACCCTAGCCATAGCCACATCATTGGCTGATGTGGCAGTAGCGCTGCCACATCAGCCACCCAGCCTGCCTGCATGGCAGTGCTACCTGCCACGCACGTAGCACAACCTGCCTACGTGGCACCGCAACCTGCCACACAGGCAGTGTAGTTTGCCTGCGTGGCAGCCTTGTCGATGCCCTCCTCTCTGCCGTTGTCCTCCTTGCCTATTGCTCATAATTTCGATTCGGCTCCTATTCTTGTGTCTGCTCCTATTCTTCCCACTCCAATCACTGCTAGCTCTTCTTCCCTCCGAGAACCACAACCTACAGTAAGTAGCCCATATACGCCCTCTAAATCAACCGAACTTTTTTCATCTTGGCAGATCGATCAAATCAAGGCAGATTTTCAGATTTTGAGGCAAGAAATCTCACAGCTGAAGGGAATGAGAAGAACGTGTTGCAGTCAAAAGTTGCATCACTTGAGCAATCCATTGAGACCATACAGGCTGCGGCTTCGGAGTCCATTACCTCTATGATACGGGAACTAGAAACCAAGATTGAGAAGCAGAAAGAAGAGGCCCTTTGTTGGGCATCAGCTTTGAAGAAAGGCACCAAACCAAGCGACCCCATCTCCTCGGTTATTTCAGCCACCATTTCGGAAGAGGAATCTCGAGACCAAAAAGCCCACAACATTAAGTGTTCGCGGGATCATGGATACACAAGATGCGTTGGCTGAAGCCAAACGTTTCCTCGACACCACACTAGGGCACAGGACAAATGGATAAGATACCGCATGGAGGACCACTAGAGATGCAGCCACACTTATCATCTGTTTCACTTCCCTAGAGAGCCGCAGAGATGCTTTGCGGTGCAAAGCTCTTCTACGAGGGATTCCTTGTACAGACCTGAGAGTAGATCAGCTAGTGGTCGTGGATCCGGAGGTGTTGCGTGCTTATATAGAGAGTCTCTTCACCTGAGCATTGAGTTCATCAGACACGACGAGCATGCACGTTATATCTGGATTCGTATTGTTGGACATGATATTGGTTTGGACAGGGACCTCTTTGTGGCGGCATGTTATTTTCCTCCAGAGTCTTCATCTTTTGCTGAGGGCATAGGTTCACGCTACCTTGATTTATCACTGGATATTATCAGATTCGCAGAGCGGGGGCATATTTTCCTCACGGGGGATTTTAATGCCTGAACCTCCTCACGTCAGTCAGAGTTTTATGACACCGCCGACCATCTCCGCGTTCGTGCCCTCGACCACTTTTTCTCTCCTTCGCTATTGGCCGCCTTCCACCTCCCCAACCATCCTCCCATCCCTTGCTTACTCGTGCTCCCAGATATACATTCAGCTCTCTATATATGCTAGCCTACCAGGAGTCTTTGGCCTCTCTACTCCACTCCTTCCCCACGATGGTACAGTCGAGACTCAAGCTGCTTTCCTTACCACCTCTCTTCATACCGCTGCTTCCCTAACCTTTCCGTCTAAGCCCCATAAAGGCAAACACACACGTTCCTCATCGCTCCGTCCTCTACATACCCCGTGGTATGATGCTGAATGTCATTCTCTTCATCACCTTGTCACTCATGCCCGTACTTATGATCCTCACCTTCTCCGCTCAGCCCGCCGCTCTTACCATCGCACACTCCGCCGTCAAGAGCGTGCTTATGATGACTCTGAAGGAACGCGTCTTGTTGACCTTCTCTTTAGCTCTTCTTCGGGTGCTTTTTGGCATGAGTTTATCCCTCGTGCTCCACCACCCCTCCTGGATGACCTCCGTATATGGGCCGACTATGCTACCAACCTATATACCAGACCCACTAACGCACCCACCCATCTCTCCACACCCTTCCGAGTTCACCTTCTTCAAAGGTCATATCTTAAAGGACTAGTTTGATTGGAATGGGCATGCATAAACTACTGCATTGCTAGAAAGACCACTACAATGGCATACAACGATGGGTCAAATATTGACAGGGAACCAATAGCACGTGCAGCAAAGGCAATGATGATATAAGTGTCTTAACCACCTACCGTATTAGTATCTAACAATGCCAGTAAGGACTGAAGAATGCCATGAAACAATGATAAAGAATGACTAGAGAAAATAAGTAACATAACATTTGAAGTTATCTTGAAATTTTGGGTGAAGGAAATGAAACAGGATGTCAACAATGAGGCTGTAAACAAGTTCTTTGATACTGTGGCTCTTCAAACTATAGCTTGCTGATGTATCTGCTGAATTACTGTGTTTAAGCCTGCTTGAAAAAAAGCAAGACAAAGTCTTAGTTTGGGTTTTTAATAAAGGATCAATAACAGGGCTGCCAACCAATAACAAATTTAATATTGCTACCCCCCATGAATCTTGTGGTAGACTGTACGTTATAAATAGTGCTCCACACCCTTCTTTCTCATTCCAGTTGCAAAATTGACAATCTACACTTCCTATTATGCCATTGGACCTACCTATCTCAATGTCTATCTTTGGAGAGGAAACCATGACTGTCATAACTCAGAACACACATAATCTGTGTACCCAGATAGCTCAAAGTTAGTGTCAGCAAGAGCCATGAATCTCCAATATAATCTTTATTGCTGCGTATATCACGATTTGCAATGATTTTGATCTGGTAATGTTACAGCATACATTGGCCGTTTTTGTTTCAGGCAGCATGGCATTGATGGATGCTGGAATTCCCCTCAAAGAGCATGTAGCTGGAGTATCTATTGGGCTTATGACTGATGTTGATGCTTCCTCTGGAGTGATCAAGGATTACAGAATCCTTACAGATATTCTGGTGAGTTATTTGTTGATGGTACTTTAGTGAATGAATAAATGGACATTGGACAGATCCTATTCTAAAAAATAATCTGAGATTTTTTTAAATCTACTCATTGTGGTGATAGCACTTAAAATCAGTCTGTGTAACTATTTACTCTATTCATCTTCAAGGAAAGTTAAAAATGGCTTCAAAGTAAGTTGTCTCAGTTTGTGTCTACTCATTACAAGGTGCGGAATTGCACAATGCCCTTTTAGTTTTTGTAAAAAATAAGTTGTCGTGGATTTCAACCAGGTGGTCTTTCATAAGAAGCAACTTTAAAGTGCATTCTTTTACTTAGCTGCACAGAACTGATGTCACAGGGGTTAGAGGATCATCTTGGGGACATGGACTTCAAGATTGCTGGTACGCGAAAGGGAATAACGGCCATTCAGCTTGATATCAAACTACCTGGTGTTCCTCTGCATATACTTTGTGAAGGTTTGGAACCTGCAAGAAAAGCCAGGATACACATATTGGAAGCAATGGAGCAAGAGATAAGCAAGCCACGTGATAATCAGAGAGAAAATACTCCACACAGAGGTGTGCTTCTAACATCTATTTCTTTTTACTGCAGGAAAACTTGGCAAATATTTGTACTGATGCAAAGTTGGATGCTAGAAACAAATAGCTATTTTCATGTGCTAATTCACCCAAATAAAGATGAGTATACCCATTCAATGTATTGGCAAGAGAAAGATAGTGCAATATTTAATTATTTAGAAAATTGTCAAATGACATAGGGAGTCAGTTTGTGCTACATGATATTGGTTTCATTGGAGCTTTGATTCGTCTAGAGTCCCTGGATGCAGGTAGCATGGCTATTCAGCGGGATAGCATTGGCAGATTGATTGGTCCCCAGGGTGCGAATGTGAAAAATATCCAACGAGTCACAGGTATCAAGTTAATATCTTGGGCTCTGTTGATTGTAATGGAGATCATGGAGTGTGTTCTTTCAACTTTGTAAATGTTATGCGCGTACATTATAGAGATCTCTCTAGAAGTGGTATACTATATCAGCTTCAAAAGAATATTGTCAATGATAAACAAGAACCAAGTTGCATTTCAAGATCATAATAAAACAAGTGAACATTATGCTTAAAAATCTCACTCAAGCGATCACCTATAAGCAAGTTGTGTCTTTTGACTCTTGAGGGTTATCAAATTCTTACCAAAGCAATGTTGCATACTTGCAGTGAACCTTGATTTGAAGCTCTCTGAAATTATTCAAATTGATTTGAGATTCGAGCCTTGCTTTTCAAATCTGATTTTTTTTTTTAGACCCAAGAAAAAAACTAGGGCTGCTTCATATCATCTTGCAATGGAATAATTCGAACTTCATTTGAGTCTATTTGAATTTTGATTCGAATTGAATTGTGACTATGCAATGTTTAGTTTTGAGTCTGAAAGTGTGCTCGATTAGAGGTAAGGGCTTATATGTCTAGATAGGAAAAGTCTTTGACTCATGGAGGCTGACATTCTATTTTTACTTGTTGGGTAGAGAGAAATTTCTTCCAGAAATTTCGGGATGAAAATCCATTCTTCAGAAAGTACTACTTATTTCTATAAGGGAAACCCTTTTCTTTCTTTTTACAAACTTGTAATATACTATTTCCTTGCCTGTATCTTCCTTATTGCTTGCCAACTATCAATGCTCCTTTGCTTGTTTACATTTTTCCTCATACCAGGCCTTGCAAGGCCACTCCTTACCTCTACCTGTGCTCTTTACTTTGATACAGTCTCAAGCAAATTCAATATGTCTTTGCATGATTTAAGCGAAAGTGTCCTTCAATATTGTCTCCTCTATGTTTGTTTATACACTTGGCCTTCATGTACTCCATCTTGATATTTGATTGCTTAAGCGTCGCTTATCTTGAAAGATATAGCCATATGGTGGGATGCATGTTACTTTCTGCTTATCTTGAAGCTTGTTTTACCATATGCTGCATCCATGAGAGTTTTATTTTCTTTCAAGGGGGGAGGGAATAAGATTCTGCCACTGCGCCAATTGATTTTCAGCCGTACATTCCTTTTTGGTAACAAGAACCTAGCCTTTATCATACATGTAATTTTTCTTATTTCAAATGAACCTCTTATTAGAGTCTTTTAACTTGGGGATCTCGTTTAAAAGAATACAAGTGAAATATAAAAACATTCATAAGTGACATTCATTCAATGTTGAAGAAGATAGGATCTCAAGGGAGGCTTGTTTTCTCTCTAGAAGGAATGTAGAGTACATGGAGTGAAAACTGAACCTCTAAGATACACAAGGAATGAGCAAAATGCAAAGGCCAAAAGTCTCCCAGTGTGGTAAAGCCAAGGGCCAAGAGCCATTGGGAGTTGCAAAAGTAGTTCAAGGGTCATCCATGGGCCCATAAAGGGGCATGGCCCCTTCCAAATTGACTTGGTCCCATCCAAATTTGTAGTTCTCCGAATGTAACCCTTACTAAGGAAATATGCATCAACTTGAAGTTCCAGGCTCTGGATGCCTGCTTTATACCATAGAATGCCTCGTGAAGAAGGCAAATATGATCTTCTTTTCCTTCTACTACAAAACCTTCAAGTTGCTGCAGATAGACCTCTTCTTCTTAGAAGGCTCAACTAGCTCCCAGGTTTTATTCTTCTGAATGGAGTTGTATTGTCTCCATCCTTCAAGCACAACAACATCACTCCTCCCCTAAATCCTTATTTTTACTTCTTAGGCACTACCAGATAACCTATTTTATCATCTTGTTAGGTGGTTATCTTCATCTTGGCCAATCTGCGACAGGTTTTTCTCTTCATTTTCTCGTGGGATCTCTCTCCTTGGAACGGGAGCTCTCACACTTTTCAACAAGTTTTCTCATCCCCTGTCCCCTTTCCCCTGGCGGGGGTGGCCCCCGGCCCCCAGTGGAAACTCTTATAAATGATATATTTAACTCCAAATAAAAAATAAATGGTATCTTGATATTATTTGTTGATCATGTTTCTTTTATTTATGTAGATGCGCTCAAAACCTGAGGATTGATCAGCGCTAGACTTTATGAAGGATTTTCAGCTTTGTGTAGATTCTTGGTGGTTTTAATACTGGTGTTGTTTAATGAATACTGAATCTAGGTGCAAGATTGACTGTCACTGATGAGGGGACTGTAATAATCATGGCCAAGGATCGTGCCACATTTGATCAAGCAAAAGACATGGTTCTCTCTCTCTCTCTCTCTCTCTCTCTCTCTCTCTCTCTCTCTCCCTTTGGTACTCTTAAATCTCTGTTTGTCTCTGCCCATTTTTTGTCGTAAATTCTTAGGATTTTGTAATTCAGTTTCCTTCTTCTTTGTGGACTGACATTGTCATTAAAAAATTCTTGATAGCAAATGATCTTTTGCAGGTTGAGTCCTCAATTGGGAAAGACATTGAAGTTGGTGGAACATACACAGGGACGGTGATGGCAATCAAGGACTTCGGTGCATTTATTGAGTTTGATGGAGGGCAACAGGGTCTTCTTCACATATCAGAAATATCCCACCAACATGTATTGATTGCATCTGCAACAAGTAGTATACTAAGCTGTTTCCTTTTCTTCATATCTATCTTTAGTACTTGTAAGTACTTTTTATGACTAGTTTGATATGCAGAGGATACTATTGGTGCGATCACTGATAACCGATACTAACTTTTTTTGGCAATTATGTAGGTAGCATCTGTTGCAGATTTTGTTAGCATTGGCCAGAAGCTTCCAGTAATATGCATTGGACGCGATTTTCGTGGGAACTTGAAATTTTCTCATAAAGCAACTTTTCCACCTTCTGAAAATACTCGTGAAGTTATTTCATCACTGCAAGTTTCAAGCTCAATCACAAGCAGCACTAAGCTATCTTCAAACGAGAGTGCCAATATTTCAAAAGATGAGAAAGAAGTCTCAATATCTGATGTTCAGTTGGTAAATGAAGTGATTGGAGTATCAGAGAAAAATGTTTCTTTGGTTGTAGCCAGCAGTATTGAATCTGTGTCTTCGTCAAAATCTCAAGAAGTTGAACTAACGAGATCTATCGAAGATAGCAGTGTTTGCGTTGTTGTACGTGATGGCAACTCGTCTAATTTAAAGCCACAGCTAAAATCTGATGAATGTCATTTGCCAGATGAGAGGAAACAAAGTGAAGATAGGGCTGCTGAGGTTGACAACTCGTCTAATCTAAAACCACAGCTAAAATCTGATGCATGCCATTTGCCAGATGAGAGGGAACAAAGTGAAGACAGGGCTGCTGAGGTTGGAACTGAATATACTGTGACTGTCAAACAGGTTAGGCTATACGGTGCTGTTGTACAAATGAATGACGGAGCTTTAGGTGCACTTCGCCTTGATAAGGTGAGAAGCCGTTTTGATCTGATCTCATTTTCTTAGTATAGCTATATGTACTTTTGAGTTCATAAGATGTTTTCTTCATGACACCTTTTGTTATGCAACCTAACCAAGTTTTGCTAAGTCTTTTTGACAGCTGTTTTGCTTGCTCATCAATTTGTAGATTGGGTTGGTTTACTTTGAAAAATGAAATAAAAATGTACAAGAAGATAAACAGATCCTTACTGTATCAGGAAATCAAAGATGGAAAAGGTCCAAAGCTTGAAGTAGGTGATCACATTATTGTGGAGTGCACACGAATCGGATCAAAAGGGAGACCAAGTTTTGTTTTCAAAAGAGCTTCCTAATTGTGCTATAATCTGACTCCTCACAAGTCTCTCATTAAAGAATGTCTTTGAATGATAGGACAAGAACTGGTCTTCATGGTATATCAGACAATCTTCCAACCTATGATGTAAGAAACAAACATCATATAGAGTGCTTGTTTGTGAAAATCCTTGCCTATGTGAGTAGAGGTTTCTAGTTTTTAGGCTTTAAATGCTTCTCACCAGAGATGAAAGATCGTAACTCACTGGAGATGAATTTTGTAGTGTATCTTCTCTGGTTGTTGCCTTCTACGTTTGTCTACATGGCAATCACAGCACAACAGCTGTTTCAAGAAGAATAAGAGTGTCATAATAGCGACACCGTATTTTGTAAATCTTATTGTACTATTTGTTATCTGGATTATTCAGAGTTTACCAACAAGGTACGAAGTATATGCCTCACTAAAGTCACTTTTATTTGTTGAGTGTATGTACTTACAAGAATACTTTCTGATGAATTCATGACCTAGAAGATGGTATTTCTACCATGTTTGTGTTGTCAATTAAAGGATGAGAGAGAGAGAGAGAGAGAGAGAGAGAGAGAGAGAGCGCTTTATGAATGTCTTTTCCATGCCAAAAGGCATATAAGACTAGTAAATGTATGTGTCAAGTATGTGGTAACAGTAGGAGCGTATGAAACGTCTTTGAAACAGTAACGAAAGAAACAACATATCTAAATATTGTGAACTGAAATAAATTAGATGAGAAGTATAGGAGCATAAGTGCTACTGAATGTTAGAAATGAGGTTATCATGTGAAAAAATCAGATCCAAAACATGCTTAATGAATCAATTGTTTTTTGGCTAAACTTGAGTGCACATCTAGATTCATCAACAAGCTAGAAATCATGCATCTACCATGTTAGAATTTGAAAATACATGAATATTTTATCAAAATCGCTAAGATACAATATAGTACTGTCCATATCCGTACAACAACAATAGTACATTAGCATTCACACATGTGCAATCAAGTACAAGAGGAAAATTAGGGTTCTACACATCAGAAGTCAAGATATCAAGATGAGAAGAATAACATTGTAAATGAATGCTTTCCAAAGATAGAAAGAATTTTTGAATATATTCTCCACGTTGGTATAATTATTTATCACAACAAATGTCCCATTTGGCCACTTGCTAAAAATTGCTCTAATATAGTAGTTTCTAGGTACGTCACCAAAAAATTAGATTTTCATGACTAGATGCAATGTATCACAATTAGCCAATAGAAGTAGGTTTGAATTCGACCTTATTAACTTGTCTACTTGCTAAAAAATGGTAAAGATACTATTCTTAGTTTTTATTGACAGAAATTTTCTTATCTCTAACTTGAAAATTCACTTTGGCCTCAAAATTGCGAAATTAGATCAACTTAACTTGGTGGCATTTTTCACACTCCTCCAAGTAGCTTAACCACACGACTTTGATCCATCTTTAAAATGGTCTTCATCTTAAAAATAGATCTCTCTATGGTTTTATGACGCTCAAAATAGCAACATTCATAATTGATATAGATAATAGTGTCCATGTTGGATATTTCACTATTTCTTACATCTACATATCAAGATAAAACTAGCACATGAAAAACAACATAGATTCTGATTTTCCATCTCAGCTATCTCTAGAAAATAACAGCGACCAAGCAATATATGTGAGTGATAATCATTTGGCAGCCTGCTCCCTCCATATTTGTCATTTCTTGGAATGTTTCCTCCATAAAACTCTATGAATGAGCCTCCATCTCCATCTTATCATACGATATCCTCAACACTTGAGAACTTGTGCATGAATGACATAATGAGTCTCCCTTAGCTTCATTTCCATCAACAAAACCAATCAAGAACACTAGTCCATCCTCAAACCAAAATAATGAAGAACAATGTGACTAGTTTCATATCTTGACAATTTGCACACATTCACATGAAATTGCTCAAACATGATATAGAATGAGTAAAGTAAGCTCAAACATGATATACTCGAGTCTTCAAATACTTGCAAAAAAAATATCCAAAGTGTCTTGTCCATTTGATTCCCCTTCAATGCTCTCGACTAGTTCAAAATTGCCAGTTTCTCTTTTGTGTTTATGAAACTCATCAAGATCAACCTCTTGAACATCAAAACCATTAACCGAGACCTCTTTTCCAGATCCATTAATGACATCCATTCTATGAAGACAACCATCCACTTGCATACCATCATTTACACAAGATGTACCAAGACATGTGAGTAAAGCAAAGTTTGTACCTTTAATTTGCTTACCCTTCTCAACATATGTAAGTGTAAATGGTTTTTGCCTTTGCCTTGAGGATCTTCTTAGAACTTGACTTGGAGAGGCATCTCCACCATCACCATTCAAGAAAAACATCTTCATCACCACCAAAAATATTAATTTCATTAACATCAACAACATCAAGCTTATCCACATTCTCCTTTTCAAAGATAACATCTTTAGAAATGTGAACTTTATTTGAAATAAGAATGTAAATCCTATAAGCTTTCCTTACTTCACTCTAGCCAACAAAAATTCTCTTAAAGAATCCAAAAGATGAGTTGACATAGTAAGTACTACCAAAGATCTTGATATGCTCCAACCTTGGCTTCTTACCAAAAAGAACCTCAAATGAACTCTTACCATCCAAGTCTTCATTTGAGTACCTATTGCAAACAAAGTTAGCACACATCAAAACTTCATCCCAAAAAGACTTAGGAAGATTTGCATTCACCCTCATGGCTTTAGCTCTTTCACAAAAATTGATATTCCCCTTCTTCCACACCATGTAGAACCTTTGAGTTTGAAAGCTCCCTCTTGATCCCATGTGTCACACAAACCTCTTTGAACTCTGTTAATAGGCCTTCATTTCAAAACTTTATAAGCACTTGATATTCATGTTGAATTGACTCTCCACAACATTATTGAACTTGAGAAAAGAATAAAGTATGAAGTCCTCACTCTTTAGAATATAAGTCCAACAATTTGTACTAAAGTCATCAATGCAAGTCACAAACATCTTTGCTCCTCCATTACTCAAAGCACTAGTATAATGCACATCCAAATTTACTAAATGAAAAGACATCTTAGATTTTGATCTAGATCTAAAACAAGACAACCTACGTGACTTTGAAATTGAACAATGCTCACCAACTTGTTTCTTTGCCTTCAAACCACCATAGTTAGAAACAACATATCCATCAAGTTTGTAGAACTCACCTTGTCTCTTGCACTTGTCAATCAGGGTTTCATTTCTTTTAAATCAAGCAAGAATCACCAACAAACTCCACCTTAAGACCCTTGTCAAGCATTTTACTAACACTAAAAAAACTTTTAGTGATTGATGGAATGAACAAAACACTCTTTGAATTCACATTCCTATTAGTATAGAGAGAGATAGAAATTGTGCCAATCCCCTTGATTGCACACTCACCATCATTAGCCGCATAGATCACCTTCTTGTCACCTTCATATGCCACAAATGATGAGTAATACTCCTTAAGAAATGTCATATGTGAGCTAGCTCTACTATCAATTCACCAAGGATCAATATCTCCATGATTAGCCAACAAGCACAAAGACATAACAAAGGAATCATTTGAATTTTGTTCATCAACACCATCCTCATCTAGAGTTGGACTGCTTTGCTTCTCACCTTGATCTCTTTTTTTCTTGAAGCAATAACTAGCAAAATGTCCTTTGACTCCACAATAAAAACATTTTAGCTTTGATCTATTTTTCTTCTTTCCAATGGAAGTAGAAGGCTCACCTTGATCTTGTCCTTTAAACCACTTGCCTTTGATCTTGCCCTTGTTGTTACTGCCATATTCCGCTAAGGACATGGAATAGTCCTAATATGGTAGACCGGCCCTCCAGTGTTCAAGATTATTGGTCATGCCTAAGATTTAATTCCACGTCGAGGCCTGTTGGTAACTAATGACCTTGAGAGGACCCAAACACTCTTATTGAGACATATGGAGTAGTGCATGTACATGTGACAAATATAGGCAAGAGGAACACATGAAGAGCTATGATCTATTTATAGTTGACTTGCATGGGGAGTGCATGGGCTCATGCACAGAATCCTACTCTCTATATATGGAGGTAGAGATTGTCTCGTCGACGACTTTGGTCTAGGTTACAGTTGAGCTCTTTTCCTCTTGCTATCACATGGCATGGCTTGGGGGCTAGATCCAGGGGGATTCTCCAGGAGGGATCCATGATTGGTTGGGTGATTTTGCTCCATGGTCTCTCTTGTGTTTTCCTATCCTCATCTTAGGGGTCTTCCCTAGTGGTCTTTACATTGGTATCAGAGCTCGGCTAAGATGCGGTCATGGATGAGATGGAGACAAGTTCAAAATCAAATCGAAATTGGAACGCACTTGGATTCACATCCCGATTGGAGTGCTATTTTTTCAAGAGATTAGTAGCAAAAGTTTGTTGATAGATTGATGAGGAATCAATTTATCCTAAATGAATAAACTGAATATTGCTGGAAATCTTGAATTTATGGATTTGTGAGAAAGGAGGGCGTGCAGCAGATGTGGCTGTAGCGTGTGTGGGAAGTGAAATAATGAAAAACTTTGGTTAGGGCTTTGTGTGGCTCATGCATGAATGAGGCCTCCTCTTTTGGATGTGTCTTGGGGAATTGGTTTTCATGCATTTGCATGGTTTATGAACGAGGTTTTTTGTCATAATGGGGTCAATGCCTAGTGGTATTCTTAGATGATATTGTCGTCTACAGTGAAAAGCTCAAGGAAATGAAGAATTCAATGGTTGGAAGTATTTTTTGGAAATGGTTGAAGATCAAATCCTATATTTGGTTATAGGATGGTCAGATAATCTTTTTGATTTTTTGTTAAGCAGATCTACAAGCAAAGAACTTTCTTGGAGAGAAAATTGATGGTATGGGACGTCAATGATTTCAAAGTGGAATTCTTGTGCGAGAATGATTTGTAGGCCAGTGGTTAGTATTTACATTATTAGGAATGCTAACAGTTGAAACCATTGGCTAAACTTGTTTAGGGTATTTGGAGAGGTTATGAGATATAGATCCGGATCCCTCAATGGTATCTCATAAATTCCAAATCGGTAAACCCTTAAAAGCTATTTCTCTTTTAATTTAAACCTCTACTTTTTAGAAATTCTTAAATACAAGACAATTGGATTGAGATTCATATAATTTCTTTTAGTGTAGATCTAGATTCTGAAGGACTGTCTAAGTTATATGAATTATGCTTCCATTTCAATATTGTGAATATAGCTTAGAATCAATTGATGTTTTCAACTGATTAAGTGGAAGTTAGACTTCTTGAGCCCAAATGATCATCTCTATTTGATAGTTGATTATGGAGAGTAATGTTTCTATCACACGGGATAAGATATTTTAAGATTTTGAGAAAAAAGCTCGGATTGTAATAGTATTGGATATTCATTACTAACTTTTTCGAATTTTTGATATCTTATACGTTCTCTTGAGAACTTTTTACTTGAAATTATGAAATTTCTTTTGAAAGGGAGAGAAGAAAATGATAGGAATAAGACTTTCATGGGATCAACCAGTTGCATAGATTTCTTTTGTGGAATCCAATTTGTGTGCAATGGTGGAACCATCCAATTGAATAGGAGAAATCTCTAGGGAATGTTTTGAATAATCTGAAACTAGAGTAGCTTTGGGAGTTTTGAGCTATTAGATATTCATGATTATGGATAGTGGTGGTAAAGATTAATTTAAGATGAGTAATTTGGATTCATTAGGAAATTCTGTGCATAGGATATACGGAATTCTTGGGTGAGTATTTCTCAGTTGAGAAATAGACTTAATTCATTAGCGATAGTATCCCTGAGAGCTCAATTGGATATCGGATCCTAATGATTCCAAGAATGGTAAACTGAATTTTTGAAATTCGGTAGAACTTTGTAATCTCTAGATGTTGTTCTAGGTGATTGTATGAAGTTTATCTTGTTAAAGACATGTGTTAAAATGGTCTTTAATTACTTGATTGATTTTGGAATCTGGAACTCTCAGTCTGTTTGAGAATCGGGTTGAAATAATATTCTTGGAATCTAGTAATTTTCCTTGTGGAAAAGACTTCAGAATGATTCTTATATTTCGTGAGTTGTATGTTGTACATATACTCCAGTATCTTTCAATGATTATGGTTTTGGAATCATGTAAATTATGATTGGCGAATCATAAGATTCTAAATGCTTATGATTGACGGATCATAAATTGATACTTAAATATCGTTAGAAGATTATAAGAAAATGTGAGGATTCTTAAGATAATGAGTGATTCTTGTTCAAATTGGGAGAGTCAAGAATTTAGATATGTTATTTGAACTCTAAATTTCTTTACTCCAGCACATACTTGAGATTGTGTGGATCTCACAGGCTTTTTCATTAAGTAATTACTTATGAGGATTTTTCTTATTCTACAGATTGTAGTCTATAAGTGCTTGTCTACAAAGTTTAGTCTATATCTCTAGATTTATAGGAGACAAATAACTCTATTAAGATACAGATAGTTGCTGATTTCTTGCGTATGATGCTAGAAATAGGGCTATTAACTCGTTAGAGGAACTACAGTACTCTGGAGTGAGTTATAATTGTCTTAGTCTTGATGGATCTCCTAGAGATTTTAGATGACTGAATTGTAGTATTTTATAAGATTTGGATATTTTAAGAATATTTGTACCAAGAAGCATTATTTTTTGCAAGAATTTGAAATGAAATCTCTTCAGCTTTTGGATTTGATTTTTGAAATAAAGTAAAACACCCAGAAAGTAAAACACCCAGTGTTTCATGTAATTGGTATGACATGAAAGTGATGAACTCTTCTTTTAGATAAGATCAACCCATATAGAAGATTTATAGCTTAGTGTATCTTTGGGGATTTGAGTTAGTATTTATGAGTAGAGACAAACAATTTAGAAAATGTTGCATCTCTGAGTACTTATTCAGATGGAAAGATCAGACTAAGAATAATGATTCATGGGTAAGACTTAAAAGCTTAAGGAATAGTTTCACATTTTCTTTTTTTTGTTCTGGACAAAACCTGTTTAAGGGAGAAAGAATGTTACAACCATATTCCGCTAAGGACATGGAATAGTCCTAAGATGGTAGACCGTCCCTCTAGTATTCGAGATTATTGGTCATGCCTAGATTTAATTCCACGTCGAGGCCTGTTGGTGACTAATGACCTTGAGAGGATCCAGACTCTCTAATTGAGACATATGGAGTAATGCATGTACATGTGACAGATATAGGCAGGGGGAACACATGAAGAGCTATGATCTATTTATAGTTGACCTGCATGGGCATTGCATGGGCTCATGCACATGATCCTACTCTCTATATATGGAAGTAGAGCTTGTCTTGTCGATGACTTTGGTCTAGGTTACTAGTTGAGCTCTTCTCCTCTTGCTATCACATGACATGGCTTGGGGGCTAGATCCAGGAGGATTCTCTAGGAGGGATCTAGGATTGGTTGGGTGGTTTTGCTCCATAGTCTCTCTTGTGTTTTCCTATCCTCATCTTAGGTCCCTAGTAATCTTTACACTTGCCCTTGAACTTGCCTTTTGAGAACATAGCTTCTTCCTCTCCAACTTGAGATGTAGAAAATGATTCTCCTCTTGCTTGGAGTTTAAACTCTTCAGCCACCAAGACCTCTTGCAAATCTTTCATACTTGGTAAGGTTGCGGTGCTAGGACCGGGAGACTTGAGATCTCATTCCCTTTTATTTCCTTGGTAGTAAATGAAATCTGCCACCCGGACTCGTATGGATGTTGCATGAGGAACTCATTGTTTTTCTCTTCCACGCTTTTGGGTTTTCTAAAGGCCTGAGATGTTGATACTAAGCAAGAGCCTTGGGAGGATGAGACTTGTTGCTCCTTCGTCAATGGTGTTGCACTCTGTTGCTAGCCTTTTGGCGGTCACCACTTGGGGCGCTAGTGGTTGTTGAGCTATTTGTTGTTGCCATTCCTTCAAGAAGATCTTGGATTTGGATAACTCTTGGTTTGCTTGGTGCATGTATATGTATTGCATTCTTGTAGATTTATATCCGTCCAACATAAGTGAATGGGAGCCAACGCAATCCCTAGCAGGTATAGATGTGATTCATTCGGATATTGAAAAATTACAATACAGAGGAAGAACTTCTAAAGAGCTTGCAGATAGTGGTATATTCTTCTTTGAGTTCAAGTACATTCCGGATATGCATGGAGGTTTCATAAAGCTTGAAGATATCCCACTGCCACATTTTGGAAGTGATGAATGGCTTGCACCTGATAGTATTGTGTGAAAATCTTTTAAATGAAAAGTACTATTAGATTTGAAAAACTCAATGAAAGCAAGCACTGGATCAAAAGTCAATAGATTAAGTTGGTTTCTGTCCTTATATGCATTCGTTGATTTCTTTTCAAATGCAAATGTTTGTAGAACACCAACATTATTTGTTTGTAATGATGTGCCATATGACACTCTATCAGATCTGATGGATGTGGGTTGGGATTGCAAGACAATTGGAGATATTGAATGTAGGATTAAGAAATCTTCTATGATATTCCATCATTGTATTGGGAGACAAATGCTTAGTCTTACATTCAGTTATCAGAGATGGAAACAAATAAGTGGGACCTGAATGCCACTAGATCAAGGCCTTCAAATGGATGGTCACACAAATCGAAAAGAAGTCCACATTTTCAACAATGAGGATATG
The DNA here is from genome assembly GCA_029204225.1 of Diphasiastrum complanatum. Taxonomy (NCBI): domain Eukaryota; kingdom Viridiplantae; phylum Streptophyta; class Lycopodiopsida; order Lycopodiales; family Lycopodiaceae; genus Diphasiastrum; species Diphasiastrum complanatum. Next base: position 8,627,359 of record CM055109.1, read on the forward strand.
CTACTATGATTGAAGTGGAGGATCATTGGAGCTTAAGTTATGTCAGACAAGAGCTGGTCTTAATGCACAATGAAATTCTACCTGAACACTTCAGATTTCTTATAAATGGAAAGCTGGTAACATTTTCTTGCGATTTGCAAATTAGTCAGTCATTATATATGTAACTCTATTCATAAAATAACTAGATCAACAAGTTGTTTTTCTTTCATATAGATACGAAGAAAACATGAAAACACAATACTCTGCAAGGATCTTCCTACAGATATCAACATTGTAGAAGAACAATGATAGCTCATACAATCAATTTCACAAACTGATATATCACCCGAATTTGGGGATTTAGTATAACTGTGCAAATACTTCATTTTATGTATTCACTATATGTCTGTATTTCACTATATGTCTATGTTTCTATATATGTATGAAACTATGTATATCTATCATAAAGAAACTATCTATTTAGCTTGGGTATTTACAAATTTCCCAGTCTCATTTTGAGTCTGTACATCATCTGGCTTAGATGGCCTTGGAGGAGTCTTTGGTTCATCTGTTGCCCTGGCCAATATGCTGAGGATGGGCTCTTGTCAAAACTGTACACTTCGTCAATTTTATAATCATGGAGGACAAACTGCAATAAAATATATCATATATTAGATGAAGATTTATGATAACCAATTATAATTACTTCATGAGAAAGGAAACTAAATACTCACCTTCGAAATACCAACATCCTCCTGAATATTGTACCACTCAAAAAATAGCTTTGCATTGTAGAGAGTACACCATGCACAACTAGATGAGTCATTTTGTTGGGGATTCTACAGAATGTTCAATTGATTAATCATGGGAGAAAAAACTGACACTAAATGAAGATCATAAACAATAATATGCCAAAAGTGTTCAATAATTACCTCAATGCTAACAATTTCACAATCCCCTATGTGGCATTCTCTAATGGAAAGTATTTACAAATTGCTAGCAACAGCGAGTCAATATCTTTGTGTGTATTACTGCCGGAATTCATTTTTATGCCAAAAAAATTTATTACATTATTTATAGTTATATTTATAGAGACTATAGTCAAGCTTCGTGATCACTACAAAAACAAAGAAGCATTCCATTAGATATATGATACAGTGATTACAAGTAAACTTAAACATACAAACAAGTAGAGAAAGACATACTTGGTATGATATGGCATCACCAAAATCTTCACAACTGGTGAGCATCCATGAAGGAGACACTGTGCCAAAGTATTGTTGTCGTCCTTGATGGCCTGCAGAAAAAATTGTTGAGAAGATAGACTTGTCTTATTGAATCCCTTGCAATATCAAATTGTAGGAGAGGGAGACCCACCTCTATCATTGGATTGCTGATGGAAGCCCTTCTGTCCTTCATTTGAATACAACCAAAGGTCCTAAAGTTAATTCTAAAACCAATTTCTTCTATTTGAAAGAGAATTGGCATGCCGATATTATCTATTGCATCCGGAATATCTCTTTCAAATTTTAGATAATCTTCAGAATCCAAGTATAATAATGGGGGGAGAGGAGTAGTGGGAGGAGGGGGGAGATGAGTAGTATTCACAATAGAGGGGGTTTGACAGGAGGATTGTCGAAAAGTTTTCAAGGCTGAGTCGACCACACTATCTAAGGCATTAGTATTTACAGTGGCATCACCTCCAGAAAAGGAATGTTGGAGGCCCATGCATCGTACCTCGGTGCTTGAGTAGAGGTTTTCTTACTTCATTTAGGAGGAGGTTGCTTGTGAAGCCTCTTTGTGAGAAGGTTAGTCCTGTTAATGGGTTTTTCCTTGGGAGCAGAGGGCTCACCCTAATGAAGTCTACCAAAATTTTAAAATCCTTGGGCATTATGGTGACTCGCTTAGCCTGAAAGGAAAGCAAAAATTAATCTTCAAAACAAAGGCCCATATAGTCCTCCACGGATTCTTGTAGACACTACAGTGCTGCAAGTGTTGTGAACCTAACAAAACTGTCCAGATTATCTGTAGTGATCACAGACAGTTATGTAGAAATGCGCTCTTGGTATTAGGAGTTCAGTGGATCTCTGATATTTCTTAATCTCAAAGAGCCACGTGCTCTTGTTACGCATGGTCTGCCATGGTGGATTCACAGCAGGAGCTCTTGTGGACACAATATCAGGAGAGAAGAAATCCCTCCAATTCTGTTTGACCCTAGACATGTGGCTTTGTATCGGTTTTGTGTGAGGTTATACTAGTAGTGGTCAGAGGAGGCTTTCTAGGCTCACGAAGGTGTGATATGTATAGATGTATCAGGCTTGTGCGAGGGTGGAAGAAGGAGGCAATGGCAAATGAGGCAATGGCGAATAGAAGCGATATGTGCGGACGTCATATCGCTCTTGTGCACGCACAGACTGGCGAGGTGATGAGGGAGAAAACGAGGTACATAGAGAAGCGATACGTGACTAAAAATCTCAAGAGAGAAAAAGTGAAAATGACCTCGACGTTTGTGATGTTGTGCCCTTGGATTTTGCACGTGTGGTCATACGTGCGAGTTTCCATACAAAGCAATCAACAATGGACACGTGTCATTCGCACGTGCGCCTTTCAGTGGACCAATGTGACCTCGACATGTGTCATGTACGGACGAATCAGTTCTTGACACCTGGCAGGTGTACGACTTCACACATGTGGTCGTTCGTGAGACAATCAAGATTCGACATGTGGCTGGTGACCGTTGACTTGCATGTGTGAAACAACTATAAAGGGCATGATCTTTGAATTTTTTTTCATCTTTCTATCTCGATGTTTGCTAATATTGGGTCTGTGTGAGCCTAACGTGTCCTCTCTATGACCCAGAATCAACACGCGCACACGAGCGATATCAGACTTCTCAGTCTGTACACATCGGTTCTATGTGCGTGTAGTGTATTCCTTTTTTTACGTATAGTCTCCTCTTGCACAGAACCAATACTAGGATATGCCTTCCTCGTCTGGGGAGTCCTTGTTGTCTACATTTCTCACAGATTTTGGTATAACTGAGCGCAGAGAGAGTACTTCAATAACTTCTTCCGCCCTTTCTTGCATGTGTTCAATACAGTACAACAGAGTCCAGATGTTTTTTATGACCAATATGTCAAATTTAGGGATATAATCAGTATCCCTTTGATCTCTCAGGGTAATTTGTCGTATATGTATTTCAGTAACCTTGTACATTATTTTCCACAGTATAAGTCGTGGCTAGACATGATGTACACTAGATTTTTTGACCAATTTAAAAATTCCACTCAATGTAATATATGTAAATGAAAATGTCATTATCTCGAGTATCAAACCGGATTTGTGTTTTTTTTTGTTAGTATAGATCTCAGAAGAGTCAGATACATCAATGTCTGAAACTCAAATCCCTTCGTCCTCCACTACTGAACATTTCATAAAGGATATCAGTCATTTCTTGGTGGATACTCTTGATAAAGACACTAACTATATGAGTGTAGATACTGATAAGCCGTGAGATGCCTTCATTGGCTCCAGTGCTAGTATTGAGAAAAAAATTGCTGATGTACAGTCCAATTGTTTTTTTGATTTGCCTAAATATTATATAAATAAAGATGTATATATTACAACTGTAGATCTATGTGTGTTTTTTTTTTTTTCCGATTATTAGGAGGATGAGGTTATTTGTCTATTGTCAAGCACCATTTCTGAAATCTTTGTCATTGTTGATTTTGAAACCCAAGACTTTGTGCCTGGCATTGACTGATGGCTTTGGCAAATGTTCGTCATCATGGACAAAGTTTGCCATCTGAGATTCTCTCGTCCATCGGTAATGAAATTTGCAAATGATTCTTCTTCAATAGGGGGTCACAATATAGATCATCCCGATCTAGTTGCAACGGATGATGAAGAATGCATAAGTTTAGCACTTTTACTGTAAGTTTATCAGATGATAATATTATTTTTGTATGTGTTCTATTAAATTCTATAAACTAATAACTCCAATTTTGTTATGCAGAATACACTTGTAATCTACGACTTTGGTACTCGTCGAGGGGGCGATCAAACACCTCATCTTTGTTTTTTAGTAGATAGACCCAACAAAATCTACTAAAGTCATCAATGAAAGTCATATACATTTTAGCACCTCCATTGCTAATTGTAGTACCACCATGAATATTCGAATGCACAACTTGAAAAAGCTTTGTAGATCTCTTATAAGGTAATCTATGTGACTAATTAGATAAAGCACATTGCTCACAAACATGATTCAAGCTTGTAAGAGATTTACGAAGACCAAAAACAACTTCCCTTTTTGCCATCACCTCCATTGACTTGTAAATGAGATATCCCGACCTCTTGTGCCATACCTCTTGCATTGACATTTTCTTCTTTGCCATGCATCCAACTTGGTTAGCAACAACACAAGCATCAAGTTTGAACAATTTACCTTGCCTCTTCCCTTTTGCAACCAATTCATCATCTTTCTTGATCAAACAAGCAACACCAACAAACTCCACTTTGAATCCACTCACACGAAGAAGATTCTTAGTAATAGATGGAATGAACAAAACATCCTTCAAATTGATATTCCTATAGTAGAGAGGGAAATAGGGATTGTGCCAATCCCTTTGATTGCACACTCACCATTATTGGTTGTGTAGATAACCTTCTTGTCACCTTCAAAAGCCATCAAGGATGAATGATACTCCTCATGAAATGTCATATGTGATGTAGCTCCACTATCAATCCACCAAGGATCAATGTCTCCATGATTAGCCAAGAAGCATGATGACATAACAAAAGCATCATTTGACAATTGTTCAATCAACATGATATTTATCAATAGTTAGATTGGTTTGCTTCTCACCTTGATCTCTCTTCTTCTTAAAGCAATCATTGCAAAATGTCCTTTGATTCCACAATAGAAGCATTTTAACTTTGACCTATCTTTTTTCTTACCAACAAAAGTCGAAGCTCACCTTGATCTTGACCCTTTGACCATTTGCCTTTGCCCTTGTCCTTGAATTTGCCTTTGATGAACATAGCCTCCTCTCCATCAACTTGAGATGTAGTAGATGCACCTCCTCTTGATAAAAGCCTAAAATCTTCATTCACCAAAATCTCTTGCAAATCCACCATACTAGCAGAGTCTTTTGAATAGCAAAACTTTGAACAAGATTAGCATGATCATCCAACAAGCCATTAAGAACAACTTGCACAAATTCTACTTCCTTAATGCTTTCATCAATACATGCTAACTAATTATTGAATGCCTTAACCCTCAAAACAAAGCATGATCACCTTCATACTTCTTTTGCATACAAGAAAAGATTTGTCTTCTTAGAGTCAGAACTGTAGATGTAGACTTAGATTCATAGAGATTCTTTAAAGAATACCAAGCCTCCTTTGATGTTGTGCACTTACCAACTTCCTTGAGAAGTTCATTAATCACATTCATCTTAATCACATGTAGAGCTTTCTTTGCCCTCTTGTCATACCTCAATTGATCTTATGGTGCCAAAGGTCTCTCCTCCAGACCTAAAATATCCATCAACTCATTCATCTATAGCAAGGATTACATCCTTACCTTCCAAGTAGATCCATTTTGTTGAGCTGTCCTTGGAGTTCTGTACTCTCTCTTGATCCCATGCTCATCGCAAAAGGCCTTGAACTTGGTTGAGATACACTCATCACCATTGTCACTTCTCAAGCACTTGTTCCTTGTGGAAAATTGGTTCTCCCTTGCATTCTTGAACTTCACCAAGACATCATACACTTCATCTAAAGCCTTCACTCTGAAAACAAAAGTATTAGGACTATGTTTTTTCTTTTGTATGATTTGAAAGATTTGTCTTCTTAGAGTCAACACTCTGGATGTAGACTTGGATTCATAAAGCTTCTTCAAAGCTTCCCAAGCCTCTCGAGATGAATTGCACTTACCAATCTCCTTGAGTAGTTCATTGGTAGCATTTATCTTGATCACGTGTAGAGTTTTATTTGATCTCTTGTTATACCTCACTTGATCGTTTTGAACCAAGGGTCTCTCCTCCAACCCTACAACAATATCCATCAACTCATGCATTTCAAAAAGTGATTCCATTCTAACCTTCCATGTAGAGTAGTTGGATGAGGTAAGCTTGTCATTGCCTTCCAACATGAATCTACTCATTGTAGCCATGTTGCAATGACCTGATATTTCTCTTTCAACCTGTTCCAATGCACAAAGCACTCTTTTGAACAACAACAAATGTTTCCAAAAAGAAATCACAAAGTTATGGAACCTCTCAATTCTCTTCTAGCACTTATCACTGGCAAATCAACACATAGAATGAAGAAATTTTGATCAACCTATGATCTACCAAAAATCTAATGAATCTTGCCACTTCCTAAGCACACTCTATTAAAGTCCAACAGTCTCAAAAAATAGAGACCCAATCAAAACTAGAATTTTGACAAAATCACAAAAAATTGAGTCTTCCACTTTCTACCTGCAATTGCAACAAACTTGATATTGAATTTTGTAGCCTCCAATGAAGCCTTCCTAATGCATCAAAAATTGGTAGGAAATCAACATCTACTTAATGAAAGATGCAAAATCAATGAGATACTGATCAAACATCAAACTTATGATAATATGAAGTTGTTGTTCGTACAAAAATAGATTGTATTTCACACGTGTGGATCCGAATATAGCAAAATATGAGCATTCTACACACAATATTGTAAGATATAATCAAGATAGTGCACCAATGGATAGATGAGCCCAAGAGAACTCATGTATAAGCATGAGATGAGATGAGAGAGAGAGAAGAATATTTTTCTCCCACGAGTTTACATCCTTTTATAGCAGGTCCATGCATCATTAATGAGCTTGCTTTCCCTCCATAACAAAAACCACCCTACTACTAATTATGTGGACTAGATTCAAGGACCATATGGATGGAGGACTTCTCAATGTTCCAGGAGTTGGAGACTTCAATGTTGAATGGCACTTAGCAAGTGATTTGAAAACATTGAAATGTATGTATAATGTCTCTCACGGTGCTACATCAAAACACCCTTGTTTGTACTGCATGAAAATGGCAAAAGATGTAACTAGGAGTACATGAATCACTAGAGAATATGTAGATCCAAAGTGGAAGCATGTGCTGCCTATCCCCTTGAAAAATGTGCATGTTTGCACTCTTCATGCAGAAGTTGGATTAATAGAAAAGATAATTTACTTTCATATAGTTTTTGCTTGGAATACTAAGCCAGCATCACTAGCAAAGGAAGCTATCTCTCGATTAGAAGATGTTTTATCAAAAGCATGACTCCATAAGGGACATGTCAAAATTCAAAAAGATGAAAAGCTTTCAGGAAAGAATGGGAACATGCCAACTAAGCCAAACATAGGAGGAGCAAAAGCACGTCATTTCCTATCAAATCATACTGGTATTTCAACACTCAGTCTGGATAGATATTATTGCTACCACTCAGGACTTCGAGAAAGACGACAAAACCGGAGTGCTAAAAGTTGATGTATGGAAGAAGCTTGATAGTATGATTGCTATTTTAAGAAAAAAAAAAACTCTGATATTGATAAGAAAGACTTGTGTTGAGTTTGTTAATGCAATATCAAAAGCATGGGGAGAAGATCACATCACTCATTACATGGTTAGTATAATATTTTCAAGATTTTTCATATATATTTAGATCCAAACATAAGACTAACATTCTGATTTTGACATATGCAGCACATACTAAGAGATCATACAACATTTTTTGCAAAAACATATGGAAGCTTGAGTGTATGGTCATCACAAGGGATGGAGAAGTCACACTGGTAAGCACGAGCAACATTTCATCGAAATACACAACATGGAGGAACCAATGAAAAATGAAACTACATTTGTCAATTGTTTCAGTGGTTCTACCACAGAGTTCAGATTCGACATATAACAAAGTCTACACAATACAACAAGTTTAGAAAAGCATGCAAGTTCATACAGGAAGAGAAAATTAGATGATTGCTGAGTAGAAGATCATCAGTCATCAAATCATGACATGTTCAGATTTGCTTTGCAAATTCATTGAACAAGAGAGGAGAAATACTCAATGTAAATGTATTGATTGTATTATAACAAAATACAAAGTGACAACTATTCATCATCAGATTGTGTGTTAGATTCTATAGCAGTATTGTCATGACAAAATTCTCTGCTAGCATATGCATCTAATAGATGTGCATTATCCTTATTTCCACTAAGCTCAATATAAGTGAAATACAATGAATAATGAGAGCTCCTTAAAAGAACATTCCCATCAGTAAAACCTAAAATGTTCAAAACATAAGATCTTTTGACAAAAATGATCTTATTTGTCTTAACAAATTTATGTCCTCCTAGGTAAAATGATAAAGCTTTAACTACCATTATAAGACTCTCCCCAACTGGGCTCAGCTTGGAATGAGCAATACAAATCTCATTCTTCAGGAAATGCCTAAGATAATGGCCAAGTCCACTATCCCTTTGGAACGAGGATGCGTGTTGTCTGAAACCACCTCGTCTCGCAGCAAAATCATCAATTATGAGAGCATCCTGCAATAGAAAATATGTTAGCAAAAGCACATTCAGTGAATAAAAACATTCTAATGCAAGGAATTTTAAACACTTATACATTTTTCATCATCAACAACAACCAGATCATGATGATCAATATAATGACCACGTACTGAAGTGGAATCATCAGTGAAATGCATTAATGATAGACGAGAGAAGCCCATCTGGATTAAAATGCCGTGAATTCTTCATCGGATGGTCTGCCTCACCCATCCTCAACAATATTTGATAAAGTCAAGGAGGGACTTCTTCTCTGCTAGCTCGTCCTCAGCTCCTGCGGTTGCCATGACACCTCCCGCTAGACTTAGAACGCGCAACCGCTGCAGGTGGCTCTCTGAAATATATAAGTATCAGAGATCAACTACTCTGTTGATTCCAAGAGCTCCATTCTACCTTGCTGTTCGAAACATAATTAGAAATGATCTCGGACAGTTGGTTGGATTTTAAAAATTTTTCAAGATTTTTGAATTTTTGGATTTTAGAGTTTTTTGAGTTTCTGAATTTTTCGGAATTTTCAGAATATTGCATTCAACGTTTTTCGAGTTTGCATCTGACGCCCATCCTAATTTGCATACGACATCCATCTAAATTGCATCCGTTGATTTTCAGATTGCATCTGACGTTTTTTTTTTTGTAATTTTTGGGTTTAGAGAGATTTTGTCATTTTTGGATTTTTTTTTGAGGATTTTCTAATCTCTGAGTTTTTTGAGTTTTGATTTTCGGGTTTTTTGATTTTCATGATTTTTGAATTTTTTGCAGTTTTTCGAGATTTTCAAGATCATGCATCCAACGTGTTTTTTTTTTTTTTTTTTTTTTTTTTTTGCATCTGACGACCATCTAGATTATTTTGCATCCAACGCCCATCTAAATTGCATCCGACATTTTTAAATTTTTTCGAGTTATTCGGGTTTTTAAAAATTTTCAAGTTTTTCGGAGTTTTCACATTTTTCGAGTTTCTTGTATTTTTAAAAAATTTTGAAATTTTGAAATTTTTGAATTTTACAAGACTTTTTTTTCAAGTTTTTTAAATTTTCGAATTTTTCAAAATATTTTTTCGAGTTTTGCAAATTTTTGACTTTTTCGGTTTTTTTTTTTTCGAGCGCTTACTTTTTCGAGTCATTATTTTTTGGATCCATTAATTTTTTGATCCTAAATTTTCTCGATTCTAGATTTTTTCAAGCCCTTATTTTTTGATATCTTATAATTTTTTGATACGTTATATTTCTCGATACTTATAATTTTTCAATACATTATAATTTTTTTGATTTTTTTTAATTTTTTGAGCCTTTGTGTGTGTTATTTTTTTACCGGTTTTGGTTTTTTCACCCACTTTATTTTTTGACCCACTGCTTTTTTGACTCACTTGTCTTTTCGACCCACAATGATTTTTCGACCATCTTTATTTTTCGACCCACATTGATTTTTCGACCCGTTGTTTTTTTGACCTACTTGTTTTTTCGACTCATTTGATTTTTCGACCCACTTGGTTTTTCAACCGCTCTTATTTTTCGACTCACTATTTTTTGGACACACTTGTCTTTTTTATCCACATTGATTTATCGACCCACTTGATTTTGTGACCCCGTATATTGTTTTTGATCATCAACCGATAGAACAGCCAAATGAGTCATTCACTCAATGAAAGTACAACTTGGATACTATTAAATATCCAGACCTAACAACTGCAAGTTTCTATATCACCAAATGTGCAGTAGTGAAACAATGTTCATGAAGAGGAAGCAAGATTGTAGACCAGATGAGCAGGACCAGACGAACGTCACCTGCCACTTCCTCCAAATAGCTACTGCTGACGAATACTCAGCAGCCACAATCTCCACAAGTGCAATCACTTGTTGCTAGAACATCCAGGTCCCATCACCAATCGGGACATTACAACTCGCATCTAACAAGCAGTTGATTCTGTGGTAGCATTCGAACAGCCACCATAAGCAACAGATTTAGGGGAGGGAGAAAGAGAGTTGCCTGCAACCACACAAGCAGAAGATACACTTGCAGTTGATCCCACTCAAGAAGACAAAGATTAAGAAGACAGATGAGCAATCCAAAGGGACTCAACCAGGAGGAGTACCCCAGTCATAAACCTTAGGTTTTGAGCACCAAAGAGATGAAGATCCTTAAGCAGGGGGAAGTACAAAAATTGGAAAATCAGTCTTCTCCTTCAACCACTCCTACATCCACACCATCCACATTCTCGTCATCTAGTTCTCTTGCCATAACACATGTATTTACTTCCATGTCTATTATATCATCCACACCATCTACCAATATCACTACCACCACAACTTCTATTATCAAAAAACCACCACCACCTTATCGTACATCTTTTTGTTATTCCACCATCTCACCATTCATCTCTTTTCAGACCCTGGTAGTCTTACCGAGGTAGCTAAAAGGTCATTAAAGTGTCTTTTGGAGACCAACTACCACTTATATGTCGCAACTTCGAAGATGGCGAATGAAGTAATATGGTTGCAGATGATGTTGGAGGCAATTGGCATAGAACAAAGAGAACCATGCACAATGATGATGGATTCTCAGAGTGCCATATATATGTCCCAGGATCTAGTCTTCCATTCAAAGACTAAACATATACCAATAAAGTACCATCACATTCAAGACTTGATCTCAAAAGGAGAGCTAAAGGTCCAGTACATAAAATCCAAAGACATGGTTGTAGATTTGCTCACGAAGCCGCTCGACAAACCATTGTTCACAAAACAACGAAACACAATAGCACTAAACATACACAAAGATTGCAACGTTCAAGAGGGAGTGTTGAAAATGGTGAACTCTTGCAACCATTCCATGGCATTCCCTGAAGACGAACCGAAAGCCGAAGACGAGTCGAAGGTCGAAGACAAAGTGTTTGACGTTCGTCCCTGCAACCAAATGACAAAGACCCCCTGGAAAGAAAAGACACAAGTCGAGCCAACAGTGGGCAGCTCGACGAGCTTGGAGTCTCGTACTATCATGCTCAACTGCCAAAGGCAACGTCATCAGAGGATAACTAACCAACAGTTTAGCATTAAACATGTCTTGTAATCACATGATTTAACTCATTTCATGAATTATGAACATTAAAATGCCAAATTGAATGCTCCATGTGTCTCTTTTATCATGCTTTCCAATGTAGGAAGAATCAAGCTTTGAAATCTTACAGATTTATAAGTCAAGTCACGTTGTCGTCCTTCTTGGAGTAGTTGGGTGGACAATGGATGATAATGAATGAGTGGGCTAGTAAGGGTTTTCCTAAAGAAAATTGAACTAAAACGAAAATTCAATCTACTATGGAAAAGTACCCCACAAAACCCACCTTCCCAATAAATGATAAAAGTCTAGAGTTACAAATTTATGTGACATTAATCGCTTTTAAGTGTAGGCAATAAGTTTGATAAAATCAGAGAGACAATCTATGAATTTTTTTAACAACAAATCTTAGATTGTTTTGGGTCTTTCTAGAGACCTTAAGTGGTGGTTCAAATGATTTTCAAAGTTATGGTGAGTCTGCATTCCAAAATGACCCAAATGAATGGCTCTATAGGCACCATTTTTTCATCGACGTTTGGGTTTTTAAAATTTGCCATGCAAATATAATAATGCAAGCAAGGACTAAGAACATACTAGTTGTTAGATTTATTCTCATGGGTAAATGGAGCCAAATTACTAGGGAGACATGGCTTTGACATCATCACGAGGAGGTCACATACGGAAGCTTCTTCCATGACATCACCACATTTTAAGAAAAACAAATCCAAACTACTACTATGTAGTGAAATTGGCCACTGGTTTTGCCTATAAGTTGTCTCATTGGGCTCTGAGGCAAAAATTTGGCAACTTCCGGGCATCACGATTGATGCAATGCGTCTTGGTTACCAAAGGGGCTTGAACCTGCGACCAAAGAACGATTGATGCAATGGCATGGCTTGAATTTTAATGCCACTAGAGATGGTGGAGTTGGCTTTACCGTGTGGGAGGAGGCCTTGGTTGGCTTTACCTGGTGGGAGGAGGCTTTGGCTTTGAGGGTCTTCGGCCCTAGGAAGGTGCTTGCTGGATGACACCACCCTGACCGGGGTGAAAGGCCGAAGGGCATAATATAAAGTAACCATTAATCCATACCCCATCTAGTGGCTTAGTGCATAGAGCCACGTGTGGATTGAGTGTCATACTTTTTTTACTTTTGTTTAATAAGATTCCCGATGTGAGAGCACACACCAAAACAGATGACTTTTTTGTTTCGAGGCCACATTCCAAGCAGAAACCATCGGCTTCCTCCACCATCATCATCACTCCTACACTCAAGTCCCCACCAATTCAATCATCTGCATTTGCATTTGCATGCATACAGTATATTGCCTTTTTCCCTTTCCTTGCAGAATCAAAGGTACAAGAATCAGCAGCTCTGACTATTTGGGTTGCTGATCTTCTTCTTATCATTATTCGTGGCCATAAATTGTGAGTAGTTCGATGCTGCAGCAGCAGCATTAAATTTGGTCTCACAATGCAGTTATGTACTGCATAGTTGAATTGTTGATGAACAGGTAGGTGCAGCAGCAGCAGCAGCTTGTGAGGAATTGGGATGGCCGAAGACAGGAGTGCGGGTGATAAGGATGCTGGTGACACTGCAGCGTTGTTTGGCAAGATGCCCAATTACAAATTCAAGCGCCCTCATGCCGTCTTTAGAAATTTCGTAACCCAGTAAGCTCACACACATTCATTTGTGAATTTAGAGTTTGCTCGAAGAAAATATATTACCTAGTAACCTCACACACATTAAATTTGTGAATGTAGGATCTGTTAAGTGAAAAGTGGTAGCTGTGTGTGTGTTTGGAACATGTCAGGTGTTTCACAAATGTCATTCATAAGTAGAGGTCTGATTATAGGACTTGGAAAGCACTCACTTCGTGTAAAGCAGTCCCTAAACTGGATGAATGAGCTTATTATTGTGAAGGATGAAGATCTTGTAGAGCATTGAAAACGGTTGTCATGTGGATAGTGGCCTAGTTTTCGTGTATTTTTTCAACTATGGGGAGAGAGAGAGAGAGAGAGAGAGAGAGAGAGAGAGAGAGAGAGAGAGAGAGAGAGAGAGAGAGAGAGGCATCCCTTTTACCTAGCAAATCCTGGATGTGTGAGAGTTTTTGGACATGGAGGGTTGTGAACATTAGTCCCAAGACGTGGAAAGCAGGTGCCCAAATGTGCTAGCACATCTCCACATTCTCTAAGCATAGCATACAACACTGAATAATGACAACATTCCTACAAACAACCTCTTAGACAACTTGAAATGGAGTGAAACTCATTACCTTAGTGTGACCTGAGGAAGCCGGGTTGCTTAGAAGCCGCTAGTCATGAATACCGTTTCCCATGTGATGCCCATTGCCCTTTATGACATCAAACATCACATTTTCAATGAGATTTGTAGCAGAATTTCAGACCTATTTGACAATGTCCCACCATTTTTTGATCCTGTTTTTGAACAGATTTCTTTCTTTTCATGTTCTTTTTCCGAACTATCTTTTTGCAGGCATTCATGACCAGGGCTCCTTCAACAAACCGGTTTTGAAGACACACTGAGCAATTTATATATTAGTAAAAATCGTCTCAGTACATGGTGAAATTTTAGCGCCGCGTTGTTGGCTATTTCAACTTTTGTAAATGGCCAATTCTAAGGCTTCAAAATAATTTTATAGGCCATTTCCAAGGCCGCAAAATTTTCTCTAGCCATTTAAGGTGGGCTGGGACCCACGTGTACTGGCAATTTTATGCTAGTTTTAACTTTGATAGCCGGGTTTTACATGCCAGTTTTTACAAATTTGCGAAATTGCTCTAAAAAATAGCATGATTTTCCGTATGACTAACACCCTTCCCAAGTCGATCGGTTGTAGCTTCTCATACTGTCCCATTTGGTACAAAAAGCATGTGAACAATCCAACTGTCTTTGTAAGCCATCTCTAGTCGAGGAGACTAGAACCACATCATCAACATAAAGAAGAATGGCAATCAAAATATTGCCAAGCCTTAGGTAACCCTTATTGCTCCTACGTACCATTCTAGTTTCAGGGCATGTGGCATTCATGCATGCCTGGCTAAGCCCCCTAGATCCATAAGTGCCCGAATTGCTAAATAGCACCTACTGGAGCCTATTAGTTACCACCCCTGTGCACCTATGTGTTACGAGCTCGTAACCAGTGCCGAACCCTAGAGAAGACAGATAGGTCAGATACCACAGTCAGGGTCGTGTCCAGCGTACATGACCAACAGGGCAAGACAGTGTGAGTAGTGTGCCCCAGCACGGTCCATAGCCATGGCGGGCCTAACACAGCCTAGGGACCCTGTCAGCAGGATAGGGCCCCCAGTTGGGTCCCGACGTGCAGTCGGCCACGTCAGTGCCACGTGGTTGACACTTGGCAGTAGCATGCTACCGGTCCTCACACTGGGCTAGGAGGGGCTTACTCTATATCAGGGAGTAGGCAAGGTTGGGTGGATCAGTTAGTGTTTGCCCTACTGTGGTGTTAGGATCTATTACACTGGTATCAGAGCCATCTCCTTCTTTGGGAGCTCAGTTTCAGCAGGGGAGAAATTCATCAGAGTGCATAGCAACTATGGTTAATATGCAAAGATAGATAGAGCAGGGTCAGCGCTGGAGAACCAACTATCTATGGTGGAAATCTCTGTAGGATTACTTGTTTTTACAGTAAAATTTGGATCAGCTTTCTAGGCCAGGTCCAGCGCTGCCAATCAGGGTTTAAACTTCGATTTTGGAGTGGAAATTCCGGATTTTGGAGCGTTTTCAAGTCAGGAAGTTTGATGCAGACCAGCGCTGTCAGAGCAGCCTCCTTCCTTGAGTTTTGAGTGGAAATCAGTGACAAATTAAGCAAGATTTGAAGCGGATTTCTACAGCAGGTCCAGCGCTGGACAGTAGGGGACAAATTTTAGAATTTATCCTTGTATTTCAAAGGTTTTCTAGAAGTCTGAGCTTCAGACTTGCTTGTCACAGACCAGCGACCTACTAGCTGAGGTCAAATCAGAGATTCAAGCGGATTTTTGAGTCTAAATTTGGACAAATCGGGCCAGACAAGTTGCTGTCCAATCAGCGAGGGCAGGGACTTCAAAATTCCAGATTTCTTTTTGTATTTTTCCGTTTTTTACTCGGTTTGTTGGAGCCCCACATCTGAAATCAGATCAACGAGCTACTTCACTCAAGAACCGGGAAATTTGGATGCCATTTTGAAGCTTCAAGCAGCTACCTTTATGACCTTGATGAACAGTGTCCTCAGACCATACTTGGGTAAGTTTGTAGTCGTATTTTTAGATGACATCCTTGTCTACAGCAAAACGAGGAAGGAGCATCTAAAACACCTCAGAAAGGTGTTTCGACTGCTCAGAAAGCATAAGCTTTATGCTAAACAATCCAAGTGTGAATTCTTCGTTGAAGAAGTAGCATATTTGGGTCACATTATCTCTTCAGATGGGATTAAGATGGACCCAAATAAGGTTAAAGCCATACTCAGTTGGCTGAGACCTCAGAATATTTTGGAACTTCAAATCTTTCTTGGTCTGGCGGGATATTACAGACGATTTGTCAAGGAATATGCTCAGATAGCAGTCCCTATGACAAATCTCCTTAAGGGGAAGGGAAAGGAGTTCATTTGGGAGTCCGCACAACAGGAGAGCTTTGATGCTCTCAAAACAGCCTTAGCTACAGCACCAGTTTTAAAAGTCGTCGACCCCAATCAGCCATTTGTGGTCGAAACAGATGCTAGCGACTTTGCAGTAGATGCTGTGCTAACTCAGGGTGGACGACCAGTTGCGTTCGAGAGTAAAAAACTCGAGCCAGCACAGACTAGGTATAGTGCCTATGAAAAGGAACTCTTTTCTATAGTCCATGCCCTTAAGACTTGGAGGCATTATTTGTATGGTGCCAACTTTGAGGTCCTGACAGACCATGAGAGTCTCAGATACCTTTGCAATCAACCTGAGCTTAGAGGTCGGAAAGCTCGTTGGGCAGAGTTGATGCAAGAGTTTGACATGTCTATCAGATATAGGCGTGGAAAATTCAATACAGTAGCAGGTGCCCTTAGCAGAATGCCTATGATAAACGAGCTGAGTTTTACTCAGATTCGTAATGAGTTACTCGAGTCCTTGAGAGGGAAATGCCAGCATGATGCATTCTTCTCTATTATCTGGAACTCAGTCCAGAACAGACAGTTACAGACTCCAAAACCAGTTCCCGGGGCTGGTGCCAGTTCATCCAAGAATACGGCAGCTTCCGTTGAGGATGATGATGAGTCCGAGTATACGTCGTCAGATGATGTTGAGGATTCTGAGCCTGTATTACCCAAGCAAACCCTAGGGGTTGAGGGTCAGTTGACTCAAGGATTCAAATGGAAACAGTATTCCATTTAGGATGAGTACTTGCTCTATAGAGATAGAGTATGTGTCCCCAATTCAGAGGATTATAGGCAGCAGGTCCTATATGAATGTCATGACAATCCTAGCGCGGGACACCCAGGCATACAGAAGACCTATGAGCTTCTTCGTAGGCAATTTTTCTGGCCCAGTATGAAAAAGGACGTCCACCAGTATGTAACCAGTTGCCAGAAATGTCAAGTAAATAAAGTAGAGCGTTTAAAGGCAGGAGGGTTGTTGCATCCCTTAGAAATATTAGCTGGTAAATGGGAGAGTATCTCCATGGATTTTATAGTAGGCCTGCCTAAAACCCAAAAGGGTAATGACGCTATATGGGTCACAGTTGACCGTCTGACCAAAATGGCTCATTTTGTTCCGACCAAAACAACCGTTAGAGCTCCAGAGTTAGCGAGGTTGTTTGTAGACGGGCTATTTAAATTGTACGGTCTACCTTCCGGCATAGTCAGCGACCGGGACAGTAAGTTTACTGGAAATTTTTGGAGGGCAGTATTCCATCATCTCCATACTAAACTTAATATGAGTACCACCGACCATCCACAGACGGACGGTCAAACAGAAAGGGTAAATCAAGTGCTGGATGATATGCTTCGTGCATACGTCAACAAGAAGCAGACTAATTGGGAGGAGTATCTCTCGATATTAGAGTTTGCTTACAACAGTACCAAACATTCAGCTACGGGATACAGCCCATTTATGCTGATGTACGGTTTTCAGCCACGCTCACCCACAGCTGTAGGGTTTAAACAAGAAAAAGTTGAAGCAGCCAGAAACTTTTTAGAAGACCTAAACCAGATGATAGAACATGCTAAGCGTAGCATTAGACAATCCCAGGATCAAGCCAGGCATTATGCAGATCCACACAGACGGGATGTGCAGTTCTCCACTGGTGAGAAAGTCTACTTGAGAGTCCCAGTTGACTCTAAAACCCTCAAATCAGGAGTGTGTGCTAAGTTGTCTCCAAGGTATTGTGGTCCCTTTACCATCAGTAGGAGACTAGGCGAGGTCACCTATGAACTAGAACTCCCACACAGCAGTAAGGTTTTTCCAGTCTTTCATGTAAGTCAGTTACGAAAAGCCTTAACCAGATCAGATAATCTGGCAGGGGACAATGTTCTAGTTCTCCCATTGGATCCTCAACAACCTCCACATAAACCAGAGGAGATTCTTGATAGTAGAGAGACGCAGACTCGTCATACTCTATACCGAGAATATCTGGTTAAGTGGAATGATCAGCCTGTTGAGAATGCCACTTGGGAAAGAGGCAGCGTCCTTCCCAAGATTTTTCCAGACTTTGTCTTAGAGGACCAAGACGGTTCTTAAGGGGGAGGGAGTGTTACGAGCTCGTAACCAGTGCCGAACCCTAGAGAAGACAGATAGGTCAGATACCACAGTCAGGGTCGTGTCCAGCGTACATGACCAACAGGGCAAGACAGTGTGAGTAGTGTGCCCCAGCACGGTCCATAGCCATGGCGGGCCTAACACAGCCTAGGGACCCTGTCAGCAGGATAGGGCCCCCAGTTGGGTCCCGACGTGCAGTCGGCCACGTCAGTGCCACGTGGTTGACACTTGGCAGTAGCATGCTACCGGTCCTCACACTGGGCTAGGAGGGGCTTACTCTATATCAGGGAGTAGGCAAGGTTGGGTGGATCAGTTAGTGTTTGCCCTACTGTGGTGTTAGGATCTATTACACTATGTGCCAAGTAGCAGAACGATTGCCCACTCCGGTCAATACGTACCCAGCCCTAGCCTGTGTAACCATAGGCGAGCTTTGTCAATGGCTCGCGACGGTTACGCACCAGTACACATACTTGCAGTGTGTGCCACTATGTCACAACCGTGACACACCTTGCACGACTGGTGAGTGCCCTTTGGTGAGACTATCACAGGGCCATATCCTTGGTCACGTGACCCTGAGCTTACCGGGGTCCCGACGGGATCATGGTCGGCAAGCCATGACTGGGTCCTAACATTTCATCCCACCTTGAGAAAGTCATTGATCATCAAGGACAAACTCAAGATAAGCGTGTTCTAGTATTGAATGACTCTCCTAGTGTTACGAGACCATAACAGTATGACCCAACAGTACATCTGGGTGCAGCTAACCACCGTAGGGCAAAGGACAGTGTGAGTCAGAGGCATGCATGCATACCGTGCAGTCGCTATGAGGGCCAGTAATGCCCATGCGGACACACGCATACGCATGCAGAGACATGCGGACACATGCATGACAGTCGGGCCATGCAATCCTTCAATGATGGATTGGGATCCCACATGCAACAGTAATCCATGCATGCAGCATGAACAATGGGTGTTGGCAGTAACTACCACCTACCGCTCCCATGCAAACTCACGCTGGGCTAGGAGGGGCATTCTATAAGAGAGTGCATTGGCTGGGTGGATCAGACTAGCTTTGCCTTCTACGTGGTTACGCTGTTCGTAACACTGGTATCAGAGCCATGACCATCCTTGTGCCTACAGCATTCTAGTTTCTTTTGCTATCAGGATCAAGCAATACGGAAGACAAGATTAAGTAAGTGGGGCGTCCTCCTTTCTTGCATTCTGGCGCCCTGTTCCCTTATGTTTTTCAGCATGTCTTTTGAGAATTTCCAGCCCCCTCTAAAGTAGTTTGCAGTTGCAGAACTGAGAAAAGCACCAATCTTGAAACATGGATAGCGCTCTTGGAAAGGGACGTCCAGCTCATTTTCTACAAGCAGTATTGGGCGCATTTCAGCCTGCAGTCCAGCTCATTTTCAGGGTATTCATTAGTTATTCCAGCGAGCTATTACAGGGAATCTCCAGCGCATTTAGAGAGGAGTTTTCCAATGTTTTGCCACTGATTTTTAGTGAATAGATGCAGTAAAATTGTTGCTAATTGGGCGAGCTTTGCTTGGATATATCATTTTATCAATTGTAATTTGTTCTTGCTATTGTTGTAGATGGTAATCACGTTCTTTACGTGCAAAATAGTTTCGAGATTAGATAGCTGCTTTACGGTCTCTAGTTTACTCTCTGATGCTTATTGTGGACTTGGTATGTGCTAGTCCTCTTGTTCTAATGATGGGTATACATGTAAGTGATTTGCTAGTTTTGCAACTAGCAAATCACTAGTTTGTGATGCCACTTTCTGTCATCTCGATAATCTTACATATGCTCTACATGGCTATGATGCTGCTATAATTATGGAGCCAAATCCTGTTGGTTCTTTATGTCATCCTTGGTTGCTATGATGCTGCTATAATTATGGAGCCAAATCCTGTTGGTTCTTTGTGTCATCCTTGGTCTAGATATTTCTTATGGGATGCATTTGAGCTAGTTCTTGTGGATGGTTCACATTCATGGGCCTTCTGGATTTTGCTTGGGACATCTACACACCCGCATATCCACACATTCATGTCACTACTACTAGGCATTCCTGGGCTACTTGACTAGCTTGGAATTTCTTGACGACATGTTCTAGTGATGGTGCTAGTCATTTTTGGTACTTGTGGATTTCTTGGGGCATGTGTACATTCTTTGTTCCTTCATAACCTATTAATATGAGGCATCCTTGTTGGCATCATGATATTTATTTGGTGCAGTGGTAATATGCTAGTATCTTTACTTTGCTAGTCTTTGAGCTCTTTGGATTCTTTTGCATCGAGAGGTCTTCTTTCATGTTCATGATTTGCACCAAGGTGAATTTGTTGCGTTTGCTATGGCAGTCAAAGTTTATGGTATAGGTTTGGTTTCTGTGGGCTATATCTTGTGTGTCCTTTGGAGTAGCTACTTTCATACATTTCACAGTCTCTCTGAATTTCTTGGCATACTTATGATAGTATTAGCACTTTTTCTAGCACTCTTGATGATATTTACAACTAGTTTTACTTCAATTGGTATCCTCTAAGCCATCAGCTTTGACTTTATTTTGGCACTCATGGTCTAGATGGTTATCTTGGGATCTACAGGCTTGTTCTGAGCTATTTATTGATGATCCTACATGGAATTCCTAGTCCATAGTGCTAGTATGAGATTTATTTGCTTGTTTCAAGCCACTTATTGCCGCAATCACTTCACATTTTTCTTCTACACAGTTGGTGCAGTATCTTTGTGTATAACATGCCACCCATTATTACATTCATGGTAACTACCATGGTAACTATTTGTATAAAGCAAAGTTATTTTGGGAGTCTATGACAACGACATCTATGTTCATGCCCTTATATGGCATTCTTGGTTCATACATCTAAGATGGTCTCGGTTCATTACTTTCTTTGGTAATACTTTCTTTAGTTGTGGTGTTCATATTGTTGCCTCAATCTACCATCAATGATCCATTTGTACACTAACATCGTCTATAATTAGTGAGCATTCATGTTACAAGTTTTGGCACTTGTTACATTTTTGTGGATTCTTCTTTGGTATTGCATCTAGTTTATACATTAATGTCTCCATGTTTGTCGCAGCATGTTGTCCATTATTCTACTAGCAGTAGGAACACCTTTGTGTTGAGGATGAGAGTTACAAGCTTATTATGGATGGCTACTTGTGCCTTGGGCCCCATTCTATTAGTGACATATGGATTTTATGGTTTGAGCACTTGGATCCATCATCTATTATTTCAACATTGTTATTGGCAATTATCGATTATTTGAATATTAATTAGTCCTCTAGGTTAGGGGGCAGACCCAAACCTTAGTGTGGGTGTGCATACACTGGAATTGGGCCTTAAGGCCTCATTATCAATGGCTGCTAACTGAGAAATAGAGCAAGTTCGACCATTTAAGCATAGCTTCAAACATAACTTCGGCTCCAGTACATTAGATTACTACTGGAGATCTTCATTCAATCACTATCTTACATTGCTTTACCGTTTGTGTTGTGTGCGATATATGGTCATAACTATACTAGATTATAAAGTATCCAGTTGATTGAGTGTCTATAACAGCCTTGGAGCTTTTTTGTTTTCAGTTAAACTTGGCAATCAATCCAAAACTCTGCTACAAATTTTCTCATATGATAGTTGAAGGATGTCACATAATACATTTCACTTGGTATAGTTTATTTAGTTCAATATTCCACCACGTAAATATTGGATTTGACTGTTGTTATTACTTGAGTTGACTAATACCCTAGAGGATGGTCTTTTCCAGAGACGGTTCAAGTGGATTTCCACCAGAAGCAAATCGTTATCATCTCTACATTTCTTATGGATGCCCTTGGGCTTGTCGCTGTCTTGCCGTTCGCAATATAAAAGGTCTTCAAGATGTCATTGGAGTAACGGTACAGATTCTTGTGCATAGTTATTGTAGCCTAGAGAGGTCATTTGGCTCAAAAGCTATCATATCACTACAGTTTGCATCCTAATAATAGCGTTGCATTGCTTTATTGTGTATTTTGTGTTGAGTTGTGAAATTCTATTTATAAACGACTTACAGTAAAATACCCTCGATCTTGTTTTTAACAGCTCAAAAATTGCACCGTCAATTTGATGTGTAATAGGGTACAAAGGAATATGCAGTGATTCGAAAAAGGTTAGACCTAAATTGTTTCATACTTGAGCTTTAAAGAAGATCTTTATTAGGTTGGTCCCAGATCTCACGTACTACAGTATATCTGACAATTGCACTTTGATCATCTTCAAACACCAGGCTAACCAAAATTTGGCAATGAAGAATATCTGAAAAATGATAATTTTGGTTCTTGCAGTAAATGATTATAGTTTAAACTTTAAATTGATACTTGTAGTGAAATGAGGCCCGATATGAAACTGTTATAGTAAAGATTAGGGCTGGTACCTGCCTTTTTTTATGTAAGAATGCCTCAAAGAACATGTGAAAGGCTTGCACCCTGCTAAAAAGGTATTATCTTCCTCACAGTGTATTGAGAAATATGCTTTTCCTGCCAAAAACTCTTATTAATACTCTGTCAAGATTAGGACACAATTTAATGCTTTCAAAATTGCACTTCTGTACTTTATTTTCTCGAAGCATTGTTATACCGACAAACTAAATCGGAAACAGGAGTGAAGTTGGAGCATGACCTCTGTTCAACAATTGTAACCGTGTCCAAGAAAGTAGAACTTAATCTTAGGCTTCTACAAGTATCTAGTCTTCACCCTGCTCTTACTTCTTTGAAAAGTAAAGCCAAGGAATAGACCCGCCAAATGAATCTAAGTCCCCTTTTTTTATAGGAAAATGTAGGACGAAGTAATCAAATGCGTATGTGGCCAATACCTGCAGGCGTGCCCGAATCGCACTATGGACCTTGCTCTGTTGTGATTAGTACAAACAGGCTGTACGTTATGAAGCATGCCCAATTTAACCCTAACCACCAGCATATATTTGTGAATATTAAGCTTTTTGGATCATGAATACTTAGAGAATTTGTTCTCCCTATTTTTATTTGAAGAGATAGGTCTTTTTCAAAATGTTACATAAAGCTCTGATCAATCTCAAATGACCAACATGATAGGCTGTTGTTTATAACTCCTGTTCTTTGGATACATATGACTTTTGAGTGTAGGTGGTGAAACCTGTTTTTGAGCGCACACGTCCTGACCTTGATGAACACATGGGCTGGGCTTTTGCAATATTTGAAAATGAAGAGCCTCGTGCTTTACCAGACCCAATTAACAATGCAAAGTTTATACGTGATCTATATGAAATATCTGATCTGGAGAATTCAAAGAAAGGTCGATACAGTGTGCCAGTATTATGGGACATAAAGTCCAATACTATTGTTAATAACGAGAGCTCTGAGATTATTCGGATATTTAATTCTGAATTCAATCACTTGGCCAGAAATCCAGACTTGAATCTGTATCCAGTGGAGCTGCAAGCTTCAATTGATGAGGTAATCTCAATCTTTTGCCTGTAACAACAGTTAAAAATCAGCTGCATACGATGTGATCCTGGACTCCAAGGAAACAGTAAAGGCGATGAACCAAGAAAAATGCACAAGCGATGTGGACCTTGATGGTCTGAAAAGTGTCTCCAGGTTTACATGAAACAGCTGATCAAACACAATAAAGAATAATTTTCTTCAGAAGAAAGTAGTGGGACAAAGTATTAAGAGACCACTTGCTTGCTCCACCTGAAAGCATTTGCACTATGGTCTTGTGATCAGTCAATTGTTTATTAAATAAACTATACTGTACATTAAATTTTTTACCAAGTGAAAACAACCTCCTCTTAACAGCCTTGAACCTCAGTGCTATAACTTAAGGTGCCTTTTTTATTGATTGAGAATTCTTCGCCTTCCTATATGAAATTGCTCATTCATTTCTGGTCGTTTTCCTGCACTTACCATACTACTACATTCACACAGGTGAATAGCTGGGTCTACGATGATATAAACAATGGTGTTTACAAAGTTGGGTTTTCAACGACTCAGGAGGACTATGACAAGGTAATAACAGCTTGCTAGTTCTGCATGTGAACAGGAGAGAATTCACCTGTTTACATTCTCTATCTCTTAATAGGATGTGTAAATTTTTTTGGAAGATTAGTGAGGGTTGTCATTTATCTAAAGAGTTGGTGGCAAATTGTGATGGGACTCGCCTGTTGAAATTGCCATTGCAAATAAGTCCATTACATCTTTTCTCTTCTTATTCATGCAGACAGTCAATGCACTTTATGCTGGGTTGGATCGTGCAGAAAGCTTGTTAGAAAAGCATCGCTACCTTGTTGGTGATATTTTAACAGAAGCTGACATTCGTCTATTTATGACGCTTATTCGATTTGATGAAGCATACGCTGTCAACTTCAAGTGCAACAAACAACTGATTAGAGAATACCCTAATCTATTCAACTATACAAAGGATCTTTTTCAGGTATAATTTACTTGCTAGTCCACATTTCAGTTTTTTGGCATACAGGAGCAGTTTGTGTTGTATTCCGAAATGATCTTATGTGCTGAGCATTCATTGTCACTAATGATCTTATGCTGTGAGCATTCATCTCGCTGTAACAGCCAAATCAGTACTTTTGGGGTTCCAATTTTCAGGATGGTTCTACTTTGAATTCCCTTGACTTTAGCCAATTATGCTGGTCTATTTTTGTTGCTAATAGTGCCAATTATCAGTGTAACTTGATGATACCAAGTTGGAGATGGGTAGTGTAGGAAATCAAAGTGCCAAGATCCTTCTAACATTCAATCTCCATATACAAGAAGAAGAGGGAGAGGATTAGGTGCCCTCAAGGAGAGAGAAAGTAGTAGCAATGCTTGAAAGGGAATAAATTACAAATGAACAAAGAGTACATATAAATAGGCCTTCCAAGGGCCTAGACTCTTCCAAAATCTAAGTTCTAGAACCTTCCAAGACCCACTACTAATTATAGGGCACCCCCAAAAGTCAAGATAGGGTCCCTTAACATAATTAGACTTTACTTGGACCCACGAATTACTACTGGACCAAAGTTGGGTCCAACTCAACTAAAACTGACTTAACATGGTCTAAATAGTAAACCTAACCCATGGTTACTCAAGTCTCGACCTTTTGGGTCAAAGTAACCTATGGGAAACTAACATTATCATTTATTACTTCTAACACCTTCCTTAAATGATAATGTAAAAAACATAACATGACATGAAGTATAAAACAACAAAAATGCAAAGCGTTGCATGCTGCCCAAAACTTCATGTAGCCGAAAAAGAAAAGATGTAGCTTGTTGTCCAAGCTTAATGCCGCGGATGTGGGCGACCTAAAAGAAGCCCCGAAGAAGATAATTAATGGCGCCTTCCTACAACCTGAAAAATCAGCAAACAACAACTTGATTTCTGGGCGCCCAAAATCCTGTTATCTTCTTTGATGTGTGGCGCCCTCCTGCAAAACGGAAAAGAGTCAAAAGAACGGATCTGCACTCCAAAAAATCAGCAAAGGTGTTGAATTTTTGTGATCCCTAAGTGAAGACGGTCTCTTTTGGTAGGGCGCCCTTAATCAAGCATAGAAGATCCATGGCTCTGATACCATGTAGGAAATGAAAGTGCCAAGATCCTTCTAACATTCAATCTCCATATACAAGAAGAAGAGGGAGAGGGTTAGGCGCCCTCAAGGAGAGAGAAAGTAGTAGCAATGCTTGAAAGGGAATGAATTACAAATGAACAAAGAGTACATATAAATAGGCCTTCCAAGGGCCTAGAATCTTCCAAAATCTAAGTTCTAGAACCTTCCAAGACCCACTACTAATTATAGGGCACCCCCAAAAGTCAAGATAGGGTCTCTTAACATAATTAGACTTTACTTGGACCCACGAATTACTACTAGACCAAAATTGGGTCCAACTCAACTAAAACTGACTTGGGTCAAAGTAACCTATGGGAAACTAACATCATCATTTATTACTTCTAACAGGTAGGTTGCTATTAAAAGAACCTTTGCAATTTACACAACCACTGATCTGATCTATATGGAGAATCTCTCTTCTAGGAAGCAGAAAAAGGGTTGGGAGGGTGTGGTTTAAACAATGCCACAAAGTTGAATAAGAGAAACGAAAATGATGATTGCTCAGAAAAAGCTATTGGTAAGTGTTAAAAAAAGCGGGAGGAATAATGGTAGAAGTAGTAGAATCAGCTGACTGGGGGTGAGTACAAATGAGAGCCACATATTTTATTTCACTGATTCTTCAGTTGTTTTAAGCTGCTTGTCCTCATAACCAAATTGCTCCAGTTGTTGAACATGACCATTTGATTCATGAATTTTCTCCTGATCAGGAACCCATAGCTGGTTATAATCACCATAGAGAGTTGCAACTTGATTGACTCCCATGGTTACCATGTGTATCATAAGGTGACTCATCCAATTGACCAATATCTGTTATTGGAATTTGTTTTGCCAATTGACCATCTTTAAAGCTTTAACAATATCATCCCCATGCTCAGAGTTTGCATCTTCGAATGAAGAACCATGGTCTTATGTATCTTGATTAAAACTTTTGGCATCTTCAACTATTTCCTGATGCTTATCCTTGACTGTGCCTGAAAGTAGTTTAGATGACAACTTTTTTGAAGACTTTTGTTCTTCATCGTTTTGCAAGAATAAACAATCTTTCGACGATGTTTATAAAGAATCATCAAAATCCCTAATTATGAATTAAAAGTTTTTCCCAATTGAGCTATAGGTGCTTTATCTTGATTCTTCAACTTTTGTAACTGCATCATTATTTTCTTGAACCGTTTCTTTCCTTCTTCCCTTATCAGTCTCATTTTCTAGCAACTGCCATATTTGTATAGTGCACTCTAGTGGTGTTGAGTCTTCTGTTGCAGCTTCACGTTGCAAGTGTTCAATTCATATCCTATAGTGTGATATTGCATTATATTAAATTTCTCCACTGAATAACTATATCTGCTTATTATTTGATGAAAATCATTGTAATAGGTGTGCACAGTAGATGTCTATTGGGTAGAATGCCATACTTGGCCATCTGCACATTCGAATTCTTTGATGCACTTTTGTATGAAGCAATGTTGCAGCGGATCGTGCTGCAACCATGTTCCGGATCGTGCCATCCGAAACGCTGGCGATCCGAGACCAGAAACGTGATCCCAGATCACCAAAAAATTTCAATTTTTTTTTTTCATAATTTTATTGTTTGCATCTCATTTCACAAAATCTGAGGATGTTCCAAGGCAATTCAAGAATTCTTCTGCATGTTGAACTCCCTGAGGATCTACAATATTTTTTTGTTTCAGAAGTAGACAATACATTTGTCTCTTGAAGGGTCGTTGCAGGAATTTCAAGTGTTCTCTCGAGAATTGTGCTTTCAATGCATGGGTTAATAGGAAAATCTGACATCATCAGTGTAGAGCGACTTTCTACCTTTTGAGAATGTACGCTAGTTGCAAGCTATATGCTCTTTCTGCCTATAATTTCACTTGAGATTCTAACACGTCTCAAGGTTTTCTGTATTGGTTTTGGGTTCTTTTGAGATGTGATATTCCTTTGGATCGAGTAGAGAATCGTGCTTGTCTTTTGCTTTACTATAGTTAGCAACCTCCACACAACGACAATTATTCTGTCAAAATTTCAAAATAAAAAAACCTGCGTTCCGGGAAACCCTAATGGGAAATCCGGATCGTGTTCTGGAACGTGATCCGGATTGTGTTCTGGAATGCGGCCTGCATCTCTGGTACAAAAATTGGCCATTTATCATTGCCAATATGAGGTTCTTCACATTGCATCCAATATTGCCACCAAATTTTGCAGATCCATCAAGGTATGTTCCTACAAATAGAATGTTGTCATGATCACTACTTGAATGTGACTGAAAATACATGTCAAAGTTGTGTAACCATGTTCTCACATCCATGTGAGCAATTCTACCACCAAACTTATGGAAGACATTGTCTCTGCACCATCATTGTTTCCACCATAGGCTAGGAACATGGGTCCAAATAAGGATATTGGTAGTGTTGACGTTTTGATTGTTAACATGAATTTGGCTCATCATCGCTATTACTACCATAAAAACCACCACTTGTAATAGCTTGATTAGACTGGTACAACTCGTGATCTTTATATTGATCAGAATGGTTTTCATAATATCCCAAACGGTCTCCATATGAGTCATGTTGCTCATATTGATCTGATTCGCTATCATTGTGCTCTTGATATTGATCTCTGTTTGATTGATTCTCATAATCAGATTGACTATCATATCCATGGTCTGAATCAGAATCATCATCCATTCTGTGAATCGAAGGAAGATAAGATTTGACATGTGGGTTATGGATCCAACAAGTTGAATTTTATCCCCAATGGAATTTGATGAGCTGCTTAAATGTTCTTAAGATTGACCTGTAGGTTATGGCTCTAAGATGTTGAAGTCTATGAAAGTTGGAAGTTGCTAAAACAATTTGACAAGCACAATAATTTAGATAAAAGAGGTGCATAGAAAAAGTATTAAAAAATTAAGTAATGATTACAAAAATAATGATGACAGTATCCAGCGAGATCAAAAAAAAAAGTTACAAAGACTGGTAACAAAAAGAAAGTACAACTAACTTAGGAAGTGGGGTCCTTAAATTTTTTACAAATTGAATTGGATAATGTTATGAAGTCCTTGAAACAAGTTTGTTCTCTTCAAACATTTGAAGGAATTGTAAAAAATTTTAAAAATTTGAAGGCAAAATTTTTTAGCGGTGACTACCTTGATCCACCCAAGTGCCCGTAAAATTAAATCAAAACGTAAAAATTAAAAAAAAATGTTGAGAAAAATGTTTTCTAGTGGGCCGTGGCTGGGCGTGGACTAAGGCTCAGCCTGGGTGATGACGTTAGCGTTCTTTTTTAAAACTTTTTTTTTTCAATTGATAAAAACACGGTTGGCATGAGAGGAGAAGACTGGCCCCGGGGGAAAGCTAGCAAAGCAGGGGGTGCAAGAGGGGAGGGAGGAAGGTAGGGCATGGGAGAGGGGAAGGGGGTTGGCCGAAAGGCTCACCTTCGGGCGAGTGTTCCGATGATGTTTTTTATCTTTTTCTTTTAGAAATGCTCGCGCGTGTTAGCGAACATTTTTATTTTTAATATGAAAAATTATTTAAAAATCCAACTTACTAAATTAAAGAAAAACACCCAAAAACCACCTGGTATAGCTCGCGTCGCCACAATGGCGAGGGTTTACAATTTTTTTTTTAAAACAAAATTTCAAAATGAAGTGTGTGAATTTTTTTTTTGCAAAGGCATGAAACTTCAAGATTGAAGTTATGAAGTGCTTCTCTCCCAAAGAGAACTGGAAAACTGCCAAATCTGACCCACTCGCACTAAATTGATGATAACTTCCTCGATACTGATCCAAATGAATTGAAATCCGTACCTCCGAAAAGCTAACTTTAAAATCCATCCACACATAGCTTAATAGTCAAAAAATTCGGCCAAAAAGTCAATAATAAAATGGAAACAACAAATCGTAAAAATTGTAGCTAACTAAATTTGGAGGAGTTTCACTAAATTGATCATAATCTGATCAATTTAGCTCCAAATTTGGAAAACTCAGTACCTCCAAAAAGCTAAAATCAAGGGCTACAAATCTAAAAGATTAATGAAACAAGAAACAAAGAATGATGGATCAAAAATTGACCCAAAGCAATCTGGAGAAAACTAAAAGAAAGAAATTACCAAATTCAAAAACCTTTATATCTAATGATAATTATAAAGAATCATGATGTAAAATGGATCTTACTATCTGATACCACAAATGTCGTGTGCCAAACCCAATCAAATAGCCAAGAATAGGAGTAGCGCACAAGTGAGAAACAATCTTTCTACTGACAAAAGAAGGGGTGTTGAGGACAACATAACGAGGACAAACGGTGCAGGAGGAAGTACTCTAGGACAATTGGAAACAGAAGCACTAATGATAAGAGCAGAAATAGAACTTGAAATTGGGGTTCAAGAAGAGGGTCGAGGTGAAGAAGGGTATAACAATATTTTGAGGTGAGTGTTCCGTATCGCCTGTAATTCGGACAGTGGAACGCTATTTGGAAGAAAAAAAAGAAACACTAAAGGGCTTAAAGAAAACCGAACGATGGTAGAAAAAAATTTGCGGACTAGCTAAACAATTCTACACAAAAGAAAAACCAAAAAACGGTATAAATTCTATTATTTTTGAAAAAAAATCCAGAAATAGAAATAAAATTAGTGCACATTCCAAGAAACCCTAATGGGATTTCTTGGATCACATTCCGGAACATGTTTTAGATTGTGTTCCAGATCAAAATATGGGACATCAAAGCAAAGAGCACCATGTAGACTAGCAATTACCTTATCAAAAGGAATATAAGAAAAAGTATTTGAAAACTCAATGAATTTTTCATTATATTTCATAGAAGTACTTGTTTGCTTGAATTGTCAATACTGGTTTAACTGAGAAGTCGGGGCCACATTGGATCCACAAAGGCACTGTGTGATGTCACTTTAAACTCGTTCCAATCAATGCTAGTTGAAACTTGAAACTATTGCGTGTGTGTACCACCACATCAAAGCATAGCAAGCTAAATCTGTTGTTAACATTAATTTGAAATATATTTCTGATTGGAAAAACCAAATCTGTGGCTTGGTACCTTTGAAAGAACTTGAATACATTGAAAAAGATACCTTGTTCCAAGCATCGTGGAGAATATGTTCCCAATGAGGTTTAAGAGGTGGACTGGTATTAGTATCAATAGGAACAACATTAGGAAAGATAATAGATGATCCGAAGGGATGATAGGAGGCAAGGTAGATGGCATGAATAGATTCAGGTACAGATGTCATAGACATCATCTTATGTTTAAGAGTCGATAAAACAGAAGTGTGTTGGGCACTAGCAGCCCAGATTAGGAATTATAAATGTCCAATTGAGATTGGATGTTAGTGGACTAGGAAGAAACACGTATGGTAGTTATGATGGATGGGTAAGAATCAATTAGAAAGAGTTAATATTGCATTTCTAGAATCATTCTATTGCACTCCGCTCTCTTATATCATATGAGGACAAAATGTGTATTTCTTTGATGATACTATAGATTTTCCACTTGAGGAGTCACCTTCTTACGAGCTCGTAATCAGTGCCGAACCCTAGAGAACACAGATAGGTCAGATACCACAGTCAGGGTCGTGTCCAGTGGTGTGCCCCAGCACGGTCCATAGCCATGGCGGGCCTAACACAGCCTAGGGACCCTGTCAGCAGGATAGGGCCCCCAGTTGGGTCCCGACGTGCAGTCGGCCACGTCAGTGCCACGTGGCCGACACTTGGCAGTAGCATGCTACCAGTCCTCACACTGGGCTAGGAGGGGCTTACTCTATATCAGGGAGTAGGCAAGGTTGGGTGGATCAGTTAGTGTTTGCCCTACTGTGGTGTTAGGATCTATTACACTGGTATCAGAGCCATCTCCATCCTAGGAAACTCAGTTTTCAGCAGTTGAGAAAGTAGCTAGATTGCTCAGAACTTCTTTAAGTTCTCAGAAAGAAATAGAGGAGGAGACTCGCTGTAGGAACGGTCTCCTACTGAGGAAATCTTGGTGGATTTACTTGCTGGTCAGAGAGAAATTAGTTAAAATTTCTAGAGCAGGTCCAGCGCTGCAAATTCAATCTTCGTCTCTGATTTTTGCCATCAGATTCAGGGAATCAGAGCGGATTTTTGAGGAGAAAGGGTGGTGCTGATCCATTGCTGAGGGATCAGAAATCTACCTTTGAAATTTCAGAGAAATCCAAGAAAATTTGAAGGGTTTTCAAACAAATTTTCTTAGCAGGGCCAGTGTTGGACAGGGAGATGAAAAATTGGTTTTTTATCACTGTTTTTGAGGATTTTTCAATAGTTTGAACATCAAACTAGATTGCCACAGACCAGCGACCTACTGCCTGAGTTCAGATCAGAGATTCAAGCAAAGATTGGGTTTTAAATTTCAAAAAAATGGGCCAGATAGAGGGCTGTCCAGCCAGCGAGGGTAGAGAGACACCAAAATCAGAAATTGAAATACTTTTTGGGTCTCAAATCAGAAGCAAACAAGCCAGTTCGGTTGCAATCAGACCAGCGAGCTACTATCCTCAAAGAACCGGGAAATTTGGCACCGTTTTGAAGCTTCAAACTGGCATTTTCCGAGACAACAGGTCTGAAATCTTGGAGAAAAGAGCTGAAAGGGTTCCTCTTCATTATTTCTTTGGAAGTACAATCCTCAGAAACAGCTAAGTCATCTTTCCTTTCCCTTGTACAGTTGTAAATCAGTCTTTTAGACTTTTTTCCTTCAGAAGTTAAGGTGGCTCTCTTTCAGTTCCGAAGATGACCACTCCTCAGGGACCTGATCAACCCCAGGAGAGAGGCTTTGACGAACTTGAAACAGAAGCCTTGGCTTACAGAAAAGGGAAAGAACCCATGGAAGTGGAAGAACAGGAACAGTTCGCCGAAGAACTCGACGAACTGGTTACCAAGGAGCAGTTTCTCCAATTGGTAACAGAAGTGGATGAACTGAAGTTGGCATTAGCCAATTTCAAGTCCAGTGTGGACGACTCGTTCGCTGAACTCAAAAACTTGATTTTGAGTTCCGCGAAAGGAAGCCTTCCCTCCACTTTTCAGTTATCCCCTTCTCCACTGCCATCAGTTTCGGGTGAGACTTTACGGTCTCACCCCAGTGTTTTTAAAGATTTAAAACCTCCTACTTTTAATGGGGAAGAGAAGGATAGAAATGCAGATATTCTACAAACCTTCCTCAACAAATGGAAGAACATTCATGCTCTTAAACAGACCCCTGACCATTTGCAAGCTATTGAGGCTAGTCTTTCCTTAGGGCCTATGGCCTATAAGTGGTGGTTAAATCTCCAGGAGACTGGGCAGACTCCCCGGTCATGGAAAGCTTTTGAGAGGCTTTCCTAAGAGAATTTCTACTAGAAAATGAACTGGATAGAGCATGGGAAGCCTGGGAAAGAACAGTAATGGATAAATCCCTCATCTAATATATCTCGCAGTATCGAGAAGCAATTTTAAAGATTAAAAATATGGATGACTATCAGAAAATTAGGGGATTTGTCCGTGGTCTCAAAGATGAATATAAAGTAGAGGTCCAGAGAAACTCGCCTACTACTCTTGAGCAAGCTCTCAGATATGCTCAAATCTATGATGATTCAGTGGGTAAGAAGAGGGCGAGACAACAACCACTTTCTGAGCAGCCTCCTCCAAAAGACTTTCAATTTAAAAAGAAATTTTTAAAAAGAAAGAAAGAAGATTAATTTAGAGGTGAAGCTCCTCAGAAACACCCTTCACTCATACAGCCCTTAAAATCAGATGATTTTGAGAAAGCCAAACAAGAACGTTTGTGCTTTGTGTGTATGGGCAAGGGACACACAGTCAGACAGTGTCCCAAGGGGCCTTTCACTAAAAAAGATAAGAAAGATAAAAAACAAGTTTATCTTGTTCAGACTGTATGTTTCCCCAGTGACTCGGCAGCTTCCGAGATCAAAGTGTATCATGAAGATCATGAACATTGTTGCGAGCTGATCTCTGCAATGCTAGCGAGACCCTTCAGCTTTGGGCCGCATGACCTAGTACGTATGCATGGGAAAGTTGGTAACCAGTCAGTAAGAGTCATGGTTGATGATGGGGCAACCCATAATTTCATCAACTACACCCTGGTTAAAAAGCTTAAACTATCAGAAGTACCTAGTCAGCATAGGTACATAGTTTCATTAGCTAAGGGTGAAGATAAAAAAATATGGGAAATTATGGTAAGTAAGTTAAATCTTGGTATTCAGGGGTACCAAGATGAAATAAACTTTCAGATATTGCACCTGGATCAAACAGACATTGTTCTCGGGAGAGATTGGCTCTACAGTTTAGGACCTTCCCTCCACAGAAACTATCAGGAGAACACCCTCAGCTTTCAGCATAACGGCCGAGAGATCCAGTTGCATGGGGAGCATGATGTTCCTAACAGCCCTATGGTCTGCAGTTCAGAGCTCTGTTAGCTAATTGGAGACGAAGACCATCAGGTATTCTTATGTGACTTTCAGTTTATTTCTGAAGTTTCTATTTCCAATTCTATTCAGCAGAAAATCAGTAAATTAGAAACTTTATTGTCTAAATTTAAAGATGTTTTTCCTGAAGATTTGCCACATGGTTTACCACCTAGCAGAGAGGTAGATCATGTAATAAACCTAGTACCAGGTACAACATCTGTTTCTAACCTCCGTATCGGGTCAGCCGAACAGAGGATGAAGAAATAACTAGGCAGTTAACAGACTATCTTGGGAAAGGCCAAATTCAGACCAGTAGTTCACCATGGGCCTCACCAGTCCTGTTGGTGAAAAAGAAAGAGAGGTCTATGCGTCTTTGCGTAGATTACAGAGCCCTCAATAAAGTCACAATTAAGAATAAATACCCTATGCCTCGGGCAAACGAGTTGTTTGATCAACTCAACGGGGCTAAGTTTTTCAGCAAAATAGACCTCAGATCGGGATATCATCAAGTCCGTATAAAATTGGAAGATGTCTCGAAAACAGCTTATAGGACTCGTCACGGTCATTATGAGTTTAAGGTGATGCCATTTGGGCTCACAAATGCTCCAGCTACCTTTATGACCTTGATGAACAGTGTCCTCAGACCATACTTGGGTAAGTTTGTAGTCGTATTTTTAGATGACATCCTCGTTTATAGCAAAACGAGAAAGGAGCATCTAAAACACCTCAGAAAGGTGTTTCGACTGCTCAGAAAGCATAAGCTCTATGCTAAACAATCCAAGTGTGAATTCTTCGTTGAAGAAGTAGCATATTTGGGTCACATTATCTCTTCAGATGGGATTAAGATGGACCCAAATAAGGTTAAAGCCATACTCAGTTGGCTGAGACCTCAAAATATTTTGGAACTTCAGATCTTTCTTGGTCTGGGGGGATATTACAGACGATTTGTCAAGGAATATGCTCAGATAGCAGTTCCTATGACAAATCTCCTTAAGGGGAAGGGAAAGGAGTTCATTTGGGAGTCCGCACAGCAGGATAGCTTTGATGCTCTCAAAACAGCCTTAGCTACAGCACCAGTTTTAAAAGTCGTCGACCCCAAACAGCCATTTGTGGTCGAAACAGATGCTAGTGACTTTGCAGTAGGTGCTGTGCTAACTCAGAGAAGACGACCAGTTGCGTTCGAGAGTAAAAAACTCGAGGCAGCTCTGACTAGGTACAGTGCCTATGAAAAGGAACTCTTTTCTATAGTACATGCCCTTAAGACTTGGAGGCATTATTTGTATGGTGCCAACTTTGAGGTCCTGACAGACCATGAGAGTCTCAGATACCTTTGCAATCAACCTGAGCTTAGAGGTTGGAAAGCTCGTTGGGCAGAGTTGATGCAAGAGTTTGACATGTCTATCAGATATAGGCGTGGAAAATTCAATACAGTAGCAGATGCCCTTAGCAGAATGCCTATGATAAACGAGCTGAGTTTTACTCAGATTCGTAATGAGTTACTCGAGTCCTTGCAGCATGATGCATTCTTCTCTACTATCTGGAACTCAGTCCAGGACAGACGGATACAGACTCCAGAACCAGTTCTCGGGGCTGGTGCCAGTTCATCCAAGAATACGGCAGCTTCCGTTGAGGATGATGATGAGTCCGAGTATACGTCGCCAGATGACGTTGAGGATTCTGAGCCTGTATTACCCAAGCAAACCCCAGTGGTTGAGGGTCAGTTGACTCAAGGATTCAAATGGAAACAGTATTCCATTCAGGATGAGTACTTGCTCTATAGAGATAGAGTATGTGTCCCCAATTCAGAGGATTATAGGCAACAGGTCCTATATGAATGTCATGGCAATTCTAGTGCGGGACACTCAGGCATACAGAAGACCTATGAGCTTCTTCGTAGGCAATTTTTCTGGCCCAGTATGAAAAAGGACGTCCACTAGTATGTAACCAGTTGCCAGAAATGTCAAGTAAATAAAGCAGAGCATTTAAAGGCAGGAGGGTTGTTGCATCCCTTAGAAATACCAGCTGGTAAATGGGAGAGTATCTCCATGGATTTTATAGTAGGCCTGCCTAAAACCCAAAAGGGTAATGACGCTATATGGGTCACAGTTGACCGTCTGACCAAAATGGCTCATTTCATTCCGACCAAAACAACCGTTAGAGCTCCAGAGTTAGCGAGGTTGTTTGTAGACGGGCTATTTAAATTGTACGGTCTACCTTCCGGCATAGTCAGTGACCGGGACAGTAAGTTTACTGGAAATTTTTGGAGGTCAGTATTCCATCATCTCCATACTAAACTTAATATGAGTACCACCGACCATCCACAGACGGACGGTCAAACATAAAGGGTATATGCTTCGAGCATACGTCAACAAGAAGCAGACTAATTGGGAGGAGTATCTCTCGATATTAGAGTTTGCTTACAACAGTACCAAACATTCAGCTACGGGATACAGCCCATTTATGCTGATGTACGATTTTCAGCCACGCTCACCCACAGCTGTAGGGTTTAAACAAGAAAAAGTTGAAGCAGCCAGAAACTTTTTAGAGGACCTAAACCAGATGATAGAACATGCTAAGTGTAGCATTAGGCAGTCCCAGGATCAAGCCAGGCATTATGCAGATCCACACAGACGGGATGTGTAGTTCTCCACTGGTGAGAAAGTCTACTTGAGAGTCCCAATTGACTCTAAAACCCTCAAATCAGGAGTGTGTGCTAAGTTGTCTCCAAGGTATTGTGGTCCCTTTACCATTAGTAGGAGACTAGGCAGGTCACCTATGAACTAAAACTCCCACACAACAGTAAGGTTTTTCCAGTCTTTCATGTAAGTCAGTTACGAAAAGCCTTAACCAGATCAGACAATCTGGTAGGGGACAGTGTTCTAGTTCTCCCATTGGATCCTCAGCAACCTCCACATGAACCAGAGGAGATTCTTGATAGTAGAGAGACGCAGACTCGTCATACTCTATACCGAGAATATCTGGTTAAGTGGAATGATCAGCCTGTTGAGAATGCCACTTGGGAAAGAGGCAGCGTCCTTTGCAAGATTTTTCCAAACTTTGTCTTAGAGGACCAAGACGGTTCTTAAGGGGGAGGGAGTGTTACGAGCTCGTAACCAGTGCCGAATCCTAGAGAAGACAGATAGGTCAGATACCACAGTCAGGGTCGTGTCCAGTGTACATGACCAACAGGGCAAGACAGTGTGAGTAGTGTGCCCCAGCACGGTCCATAGCCATGGCGGGCCTAACACAGCCTAGGGACCCTGTCAGCAGGATAGGGCCCCTAGTTGGGTCCCGACGTGCAGTCGGCCACGTCAGTGGCACGTGGCCGACACTTGGCAGTAGCATGCTATCGGTCCTCACATTGGGCTAGGAGGGGCTTACTCTATATCAGGGAGTAGGCAAGGTTGGGTGGATCAGTTAGTGTTTGCCCTACTGTGGTGTTAAGATCTATTACACACCTGTGAGAGACCATTGTTACCATTATCAATCACTAGATACAAATCATATCTTTATTTCCTAGGCAATTCCCTTGGTCAAAGACAGTTGAATTTAAAGGATGAGGCACAAAGTCCCCTCTAGACATAAAGACTAGAGATAATGCTAGTCAATTATGAAACCAACACCCTCTAGAGTCTCATGTTGACCTTAATCTAGAGCACCACACCTCTCTTGGACACTGCATTCTTCATGTCATCCAACACCATTAGCAACCATTAGGGCAGTACAATAGGAGACAAAATTATGATTTTCTTATGCTTGTATGCCTTATGGACTTTCAGCTTATGTTTAGTTTTTGAGTTTAGTTCATTTCACGTTAGTGTTGGCTTTGATGTTTAGTTTCAACTTTGGCTGAGAAATTTCTCATCAAAGACATTCTACGCTCCTATAGCTTAAAACATATTTGAAATATACCATGCTAGTCTTATCTACTTTTGGTACTATAAAGACAATGATAAACTTTTTTTCCCTCTCTCTACCTCTTTCTCTTTGCATTCTCTTATTGAAAATGTTTGACGCTCCCATAATATATTTGGAATGTACTTCTTACCTTGGGCATGTAAAAGACTAGTAGACATTAATGTCTTATATGCCTTTTGGCATGGAAAAGACATTAATAAAGCTTTCTTCTTTCTTCTTTCTTCTTTCTTCTCTCTCTCTCTCTCTCTCTCTCTCTCTCTCTCTCTCTCTCTCTCTCTCTCTCTCTTATGTCCATGTCCTGTATAGGAGAATCGGAATAATTCTTGACGTGGATAGCCGGTCACTCCAGGTGTATATGGTTATTGGTTATGCCTTGTCATTCCGGGCTTGGCCTGTAAAGTAATTAACAATCATATGAGGGCCCAGACCTATAATTGGACATAGGAGCACATGCATAGTGAATGAATGCTTTAATGCAAGAATAGGAGGTCAATAGCTCAATATAGGTTGCATGGGGATCCTAGGGGAAATATTCTCTCTTTCTTGAGGAGAATATGTCCATTGGAAACTCGCCCATCGTTCTATTGGAAATTTAATTTCTTGAGTCAGTTTCTCCTCCCCTCTCTTGTGTTCTTCACTATGGCTTGGGGCTAGGTCCAAGAGGAAACTCCAAGAGGGATCTAGGTTTGGATGGGTGGTTTTGCTCCACATGTGTCCTTTTGGTTGTTTTGCAATAGGATCTAGTCAGATCTTCATAAGGCGATCATAACAGTGATATATATATATTGGATGACAGAGTCTAACTAATGTCAAGAATAACCACTGAATTCAGTTGGAATTCAACAGAACTTTGTAATCTTAACACCAATTGAGATCAGTTAACCTAAGCCTGGACATTGCTGCGCAGGCTCGGCTTCCGAACCGTACGTGGATGTGGTTCTAGGTAATTGTATAAAGTTTATATTTGTTAAAGACAAATGTTATAATGGTCTTTAATTACTAGGATGATTGCAGAATTCGGAACTCATAATCTGATTGAAAGAATATTCTTGGAATCCAGTAATTTTCCTTGTGGAAAAGATTTCAGAATGTTTCTTATATTTCTTGAGTGGTATCACTCCAGGTGTATATGGTTATTGGTTATGCCTCGTCATTCCGGGCTTGGCCTGTAAAGTAATTAATAATCATATGAGGGCCCAAACCTATAATTGGACATAGGAGCACACGCATAGTGAATGACTCCTTTAATGCAAGAATAGGAGGTCAATAGCTCAATATATGTTGCATGGGGATCCTAGGGGAAATATTCTCTCTCTTGAGGAGAACATGTCCATTGGAAACTCGCCCATCCTTCTATTGGAAATTCAGTTTCTTGAGCCAGTTTCTCTTCCCCTCTCTTGTGTTCTTCACTATGGCTTGGGGGCTAGGTCCAAGAGGAAACTCCAGGAGAGATCTAGGTTTGGATGGGTGGTTTTGCTCCACATGTGTCCTTTTGGTTTTTGCAGCAGGATCTAGTCAGATCTTCATAAGGCGATCATAACACTCTCTCTCTCTGGTAGATTGCATTCCACTATAGCCATCACACACACACACACACACACACAACATGGTTGTAGTAGATCATGATCTACTACAAAACTAGATCGCCAAAAAGAAAGAAGGGGGAAGAGGACTAATGGTCGAGTTTTTTTTATATAGTTTAATTAGCACAAAACGTTTGCTATAGTTACTTAGTGAGATTGCCTAGTCAGTTTCCTTAGCTTGTTAATTACTAGAGTTTGCTTATAAGTTACTAAGTCAGTATTAGAATATTTCTATTTATTTATTTACAATGGTAAATTGGTCCCTAAAAACATGAGTCTATAGGCCTTCGGGAGCTCAAGTCAAGGATTGTTTACAGGCTTTGTATGGCTGAAATTCAACCACCTGTCGGATCCAAGTTCTACGGAAAAGAATTGGCTCATTTATCTATGTTATAATTTTCAAAATTATTGACAATTTATTTGTGAAGTAGGCCAGGAAGTTGCCTTTCACAAGTTCATCCTTATCCTCACTCGTATCCACAAGTTTGGAACTCAACTTGCATCAAGAGTGATAATCCCTTGCAATAGCTCATGTATCCAAAAGGGCTTCCCTTAGTACACAATTGTTTAATCGTCTATTGTTGATAAGGTGGCTTCCACCCTTTTATACAATTCCCCCAAATAAATTGAAGGAAAAGTAAAAGAAAAATCAGTGTTTTCCTCTATTCCACAATCCAGATCGCATGCTGCAACTATACATATCTATATAGTATAAAACTGTGTGTCGGCAAAAATGTCACGCTTTGCCGGCTTAAAACGTCACACACACACAAGGAAAAAGCTAAGTAAAGCCGCTCGCCCTCTCTCTCTCTCTCTCTCTCTCTCTCTCTCTCTCTCTCTCTCTCTCTCTCTCTCTCTCTATCTATCTATCTATCTATCTATCTATCTATCTATATATATATATATATATATATATATGTTAGAATTCTATGGTATGGCCATTATGGTACCGCTGGTACCATAATGGTGGTACCGCCAGTACGGTACTGCCCTCTGGTCCACGTTTCCAGGGCGGTAGCTCTTTTTTTAATATGTGTATATATTTTTTAATATTTTTATAATTTAAAAATGCCTTTTATATAGTAAAATAGGCCTTAAAAAATACAAAAAGAAAGGTTTAAGGTGCAAAAAGAGAGGG
This sequence comes from Diphasiastrum complanatum, assembly GCA_029204225.1. Taxonomy (NCBI): domain Eukaryota; kingdom Viridiplantae; phylum Streptophyta; class Lycopodiopsida; order Lycopodiales; family Lycopodiaceae; genus Diphasiastrum; species Diphasiastrum complanatum. Next base: position 8,668,423 of record CM055109.1, read on the forward strand.
GACAGTACAAGGGGATAGGGGACAGGTGCAACAATACATGGGCACTATGGGGGAGCAGACCATGGGGCCAATGGGAGAGCAGCACGTGGGGGAGCAACACATGGGGGCCAGGTACAACGGCACATGGAGGGATCATTTGCAATTGCACATGGGCGAGTAGGCTGTGGGGATAAATAGGCACTCACACTGCCATTGTGAGATGCATTGTGTGTGGCATGTTAGAGGCTGTGAAAGAGCCAGTGAGAGCCAATGAGAGAGCTAGAGAGAGCCAGTGAGAGGCTGTGAGAGGCTTTTTGAAAACCAGGGTGCTGTGAGAGGTTGTTTGAGAACCAAGGTGCTATGAGGAGAAAGTCGATCGAGATGGTGAAGCGCATACCACCGAAGCCCGAGGGCAAAGCTAGGAAGAAGCTTGAAGAAGATGTCCGAAGGCACAACGAAAGGCATCGGAAGCAAGAGACAGACATTGCAGAGATGCCGTGACAGGCTCGACAGAGAAATCCGGAGCCAGAGCACCCTGCTCCCGCTGTGCCCTCCGCCCCCGCTGTCAAGCTGGATTAGGATGAGCAGATTGGAATGAATTTCACACGACGACAACTCATCATGGTCAAGGAAAGGGCGGCCAAACTGATCAGGGCGAGGAGTCAGTGGAGGATTCGTAGGAATGCTTAGAATAGATAAGGTCCAACCATATGTGGTGAACTATTGTTATGTAATTTTAGGGTTTAGGGCTAGGTAGTTGTATAAAAAACAGACCCAGCCATATATGGCGAGATACTTTTTCTCTTAAAGGGTTCTGCTAGGTCGAAGTGGTTTGACTATGTCCATTCTCATCCGCCTATCTCTAAGTGGCATGACTTTCTACTAGTACTTCACCTTCTTATATATTTCGATGATAATTCTGTAATTGTTCCTCCTGTCACTCTTACGAGTCGTATTATAGGTCTTGAGAGTTCTACTCCTAATTCCTCTCGTGAGCATTCTTCCATATGCGAGGTTCCATTTTCTTGTGCTGGACAACTAGAGATAGAGTCACACATTTCTAGCGATTCACATGAGGCTGATTCACACATTGCTAGCGATACACACGAGGATGATTCTATATCACACAGTGTGAGCAAGTTCCCTAATTTACTTGAGATAGTTATTGATCTACCTGAGCTCATCATTGTATCCCATAGTGAGTCAGAGTCACATATACAGGTTCCTACTGATGCTGATTCACATATACAAGTTGCGGCTGATATGGTCCTTGATACTGATATAGCATGCTATGATACGATTGATGATGTCGTTGCATGCTTTGATGGTGCTACCGATGTTGTTGCATGCTATGATATTGTTCCATGCTTTGATACCGATATAGTTTGCCTTGCTACTGTTGTCGATGTTGCATGCTTTGATATTGTTGTTGAGTACTTTGATGCTACTCATGTTCCTGAGCGCCGTGCTATAGATGTTGTCGCCTATGCTCCTTATTTCGATATTATCATGGGTCTACGGTTGCTCTTTCAGATGCTTTGGCTACTCCAGTAGATCTCCATGTGGCATATGGTTATACATTTCATGATGGTCCTATTGTATACTCACTAGTTTATTTTGCTGATAGCCGTCTAGATGAATATGCAGTTCTTCTAGATGTATATTTAGGCCAGAACTTATCAATTGATGCTTCTATTATTATGCCTACGTATGTTTTCCCATTTGTGGATCATATTATTCTAGATGCGGAGAGAGAGAGAGACAGAGAGCTGGGGCTCGCAAGTTGCCACATGGCAAGCCACGTAGGCCTATCATAGGCTTGCGTGGCAGGTCATATAGGCATGACATAGGCTTGACATCTGCCATGCAGGCATGTTATAGTCTGCCACATAGGCTTCTGTGGCAAGCCAACTAAGCTATGCCATGTAGGTCTGCCATGCAGGCTTGAGTGGAACTACACAGAGAGAGAGAGAGAGAGAGAGAGAGAGAGAGAGAGAGAAGAGCCCACTAGGCCTGCATTTTGAAGCCTTCACAGCTCTTAATAGCCAATTTTTTCTTCAAAGAAATGCATCTTTATTTCAGCATTTCCCGTGGAAAGTCTAATAATTTAAAAAATCCTTATAGCACCCTTCAAATTTAGTGAAATCTTTGATACTGAAAGTCCCTTTTGTTAACAGCTTTCACTATGAAAGTATGTACCTGCCCCTCAAAACACTATGTGTGTGGGTAAAGGGTAATTTGAATTTGGAGTGAGCCTCTTAGATTCATGCATGGGGAGGAGGGCCATGCATCTTTTTCCTCATAAATGCATCCTCCTCTCCATCTTTTTTAGTTAACAAAAGTGTATGTATGGGTGAGGGGAGGAGGATGCATGGGGCCCCTCACCCATGCATAAAAGTGTAACCTAGTTCAAATATATCATAGGTCCCGCGGTACTGGGTACCGCGGTACCACAATATAATAATATAATTAATAATTAATATATATATTTTTTATGTTTTTTTGCCCTAAATCTACCCGCCCCCCTCACATCTTCTCTCTGAAATGTTTTTGCGCCCTCGCTGCCCTGCCTTTGCTGTTGTTTCTGTCTGATTGCCTTTGCTGCCTTGCATCGCCTTTCGCCCACACAATGCCCTGCCTTGCATCTGATTTGCTTCGCCCTGCTTTTGCTGCCTTCGCCCATTTTCAGTGTCTCTCCAACATTCAACCCGACTGTTTTTTTTTTTCAGCTTTCCATTCTTCCATTTGTAGCTTCATCTGCATTTTTTCCATACTTTTGGTGCAATCTGACCTTTCCGATCTTTGGGATGAGGTGGACGTTGTTAGACGAGTTGCCGACAAGACCAACAAGACCAGTCAGAAGGTCGTGCGTTGCTGATATTGCCTAGTCGAATTCGCTGCGTCCCTCACTCGTCTTAAAGGCCACTTGCTCGGTGCACGACCAAAAATGGTGCCACCATAAATGCTGCCCCTTGTGGCAGCATGTCCGTCCCCGTCAGGCAGCGACTACTGGACACCTTGGGCCACGTCTTGCAGGGGGGGAGAACACCATTTCGGAGGGCGTTCTCCCATTTTGCACCGCTCCTTATGTGGCTGACCCAGAGTTGTTGCCTACTTGGCTGGCACGCACTAGGAGAGGGAGTGCATCCTCGTCCCGTCCCATTGCCCCTCATCCCCCTCAGACAGTTCCGCCACACGCACCCCCATCTGCACCCATTCCGGTGGATCCCGTCCCCTCACGTCCACCAGTTGCCACTGCGGCTCCACCACCACGTCCTGTTGCTCGCACGCCCCCAGTTTACGATTATCTCATGGACTCTCCGCCACCCGAGCAGGCCCAGAATGCTAGTGACGAGGCCTTCGAGGATGTTGAGAAGATCCCTTCCTCCCTCCCTTCCCATCCGGATGACGTCCTTAGCCAGCAGTTTTCGTATCCTATGCCAGATGTTGCCCCTCCAGTGTACCCCACTTATGTTGTTGCTCCCATCCCTGCCAGTGCATCCCACTCTCCCCAGTCCATGTCTACAGCTGATGCATCCACTAGTGCCGAGTCTGTCGCATCATCATCCATTCTCGTCATGGTTGGTGCACCATGCTGGAGGTCCACTACCCGTCGCCCACCAGGGAGAGCCCTTGTGCAGTAGACCATTTGCAGCGCGCATCAGCCGCACATGGGCAGAGAGGCCACACAGGCCGTGGCCAGTTTGATTTATGAGCTGAACCTTCCATTTGCCATCACCGACTCTGAGCCCTTCAGAAGGGCATTCCGCCTTGCACAGTCTGTCAGCCCGGGCTGGAGAGTCTCTAGTTCAGAGGTTGTTCGCACACACATGCTGAGAGATAGGGTCGAGTCCTTGTCTAGAGATATGGAGCCTTTGCATTGGCACTCGGCCACATACGGGTGCAGCATCATGTCCGATGGCTGGACTGATGTCAGGAGGAGACCAATCCTCAACATCTTGGTCTCTAGCTGCATGGGCACACAGTTTTTGAGGGCCATGGATTGCAGTAGGGCGGAGAGTCATATCTGCAGAGTTCATGTTTGATGTCATCAGGTCTTCCATCCTATCCATAGGCCCTCCCCCCAGCATGTCGTCACGGTGGTGACAGACAATGCCACCAACTGCATTCAGATGGGTGTCCTGCTAGAGGCCGAGTTCCCTCACATCGTTCATACCCCCTGTGCAGTGCACGACATAGACCTTTTGATGGGGGACATAGGTGGACTTCCTTGGGTTAGAGCCATCGTCCGTGAGGCCCTCTTCCTGGTGACTTTGTCACGAGGTAGAGGCGTGTTTTTGCCATATTCCAGGTGTTCAGCCATTTGGACCTCCGTAAGCCAGCCCCCACACGCTTTGCATTCGACTTGGTGGTCATCGACCGTCTGATCAGATGCAGGGCATAGCTTCGACAGATGGTTGCCAGTGATCTTTGGCAGTGCCAGTACGTTTCAGCGCACAGAGGATGGGGAGCACTTTCTTCCACGGTGAGGGGAGACCAGTTATGGAGGGATGCGCAGACATTGTCAGGACTCCTTCGACCACTCTACATTGTGCTCCGCATGGCTAACAGCGAGGGGTCCACACTTGGACTGGTGTATGAGCTCATGGACCGGATTGGACAGTTTCTGCAACTGCCCATCTTGCAGTCAGACAAGTAAGCAGTATAGCAATGTAATTGCGCTTTAACTTTTTTCAGTGATTGTTAGTTTGTTTCTTCTGTTGAAGTTATGTTTTTCCGTATTTCGCATCGATTTCGTGCTTGAACCCTAAACCACATGCCTATCTCACATGCAGGATGACCGAGCTAAATTTCATCATTTGGGAGACACGGTGGAACTACTTTCACAGGAGTATCCACAGCGTTGCACACATCCTGCATCCTCTCTTCCTCTGACACAAATTTCAGATAGAGAGCTCGAGGCGGATTGGCTTGAGTACATCTACAAGGTGGGTCCACACATTGGTTTGGATCCTATCAGACTCATGGAGGAGCTAGCTGCATTTCGTTTCGGCATGGGCACGTTCGGTCACCCGACTGCTCAGGATCCAGAGAGGAGGCAACTCCCCATTACCTAGTGGACCATGTTTGGTAGCACCTATCCCTCCATACAGCATCTTGCACTGCGGGTCCTTTCACAGGTATGCAGTTTTATCTCATCCTCTTTAGTGCGTTTGCTTGACATTCCACCTGTGCAGATGTGCTAAACAATTTCATTGCACGTACCACAAGATTGCGCTATCTCCATGTGTGAGCGTAATTGAAGCACATGGGCCCTCATTCACACGAGGAGAAGAAACAGGCTGTCAATGAGTCAACTAGAGCAGTTGGTGTTCTATAGCACCAACGCACATCTCGCCAGAAGACTGTCGACCATTACGAGCGCATTGCAGGTGATAGGCTATTCTCCCATAGCATGTTGGTTGACGGCTCACTAATATGTTGGTATCATTTCTTGATCAAGTTGTTTTTCTGACATGCTAAATTTTAACCTTGCAGACGAAGATATCTGATTTGGAGCGCCAGGTTGACTTGCCTACGGACAGTACCCATCCCATGCCTGCAGATGACTTGGGCACACAGTTGATGGCAGAGAGAGAGAGAGAGAGAGAGAGAGAGAGAGAGAGAGAGAGAGAGAGAGAGAGAGAGAGAGAGAGAGCTTCGGCTTGAGCACAGAGAGCCTCCACTGTATGAGGCAGATGAGCCAGTGTCTGAGGATGAGCAGGATGAGGATGAGCCCATTCGGGTTGTGTTCGCCATATCAGAGTGGGATGATGCAAATGATACAGGTGTTGGTGGGCACACGTCACGGGCAGGGGCCACAAGTGCATCACGTGGCAGAGGTGGGGCACATGGCACAGGTTATACCGGGAGACATGCAGGGCACATAGGGGAGGCCAATCGCATACCTACCTATGTCGATATGATGGAGGAGGCTCTTGATAGAGGGCAGAGTGATTTACATGCCGGTCCCGCAGCTACTTGGATGCATGCAGCACAGAGTCATGGACATTACTTTGACAACACACCGGGGCTGATGCGGAGGCAGATTGGGATGATGCTAGTGACGAGTCCTCCTCCTCGGATACACAGCCCATGCCAGTTCCAGACAGGCACAGATATCGGCTGCGAGAGTAGCTCGGGTCCCTGAGTTGTCTTTGGAGCATTCGTCTGAGTCAGAGCCAAAGCATTGATTGTGGCTCTGTTATTTTATTTTAGCAGTCTGTTTTTAGCAGACAGTCGACCATTGTATTCAGACTAGTTTTCACATTATATCGAGTGTTGGACCTACTTTATTTGCTGCACATTGGACGTAGTTTATTTGTTGCACATTGTGATGCTGTATTTTCAATTTTATCTCAAAGTCTATGTGCGTGTGTGAATCGTATTTTCAATTAATTTCAACTGAAGAAATTGATAGCTTCACAAAAATGCACCTACAAGCTGATCATTGATGCCACAGCAAATTGATAGCACATGCACTCCAAACGATCATCAAAAGAGCAATTACTCCTTTTGTCACCCCTAATAGCATTCCATAAACACATACATTGCATTGCATTTAAAAAAAATATAGAGATTGCATTTCACAGCACTAGGCGCGCGTTGTACAAACAAACACACTGTATATCAATTCAGCCAATGTATCACAAAACAACAGCCACAGGCAGAAAGTTAAGCCAAGCAAGACGCTAATCAAGTGGACGAACTGAAGGAGAGGACATAAGTCGTCACAACAGGTACGCCAATGAAAAGATGTAACAAACAGTGTAGGTAGTACCTCGCAACTGCAAACGAGAGCGTGTTGAAACGGTACTAAAATGAAGAGATATCAGACAGTCACCAAATAGAGATAAAAAATGTTTTTGGGCCGCTTTGTAGCTGGAAATTATGCGAAATGAACTGCATATAGGCTGTAGAAAGCTGCTGGAAATGTGCACGGACAGCCACCGATCAAATCTGTCAAGGACTCCGCGTTGGAGCTGGAAATTTTGCCAAGTATTGGGGCCAAATGGGGCGCTGGACAGCCACCAAGTAATGCTGCAAGAGATGCTGGAAAAAAATGCATCAAAAAGGCTGGAAAACAACAAATATGAAGGCTGTAAAAATGCGTGGACATCAAATGTAAATGCTGGAAATACAACAAGTATGAAGGTGGTGATGAGCCTGCAATCAAATGTGGATTTGGGGTAACAAACGGAGGCGGAACGAAGTAAAAATTGGAGGGGGATGGGCGCTGGACAACTTGCAAACAAGGTGTGAAAAATGGCTGCAAACGGAGACAAAAATGGACGAAAGTCACAAGTATGAAGGGGGTGGACAGCCTGCAAACAAAAATGAAGAGAGGGCTGAAAATGGAAGGAAGAATGGACGAAAGAGATGAGGGAATTGGGCATTAGAGAGCCTGCAAACAAGCTAGAAATGGGTGATGGAGGGTTGGAACTTGGGTGTCGGAAATAATGTGCCCAATCTATCTATCTATCTATCTATCTATCTATCTATATATATATATATATATATATATATATATATTTATTTATTTATTTATTTATTTTTCGGCCGTCAAATTTAGCGGAAGTACTTCCGCTAACTATCTGCGAAAGCTCGGCCAAGGAAAATGCTATGAATGTTGCTGAAGCAAAGAGATGAAAGCCCTTAGCAAAGAGAGAAAAATCAGCAAGGAAAATAGGCGCCCAATCAAAAAATCAGATCTGAAATTTAGCAATCAGGAAAGTGCTCTGATACCAAGTTACGGATGAAGCCACAATTGATCTAGAGCTAAGCTATGAAAGCAGCACATAAGCAAGACTTAGCCCTAGAAAGCAGGAAAGAGAGAGATTAAGGAGGCTAAAGAGAGATCAAATGATCATCAGCTGAATAACAAATGACATAGTTTCCCTACTTATAGCCAAGAGGAAGCCTTAAAAGGAAGCTTCCGGTGGCTAGGGCCCAACTGGGAGGGATAATAGTGCGTCCTCCAAGAAGGCCCCCACTCTCTAGTAATATGTCCAAATGGCCTAATAATGAATAATAAGGCCAAAGGCCAACCATATAGTCTAAGTGTCACTAATGAATAAAAAGTGCCCAAGGTCTGCTTATGCATAAAGTAAAGTAAATGTAAATGGAGGCGGCGAATGTAACGAGCCAAGTCCATAAATGCTACAACAAAGAAACCTCTACCTGTGATCATTGTCACAAATCGGAACACACAGCCGACAGATGCTGGTTCAACCCGACAATACCTTGCATGCACTGCAAGAAGAAAGGACATTCAATATGAATGCAGGTACAACCCAAAAGGAAAGCAAAAAGTAGAAAAAGCCAATGTTGCAGAATCGTCGAAGGAAACTGAGAAGAGCGACGAAGCCTTCACGATATTCAATGAGGCTTTCTTGATCAACTACAAAGAACTCGACAATACAAGAGCAGTGATACTAGGCGACGGGAGCCGACACGATGTCGAAGGCATCGGGACTCTACAGCTACGTACACTGTCGGGACATGCAGAGCTTCGAGGAGCACCGTATGTACCTACACTAAGAAGAGACCTGCTCTCTGTATCGAAGATGACAGATCTCGAAATACGAGTCCTTACGCATAGAATGGCTTTACATGTTTTCTACGCATAAATAGCTCAAAGTGGCTAATCTTTTGAAGTTTGCTCTGCATGTAATTATAAACCACATATTAAAATTTTGAAATAAAGAGTATGGTCTTTTAAAATGTACATACATTCTCACACATACACATACATGTACACATGCACACACATTCTCACACATACGCATACATGTACACATTGCACATGCACATGCACACACACATAAATGTACACATGCAAACACGTGCGCACACTCTGACTCATACATGAATACTCTCACTCATACATACACACATACACAAATATAGATTCACACATCCATACGTACATACACACACATATGTACAGACACACACCTATGCACATGTTCTCACACACTCTCTCACATCCATACACGTATACACTATCTACATCTATTCATACATGCATATGTGCACACAGACCTACACTCCATGACATACATAGACACACACATACGTACATACATATACACACATGCCCACACGCATGCACAGATATACGCACTCTCACGAATACACATACATAGATAAACACATGCACTCACGTACATACACACACATACATTGGTCACGCGTCAACGACCATCGGCTTTTCTCCTAAACCATCAATTGCCATCCAAATCATCTGTCGTCACCCAGATCACCGGTCGTCCGTCAACGACGGGCATACCCACTAGTGTGTGTATATATATATAAAGTCTGCATTATCAAAACCTCCCTATATCTTTGCTATGAGGAGAGGTGACCTCTATAAAACTAGTGAAATGTAGAATGTTGATAGAGCAGAAAATAATCAAAGTTGGAGGTATGGAGTTTCAACAAGCAAGATATAATAATTGTGATGTGTTTTCTCTAACTTGTCGTAGTGAAATCTTTTTTTTCTCTAGTTAGCACGTTCCTGTACGTAATGTTTAAAGAAAAGTGCAATAAATTAATTACTGTGGTGATGATGGATGCATTCCAAGTCCTATTCTCGGGCATTGACAAAGTGAGTGCAGATTTCATAGCATTAGCAATGCAATCCTAGCATAGATTTTGATAACTTATGGAAGAATGTCAAAAAATCAAGGAATGATTTCATATATTTTTGTTTGTCAATTTCACAACATCTCTACTTGGTTTTATTTTAAAGTGTTATGTACATGGCAGGTTCCAGGAGTTGGAGAAACTGTTGACTTCTACCATATTTGCAGGGGCTATTTTAGTAACTTTGTTGGAATAAACCCTTACAAGATCATTCCTATAGGTTCAACTTCTTGGGTGGATTGGTCAACTCGACACAACCGAGATCATTTTTAAAATATAGCAACTAGAGGTTTAAGTTATCTATGTATAATTTGCAGGTTTATTAGACTCTGGATACACAGGTTAAAAAAGTTTAAAAATCTCTTACATCGTTTTGCAAAAATTATCAATAATAAGCTTGCTTTGTTGTTGTTGAATGGCATGCATGAAAAACTCTGTAGTGTACTTTTTTTCATAAAAAACAATTGCCTATTATAGGCAAAATTTGAGGTCCAAGGGAGATTTCTTTGGAAACATGTGACAGGTCATCTAGATATTGAAAGTTTTTTCAGTGTTGTACCAAAACGAAGAGCTTATGATATTAATGCTTGTGTCAGATTTATAAAGAACAGTAGTGAAGAAGCAAGCAAGAGGAAGGAAAACTTTTCATGTTAAGTGAGTGGCATCCTCTGTAAAGGTATTCTGATCGGGTTACTTGTAGACTTGCAAGTGATCAGGATCCATGCACTAAATACATTAGTATGGTTACTAATTCATCATATGTTGTTTACTGATTGGGTACCTTACAACTTTTGGGTTTTTCACAAGAACAATACTAGGATTTTTAATTTTACGGCACAGCTTGTTTGGATACTTTGCTTATAGCCATTTTGTTCTATAAAGTCAATTAAGTGCAAATACTTTCAAAGCATAAAGACCAATGCACAACGACCCAAGTTTCCGCACATCTTAACAATATAAGTTACTTACAAAGAGAGATATTAGAATTCGATTAATGCCAATGTGATATTTCCATCCAGATTTTATGTGCAGTACTAACTTTCTAATGATGAAACGAATGAATTGTTGCACAATTTTACGAGAACTTAGAAAGTTTAAATTTTGAAATTGATTGTATCATTGAATCCATTGTTTTGCTCTCAAAGACAAGTAGCTGGCCATCTTAGAACAAAATAGCCTCAATTGTCTCAATTATATGGTTTGTTTAGCAATTTCCAAAAGTGGAGTTGAGACATGTTTTCATATATCCATGTTATTGATATAGAATATTAAACCATTGACTTTGAGCTTATGACCAAGGTTGTAGTTCGCGTTCCGGGATTTCCCATTAGGGTTTCCCGGAACGCAATTTTTTTTTTTTTGTATAGTTGCCAATATGGGTGAAAGGATATCAAAAAAGCAATTGTTATGCAGATCTGTTGCTTGGTTTCAGATGGCTGCAGGCTACATTGATTAGAAATCTGGACATTAGTAGATGGTTTAAGAAAACTGGTTGCATTTTCATATGGTTTCAAAAATTTGGACATCAGTAGATGGTTTCAGGCATAGATGCACCACGATTCAAAATCGCGTTTCGGGATTTTCCTAGAATCGTGCAGAATCGTTTTATTTTTTTTGAAATTTTTTTAGGCAATATGGGTATCAGATGAAAGCTCTGATTGAGAGCATTATGACTGTGTAGTTTGTCGACTGTTTCGGGTGCAAAACACCAAAAAGTGTGTTTTCACTCAGGGAGTTGGAAGGTCAAATCATGAAGAGGCCTTACCCCGAACCCCGTCGTTGGGGGGTGTTGCCTCCCAAACCCCCCACCGGGGGGCTACCGCCCCTCGGCCCCCTGTTTCAGCTATTCCAAAAGAAGTATACAATTTTCGCCAGTCTAAGGAAGGCTCCTTCTAACTCTTTCTATCAATTTCTAACAGAAAACGGAATCAGTAGATTTGCAATTGGCATCAGAATACCATTCAAAACTGATTTATGATATCTATTGGAAAAGCATGTCCACCATTCAATTATGGTTTAGTTAGTATTAAACTCAAAAAAAAAAAAAAATTTGGCCGTTACTCCTTTTTTCACAAAAAAAAAAAAAAAAAATTGCGATCCGGGTTGCAGATCGCTGATGTTCCGGATCGCACGATCCGGAACGTTTTTTGCAGCGGATCGCGATCCGCTGTAACACAGCTTATAACACAAACCTTTTGATAAGCATTTTCAATATCTATAATTTCAAGATTTAGAGGTACAACGAATTGAAACCAGGAATTGTGTTTTATCCATCACAGCCTCCATTCACATTCTCTCTCCCTCTCTCTTTTACACATTTATGAATCCCAATTCTAGCTGATCTGCCTAGATTCTATAATCCAGATTCCATTCTACTCCAGAATCTGAATATGGGATCGCGAATTGTGGCATACAGGCTATGGGGAATAGTCTGAATCTGTGAATCACAAAGCATGGCTGCTGGTTCCGTAATTCGAATCTCTCAAAGGCTTTCTCAGAAGCAGTACTTTCCAGAAGTTAGAATGCTACAGAATCCAGATTTCTCTCACAAGCTCCACATCACAGTCTATGTATACTCTCAACTGGCAGTTTGCTCACAATCTCACATCAATAAGTTCATGCAGACTGTCAACTAGGAGCTCTCTCACAGTCTATGGATCTCTTCTAAATTTGTGACCTGCTTTTTCAATATAACATCTGAATTGGGCTGCTCTAGTATCGTTGGCCTGCACAGAAGATAGAATCCCACAAATCTCACATACCCACATACACAAATCCAAAATCCAAAATCTAGACCTCTCTCTCCTGTGAATTGTAGTCTCCAGAATTTTGGTTTTGGACATGAAACTATTTGCTGGACTGGTTTGTCTGATTTGCTGAAGCCATGTTCATTGCTGTCATTCTTGTGAGTGGATAGATCATGGTAGATATGTTATTACAGGCTATATGCATAATAGTTGATGTAATAATTTTTTGGAGCCTATATGAAGTGCTAGCCTAAAAGATTCCAGAAAGATATTTCCAAAAAAAAAAAATCCCATTTTTCTTTGGAGTCTATAGGCAAGAAGCAAGCATGATGGCGTGCTAGCCTATAGGGCTCCTAAAAAAAAATTCCAACGTGTTTTTGTCTCTCATTTTTTAAGAGTATCCTAGGCAACCATGTTAGTCCATAAGACTTCTAAAATAGTTGTTCATGATCTAAGTACCTTTTTGTGCATAGTAGAAATTCCACTAGCCATCAAATTCTAAATAGTCCCATCAAAAGACACTTTAATACCCTCAAAAGAAAGATTCATTTTTACTATGAATAAATGTTTTGAAGCCCTTATAGGCTAGTACACTGAGCCTAGTAAGCTCCAAAAATAAATTCTCTCAAATTCCTTTTTGGTTTGTTGAAATATATTCTCAAATGCATAGTTAGAATTATCCAACCCATCAAACCTGTAATTGACTCACAAAAAACAATATATAATTCTCTCAAAGTAAAGGTTTCTTATGGTTGTGAAACATCTTGTAGGAATTTTCTCTCAAAGAAATCTTTTCTCAAAGTGGTATTTTAGGAGAGTACCCACAAAAATTTCATAACCCAAAAAGGAAATACCTTTCATGACAGTGAATTTTTTTTTATAGTGGATTGCAAAAAAATCTAATTTGAGAAATTATCCTTTTTTGGGCACACCCATCAAAATTTAATGGGCCCACGTCAAAACAAATAGAAACATTTATTACCTTTCAAACAATAAAGTAACTTGCCACATTGAAAAATGTTCTTGGAAAATTAGTTTCTTCTTGTGGTTAGATGAAATGTGCAGTCAATAGTGTTGTTGTGCGACCTTTTTGTTGAACCCTGGGCCAACTGAAACTCGCAAAACATCTTGCATGATGTCAAAAATCATTCTAATGAAGCTAGTTTGAGTCATGTAGGATCGATCCATGTATGATCTTTTTGCACTATGCCACATAGATGTCATAATTATGATTTTTCAAGTTCTTAGATATATACATAAAAAGTTGGCCATCATTTTCAAGATACGTACATGTGTTGTACACACAATGTAACGTTTTTTGTTCTCTTAACTTGCTAATTTCTTTTTCAAACTTTAATATTGTGCATAGTACCATTCATTTTGTAATTGACGCATATAGAAGATTTTACCAATTTGATTGCTTGTAGAGATTGTTGTAAGTTATTGAATTCCGATGCAAATGCCATTTCAATATCATATTTGATGTCATTGCATTTAAGCATATTGATTATTAGTTGTAGTTGATTTGAGTTACTAATGCAAAAAGTGATGCATTATATTTGACATCTTTGAGTTAGAACATACTTGTAAGCTAAAGCTTTGTTAATTTTTTTTGTGTTTTATCGTTGTTTAGTTGGTCATGGTAAGCTATCATGCAAATTTGTTTTGCACACATTATAGATGATCTTCTGAGGCCAATAATTTGTATATAATGCCTTGCATTGGTTAGATTTTTTCCAAGCATCAGGATACTAAAGTGCGATCGTGATAGTAATGTAGCTGTGTTATTTTCTATCAATATAATTTTGTTTGTGGCTGTTTTTTAAGATATGCTTTCATTTATCCTACTTGATTGATAATTTTGTTTTTTTTTATTATCTTTGATAAAATTACAAGTACCAAAACAACCATATGTCAAATAAATCATATGATAGCTTTACCATAGTCTTTTGAAACCTTGTTTTAAAAAAAACTCTATGGAATGTTTGTTTTGAAACCAAGAGCGTTCGAGGGATCGTAATGTTCACTTTTGGAATGTTCGTGTTTTTCTTATATAAACTATACTTTTGTAACAAGTATCTCATAGAATAATAGACTTGTTTTTTGTTATGTATATTTGAAAAACAATCTAACAAAAAAAAAAAAAAAAGGTTAGTATTTCTTAAAATTGATAGGAAAAAGGAGGACAAAATGCAAGGCATCATGAACGGAGTGAAACATGAATAAGAAGCCTCCTCTTTGTTCATCTCATTCGCTCTAATCTATTCTTCCTCTTTGATCTAGACTCTAACTCTGGCGTCCTATAGGTTGGATCTCTACGAACATGATTAGGGGTGACAATCTCTTCTGAATTACCTACAAAACCAACATCACCAATGGTCGGCGCTATGCAAGTTTGAAATCAAACTTGTAGTCGAACATGTCGCCTCCTCAACAACATGGACGATAGGTGCGGATGATAATGCCTTTGCACAACATTGTGTTTTCTATTCAACCTCCTCCTCATTGCGGACCAGCTTCCATCCTCTAGAGTAATGTACGAAGGATTGTTCCTCACACACTCAAGGGTGTCCATCATTAGAGGAGTTCTAAATTCAAAAGAGACCCTTTGTAAAGATACTTTTTATATTTTTTTCTCAAATTTTGCTTACACATGGACCAATCAAAACACTCAAATATATTTAAAATCTTCGTAACGTAGCTCATTAGAATTGAAAAAAAAAAAAAAAAGTTTTCTTAATAATGCTATAATTCGGCGTTGTGGGCAGCTCGCAAACATGACATGTTATTCATAGTATAATATCCAATTATTATTAAAAATAGCATAACTTTTTAATAGTAGCTTCGATTGAGACAAAAATTATGCTGTTGGAAAGCGCTTGACGAGCGCTTTTCAATGGTACTTATATGACCTACTTCTAAGCTACCGTTCAAAAGTTATGGCCAGTCAAAGTTTTTTTTTAAAGTCCAAGTATCTATCTTGTGCGCGAAAATCCTTGACCGGCCATAACTTTTGAACGGTAGCTCGGAAGTAGGTCATCTACAGTACCATTGAAAAGCTCTTGTCGAGCGCTTTTCAACGGTATAATTTTTGTCTCAATCGAAGCTACAATTTATAATTTATGCTATTTTCAATGAACTACAAATGATAATGTACATAGAATGGTTAAGCATCGAAAATAGTGTGGGCAGAAATGAAAAAGAATTTGGGCAAAAAATGAATTTATTTTGGTAATTTACATTAATAAACTTTCTCAATCTATGTGGCATTCTTTAAAGGGTCTTTTTTGGATTCAGAATTCCTCTAATGGCTCTACTCTACTTAAAATTTTCACTTCTTCAGAAAAAAAAAACTTGTGGAAAATTGAAACACAAATTATTAGGTTTGTTGTAAATTTTTTTGAAAATAATAAAACAATTGCTGACTACAGCTGAAAAACTAAAAATCATATAATTAAAGAAATTTTGAACATGCATACTATTTGATTAAGGGTATTATATTTGTTTGTTAAAGCCCACTTAAAATGAATTCAGATGTGTGTTCACCCAAGTTGTTATCGATATCGTAATATTTTAATTACTTAAATGACACTTAAGTCCCGATTCACAATTACCCATAACAAAACTTACTGCTTCCAAGTCTGACAAACTTAAAACTGAGGTGGGACTAGAGCTACGTAATAGTTAAGCAGTATTCCGCTGGCATTGTAATTGATAAGAATTAGTGTATATCTGGATTCGAATTTATTTATGGAATTGGAGGTTCAATTAATCACCAGCTAAAAGCCTACTAAAATGAACTCTTGTTGTATAAGTCTCCACACTTACAATCCAGTTTCTCTCTCTCTCTCTCTCTCTCTCTCTCTCTCTCTCTCTCTCTCTCTCTCTCTCTCTCTCTCTCTCTCTCTCTCTCTCTCTCTCTCTCTCTCAAATTTCACTCTTCCGCAAAAATTTCGCTAGAGAGAGAGAGAGAGCGAGACAGACAGAGAGAGAGAGAGAGAGTTAAAATTTCTCGAAAAGTTTTGAGAGAGAATTTTGAGAAATTTTTGCAGAAGAGCAAAATTTGAGAGAGAGAGAGAGAGAGAGAGAGAGAGAGAGAGAGAGAGAGAGAGAGAGAGAGAGAGAGAGAGAGAGAGAGAGAGAGAGAGAGAGACGAAAGAGTTAAAATTTCGTGAAAAATCTCTAGAAAGAGAGAGAGAGTTGGTATTTTTGTGAAATTTTTGAGAGTGACAAATTTTCACGAAATTTTCTGTCGAAAATTTTGCAAAAACTTCTCTCTCGAAAGTTTGAACTCTCTCAAAAGTTTCGCAAAAAAAGTTTCTCTCTCTCTCTCTCTCTCTCTCTCTCTCTCTCTCTCTCTCTCTCTCTCTCTCTCTCTCTCTCTCTCTCTCTCTCTCTCTCTCTCAGATTTCGCGAAATTTCTTCAGAGAGAGTTGGAATTTTTCGCGAAATTTTCGAGAGTCGAAATTTGAGAGAGAGAGAGAGAGAGAGAGAGTTAAAATTTTCAAGAGTGTTTGAATTTTTGAGAGAAGTTATTTCGCGAAAAATACCCTCTTGAGAATTTCACGAAATACTCTCTCTCAAAATTTCGCAAAAAATTCCAACACACACTCCCTCTTAAAATACTCTCCTCGCGAAGCCTTCCATGAAACATGAAAATACCTCGAAAAGATTTTCTAGAGAGTCCTCGAAAATATCCAAAAAATATCTTGTAAAGATATTTTGGAGGGAGAGGACTCGAAAATTTCGTGAAAATCGGCAGTTTCTCGACAGTTTCTCTCTCTCTCTCTCTCTCTCTCTCTCTCTCTCTCTCTCTCTCTCTCTCTCTCTCTCTCTCTCTCTCTCTCTCTCTCTCTCTCTCTCTCTCTCTCTCTCTTTATGGAACCTAGAATAAAAGACTTTGCACATGTTCGTAAAATCTCTGATCAATGTATTATGTATAAGATAGATACAAATTGACAGTAGTGGCAGCTCCATTTGATTCTTGACCAAGGTGATAAAAGACATTACAAAGATTATATTTTGTTCACACACTCCCGTGTACACAATATTTGGTGTGTACGTGGAGACTCCTGTTTCATCTTGCCAACGTCCATCGTCATCTCCATTCAAATGGCTTTTGTCTATTTCAGCCCGCTCCATAGCTTCACTCAAAAAAATTTCTTCACAAAATACGGGCAAATACTCCATGTCAATAGTAGGATCGATTTGCAGTAGCAAGAAGACAGATCGATGAGAAGCAACAACCGATGATCAGGCTATAGGACTCTATATTAAACTTGGATATGTCGATGCTCCATTTCTAAGTTTTTTGGTAGACTTTCCTATTGCAATCTAGTGAATCAATAATCTATTGCAATAACTGATGTTCAGTTGGAGTGGTCTCTTTGGGTTCGTGATGTGGAAGAAGATGTGATTCTGACTTGTAGGCACGTCTCTACTAAACTCTGAATTTACGTGATTTACAACACTACTTATGTTTCGGGATATACCAGCTTTCATATTATATGCATCATTGGGCCTCCAGCTATAACCCGTGGACTGTAGGGCCTTAGAAAAATTAACAGTCTTGTGAGTCTCATTTTTTATAGATTGTTTGGAGAGTGGCTTCTTGGCATTAGAGTGGCCCATGGTTAGTTTAGCTTAGCTTCAAAATATATTCATCTAATGATAAACAAATTGCTATAAGGTCACGTCATTCTATCATTGATGACCAGTGTTCTTCTGTCTGCATTTATATTACAATGTTTTATCTCTGTATTTTATGGATCTTGTCTGTGTTATCTTTTATTTTGGTTATTACTAACACATTGACCTTCAATTAAGTGTGTTACTAATACATTGACCTTCAATTAAGCAGTCCTTTGTTTCTTGATGCTAATTTTGTTTCATGATATTTTGTTCTGCTTGTGTCACAGCTATCTACATTCGTGACCTAGAAAAGCTCTGCCTTGCTCCTTGTATGCCACTTGAGAAACTTATCCACGGGTTTGTTGGGCTTCATAGCTAGCATGCTGAGAGCCATGCAGAGATTCGATGGTTGTAAGACGTACAGAGCCATCTCAAGGATGTTTGTCGGGACGATATGTGCTATGGAAGAGAGAGAGAGAGAGAGAGAGAGAGAGAGAGAGAGAGAGAGAGAGAGAGAGAGAGAGAGAGAGAGAGAGAGAGAGAGAGAGAGAGAGAGAGAGAGAGAGAGAGAGAGAGAGATCAAAGCTCCTCTTGACAAGTCAAGACCAAAACCTTTTAAATTCTTGTTTCATAAACCAACAAGGAAAAACATAGCTGAAAAGTATACAGTACTAGAAAGCACCATAAAGCAAAACATATTTCAAGACATCCAACTGAAACCTGTTACCATCGCACCACACAAAACCGCGCAAGTTAGCACAGTGAGGAAAACAGGTGTCAATGCTGAATGTCAGTTGTTATCCATTTACAAAATACGTTTAACTCAACTAATCAGCTTGCAAGGTAGATAACATTTCGTAGGAATTGCATATAGTGATAGGCCAAACCATATTGCTACTATATCAGGGCGAGTGCCATACTGATCAATTTGATGGTTTTGGTCCTTATCTTTTACTTATACATATGAAATATAATGCATTTGGAAATAAGCTGTATAATATAAAACAAACTGCAAACGTGTAAGTAGCTTGGACCAGCATATGAAGTTTGGGACAAATCCATGCCATTCCAAAATTCGTACTTGTAAACAAGTAATGTACGGTTCTCATGACTGCTTGAGCAAATCCATGCTATGCAAGAGTCCGCAAACTATCTTACCATTATATTATATTTTGAACCATGATCGTGACTTAAGATGCAATAAAACACAATACCCGTAATTATAGACAAGAGCATTTATTTATGACATAAATAAGGGCATTTATTATTTTGATAAGCAATGATTCAGTATGCTACGGTAAAGCATGCTATAGAAAAGCATCTTCTCGCGAGTATTATGATTAACCATCTCTAACGCTGCCAACGTATTCAATTGAAGCTTTTATCTTAAAACACCACCAAAATATGCAATAAGCACCAACCTAAATAGTAGACACTAGTGAGTCTTGTGAATTGGCCATGTTTGCTTTTGAATGCCTTTGAGAATTGTCTAATTCCATATGCAAGTCTATGTATAGCATTACATATTCATACACATGATAGATATGTTATTGTCATAATCCAGAACTTCTGTAAAACCCATTATACAATGCAATTGTCTATCAAGTAGGAATTGCACTCGCATAAGGTATCCTTGTCTATACTATTCCATTCATTTGATACTGCTCTTTCGGAAGACCATTTAAAATAATTGGACCCAAGTATATGTCTGTATTTGAGTACTTTGATTTTTGCAGTCTTAAAAGCCAAACTGATCATTTTCATTATGATAGTTTTTAAACCGTCAGTTCCGTCCAGAGGAATATTTTTGTAACATTTAGAAATATCGGTAGCTTTCATCGTATATATGAGTTTGGATAAATTAAGATAGAAATCGACGAATGAATCAAACTGCCATAGTAAAGATGTATCCCCATTTAGGACGCTCTTGTATGTGTTTGCCTTAAGGCTTGTATCTTTCATAATGAAAGGATACAACATATGAAGAGCACCTCAGGAATTTAGCAAGTCTGGAAAAATAGCAATCATGTGCATTCGTGATCCATCTTAAAGTATCTTTATGCGCTTTGTATGTGCATTCCAAGTAAGGTAATTTCCTTGAATATATGAAGTCATTAGGTAGTAAATCAGACATAGACGTGTTTATGTATTCCAAAGAACTTGAGATGAGATTATTTGTATAATCAAAAAAAGGTGTGAAATCTGGGCTATCAAGTCTTTCCATAACAAGTTTACGTATGAGATAAATGCACATGAAACAAGGATTATGTTGAGCCTTGTCAATTCCATTGCCATATAAATGGTGGTAATCCATTTTCGTTCATTACTGGCATCTTCTTTTTCATGCAGTGGGATGGTGTTCCCTTGAATCCATTTCTTGTTCTTTAAAATTTTCTAGGACACTTTCTCTACAAAATGCAGCATGCTTATCAATATCTATACTGGAATACATAGGTAAAAGTTTTATGAGTTTAAGCCCCCCGTCATGTGATTCAAAAGCAACACCTTGGATATTAGTATGTTGTAACACGATATGATTAAGTCCTTTTTCCAAGGAGCGGTTAAGGAACTTACTATTGATTAAGCTGCAATATGTAGTCAAAACATGATTAAACTTTGTTGATATAAAGCCTTTAAGACATTTCGAAGTAGTACATGAGCAATCTTGTAAGTTTTTAGCTTGAAAGTTGCAAAAGACTTCATAAGGAAAAATACCAATCCATTTTAACATTCAGCATGTATGACCAACCAAAAACAATATCGTTGAAGGACTCATGTATAAAGTCGAATAATTGTAATAAAATACGAGCATAAAACTGCTTCACATGAATTGTCTCAAACATCCTATTGTGATAAAGTAAATGTAGAAAGAGAGTTCCCTCACTACAACACCCGCCGAGATTTGTGACGTCTTCTGCGATGTGAATTGCGGGTTAATTTTTTTTAATTCATCACGGATGTCAAAAAAAACACGTCGCAATGAGAATGTTGGATTTTGACGTCTTTAAAACATGTCAGAATTTGACAGGCACAGAATGACGGACTCCCGAAGCCTCAGTTGAACCGCCAGAAGCCACGTGGATGTCGGATTTTGATGTCACACCCAGAATCCGACGTCCCACGTGGACGTCGAAATCCGACGTCCGCGTCCAACGTGGCTGATCTGACGTGGACGTCGAATTTCGATGTCTAATCAGC
Organism: Diphasiastrum complanatum; assembly: GCA_029204225.1. NCBI lineage: Eukaryota > Viridiplantae > Streptophyta > Lycopodiopsida > Lycopodiales > Lycopodiaceae > Diphasiastrum > Diphasiastrum complanatum. Next base: position 8,689,626 of record CM055109.1, read on the forward strand.
ACGTCATAATCCGACGTCTATTCCAGAAAAAATTCCAAAGAACTGCCCAAAAATGTCCCCGCCGACGTCCATCCAACGTATAATGGGACGTCGAAATCCGACGTCCAATATAAATGTCGGATTTCGACGTCTATTAACCAAATGTCATAAAAAAAACGTCCGATGAGTGTCGACAAATATCCGACGTATGCTCGACATGTTTTTGTGTCAAAATTTGATGTCTCAGATTAGGAAAAAAAATAAAAAATGCGTAAAAAATAGTGCGCACATTTTTTTCAATTTATTCTTGGAGTCGTGTTCATGAAAGGCGCTATTGTGGGAATTTGTCCTGAAGGGTACCAACAATCTGTCATTTAAGTTCGTTAAATTGTTCGAACTATTTCATAAACAATCTATCATCAAAATGGCATTGGTACAAAGAATACAATCGGTCCATAACCACCCCCCCTTTACGGTTGACGATTATGTTCCCTTCAGGATCACATTATAATACAGATTTGTGGATGACTCTTCGATAGGGGTGGGAGCCATGACCGCTTGTGAGGTACCACCCTCGAGGTCTTGGCTAAGCATTCTTTGCAATTGTGTGTTTTGTTTGGGAGTTAACGATGAATAAAAAATTTGAAACATATTCTCGTCATTGCCGGACCCCGACATGGTTACTACATTTGTAAACATACAATATATTACAATAAACCCTAATATATTGAAATGAAGTTAAAAAACGAAAATCAACTACAAAAGTTTAATGTATATTAGAATTAGACTTTTATACCAGTGATAACCAAAAAAAAAAAGATAGATGTGCGTTTATAGCCTGCAACAAGATGCAAAAGAATCATATAAGAATCTACGTATAAGAATCAAAACATGAGAATCAAACAATAATATGCATATAGGAATCATGTTATCTAAATATCAAAAGATAAGAATCAACGTATTTTTAAATGATTGGGCTTATGTTATTTGTGTTTTGTACTTATGCATATATGTAGTTTATCACAAGGAGATGAATTACGTCATTTATTGAATTTTTTTAATGTGTGTAGCCAATAAATCGAATGCCATTCCATGAAGTCGATCCACATCCGTGTTTAATTACAATCAACGTCAAGTTGTGATGGACATGAGAGAACAAAGAGTGAAACAAATTCAAGAGGCAAATACAATTGAAAAAAATGATGATGATGATGAGGTGCAATACGATGAAGCAATGCACAATATGTTTGAATCGTACTTTTCTAAAACAAACGAGAATGATGCTATGCACGCATCTTCTAGTGAAAATGGAGATCACGAACAATTTGAGATGGATGAAGACGAGATTCTATTGCGCAAGGAGGCAGACACTCCTTTGTATCCAGGAGCATCCATTTCAAGACTAGCTATGTCAATTCTTATTCTAAACCTTCAAGCAACGTACAAATGGAGTGATCGTACTGTCACATCATTATTCGGGTACTTAACGCATAATACAACTTTTGTACTTTATAGCGTATTTACATTAAATTAATTTGGTTTTTCTTTTCTAACAACTCAATTGCTATTTGTCTTTTCAAGTTGTTGCATAGAATACGAAAACATGATATCTAAAACACGAAAAGAAGCACGAAAGATGATGAACGTACTTGGAATGGATTATGACACAATACATGCATGTCCAGAAGACCATGTTTTATATAGAGGTGAGCATTCAGAAAAGCTTCAATGTCCGATGCTAAAAGCATCCAAAAACGGAGAAGAAGTGACTGAATTAGAATGAGAATTTGTTCAGGATGTGGATGGAAGATTAGTGTAGTATTGTCTTTGTGAAGTTTTGTTTCTGTACTACTCAATATACAAATAGTATTTTAATTTAGTCAAATTTGTTTTTTTTTGTGTTTTAGTATAAATCATACACTGCCATATGGGCATATGGACATCATTATCGTGTTGAGAGAGTTGACAACAAGCGACGTACATATGATTGTGGTATAGTGGCCAACTTTCAACAAGAGAGTCGTTCTAGTACGAGAGGGACGTAAGTGTCATTTTGGGCGATCTAGCCAATGTTGGCACATTGTGTGAAAAATTGCCTACTTTGGCAAATCTAGCCATGTAGAATATTGTATATTTTGTCAATATTGTTTGTTGGTTACTTGAATGGCCAAAGTGCCACTTGTACATACACACCTAAAGTAGGTTACCACGAGTCAAGAGGAGTGGTTGTGTCTATTTGGTAGTGATTCCTACTTTGTAGGATCTAGACCATGATTTATGATGAGATTTGTACCTACCATGCACCTACCAAGCATGACTCTTGGATCTAGGCTAGGGTTTTCACATTAGGGCAAGAAAGTGGAGTCTACTTCCTTATTACATGCTGGATTTTCACCTAACTTTGCAAAGGAAGTGTGTTTTACTATGTATTCCCATTCTCCATAGTGAGAAGATAGAAACTTTTTGGAGCCTCAAGGAGAAACTCGGGTTTTCTCTCATTGTATGGTGATTACTCTATTTTTCCAATGAAACCCAGCTTTGGCACTTTGTAAACACTGTCTACAGGCCGTACTACAGCCTTATTTCCACACGTGTGGAGTTGGATTAGACTATTTGATCAATGCTTTGATTGTCTCTACTTGTTTCCTATCAAGTTGCTAAACTAGATCTTGTTTTCTGATGACTAGTTTCTGATAGATTGTTTAACAAGCATACAATCACCTTGTGGATCATTCAAAGATCCATTTATGGTCCTTAGTACTGTACTTTTCACATGGTATCAGAGCCAAGTACAAGGCCATTGATCTGTGTTTGAATCTAATCCAGTTTTAGCAGGTTTTGGTGCAAAAAGCTAGTATTGGAAGGGCGAGCTGGTATCCAGGTTTTGGTGAGGGGATTTGATCCCAAACTTTTTCAGGATCAAAATCCGTATTGTTCACACGTGTGGGCATCTCTGAACCAGCATTTAATAACCCATATTCATTGGATCATAGAAAATTCATATGGTGTCAGTTTGATGTAATTTTTAGTGCAAATCCTAGGATAAGCTACCAAGATCACTTGCCATTGATTAGTTTTGAATTTGTCTCATGAAAACTAATTAATCTAGGCTGATTTCAGACCTTCTTAAAGTGGAAACCAGGTCTTGAAAGTACATCAAAGTGAATGAGAGAGATAGAGTCAGTTTTTGTCCAAGAATAGCCAAGATTGGCAAGATTTGCTTGAGTGTAGTTTTCATCTCATCTTATCTTCATTCTAGCTTGTGAGGGAGTGATAGAACTGTGATTACAAATCCATCTATTGGATTAGAAGTCAACATTTGAGTGAAACACTGCAAGTTAGAAACCTTTGTGAGTTTCAGGTCCAAACAAATCTATATCTTGTGTGTAGAATCTTGCTAGTAAGATGGGATCAGTGGGAGCCTACCTTCTAGAAGCTAGTGAGAGGTTAAATTCTACCAATTATGCTATTTGGAAAGTGAGGATGGAGTCACTAATGGTGCTCCAGGATCTTTATGAGTTTCTAATAGATGATGAAGATGAACCTCTAGGTGCATAGGAATTAGTGAGATACAAGAAGAGGTCTAGGCTTGCACTTCACTGTATTAAGATGAATGTAAGAAATGATCTTTTAAGGGAAGTATCATCATGTAAGAGTGCTAAAGAGGCTTGGTAATCTTTAAAATCTATCTATGAGTCTAGTAACACTTCGAGGGTTCTCATGCTTAGGAATCAGATTCTACAAAGCATGAAGAGGAGTGATGAGAATGCACAAGATTATGTGCTAAGAATCAAGTCTCTTAATAGGGAGTTAGCTTCCATTGGAGAGAAGATTCAAGATAGTGAGCTTGTTCAGATTTTCCTAAATGGTCTAGGGAGTGGCTTTACAAATTTGGTCCAAAGCTTTGCAATCCAAGACACTTTGCCTACTATAGAAAAGCTACACAATGTATTAGTAGCTGAAGAGTGTAGGATGTTGCATACCAATGCAAGAATGAATGTTATTTCTCTGCAGGATGGTGATGAGAATTCAAAAGCAAGAAGAAGCACTTCAAGGAGACCAAGGAGAAGGATGAGGCTTCAAGCTCAAAGGGCAAGATCAAAGACAAGTCCAAGTACAAATGTATTTTCTGTGGAAAGAAAGGACATTTTGCATCAGAATGTCTCAAGAAGAAGAAGGCACAAGAGAGCAAACAAAGCAACATTGCACATCAGGAGGAAGAGGAGGATGAAGAGTCATCCTTGATGGTTTCCAACAAACCACCATCATCCAAGAGCAACACCAATGATTCTTGGTGGATTGATAGTGGGGCAAGTTCCCACATGACATATCAAAAGGACATATTCTCCACCTTACTTTCTTACAATGACTTACATAGATCAATATATACTACAAGTAGTCAAGAATGTAAGATAAGTGGAATAGGAACAATTCCCTTGTATGTGGGATCATCCAAAAGGATGAATCTAGATAATGTTCTTTATGTTCCTAAGTTAACCAAGAATTTGCTTAGTGTTGGCCAGTTAATGGATAATGGCCTAGATGTACAATTTAAGCATGGAGTTTGTTCCATCCTTAGAAATGATGAATGTATAGCCAAAGGCTTTAAGCAAGGTAGAATGTTTAGGCTTGATGCTAATATTGCAGTGGAGAGTGTTAACTTGGCAAAGGTGGAGCTATCAAAGGTGGAACTGTGGCACAAAAGGTTGGGCCACCCCAACTACAAAGCCATGGAATCTATGGTTACAAAGGAGCTTGCAGTTGGACTCCCCAAGCATTTGTCAAAGTGTGGGAAGAGATGTGAAGCATGCAGCCTCTCAAAGGCTCACAAGCTACCCTTCTCAAGATCTACATCAAGATCAAACTCTCCTCTTGAACTCATCCATTCGGATGTTCATAGTTTTTCACATGAGTCTAATGGTGGTGCCAAGTACTATGTAATCTTCATTGATGACTATTCTAGATTTTGTTGGATGTACCTCTTGTCTAGCAAATCAATGGTGTTTGATTCTTTTGTAAAGTTCAAGACTTTTGTAGAAAATCAACTTAGTACCAAGATTAAGGTATTAAGGAGTGATAATGGAGGTGAATATATCTCCAATAAGTTAATTGACTTTTGTATTTCTAATGGCATAAAGAGGGAGTTGTCATGTCCATACACCCCTCAACAAAATGGAGTGAGTGAGAGAAGAAATAGATCTCTTTGTGAGTGTGCTAAGGCCTTAAGGCTAGATGCTTCTCTATCCAAACCATTTTGGGGTGAAGCAATAACTTGTGCTAACTATTTGTGCAATAGATTGCCAAACCAAGCCATTGGAGGAATCACACCATTTGAAGTGCTATTTGGAGAGAAGCCCAATCTCAAAGATCTCAAAGTTTTTGGATCCACTTGCTATGTACACCAATCCTTGGATAAGAGAAGGAAGGATGAACCAACATCCATCAAAGGCATCTTTGTGGGATATGGTGAGAATAGCAAAGGCTATAGAGTCTTTAATCCCATCACTAGCAAGGTGATAGTGAGTAGGGATGTTATTTTTGAAGAAGGACATGCTTGTGATTTGGATGATAATGCTACTAATCATCTTGATGCCAAGGATCATGCTAGGATGGAGGAGGAGCTTCCAAGTGAAGAAGAACTTGAGGATCCACCTCAAGATGCAAGAACTCCAAGAGCTCCAAGAAGATCTACAAGGGCAAGATCCGAGCCATTGAGGCTCACCTATGATGGTCAAGGTGATCAAAGGGAAGGCTCATCATCTTTCACATCTTACACCTTTCTTACTTCAATGTTAGATGAGCCAACATGCTATGAAGATGCTTGTAAGTCTAAAAGTTGGATGGATGCTATGCAAGTAGAGTATGATGCTCTTATTGAGAATCATACTTGGGATCTTGTGGATCTTCCTCAAGGGAAGAAACCTCTTGATTGCAAGTGGGTGTTTAGATTGAAGTATAATCAAGATGGATCAATAAGCAAGCATAAAGCTAGGCTTGTTGCCAAAGGTTTTTTACAACCCAAGGCATTGACTATGATGAGACTTTTGCTCCTGTGGCTAAGCTTGTTACTATCAGGTTGATCATTAGTCTTGCTACAACCTTCAATTGGGAGCTATTCCAACTTGACTTCACAAATGCATTCTTCAATGGTTATTTGGAGGAAGAGATCTACATGAGGCAACCCAAGGGCTTCATCAAGGCAAAGCATGAAGGAAAGGTGTGTTTTTTTAAGAAGAGCCTTTATGGGCTCAAGCAAGCACCGAGAGCATGGTACTCTAGGCTAAACTCTTTTCTCATTTCCATCAATTTTGTAATGAGTGCCTATGATCCATCATTGTATATAAGTTTTCATGATGGCATGATCATTATTCTTGTTTTGTATGTAGATGACATTATCTTGAGTGGTAATGATCTAGATGGAATTAGAGATGTAAAAATTGCTTTAGCAAAAGAGTTTAAGATGGTAGATCTCGGCCTATTGAGCTTCATTCTTGGAATAGAGGTTATTAGAGGATGTGATTTTAGCTTCATTTGTCAATCTAAATATGCTACATCCATCCTAGATAGATTTGGAATGAAGAATTGTAAAGGCATTGAGACACCAATGGAGCAACATGTAAAAGCATCTATTGGTTGTGATGAAGCATCCTTTGAGGACATCACATTATATAGAAGGCTTATTGGCTCCTTGATCTATTTAACTATAAGTAGACTTGATCTTAGTTATAGTGTTGGAAAGTTAAGCCAATTCATGCAAAGTCCTCTAGTTTCACATTGGAAGATGGCCAAAAGAGTTCTTAGATACATTTCATTCACTAAGAATTTTGGTATTTTGTATAGAGGAACTAATCTTGGCTTAAGAGCCTATAGTGACTCGGATTTTGCAGGTGACAAAGTGGATAGAAGATCAACAAGTGCCTTTGCCACCTTTCTATGTGATGGAGTAGTATCATGGCTTTCCAAAAAGCAAGATACCATCTCCCTATCTTCCACAGAATCCGAATACAAGGCCTTGACATCAACATGCAAGGAGGTCTTGTGGCTCAAAAGGCTATTGGTGGAGCTTCATGTCATGGAGGAGGAGATCTCTATCATCTATTGTGACAACCAATCAGCCCAATCACTTGCAACTAATCCTACATTCCATGCAAGGAGCAAACACATCGAAATTGCTTATCATTTCGTGAGGGAAAGACCCAAGATGGTGGTATATGATCCAACTTAATGCAAGAAAACAACGTGCGTTTGAAGGAAAAGATATTGTAACATTGGAAAAACACGATGAATCGCCTCCCAATTTTGAGGTTTTGGAAAAACTTGAACCACTCATCCAAGCTCCAAATGATATGGAACTGACGAGAGAAGAAGATACAATTGCAAATGATGAAATTCCTACGATTGTACAGGGCCAAATTGAGGGTAATTTGAGCCCCCCACATTTGAATGAGATAGAGCTAGAAGAAGACACAACAATAAAATGCGCAATTTTCAATACAAGGTTCCGACGAATTCAAAAAAATTTCATAATCCGTCCGAATCCGACATTAAAAAAAAATTTGCCTGACAAAAAAAAATGTTTTGTCAAATTTTTTTTTTACGGACGTTGGATTCCGAAGCACAATAAATTTGTCGGAATCCGACGTCCCATTTCGGAGACTGCACCTTTTTAACTAATGACGTCACATGTCCATGCATAAAAAAAAAACATAAAGCGGACGTCGGATTTCGACGGATAATACAAATGTCGGAATCCAACGTCCGTGACTGAATTCTCAAAGCCACGTTATTTTTCTAGGGTTTTCTCATTTTTTTCTTGTAGGAGATTATTGGAGATCGGCTTTTGGCGCTTCTTCTCAACTCTATCAATTTCATTTGTCTCATTCCAAGTACGATCCTTTTGTTTTGTTATGTGCAATCTTTGTAACTTTTTCTTCTATACTGTCTTCCTAGTATTGTATATTTTGTTTTCTCTTTTTTTTGTATTGTATACTATCTCAATGCAGCCACAAAATAATGGCCATAATTTCTATCTTTGAGGATACAATTACCTGCATGGTAGCGGCTCCCCGTGGAAGCGAAACAATAATGTAGCCAGTCAATCTGTACTCATAATCCAAGTACTTTGTTCTAAGCTTTTGGTTGTCGTTCTTGTCTATTCTACAACATGTACTTACCTAGTCATGTTACCTACGACAAGTTCTACACGCTATTTTAACAACACTATCTCCTAACAATCCGTCACTTGTCTGCAGGGCATTTTCCTAAGTGTAGGTCGTAGGAAAGTAAGCCATGTATTAGACTCTCAACAGTCGCAGATCTACAAGCCTTGAAATTGTTGATTATTGACATTTTTGGACATCTTTTAGTTGTCTATTTTTGTGCATTTATGATACTATAGGACCACTAATTTATAAGTAGATCCAATTTGTCCATCGCTAGTTTGGAGGCCAATCTTACAAATTTGTAAATCGTTACTCAGAAAGCAACCGCAAACTTGGTCCTAAAAACAATATCTACAAAGAAAATAACATTACATCAAACTCTTCTAATGGTTAATCCTGCAACATATGTTTACATGAGTGATCGATTGTCTACCTCATTACTTGGCAAAGGACAAAAGCAAAGTGGCAAACATAGTAGAATCAATTGAAGCATTCATAACTAGCACTTCTTCGCTTTCCGGCTACATGCATATGCACTCACAAATAGGTATGACTTTATCTTTTTTCAGTTCGTTTCATCTATGTCATTTTCTGTAGTCATTTATTTTCCATATGATTTTGGTAGATGTGGGTGGCGTTGGGTTCGCCATATTATCAGGTGGTGGATCCGGTGGATTAGATGGATCAGACGACTCGGAACTATGTTTAGATGGTGTAGATTCAGAAGATGGTTCACACTCTTGTTCGAATTCTGGTTTTGGTGGTGGATCTAAGTCTTGTTCGAACTCGGATTCAGAACTATGTTCGGAAGAAGAAGAAAATGATGAACCTGAGTGATTTGTCGAATTAACAAATTCTTTCTCAAACGAATTAACAAGTGATACAGAAGTGTTGTAAAGATTATTAAACACTTCAGTACTAAGTGTATTTCTTATGGTGAATTTAATAAATTCTGAAAATACAAAATGCGATCTCCTATATGCTTCTAATCGTTGTGCTCTCTCTAAGCGTTTTTGCTCAGAAGTAGTGCATGACTGATAGGGTGGCATACATTACATGAATAAGATTTGGTGGACTTAGTACACTTAAACTCATAAAAAAGACGAAGATGTCTCCCCGGCAACTATGCCAAGTTATGTGGTAGCCTAATCGTTATAGATTTTTACAAAATCATTTAATTAAGTAGTAAGACAGAGAAAAATCTTCTCTTTCAGATGATAAGTGTACAAAGGTGATGGAGAGATGGTGAATGTAATATTCAACACAGAATACTACAATGACATATCTGGTTATCCAAAGATATTGAGTAAATTGGCGTCCAAAAACACCAAGATGAAACAATTTGAAGGTATAGAAGGGTATGTTATCTTCCAGGCTCTTCGGATAACAATTAGCAGCTTAATCTGATAGCGACAAGCAAAAGATCTTTCACAACAGAATTTGTTTGGCTATTGATTCCTCTCAACAAGCACAAGAAATTAGTTCTTATTGTAGAAAGCTAACAGAGCAAAACGTCAATTGAGTTCTTTATCTAAACATATTGCTCATTCAGAATTAAAAGAGGTTTTGTTTAAAGTTATGCTTTTAGGCTTCAGCTGATTCCCTACACACATTAATTAGAACTGTCGCTCTCGGATGTTGCCTATAAATCCACGTTAGAAAATCTGAAATTCAGTACAAAGTAAAGAGTGTGTGCCACAGACTGATGCAGTGTTCGCTCAATTAATAAAAAGTATGACTAACAAATAGTAGAGGAAAGGAATACACAAGCTTATAAAACTGGCTCTCTTCTCTCTATTCATAGCGAGATCTCTGCGTAATTACAATGGCACTGAGTGTCATCCTTATAGAGACGAACACCAAGCCTAATCGTGGATCACCAACCGTTAAGGTATCAGTTGGGATCAGCTAGTGTGTCGATCTAGAATGTCGCGAGCTCCTTAATTACAATGAATTTACAAGATGCAAATAGGGCTTTACATTGATTTAGGTACTATTGCATATTTACATGTGCAAAAATTGAAAAATTTGCAATATATAACAAATAACTTGGATAATGTGAAATCATAGCCTCCACAATTTTGTATCATTTTTTATGATGAGCCTAGAAGATATATTGTTGGGAGAAGGAATAGAGAATGAAGAACGACTCCCCCTAATGTGGACTGCTAGTAACTATTAGCAAGAAGGATCTCGACGACAAGGAAAAGATAGAACATGCTGAATAAAATTACAACTCATGCGTTGAGGACCACTGAGATAATTTCATACTCAAACAAATAACATGTTTTATAGTTCACCGAAGAGCTAAATAGTATGTGAAATTACTATTGATCAGTTTGAAAGTGAAGTCCAATTCAGAATTCAATTGATAGTGCAAAAAAATAGTGCTCGTTCCTCAGGCGTCAGAGACAACCGTCATCTGATTGAAGTCTAAGGAGTCAAAGACGTCCGTGATTCGATCATACTGAGTGAACGAGTTCAGAGAAAGCAATTGAGAAAGTGTAATCAATCACAACGCACACATATCCAGGTAAGACACATATAGTAGAAGGTATTGTTGATATTACACTGAATGCTTTTCAAAAGAGCATTTGCTCAATATGGAGCATGAACAACACAACTGATTACAGCCTAAATGCGACATAAACTTTGATGCTCAATCTTCTGCCCTCTTGCACCGTATTTAGTGAATGCGAGCTAGATGTATATATACACAACATTCTTGTGATTACAAGAATTAATTAACTAATCTATAATGCCAAGACTAGTGGATATTGGTCGTGAATGTACTTTACAGATATTTGATGTACAATGACATCTGTACAATGTGTGTATTAGTTAGACAAGATGGATGACCCAATGGAGTCGAAGTAGTCAAACGCATCGATCGTCGAAGTAGTTAGATGACTCGATCGTCGAAGTAGTTGGATGATTTAATCGTCGAAGTAGTCGGATGAGTCGGATACTTTGGATACTTCAATTGATCGTGGAAGTAGTCGAGTGACTTGATGTTTGAAGTAGTCAGAGATGGCCAGGTCTTCGATCTTCTTTAAATGGTTTGAAATAACATTTGAATGTAGAGATTGACGGGAATGGATACCCTTTACTCCAGAGATGAGGATTAGTGAGAAGGTCGACGTATTCGTCCTTTGAAAAAGTTCAACTGGTTCGTTCTATTTAGAATGTCACAAGTGACGAACTGCTTGAGCAGAAACCCGTGAATTTTACCAAGCATTACTCTGCACACAAAATGAAAGTAGTTTTGTAGGTACTATAGTCTATGTTAAAAAAAACACGACTAAATATGCAAAATAGCAAAACAGAAAACTATGATTCCTGTAGGTATCAGATGAGCATACAGAAAACGTAAATAGGTTGCATCTAATCCTAGATCAACAGTTAATTCAAGGATCAAGAATGTCCAGAAAAAGTCTTGAATGAAGTTGAAACACCAAGGAGGAAACTGTGAGCTTAATCTCCAACATATACTCCAAAAATCACTTTAAGGAATCTGTAGTGAGAAGGAAATAGAAATCCTTCAAGTGTTTATCCTAGAGGAAGGTTGGGAATACGTGTGAAAAGTACAGTAATAAGGACCATAAATGGATCTTTGAATGATCCACAAGGTGATTGTATGTTTGTTAAACAATCTATCAGAAACTAGTCATCATAAAACAAGATCTAGTTTAGCAGCTTGATAGGAAACAAGTAGAGACAATCAAAGCATTGATCAAATAGTATAATCCAAATCCACACGTGTGGAAATAAGGCTGTAGTACGGCCTATAGATAGTGTTTACAAAGTGCCAAAGCTGGGTTTCATTATAAATCAAGAGTAATCACCATACAATGAGAGGAAACTCGAGTTTCTCCTTGAGGCTCCAAAAAGTTTCTATCTTCTCACTATGGAGAATGGGAATACATAGTAAAACACACTTCCTTTGCAAAGTTAGGTGAAAATCCAGCATGTAATAAGGAAGTAGACTCCACTTTCTTGCCCTAATGTGAAAACCCTAGCCTAGATCCAAGAGTCATGCTTGGTAGGTGCATGGTAGGTACAAATCTCATCATAAATCATGGTCTAGATCCTACAAAGTAGGAATCGCTACCAAATAGACACAACCACTCCTCTTGACTCGTGGTAACCTACTTTAGGTGTGTATGTACAAGTGGCACTTTGGCCATTCAAGTAACCAACAAACAATATTGACAAAATGTACAATATTCTACATGGCTAGATTTGCCAATGTAGGCAATTTTTCACAATACGAGGATGAGGATTTTCTCAAATACGTTGATCCTCACCGTTTCAAGCCTGCACGAAGATCTAGATTGTGTGACAATGAGAGTAAATAATCAAAGCACATGAAAAAGCAAGTTCCCAACATGATTTTAGAGAGGATAAAATAGCCTACTCTCGGGTAGAGAGAGAAAGTGAGTGAGCTCTCAAGAAGTAGAGAGAGAATATGAGGAAAAACAATGTGTATCACATAGATTTCTTCACAAAAACATGTATGTACAATAAGAGAGATCCTCCATATAGTACTAGCACGAGATCTAGCATAAGGACATGCTCTAGAATGATTGGACCCCATCTATTTCCTTTCTACATCATGATTGTATCAGTGTAGTCAATCCCATATTTTTGTGAAAAACCTTTTGCAACCAACCTTGCTTTGTATCTGATGTTATCTCCATCAAGACCTGTTTTGATCTTGTAGATCCACTTGCATTTAACTAGTTTTTTTCCATCAGGTATAGGTGCAAGTGTCCATACATTGTTCTTATACATCGATGACATTTCATCCTCCATTGCTTGAATTCAATGATTTTTTTTTGGTCCATCAATAGCCTCCTCGAATGTTTGAGGTTCATCTGTGAAGCCACAAAATTTGACGCCTATATTTGTTGAAACATCCTGACCAAACCTTACTAGTGGTTTTCTTTGTCTTTCTTCTCACAGTTTGTATAGGTCTCCAATTCAATTCTGCAGTTTCGGATTGGACCTTTTCTGCTTGAATTCAAATTGGTGATTCGAGTCTTTCAGGTACTCGATCTTTAACTCCCTCTGAATCTGATAATTCTTGTTCATCATCTGCTTGCTTTACTTCTGTCGTTGGTAACTCATAATGACTCTTGAGAATTTCATAGTCGACTAAGTCAGTCTGCTTCACCTCCACGATCTGTGCAAATTTGCTTCAACTTGTTGTCTGTCTGCTTCTCAGCCCAATTCGTATACTCAATGAATTTCTTGAAAGCTTCTGATTTTGTACGAATAAAGTATACTACAGTGAACTTGCTGAAGTCATCAATAAATGTTATGAAGTATTTTGCATCACCTAAAGACAATACTCCGAATGGTCCACAAATATCCGAATGTACAATTTCCAATACCTTGGTTGCTTTATAAACATCTTTAATGAAAGGTGTTTGAGTCATTTTGCCTTTAAGACATGATTCGCTGGTAGTTCAAATATCTCAGCTCTTGATTTCAACTCCTTCGATTCTCTGACTCTTGTTGGCTTGGTACAAGGCTTCCATGTTCATGTGACATAACCTCTTGTGCCACATAATATCTGTCGATTCTTGAGTTTGATTTGCCTGTTCGATTTGAGTTCGAATGCTCAAGTGATACAAATTACCTTCTCTGTTACCTTTAGCAACTAGGTTATCAGAATCTTCATCAAACAATTTACAAGAGTCCCTTGTGAAGGTTATTGACATTTATGTATCGACTATCTTTGCTATGGATAGAAGATCTTTATCAAGAGTAGGAACATAGAGAGCTTCCTCCAGTTTCTTGTTTAGAACCGTCTCCAAATATAATGAATCTCAAATAAATCGTCTTCTTATACTCAAACAAAATTTGTTTTGAGAAAACAAAATGTGAGGTGGCTCTTGAATCAAGTACTACTTCTCGAATTTTCAAATTTGATGAACAAGATAGATCAGCACAAACATATGCTGCTGAGTTTCTAGTCGTCCTGTCTTCTGCTGCTCTGGAGCATGCTGCCTTCTCTTGGACAAAATTTGAATCTGAAGGTTCGCTTTGATTCTGCTCCTCCTTGTTTCTGGGATTTTGATAACAGTCTACTTTTGCATGACCCTGTTTATGACAATGAATACAATCAGTCTTTGGATTCAACCAACACTTGTCCTCTGTATGACCTGATCTTTTGCATCTGTTGTAAATCTTCCTAACACCAGAATCTTTCTGTTGTTTTTCCAGATTGTCGATCATTTGTCTTGGATTCGTCTGAACGATTTTAATTCTTCTTAGACGACTCCCTCTTAGACTTAAACTTCTTCAAAAATTTATTCTTTTGAGTAAATAGAGCATTTTTTGAATCACCATTATCGTCATAACGTTCGCGAGCTTCTACTTCCTCTTTGACTCCATCTATTCTCTTTTGAAGTGTCATAGTCGAATCTTTCACCAGTAAAGTTTGAGTTGTGTGGAATGACCTGGGTAGAGCTCGAAGAAAATAGTTAAGATGTTTTTCCTTTGAGATTGCATTTTCCATGCCAGAATTCTGCAAAGAAATATATAGATCCTTTATCTTTCGTACGAATTGCAATTCTTCCCATAATTCTTTCACGTTCGAAGTTGATGAAAGATCTAGCATTATGTTGTCATTCACTGAAGACACCATAATTGCTATAGCTTTGTCATTTTTCAAACTCCATTCTCGAAGTTCTTTGCCAGAAGTAATTGGATTCTCTTCTATTGGTTCTACCCATTGCCAAAGACCTTCACCCTTCAGTATGAGTGAAGTCTTTAATTTCCAGATTAAATAGTTCGAACCTTATGTATCCAAGATCGTACCGATCTTAGACTGAATATTGTTGATCGAAGACATCTTCTAATCTTCCGAATAAGCTCCAGATACGGCTGTTGATGGATTGTGAAGGATGCTGAGAGGGGTCTGATTCTGATTCATCAGTATACATCTCTTGCTGCTTTGTTGGTTTCTCTGTTGTGTTTACAACAAGTAGTGCACATGTATTTATATTGTTACAGGATAGGTCTTTTGGCCTTTCACCTTCTGTAACAGATGATCTAACCGTTAAGACGGCTTATATTCAACAAACGTTTTGTTTCCAGACTCGAATTGTTCTTGTTCGCGAATTGTTCACGACAGTTGACAATTTCGAGTTTGAACAAGAATCAAAATATTTCGCGACAATTTATTGTTCGCGAATCTTTCGAGTTTCAAGAAGATATTGTTCGCAAAACTTTCAAGTTTCGAGATATGAGTTTCAAGTTCGTTTCTCAGCCTTTGTTAATTAAACCGTGCACTTTGTTAGTAGAACCGAGATTTGTTTGTTGAGGTGTTCTACAGATTCTTGGTATTTGGATTCAAGTGCTACTCAACAAGCCAACAAAATTGGTTTCATGAGCATAGTCAATCTACGACTCAAAGGTATGTCTCATTGGGCGATAGCAGTTGTCACAGTATTGATAGTGCAGACGTTGTCAAAAAATTGCAATTTCGGGATGGTGCTATTCTTATTCCAAATATTCTTCATGTTCCAAATCTTACCAAACCTCTACTTTCTATATGTAGATACTTTTGGTTTGAATAAACTCGCTTAACTCGCATTTCAATCACTTCCAGAATGTGCAATCTCCAAATCAGCGACAATTACCACTCTCTCTCTCTCTCTCTCTCTCTCTCTCTCTCTCTCTCTCTCTCTCTCTCTCTCTCTCTCTCTCTCTCTCTCTCTCTCTCTCTCTCTCTCTCTCTCTCTCTCTCTCTCGGACTCTTCTTTATCAAAAGCTACCACCCTTGATCTTGCTATAAATAAACATATGTGACTATTCAATTTTGACTTCAAAAAAATTATTCTTGATGGGTTTGAAGTGGAACTACTCTTTTAGTACCTCCCAAGCTTGTCTTGGTGTCATGGCATCATTGATGTGGGTAATGATGTGGTCCTTCACCGATAGGTTGATGAAGGTTAACGCCTTTCTAATCTTTTTGTCGAACACTTTGATGTTCGCTTCATTTGGTGGTCTTCTCTCATCACCTATGACAACACCCCACAACTCCTTCTCTATCAAAATGTTTTCCATTTTGAACTTCCACACTACATAGTGGGAACTCCTGTCCAATTTACTATTTTCGCTCAAAATGGACTCTCCCATGTTTGCCATCTCCAAAATGTCTAAAACTGCACCTATAGGCTAAAAGAAATATGCCGAAGCCAATAGTGGTGTCAAAATCCAAAAATAAGTACCTAAACTTTTTAGCTTACCAGGCCACCCGACGCTTTATTGCCAAATCAAAAGCCAAGATAGTTTCCATTTCGAAAATGCCTTTAGCACACACTCACCTCGGGGCTCTCAAAAGGGATTTTGGCATCCACTAATCACTTTCTTTATATCAAACAGTCTGTTTTGGTGTACTGTACTTGCAGGTACAATCCGGGTGCCCTTCGTTTGGTCTAAAATGGTTAAAGGAGGTGGAAATAAGGGCCGTTTTAGAAAATGAACTATTTTTTCACATTGAAGAAGCTTCACCTTTCAAGCATTTCTGGAACTTGGGTCCGTTCGACTTTAATTTTTTTTAATGAAGTCGAAAGGCAAAATGCACTTCAGGTGCCCTTGGGTCCCTTCAACAATATTTGGACTGTTAGTTCCATAAGATTCAATCTTGGCCACTATTCTCTGTTTGCGACCTCTCTTTCTGACATTGTTGCTTGTGCGGGTCTTTGACACCAAGGTTTTAAGTTAGACACCGCCCTATTCACAAGGGGAAAGGGTTTAAGGCACTGCCCTAATCACAAGAGAAAAAGGAGATCAGGGTTTAAGGCACTGCCCTAATCACAAGGCATAAGGGAAAGGGCTGAAGAGAGTTACAAGGGTTTCTTTTGCTTCTATCGTAGCGAGCAATCCTTTCTATCCATCTTCCATCGTCGCCTTTCCCTCTTGTCACCTCCTTGCTGACGGCTTGGATTATTTGAGAAGCATCAAGCACCTCGCAGTTTCCATCTTTTATCATCAATCATCAGAAGGTTTTGATCAGCACAGTTTTTTGAAGTTATTTCAACATGGTAAGCGGCTCTTATTTTTGTCTACGTCAAACTCTTTATTTTGCCTTCGCTAGGATGGATCTGTTTTCGGTTTTTTTTGCTTTTTCAGTGTCAATCCGTTGATTTCCGAATCGAGTTCAGTACGTTATTGCATAACGGCTGTTGTGCATTGCTGTAGACGGATTTTCGTTACGTAAACTTAGCTAGGATTTGAGACTTTCTTGTGGTGATCCTTTTATTGACATTGCGCACTTTTTAGGGTTCATTCACTTGCAACAACTGTATCATTTCATACATAAGATTTACGAAAGTGCTTCCTGTGGATGCTCTCTAATAAGATCAATCCGATCCTTGTGATGTGAAACTCATGCAAGATTGTCAAGATTCGGTATTGATAGGGTTTGTGTGGTTTTTGGACTCTCAGCCGCAGGGAGATTACATAGAGTTGCATCGGAAACGACATGGATATCGTCCAGACTTTTTTGAAAGGAAACGTAAAAAAGATGCACGCGAAGTCCATAAACGGTCCGCCTTTGCTCAGAAGGTATGTCATATCAGTTCATTTATAGTGATTGTATTAGGATTTTTAATATTATCTAGCAAGTTGAAGTATGTTTTCAATAGATAGCTAATGATCCAATTATTGTAAGGGACAGCTTGAACTGTTCAATTCGTCAGGGACATAATTTTAACTGGTTGATGAAAGCCATTGGAGGTCTTTGAGGACATTAGTTCTTCTAGTTGTCAAAGTAGCTTGCATAGTTCCATAGTGTATAGAACAACCTTATATGGAACATAGTTCCATACGCACAATATTTGAAACTTTTCTTAGATGAATTTTTGTGCTGAACAATGAAAAAAATAATCTTTATTTTTGTTGTTTTCTAAGGTTTTATCCTTTGTGTGGCAGGCTCTGGGTATCAAAGGGAAGATGTTTGCAAAGAAGCGTTATGCAGAGAAGGCGACTATGAAAAAAACGTAAGTTTTTTCGTTACCAGGGAGGTTACATGAAGAGAATGTTTTTTAGAGTCTTTTTGGGTGAGATGAACTTGTTTTTAGTTATGGTATGCTTAGCAAGCACGGGAAGTTTGTTAGTATTGGCAAGTTTCACAATGTATTGGTTCATGATGTTTTGGATTGCAATATGGCTTTACCATCATGAGGTAAATAGCTTGGTTCTGAAATTTATGGAGTTAGCAACCTTGTCCCCTTCCTTACAGATGCACTCCAACTTGAAGATTGTACTTCTTGTTTATTATGGTTGAGCTAAATTTGCTTTTCATGCTTTTGCAGGCTAGCAATGCATTCTGAAAGAACAAATCGGCACAAAATCGATCAAGTTGAAGAAGGAGCAGTGCCTGCCTATCTACTAGATCGTGAGGAAACATCTCGTGCAAAGGTAATGGCAGCCTTTTGAGAGTACTGTCCTGAATGAGCCATGTGCTTTGAACTTATCAGAATAAAGGAGGAATGTGTATAAGCTGGACCTTACCTTGATAATGATTTTCAAAGGCATTCTTACCTATGGGGCAGAAAGCCTGGCATGAGTGATCCACCACTAGCCTTCTGAACGTCCAAAACATACAGTCCATGCACCTTGTGCATGCATTTATTCATGAAAGCTTTTCAAGATTATAGGGTGTTTGCTTTGCTCTTTGGTGCTGGCCTTAATCATGACTGAGTCCACCCTTTGCCTTCAGAAAATAAGTACATTGGTATTTGTACAAATGTATGAGTCAACGTCGACATATATGTAAACATTTGACCTAGACACCTGTGGGTACTGACGAAGTGAGCAGGGATGTTGAAGCATTTGGTCTATGCTATGCATGATGAAGCTGATGGCCTAGGACCTTATGGCTTGACTCCATACGTTTGAAGATTGCACGTCTCCTTTGTTATGTCGGACTACAAGTATTATCCCAGACATAACATCCATATATTCATTTTGCAAAACTCTAGCTCTTTAAACATGCTTTTCTTGTTTGCTTGCATGTTATTATTGTGGGAAACTCTTTTTACGGAATAACTAGGTCTGAGAAAGGCACCTGCCACATACTCGGTCACTGGATCTTGTACATCTCTCATATTGCTTTGCTGAAACTGCTGATGTTATGAACAAAATCTACTCTTTTTATCCTTTTACCCATGGAACAAACACGGTTATTGTTAAGTATTAAGATTTCACTTGAGATTCTGGTGTCTTTTGGAGATTTTGAATGTCTTCTATAAAGTTTTACTCGCTGATCTATCCAGGTGCTAAGTAACACAATTAAGCAGAAAAGAAAGGAAAAAGCAGGAAAGTGGGAAGTTCCTCTTCCAAAGGTGATTGCTTTGTTCACAATAATCCATTGGTTTTGATCACCACGTATGTCCACTTTTTATAACACGATCGCTGATATATTTATGCATAATGCAGGTGAGGCCTATTGCTCAAGATGAAATGTTTCGTGTGATACGATCTGGCAAGAGAAAAAGTAAGTTTTGCTTAGTATCTGTGTATATTATCGATTCTTTTTTTCAACCAGGTATGTACGTAAGTTTTGCTTAGTATTTGTATTATTGATTCTGTCTATGTACACTTTGAGGCCAATGTTTTTTCTAGTACACAAGTAATTCACACAATTCCATTTTACAGACTCAACCTGATTCTCACTTTATTGCATTTTTTTAACTTTCTATGAACCAGCCTAGGGATACCCTTGATATATAGATTCTCTTAGATATGAGCTAGTAAGATATACATGCAAAGTGGAGCTTCATACAGGAAAACCAAGGTTTGGTAGGAAATTCTGGCCTGCTCGGGTGCTTGAGACGAGCCGCTAACTCAAATTAAGAAGAACCTGACATAAGAAGCTGGTTGGCGGAAGGCACGTTGTAGTTTTTTTGGGAAAAGAATCGAGTCTCTCTAAGACTGATGTAAACTGCATGAACTGCTATCGATTGATGGACTATGTATCTGATTGTTAAGGGCAGATCTCATGAGTTCTGCTTTGCCTTTTTGGTTGTTTTCACTCATGGTTTTAGCTGCTGTGGACGTGTTAATAATCAACACCTTTGTCCTCAGCCCTCTGCTTGAAGGCTGTTCTAAGCTCTTACTTTCTTATGGAGCTGGCAGCACATCCATTGCCACTTGTTCAGTTTTGATACCCTCAGACATCAATATGAAAGCAGACTTGGTCCACCTCTGACACAGCCATTCACAAGATTTAAAGCGGGGTGATTTTGAGAGGTTGATGATATGCATTGTAGCTTTCACAACTTATATACATATGCACTGTTTCCTCATTCTGTGCTTCGGAACATGGATAATATATGTGGAGAGTCTGAAAGCTTCAGAAGTAGAGAAGAGATGGCTAGGAGACAAAGTTCAGAGCAGATGCTACTGCCTTGCTTACCAAACAAATGTGGCAAATGTGTTTGCAAGATCGTAAGGGGATGGGGATATTTGCAAAGGTTGCCCTCTAAAAATCGTATTAATCTTTCCTTTGTGTTTTTGGGTTTGTTGGTTTAGAGCTTTGTATGGGGACCTGTAGGAACAAACTACATCTTACAAGCTACATTATATACAGAAAGAACGGTTCACAAATTAGCCTGACAACTCACACTAAATTCTAATTACCTTTACAATGGCATAACTTTACAACCGCGTTACTCATTATGCTACTGGCTACATTATACCAATGTAAGGGATCAATGTTACACAAACTTCAAAATTTTCAAGCATTTTCTTCTTCTTTAACTCATTTTTCAAATCAAAATCGGTTCAGATATTTGTACTCTTTTCAAAATTGAACCACTAGCAACGTGCCAAACACAAACGTGTGCAAGTTTGTAAACATTGGCACACGAGTTTGCTGGTAAGTGTAGTGTGATGGGCAAGATTTTTAATGGAAGGAGATTGCAGGGATTTTCTAACGACATAGCTGCTTTCCTGCTCTTTATTACCTGTTCATGAATTAGACGAAAATAGGTTATTCATGCCAATTTTCACCCAAAATTTATAGTTGCATATCTGACAGGTGTTAAGAGGTTGGCTAGGTATGCAGAATATGTAGTTTACACAGATAGTGAAAGACAGAATGTTGTTCACACAGTGGTTTGAAGATAAGAGATTCATAAGGTGTTACTTACCCAATGCAGTAGTTACTTTTTTCTGTAGCTTGCACAAAGATGAAGCACAAAAGAATATACTTGCAGCAATGCATTTGTGAGCTGCCCTTTATCCTCAGAAAAGTAAGATAAACTCAGCTCATGGGTCATTACACTGAATGTATGGAAGAGGGATCTATCCGATGCCTGTGATCTGCACATACTCTTGCGTGCTGATGACGTGAACGGTGATGTGATAGTTTATTGTCCCTGCTATAGATCTTGGACCTTGTGAGTGGATTCATAAAGCTAAAGATAGCAAGCCTTTTGTGTTGTTTTTGGGTACTGATGACATGAATGGGGACGTAATACCTCATAGTCCTTGCTATAGATCATGGAAGTAGATTTCAAACCTCGTGAGTGGATTCATAAAGCTAGAGATAGTAAGTTCTATTAGTTTCAGGTATATTTAGGTTTAATTGACGTCTGTTAGGAGTTGCCTATTTTGTGCACCATGTGTTGATATAACGTAGTTGCTAGAAGCCACAAGGGGTGAAATTCTTTTGGTGCAAGTTTATAGAGGTTATGTTTCGAGTGTTATGCAAGCAATCTGTGACACCCTATTTGCTAGTACATCTGCATGCAGAAAAGCAAATCAACAAGTGACAGCTACTTGCTATCAACAGTGATTGCAATTTGTACTTTATTGCTTAGTATTGATTGTAGCTGCAAGCATATTAGTGTATTAGAAAGTCAAGTAGCTATTTACAAGTGGCATCTATATGTTACCAACAGCATATTTAATTTGCTTATCAATCATCATGTCTGTGGTTATTATCTTTTTGCAGCAAAACAGTGGAAGAGAATGGTGACAAAGGCCACTTTTGTGGGAGCTGGTTTTACGAGGAAGCCACCAAAATATGAGAGATTCATCAGGCCTATGGGGCTACGCTTTACCAAAGCACATGTCACTCATCCTGAACTAAAATGCACATTCAATTTAGAGATGATTGGTGTGAAGAAAAATCCTAACGGACCAATGTACACGTCTTTGGGTGTCATAACCAAGGGAACTGTTATTGAGGTAAGTTTTGAAGACGTTTTGTATGCTTGCTTTGTATGTCATTATGCATACCCCTGGACATGTGTTTGTTGTCTGTGAGATAAGTGAGGTTTGCGAGCATATATTTCTTTTTATTTGCAATATGATAACTGAGGGGTTGTGGGAAGCAGGTTAATGTTAGCGAACTTGGACTTGTGACACCAGCTGGGAAAGTTGTTTGGGGTAAGTTAGTAGGAGCCTTCATTCATGAAGATTTAATTTGGAAAAGCAGGACAATTAAGGGCCAACTAATTAGTTTCATATCATTCTTCATGCTTGTTTGGAGAGTTATGACAATTGTCTTTCTGCAGGTAAGTATGCTCAAGTCACCAACAACCCAGAGAATGATGGCTGCATAAATGCAGTTTTGCTTGTATAGTAAGGGGTTTTGTTGCAGACATCAGGCTATACATTAAGAGCTCTAGCCGATAAGCAATTTTTTGAGATGGACAGTTTCTGTTCATTTTATTTGAAAAGCTTTTTTATCAAGCTTTTGCATAAGGAGTTTCTTCTATGAAATCTTACTTGGACATGTGGACTGCAAAGGAAGTGGATGTTTTGTCTATTCTGCATCTTTGCTGATTCTAAGGTGATGTGAAATTGGCGTTTTGTGACTAGTAGGATATTTAACAAGCGTCATAGGATATCTAACAAGCATCTTAGATATAGGAGGTTATTAAGCAAATGGTGTAGACGCTCATGCCATTTACGAGACGATGCTCATTGATGTTTATGCACAACTGCAGAAGTGTACAAAGAGTATCTATGCAAATAAAGTATTTGGATCAGCTCTAAATTTTGAGAGACTGTACCCGCACCTCGGGTTCAACACTTACACACCTAATAATCAATCATTTAAGAAATGAGTGAATTCTACACTTGTAAAAGCAAAATTTGAAATTTTAATTTCTGAGAATTTCTGAAACTTTAGGCAAAACTTTTGTCAAATTTTTAAACTTTCAGAAACGATCAAAATTTATTTTTACTCTTTGTATTCTGTCCTATCTGAAATAATTTTTGCTGTGGGTACGTATTCTCATTTGCTGACAGTTTTTGTACTTTTCATTTGTATTCTCTATAGCAGGCCGACTTTTTTCCTGCTGTCTTATTGCTGTTGCAACGTGCGTATGCGCTGTGAATCCCACCCCCTTCATCTTAAATAAACTGATCACTCTTTTCAGGTGAAAAAACGACTTCCCTTGCAAGCGACTGTATAGACACCTTGTCATTAGTACACCTTTTTCTAGCAATCCATATAATGTCTCAGAGGGATACAGAAATCCAATACAGAAATTGGATTTACAGGAATGTTTGCCTATGTGGATTTGAAATCGGAGCTTTTCAGCAAATGTGAGCTGCTAAATCTCAAAAGATGAATTCACTAGGATTAGTGGAGTATTGGAACGACATTAAGGCTGAAACTGGGGTTTATCTATCGGGGTTCTTTACATTTTCCAGATAATGTATGCGAGTTATTCACCCTCAAATGGTGATCAGGATAATCAGTAAAATTGATGACAGGTACCTTAATAAAACATTGTCTCATACCCATTACTTCTTCCTCTAGTGTCTTCCTTTTGTGCCTTTTATCTAAAGACTTGCATCAAAAGGTGCTATCAAGTACTTGGAAATTTGACATGTAGAATATCTGAGCAGAGAAGTTGTTGCCTTGGCTTGGCATTAAAATTATTGTAGAGGATATGAAAACAATGTGTGACATATAGTGAACAAACAAACAGTGCATCCAAATAAGCAACACTGTAGGGACAAGTACATAGTCGATATCAAGGTAAGTGTAGAGAATCATACCAGATAAAATGAGAGTCAATAATATGTCAATCACAGCGGGGGTGTGGGTAGAGTTGTTAATTGTGGCCAGCCAAGCGCAAGCTTGATTCCCAATCGTTGTGAAATGACATCTTTGGGGCTCTCCCCTTTGACATTGCCTAACTAGCACAGCTACGTTGCATATAACCGACCACTGTTGCATATAACCGACCACCGGTAAACAAATTCAATAAATATCTTTTCTATATAAATTCGTGAAATTGGATATATTCTAATTTTACAAATAGATATACAAGTGTAGAGAATCACACCAGATAAATGGAAAGGGAATCAAAGTTGAAAGCATTGTTTGCATAAGTGAGAAGCATTTGACAATGTGGCAAGGATAGGCCGATGTCAAGTTTGAATGATAGTTTTATAGGAGGGTTGTGTATGAAAAGTGAACTTAATAACACCAGATAAAATAAGAGTCAATAAATATTAGCCCAAAGTGGTGTATAGTCAATATAATCAAAGTGGTGTATAGTCCTTAAGAAGTTACCTTGAACACATTTGATATCAAGACATCACAAAGTTTAAGACCACCAAATATAATTCCCATTTCTTAATGGGATTCAAAACTATTGCAAAGGTACAAGAAGTTCATAACCTCCTAAAAAATTGATTCATCGCAATACAATATAGTCAATTTTAAAATAGCATCAAGACATGACTTTTTAAGACCCACTAAACATGTATTGCATAAGATTAATGACATTTGAATCGAGTCTTTTACGCAACAATGGTCGTATTGGATTCTTATTGTTGCAATTCTTTGAACAGAACCAACGAATGGCTTGGGTTCCTTTGTAGAATCTCAAGAAAAAAATATGTCAATCATGAAAAATTGGCTTTTTGAGAAAAATGCTATGCATACATTATTAACGAACTAGTGATTGTTATATACAACTTGCCCAAGCCATTTACAGAATTGGGCTCCTTAGGTGTCATTACATGGTGGTCAGAGGCTCAAGCCTGCACCTTTCTTTGTGGAAGTCAACAACTCTACCCATACACCCAACTGTGTTGGACAATGTTATGTTTTCAAAAGCTCAAAGATATGCCCAAGTAACCTATTTTGTAAAGTTTATCTAAGCATACTTGCAAAGAATTCACTTTTAATATTTTTAATATGGTGATAACGTGGGATCAATGTACATTTATCTACAAGTTCTTCGTACAAAGACTTTATTAACTTGGCCCTAGAAAGATTTAATGCTCTCCATTTTGAAGTTGAACCTTGCACCACATTAGATACACATGACCTATTCTACCAAGTAATACAACATAGTTTGGCTTGCTTTCAAAATGCTTTTTACGATTGAAAGCATTAACTAATTAAAAACACACCTTGATCCTTTGATGACTTTCAAGATTTGATAAGCCCCTTAACACTTCTTATATATTTGGATAATTACAAAAATGAGATTATCATAATAAACAACCTATTATCAAAACCCGTTAAGAATGACATATAATTTTAACATTCACAATGACTCTTTTTAAACAAGCAAAAAGGGACATTCAATGCAAGGCATTAGTTAAATGTTACTTATACTTTTCTTATGAATGCTAAAAGAAATCGCATCACTTAGAGGATTGATTTTTATGGGTTTTGTGACATGTTATTTGAAGGCTAGAGATGACTTCACAGAAGGTGTTATATTGGTGTAGTGTAAGTTCAAAATTTTGGTATCTATTTTGGAAATGAGATGTTTTATACATAAGATATTAAGTATATGTTTCCATGCATGTAGTATCGAGCTAACGGGAATTAAGGTCCACCAAAATGGTAAATCTAACATCATCTATAACCCATTATATATTTTGGAAATGAGATGTTTTATACATAAGATATAAGTCTATGTGTCCATGCATGTAGTATCGAGCTGAACGGAATCCAAAATGGTAAACCTAACATCATCTATAACCCGTTATATATTTTATGTAGGTGCTGTGAAATTAGTCCAAATTACATCTCTTGGTAGCTTCTAACTATATTACTTCAAACGAAATTCTAGTAGGTGCAACTTATTCTACTTACAGTAAGTGTTTAGCCAAAATTCTTGTTCACTAGGACATTATGCAATCTAGTAGGTGGTACATTGATATAGACATGAAACTTGTGAGAGTTAATGGCAAAAGATTTTGCATATTTGATATGCAATAATAATTTTTTGAAGTATAGAGATGGTATTCCTTTAAATTACTAGTTTTGGTTGATGCCTATATGAATTGTAGTTTGAGACTACAAATATGTACGATTGCAAATACATGTATGGAACGTTTTGTACAACATTTGAGAAATATTAAGAATATTCCGTGAAGATGATCAAAAAAATTGAGATTGCTTTATTTGTTTATAGTAACCTGTTTGCTAGCCCACCTATAGTGAATTTTACATAAGAAATTGCAAACAATTCGAATGCTATGCATGTATAGTGAAAGCACTTAATTTACTATGCTCTTTATTAGTGAATAGAACAAAAAAGCACAAAATTGTAAGAAATGATTCAAGTAATTTAAAAATTTTGTTATACAAAACATATGTTTTTTTTTTAGTCAACTAAAATTTCTTAGATACAATTTTAACTTTTGCTGCCAAGCAAGATATTTACAATCCTTCAAATAAGTTTGTGGTTCTAGATTCCAAGATTGAGCCTTTGAGAAAACTATTTACTAAGACTAAAGTGGCTCATGACACCAAAAAGCTTCTTAAATTGAACATACCAAAAGTCAACATAAGCTATCAATCAAAATGCTTTTCAGACAACAAATTGACATTGCAAGCAATTTGTTCGCCCTCAAAAAACACCTTATTGAGCATATTATAAATCATCCACAACATCTTTACTTTTAAAAAATGCCACAACAAGGATTCCTTAGTATCGAAGCTAAGTCCATGTCCAAACAAAATAGACTCAACCAAATAATAATGAGTCTCAAATGAATAAAGGGATTGGTTGAGAGTTGATGCCACTAGGTTACCAAACAAACACCAAATAGGTGAATGAATGTTTTTGTCTCCTAGTTACATGAAGAGATATATCTTTGCTACGAATAGGGTCATTTCAAACATGAAATGAGGGACTGAGGTGTCACCCTAAAGGCAAATGAGCAATCTGTGTTAGAAAGTGTCAAGGCTATAGCCCTTGTACAACACTCTAGGAACACAAATGGACGGGTAGCTAAATGGTAGAGCACCCCACCGGAATGGGGGAGTCCTAGGTTCAATCCCTAGCCCGACCATACACACCAAGTGTAAAAAATTTTCACATGGTATCAGACATAGATCACAAGGCCAATCACCTTAAGAGGTGCATTACATGTGGGGTGGGCCAATCATGTTTAGAAGTGCACATCATGAGGCCCAATCAATCGGTAGTCAAACACACATCAATTCGCTTGTTATTCGCTTATGCAGTGGCTCCGACATGATCTCAAAATCCATATTGTGGATGAAAAAAACTACTTTCTTGCACGCAAAATTAGAAGAAGATTTATTCATGGATCAACCACTTGGTTTTATAAGCCAAGAATATCCAAAATTCAGATGTTTCATGAATAAAAGCATCTATGGTCTTAAATAGGCAGCCAAACAATGATATAGAAAGAAGGACGAAGCACTACGTTCTTTAGGCTTCGAACCTTTATTTGCTGAATCAAATGTCTATATCAAACATGTCAAAAATGAATATATCATTCTAGCTGTTTATGTTGATGACACGCTTATCTTCTCAAGAAAAGATAAATTGATTTCAGATGTCAAAAGAGACATTTCTGGAATATTTGAGATCACTGACCTAGGAGAAGCAAAAACCTATCTAGGCTTGCAGATCGAAAGAGACTTTTAAGGTGGCAAGTTGTATCTTCACCAACAAAAATACACTCGGAAAATCATTGAAGACTTCAACATGCTCGAATGCAAAGGTGTGCATATTCCCATGATTCTTGGAACAATACTGAGCAAGGCAGATTGTCCGCAAACTCTCGAAGAAGAGAAACGAATGGCCAATACACCCTATCGAAGGCTGATTGGATCGTTGTTGTATCTTGTAGACAACACCAGACCTGATATAGCATTTGCAGTATATAGGCTAAGCCAATTTAATCAAAACCCAAGATCGTTGCATTGGAAGTTAGCAAAAAGAATAGTACAATATCTCCATGAAACAAAAGACTATGGACTATGTTATTCGAAGGAAGCTGGATTTCGGATCAAATCTTATAGTGACGCAAGCTGGGCATCCATGTAGGATGATCGCAAAAGTATTTCAGGAGGTTGTACTCTAGTATCTGGTGCAGCCATACTTTAGATAAGCAGGAAGCAAACAACAACAGTAGCTCAATCTTCGTGTGAGGCCAAATATGTAGCAACAGCTAAGATGGCAAACGAGTTGATATGGATCAAACAAATGTTGGAAGGATTTGATGAAACTATTTTTGAACCTTATGTCTTACTAATGGATAACACTTCAACAATCTATCTT
Source organism: Diphasiastrum complanatum (assembly GCA_029204225.1). Classification (NCBI taxonomy): domain Eukaryota; kingdom Viridiplantae; phylum Streptophyta; class Lycopodiopsida; order Lycopodiales; family Lycopodiaceae; genus Diphasiastrum; species Diphasiastrum complanatum. The sequence continues at coordinate 8,718,316 of CM055109.1, forward strand.
ACAAAAGATCCTGTGTTTCATTTGAAAATGAAGCATATAGCTATCAAGTATCATGTTATTCGGGACTTAGTTGAAAAGAAGATACTGAAGACAGTCTTCATACCTACAGAGGAAATGACAGCTGATATCTTTACAAAGCCACTCAGTAAACCTTTGTTTGAGAAACAGCAAAGAATGAAAATCCATTTCTCTATATCTTTTTCTGCAATAGCATAGACGAAACTCTTGCGAATGCCAGACCTTGTTGAGTTGAAATAATAATCACCCAATTTTCATAGTTGTTAGGAAGACTCAATAGAAGAGTCATGATGGCATATGTATCGTTGATTTCTACTACACTTGCAGACATCTGCTCAACAAATTTTTTGAAGGTGTTCAAATGATTCATAATCAAATCTAAATCAGCCATTTTAAATGAGAAAAACTTCTTCCTCAAGTAAATTTTGGCAGTCATGTCTCTAATGTCATAGAGAGTGTTGAAGACATTCCATGCTTCCAACGAAGTTCAAGCACTTCGAATATGACTGATATGATTATCTCTGATGTTGAGAGCGATAAGGGCAAAGGCCTTCCCATCCTTCTACTTCCATTCAATAATAGCTGCCAGATCTGCAACATGCATAATCTCAATGCCTTCGACAACTTTCCAAAGCTCTTTTGCTTGTAGGATCACTCTGATTTTGAATTTTCATAAGTGATATTTGTAACCATCTAACTTCTTGATAGAATTTGAAGATGATGCATCCATCGTAGAAAAATTTGATTTAGATATTTAATTTGGAAATATGCATTGATATTCAGAGAACCAGCTCTGATACCATGTTGGAAATTAAGTGGTGCATTAGTCGGATAACTATTCAATAGCAGCGATAGTTAATGTGATAACAAAACTAATTCACTACTATCGCAAGTACAACTATATTATCATTTTGAAGCATGGAAAATGAATGACGATTGGATCGTTTGCCAGTATTTAAACCAAAAACTTAGATCATAATAAGCATGAATAACAAAAATAGTAGAACAAGACTGAAATATGAGCCAAAAATAGTCTGTATTGATGAACGTTGAATTACAGTAGCTAAATGTTCCCGATGTCTACTATGATTGCACTATAATAATAGTGCATCTTATTCTGCTATAAATTTCGCTCTTACATAGATTGTAAGCGCAATAGCTTATTATAATCAGTCTATGTCTATAAAGAAGAAGATGAATGAACTTCAACTTCTAACTTGATTCAACTTGAACAACTTGAAGAACTTAAAACTAGTCCAATCAATTGATTTATCTACAGTTTTTTTTATGGCACAATCCTAACAGAATGCGTCACGTGGCAGCTGCCATGCAGGTCTATGAGTTTGGACCCGAAATATAGTAGATAAGGCTCCACTCTTCAATCTTGAGTTTGAAACCCTCAACAGTCCACCACTTTTGGTCGATTCGAATTTTGTTCGATAATCCCTCGAATTTTAAACTATGTTTATAATGCATGTATTTCTGCATATGGTCTCGATACTTTCGACATTGTCTCGACAATAGCTTGTCGTGTTGTTGCAGATCCAAAGATGTTTGAATTTGAAACCATTTGATGGCTTCAAACTGTAGTTTATTTCCAATAAAACTAAAATGATGGTCGAAGAAGAGGTTGTTGAAGTACCATATTGCTTTTTGGTAACCTAAGGGAGAAAGTATCACCGCAATATCATCTTGTGTCTAGTTGTTTGAGAGCATGCCATCTTGGATACAACAATTCCCTTGGATTCAAGTTTTTGCCTTGCATTTGGTTCTTTTGACTTAAAAATTATTGTTTCTTATTGAATAAAAACTTCGTTGTTCAGGCCAAATGCTTCAATAATAATCTTTAGCTTACATGTGGATTATCAGTATCCCACATTGAGAAAATATGATTATGATCATCACCCAATGTTAAGGTGACTAAACTTGGGTTGGTCACATTTGAAAATGGTAAAGGATATTTTGCATGAATGTTCATTTATAATAAACTAAAATGAATTAAATATTCATAGAGAGCAATGGCATACTTCTCACTCGGAGTTCATCAAGAATGATAGAAAATAATCTACAAGTTCATCTCAACCCTCAAATCTATTTCAACATCAACATATCTTTGTAGCAATTTCTATCACAAATGGCATAGAATTTTTTTTTTTGTCAAATCTTGAGATTCAAAACTTAAAAGCTAGCTAACTTAATTATACCGAAAGTTGTATTTACAAAAAAAATCGACCAAAAAAAAGACAAGCAATATATAACACACCAAAAGAAAATTAAACATGAACTCAAATATTTGTGGTAAAAACGCTTACATTATTTTCACAATCTCACTTTAGTATCTTGATGCTTGGGAAAAATGTAATCAACGTGATGCATTAATATATTAATTATTGGCTTTGGAAGATTATTTATAATGTGTGCAAACCAAATTTATATAATAATTTACCATATTCAATTTGAAAATTTCAACTCAAACAAAAAAGTCTCCAACTTTCAAGCACCAAGTGAAAAAGTGATCATATCAATGCCAAACAAGACCAACTAAACAACTATAAAACTCCAAAAATCAATAAAGCTTTGGCCTATAAGAATGTTATAACTCAAAGATATCAAATATAATATGTCACTGGCATTACTAACTCAAATTAACTACAACTAATCTCAAAAAAAATGAGAGAAAAAAAAACATTGAAATGTTTTTGGGTGTCCTATAGGCTAGCATGCCATCATGCTTCCTTGCATATAGACTCCAAAGAAAAATGAGAAAAAAAAAATTGAAAATATTTTTCTAGAATCCTTTAGGCTAGCACTTCATATAGGCTCTAGAAACATATTACATCAACTAATACGCATATAGCTTCTAATAACATACCTACTATGATCTATCCACTCACAAGAATGATAGCAATAAGCATAACTTCAGCAAATCAGTGAAACCACTCCAACACATGATGCAAATAGTTTCATGTCCAAGATTCTAGAGACTACAATTCACAAAAGAGAGAGATCTAGATTTTGGATTTGTGTATGTGTATGGAAGATTTGCGAGATTCTATCTTTTGTGTAGGCCAACGATACCAGAGCAGCTTAATTTAGGTTCTATATTGAGAAAGCAAATCACGAATAATGAAGATACGCTTCACATATATTATATAAGAGATCCATAGACTTTGAGAGAATTGCTAGTTGACAATCTAGATCTGTATGAACTTTATTGATTCACAGATTCAGACTATTCCCCATAGCCTGTATGCCACAATTTGCAATCCCCATATTCAGATTCCAGGATAGAATGGAATATATGCGAGAATCGGGATTCAAAAATTTGTAAAAGAGAGGAGAAAGAATGTGAATAGGTTGTGTTGGATAAAATGCAATTCCAAGGTTTTGATTCGTTGTACCTATAAATCTTAAAATTGTAGGATTTGAAAATATTGACTAAAGGTTTGTGTCAACATAAGCTCATAATCAATGGTTTGATATCTATGTAAGTAGATAGATATATGATAATATGTCTCAACTCCACTTTGGAAATTGTTGATCCTAACAAACCATAGGATGGATGCAACCAATTTTGCAATTGAGGCAATATTGTTCTAAGATGGCAAGCTGCTTGTCTTTGAGAGCAAAACAATGGATTCAACGACACGATCACTTTCAATATTCAAAGTTTCTAAGTTCTCATAAGATTGTGCAACAATTCATTTGTTTCATCATGGTAGTCACATAAAATCTAGATGCAAATATCACATTACTACTAATCAAATTCTAACAATTTTTTGTAGAAGTTATATTGTTTAGATGTGAGGAAATTTGGGTAGTTGTGCATTGGTCTTTGTGTTTCAAAAGTAGGTGCACTTAATTGGCTTTGTAGAAAAAAAATGGCTATGAGAAAAGTCTCCAAATAAGCTATGTGCCAAAAATTAAAAAATCCCAATATCGTTTCTTTGACACACCCAAAAGCTACAAGGTACCAATGAGTAAAAACATGTGATGAATCAGTGACCATACTATTCTATTTAGTGCATGGATCTGGATCACTTGCAAGTCTACAAGTAATCCTATGAGAATACCTTTAAGAGGATGCCACTCACTTAACATGAAAAATTTTCCTTACTCTGCTTGCTACTTCACTATTGTTCTTTCTAAATCTGACAAGGATAAATATCATAAGCTCTTTTTTTTGGTGCAAGCCTTAAAAAACTTTCAATATTTAGACGACTATCACATGTTTCCAAATATTTTCTCCCTTGGACCTCAAAATTTGTCTACACTAAACAATTGTTTTTTATGGAAAAACGTACAGTACATAGTTTTTCATGCATGCCATTCAACAACAAAGAAGCATGTTCATTTGTGATAATTTTGCAAAATGATGTATGAAAATTTTAAATTTTAGAAAACCTTAAAATTGTATATAAATAGCTTAAAGCTTTATTTGTTATGGTTTAAAAACGATCTCGGTTGTGTGGGGTTGACCAGTCCACCCAAGAAGTTGAACCTATAGGAATGATCTTGTAAGGGTTGAGTCCAACAAAGTTACTAAAATAGCACTTGCAAATATGGTAGAAGTCAACAGTTTCTCCAACTCTTGAATCCTGCCATGTACATAACACCTAAAGATTAAGATGAAACCAAGCAGAAATGTTGTGAAATTGATGAACAAAAATAAATAAAATCATTCTTGTTTTTTTTTTTTAATTCTTCCATAAGTTATCAAACTGTATGCTAGGATTGCATTACTAATGCTATGAAATTCCTACTCACTTTCTCAGTGCCCAAGAGTAGGACTTGGAATGCATCCATCATTATCAAAGTAATTAATCTATTGCTCTATTCTTAAAATATTATGGACAAGAATGTGTATTATCCTTGGCATATGCTACTTGCTAACTATAGAAGAAGAAGATTCATTTCAACAAATTACAGAAAACACCACAACTTTTATATCTTGCTTGTAAAAACTCCATACCTCCAACTTTGATTGCTTTTTGCCATGACAATATTCTAAGTTTCCCTAGGTTTCGCCTCCCCTCACAACAAAGGTATTTATAAAATGCAGGCTCTATATATGTACATATATGCATGTATGTATTATAGAGGAACTAGCAATTTTGAATCACAATCTGAATCGCGGTTCGAAATTCACGAAAAAAAAACAAAACAAAATTGTTATTACATGTAATATGGGTATCAGTAGAAAGAGAACATGTAGAGGACTAAGAGTAAATGGATTTCTAGTAGTTTCAGGTCCAATTCCAATATATTTGAGGTCCAGTTCCAGTAGCTTTTGTGAGAAGTAATTTTTTTTTTTGGGTGATATCACAAAAAAAAATCACTTATCACATATATTTTTGAACCTGAAAACTACTGGGATTGGACCTGAAATGTACTAGAATTGGCCTAAAACTACTATAAACCCATTTACTTGTAATCCTCTATGTTTTCTCTTTCTAATAATACCCATCTTGCATGTATTTACAATGTTTTTTTTTTTTGCGAATTACAATATGCGAACCCTGAGCGGTTTGTAAATTCGTGATTCAGAATCACCAGTGCATATATAAATATATATATATATATATATATATATATATATATATATATATATATATGGAGAGAGAGAGAGAGAGAGAGAGAGAGAGAGAGAGAGAGAGAGAGAGAGAGAGAGAGAGAGAGAGAGAGAGAGAGAGAGAGAGAGAGAGAGAGAGAAAGCAAACTAGGATTAAACTAATTGATTTAATTAACTGGTTGTTTTTGCAACCTAATAATTGTTCTGACATGTCTTTGAACAAACCAGACATAATAGGGCCAAGTGATCGTAAATGTTGATAAAGACAATTGTGGCTCAAGTAAGCTGCCAGAATATTAAAGGTCATGTAGGGACATCGACATAGGCTCAATTGTTGTCACTCATGTGAAATAGGGGCCGTGGCCAAGGGAAATGACTGGTAAGAACTAATCCGTAGCAACAAGCTATGGGGGTGAGAACATATGACTATGACTTGATTTTGTTGTGATGTGAAACCATGCTTAGTTGGGAGGATGTGTGTGTGTGTGTGTGTGGGAGATCAACAAGAATCCAAGTGTAATCATGAGTGAGTTATACTCCTCTTGCATCGCATCCTCCCAACATTTTACTCCTTTGGCCTACTCATAAAAAACAAGTTCTACTGCACTATCCTCAATAGAAGCAAGAGCAAAATCAGAAAAATCAACAAATTCTACTGATTTAGTCGAGGCACAAGTCTTCCCTTCATAGAAATGATCCACTTTGTTGTCCTGCAAAGTCTACAACAACCATTTAGGGACTGGTTTGGGCTGCCCAACAGCCTTACTTTTGTCAACACTTTGTTGTCTAAAGTGTTCCAAACTTGGACCTTGTTGTCCAGTGTTTTCCAAACTTGAATAGTGTGTGTTATCTAGCCTATCTTCTTTAAATAAATAACCAATAAACTTCGATTCTTTAGCCATAACATAAAAATCAGCTTGTAGTAGATAGGAAATAGACTTTCCAAGACAAAATCTACTCGACGGGCAGCAACCTCAAAGCTAAAATTATGAGCACAATAGATTGCAATACTCCACATGCAATTTGCTCAACAAGTAATGAAATAGGTGGTTGAATTCTGCACAAAAAATAGAATGCTCACAAATAGGTAGACTTCTAATGAAGCCAAAACCAAAACCAGAAATTTGTGGCCTAGAAAGAGTGCACACTATGTGCATATCGAGTTGATGGTAGCACCCTACTCCAAGGTCACCATCAGTGAAATTTCAGCAAGAAATGTGTCCAAGACACATATATCTTCATTTGTAGATGGGCGCCCTCCTACAAAGAAGTAAATTTGAAATTTTCAGCCTGTAATTGAGTCAAAATCACATGCAATTGGTTTGAGCATGGGCACCCTACTGCTAGCTCTCAAATAGGTGAAGGTGCCCTGCAATTTCTTGCAAAGAAGTTATAAGAAGATGAATAGATTCTTCTCCTACAAAAATCAGCAGCTTGATGATTTTCTGCTACCAAAAGGGGAAGAAGATAGCTTCCTATTGGGCGCCCTCCTGCAAGCAATCTGATTACCTAAAGGCTCTAATACCATGTATGACATAGAAGCCTAAGGATCCAGGATCTTAACTATTCAATCACACAAAGCATTCTCAAAAGAAAGAGAGAGATGGCTAGAAACCCTCTTGTAGAAACTCGTGGACAGCCAAGGAGAATAGTCAGTATTGCTTACAAGAGTATCTCATACAAATGGGATGCACACACATACATAGTCCAAGATGACTATCTAACTTCATGACTATTGGATATCCAACTACTCGACTATTGACTATCCAACTTTCTATAAGTTACATAGAAAGAATAAGGTACCTCCAATATGTCAAGTTCGGGTACTTAATGTCACTATTAGGCCTAGTGGACCCACGAGTCCCTACCAAGTTAATTTCATACTAACTTAGCTAACTCTAAGTTTAGTAGGCCTAATATAATAAATGACCATGGTTACACAACTCTCGACCTTTTGGGTCAAAGTAACCTATGGTAATGTAAGCAATTCCATTTACATTCCAATAGGCAAGTGGATGCTTGAAGAGGAGAGAAACCTGCAACCTAGAGCCGAAAGCTTAGAATGGAGGAGGGCGTGTCCCTACCCGTATACAGAGAGGTAAGAAGCCTGTGCATGCACCCATACAACCTCCAATGCAGTCTACCTAAACATAGGTCACCTATCCCATGTAATCCTCATGCATACAAGCGCCACAAGCCATGCATTGCTCTACATGTTCAATAAGAATGTCTAGGTCCTCTTAAGATTATTAGTTATAAATTGGCCTTGACATGGAAATTAAATCGAGGCGTAACCAACAATCTAGAATACCGAAGGGCCTGTCTACTATATTAGGACTATTCAAAATCCTTAGCTGAATATGGTCGTAATAGTACTTGGTCCCCAGCATATTTGTATGGATGCAAGTTTATTTCTCTAGTTGATTCTGGTAGCACCCATTCATTCGTCAGTAGAAAGATTGTTTCTTACTTTTTTGCTACTCCTATTCCTGCTCCAGAACTTTGCATGTGGAGATTATCAATTGTCATTCTTTCCTATGGTCCTATACATTTGTCGGTAATGATTCTACTTCTGATTATGAGGGTATTTTTGCAATTTGCCCAGAGCCCATTGTGTGGCTCTTACTTGAATTCAAGCCCAGTCAGCTGATTCTACTGCTTTTATGGTCTACCATTATTCCTCCCGCTATCATTGGCTTCTTGCACACTTATCAACAACTTTTCCTGAGCAACCATCATTTTCATTTCTCTTATTCAACTTTGTGGCATTGTTTAAAGTTTAAACCATGCCCTCCCCAACCCTTTTTCTGCTTCCTAGAAGAGGGTTCAGTGGTTGTGTCAAATTTGTAACACAGCTCTGACATCTGGCAAAATAAGTGTACACCTCCACTGCAAAGGTTCCTATGTATGAGATTGTCCTAATTAGCAATCTAACCATCTCCAAGTTGGTGTCATCGAGTTACACTGATAATGGGAATAAGAATGGCACTGTTAGCAACAAGAGTAGACCAGCATAATTGGCTAAATTCAAGGGAATTCAAAGTAGAACCATCCTGAAACTTGGAACCCCAAAAGTAGACCAGCATAATTGGCTAAAGTCAAGGGAATTCAAAGTAGAACCATTTTGAAACTTGGAACCCCAAAAGTACTGATCTGGTAGTGAGATGAACGCTCACAGCATAAGATCATTGGTGACAATGAATGCTCACCACATAAGATCATTTCAGAATACAATACAAACTGCTCCTGTAGGCCAAAAAACTGAAAGGTGGATTAGCAATTATACCTGAAAAAGATCCTTTGTATAGTTGAAGAGATTAGGATATTCTCTAATTAGTCGCTTGTTGCACTTAAAGTTGACAGCATATGCTTCATCAAATCGAATAAGTGTCATAAATAGACGAATGTCAGCTTCTGTTAAAATATCACCAACAAGGTAACGATGTTCTTCTAACAAGCTTTCTGCACGATCCAACCCAGCATAAAGTGCATTGACTGTCTGCATGAATAAAAAGAGAAAAGATTTTTGCAGTGGCAATTTCAACTGACCAGTCCCATCACAATTTTCCACCAGGCATTCAAATAAGAACTCGTTAGATAAATGACAACCCTCACTAATCTTCCAAAAAAATCTACACATCCTATTGAGAAATAGACAACATAAATAGATCAATTCCCTCCTGATCACATGCAGAACTAGAAATCTGTTATTACCCTGTCATAGTCCTCCTGAGTTGTTGAAAAGGCAACTTTGTAAACACCATTATTTATATCATCGTAGACCCAGCTATTCACCTGTACAAATGTGGTAGTATGGTAAGTGCAGGAAAACGACCAGAAATGAATGAGCAATTTCATATAGGAAGATGAAGAATTTTCGATCAACAAAAAAGGCACCTTGAGTTATAGCAGGTTCAAGGCTTTAAAGAGGAGGAAGTTATTTTACTTGGTAGAAAATGTAATGCACAGTATAGTTTATTTGATTAACAATTGACTGACAATTGATTGATCACAAGACAATAGTGCAAATCAATACTTTGGCCCACTACTTTCTTCTGAAGAAAATGATTCTTTGCTGTGTTTAATCAGCTGTTTCACGTAAAGCTGGAGACACTTTTCAGACCGACAAAGTCCACAACGCTTGTGTATTTTGCTTGGTTCATCGCCTTTACTGTTTCCTTGGAGTCCAGGATCACATCGTATGCAGCTGATTTTAACTGTTGTTACAGGCAAAAGATTGAGATTACCTCATCAATTGAAGCTTGCAGCTCCACTGGATACAGATTCAAGTCTGGATTTCTGGCCAAGTGATTGAATTCAGAATTGAATATCCGAATAATCTCAGAGCTCTCGTTATTAACAATAGTATTGGACTTTATGTCCCATAATACTGGCACACTGTATCGACCTTTCTTTGAATTTTCCAGATCAGAAATTTCATATAGATCACGTATGAACTTTGCGTTGTTAATTGGGTCTGGTGAAGCTCGAGGCTCTTCATTTTCAAATGTTGCAAAAGCCCAGCCCATGTGTTCATCAAGGTCAGGACGTGTGCGTTCAAAAACAGGTTTCACCACCTACAAAGGTCATATGCATCCAAGAAAAGGAGCTATAAACAACAGCCCATCATGTTGGCCATTTTGAGAACGCATAAAAGCTTAGAGCATAAGACAATCTTAAGAAAATTTCCAATTTTGTGGCATTAGAAAACACAAGATCTAATCATCTGGAAATCAGAGCTTTATGTAACATTTTGAAAAAGTGCAGTTCTATCTCTTCAAATAAAAATAGGGAAAACAAATACTCTAAGCCTTCATCATCCAAAAAGCTCAATATTCACAAATATATGCTGGTGGTTGGGGTTAGGGTTACATTCGGCATGCTTCACAACATATAGCCTGTTTGTATTAATCACAAAAGAGCAAGGTACATAATGCAATTCAAGCACACCTGCAGGTATTGACCACGTACGAATGTGATTACTTGGTTTCTACATTTTCCTATAAAAGAAGGGGACCTAGATTCATTTGACGGGTTTATTGCCTGGCTTTACTATTTAAAGAAGTAAGAGCAGGGTGAAGAGTAGATCCTTGTACAGGCCTAAGATTAAGTTAAGTTCCCTTCTCTTGGGCACAGTAACGATTGTTGAACAGAGGTCATGCTCCATCTTCACTCACGTATATTCTCAATCTCTGATTTACTTGGTTGGTATAAAAATGCTTCGAGGGAAAAAAAAGGTATAGAAGTAAATTTTTGAAAGCATGAAATTGTGTCCTAATCCTTGAGAAAGTATTAATAAGAATTTTTGGCAGGAAAAACATCTCTCAATACACTTGAATAGGAAGATAATAACTTTTAGCGATGTGCAAGCCTTTCACATGTCCTTTGAGTCATTCTTACATAAAAAAGGCAGGTACCTGCCCTAATCTTTACTATAACAGTTTCTTATCGGGCCTCATTTCTGGTTGTCCTGGTATTTGAAGATGATCAGAGTGCAATTGTGGGATATTACTGTAGTAAGTGATATCTGGGGCCAACCCAAAAGCTTATGAATTAAACAATTTAGGTCTAGACTTTTCCGAATCACTGCATATTCCTATATAACCTATTACACACCAAATTGAGGGTGCGATTTTAGAGCTGTTAAAAGCAAGATCGAGGATATTTAATTGTAAGTGATTTACAAATAGCATTTCACAAATCAACACAAAATACACAATAAAGCAATGCAACTTTATTTTCAGGAGACAAACTGTAGTCATATGATTGCTTTTTGAGCCAAATGACCTCTCTAGGCTACAGTAACTATGCACAAGAATCTTTACCGTTACTCCAATGACATCTTGAAGACCTTTTATATTGCGAACGGCAAGACAGCGACAAGCCCAAGGGCATCCATAAGAAATGTAGAGATGATAACGATTTGCTTCTGCTGGATATCCACTTGAACCGTCTCTGGACAAGACCATCACCTCCGTGTGGTATTAGTCAACTCAAGTACTAACAATGGTCAAATCCAATATTTACATGGTGGAATATTGAACTAAATAAACTACACCAAGTGAAATGTGACATCCTTCAACTATCATATGAGAAAGTTTGTAGTAGAGTTTTGGGATTAATTGACAAGTTTAATTGAAAATAAAAAAGCTCCAGCACTTGATCAACTAGATACTTTAAAATCTAGTATTGTTATGAATATTTACCGCATAGAACACAAATAGCAAGAATACAAATCTACAAAGTCTTAAATCTATGTAAGACAGTGCTTGAATGATGATTTCCAGTAGGAATCTGATGTATTTGAGCCGAAGTTATATTGAAGCTATGCTAAAATGGTCGAACTTGCTCTATTTCTCAGTTAGCAACCATTGATAAAGAGACCTTAAGGCCTATTTCTAGTGTATGAGAGAGTTATGGGATGTTTCAAAACAAATAAGGGTTCATCTCAATCGATTGAGAACATCGTTGGAGTGAAGCAGGGTTGCTCTTTAGTTCCTAAATTATTGGGCCTCTATCTTGATGAACTTGAGAAGACTATCAAGCAAGATGGTGGACAGCGGGGTAGACTTTGTGACATCTTCATATCGATTTTATTATTGTTAATGATGTGGTTCTGGTCTCCCCAACTCAAGAGGCTCTGTAGTAGCATGTAGACACTCTGCAATCCTTTGTACTACCTAGGGTTTGGACGTCAATGTGAGGAAGACCAAGATTATGGTCTTCAATACATCTAGAACTTATATGCAATGGCATGTTCACATCGGATGGTCCATTGGAAATAGGTTATTCCTATGCATACCTGGGGGTTTTGTTTATGGGAATGATCTCCAGATGAGATATTCAACCCCTAGCCAGCTAGGGAAAGGTCAATCTTTTCTTGTCAACTTGGATTGGTTTTGTTTCATGTAGCATATGCGAGATGCTTAAAGTGTCATCCCTTTCATGGCCTGGTCACCCTCACAAATATGTGTGAAGCAGAGACAAGGTACAAGGCTTACATTGACCTTGTCTCTTCACACCAACTACACGTGGAGACCAGCCACTTCCAAGGTATTTCCAAGGAAAGCGGAGTTTGTCAGCCGTGTGCTATGGGTGAGATGGTGATAGAGGAGCACTTCATCCTTCGATGCTAGACATATTATGTGATCAAAGGGAGATACCATTGTCTCTTTCGTGATTAGCCAGTCACACTTCGCTTATTAATGTCACAAGAGGATCTTCGTTGTGTAGCTCTGATGATAGAGGAGATGTTTACGTGTAGAGAGATTTTTGTCATAGTACCCAGATTCTCAACTTCCCATTACATGAAATGCCAGGCCACTATCCACATGACAGCCATAGTATTTATTGCTCTACAAGATTTCCATCCTTCACAACTCATTCATCCAGTTTATGGACTGCTTCACATGAAATGAGTGCTTTCCAAGTCATGTAATTAGACCATATCAGACTTGTAATTACAAATGACATCTGTGAAACGACATGTTCCAAACACACACAGCGACCACTTTAACTTAACAGAATCTGAATTCACAAATCAATGTGTGTGAGCTTACTGGTTAATGAATTTTCTTCTCTGAATTGACAAATGAATGTGTGTGAGCTTACTGGGTAATAAAATTTCTAAAGACGGCATTGGGGCGCTTGAATTTGTAACTGGGCACCTTGCCAAACAACGCTGCGGTGTCACCAGCATCCTTATCACCCTCACTCCTTTCTTCAGCCATCCCAATTCCTCACAAGCTGCTGCTGCTGCTGCACCTACCTGTTCATCAACAAGTCAACTATGCATTGCTTAATTGCATTTTGAGACCCAGATTGATGCTGCTGCAGCAGCATCGAAATACTCACAATTTATGGCCATGACTGATGATAAGATGAAGATCAGCAACATAAATAGTCAGAGCTGCTGATTCTCGTACCTCTGATTCTTCAAGGAAAAGGAAAAGCCAATATTCTGTTACAAATGCAATGATTGAATTGGTGGAAAAAGGAGCCAAGACTTCAGTGTAGGAGTGATGATGGTGGTGGAGGATGATCTCACTTGGAAATTAGAATGTGGCAATGACAACTGACCAAAGAAAAGCACACACCCAACCCAGCTCTCCCCCCCCCCTCAAAAAAAAAAAAAAAAACTCCCTGTTTTGGTGTGACCTCTTACATGTGGAATCTTACCAAAAGTATCAGTTGTCTTGTACACAACACACCCTTTAGTTCACCAAGGTTGTGTGACATCTCAATCTTCAATGAAATATGTCTGTAAAAAAACAACTCAAGCCTCATTTTGCATGGAGGAAGGCCCCCCAATTTACGCCCTCTCAATGGCTGAAGCACCTTAGACCATCATCGCTTCTCTCACCTAGATCTCTAGCGCTCGTTTTTTTAATTTTTATTTTAGAGCCACTTTAAATACCACAATTCACATGTACTTGCTTCCAAAGATTTAAGCCTCCTACCAAAATTCTCTCACATGTGCACAACCAACGAGAGATTGATACCTAACACTAAAGAGTATGCCAAATTTTTATGTGGATAACAATGACTAGTTGCCACATAGCACATGGGCCTTTCACTAAAAGGTCCATGTGCTAGGTGGCAACCAATCATTTCCTATCCACATGAAGATTTTGTTAAATGATTCAATTTTTCATCAATTGAAAAAAAATTAAGGGAATGCATGATTGGGCCTTCCACCCTAGTCTGAGTGGTGCCCTCCAACACCCACCCTCTTAGGGCAGAAGAGTGCCCAATGCCCATATGCAACAACGTAAACTGGAAGTTGCCAAGTTCTACCTTGCAGCCCAACGCCACCTTTCTAGGCAAAACCAGAGGCCAAGTCCACCCCATTGTTCTTAAAATGTGGTGATGACATGGAAGGAACTCAAGTATGTGACCTCTTGGTGACAATGTCAAAGCCATGTCCCCCCGGTAATTTGGCTCCATTTACACATCAAAATAATTCAAACAACTAGATCTTTTTAGGCCTTGCTTGTATTGTTGTATTTGCATGGCAAATTTCAAAAGTCCAACAATGCCAGCTTAACCATCCATCATTCTTTTTTAAGTATGGAGGAATGGTGTTTATAGAGCCTTTCATTGTGCTTTGAGAAATTTCCGAACCAGCTCACCACAATTTTGAAAATAGTCTACCCACCACTAAGGCTTGCTATTAAAAGAATTCATAAATTTTTCGCTCCGATTTTATCAAACCTTTTGCCTACACTTAAAAGACGACACATATATTCATGATTGTGGAGTTTTATTATTTACTGGGAAGGTGAGTTCTGTGGAGTACTTTTTCACAATAGATTGAATTTCCATTTTAGTTCAATGTCTTAGTGAAACCCTTACTAGACACGGAGGGAGATCCGCTCAATATTCATTGTCATCCACAGTCCACCCAACCACTCTACTCCAAGGACCACAAACATGACTTGACTATAATTGTACAATATTCCAAAACTTGACTCTTCCTACATTGGAAAGAATGATAAAAGAGACAAGATCGCTTACATGGAGCATTCAATGTGACATTTTATTGTTCATTCATGAGGTGCATTGAATTGTGCAAAGATTGGTATTCCTCAAGGATATAAGAGTTGTGACCAACTTTGGAAGATTTTGTGGATTATCTCTTTAGAAAATTTCCAGCATAGTATTATGAGTTTTGAAACATACATGTTTGTCGATATGTTGAAGTCTGTGAAAATCTTTAAAAGCATATTATGCTCATAAAAGTCTTTAAAGAAGTTCATGGAAGATTCTACATCCTATAACAAGTCAAAAAGTGTGGGCCCATAAAATAATGTCTTGCGCTTGGGAAAGGAATTTCTTAGTAACCTCTCCTCTAAGATCACTATCAAAGCCCTGCGGATTGGGGACCTGGCAGTAGAGGTAGACAACAAAGGATACATAGTAAAAGTCATTGTATATCTTTGCATCAATAACATCAAGGCATCTATAGAATCTCGTACCATCCAATTGCATAGCTCAGTCCAAGTGGCATCAACTCCAAGACTCCAATGACAAGCCTGGGTCTACTTGATTTACCATTACTCGGAGACTTTTGTCTGTTGATAAGAGGAGGGATATCACAATACCACTTCTATCCCAATGATTTTTACAAGTAATTACAAAGTGGAGAGAGATTATTTAGACTATGACACCCTATGAGTCAATGACATTTGTTCTACTACCTTCTTGAGGTGTCATTGGAAGTTGTAATGAGGATGATGATTGTAGTGTGTTATCAGAACAAGAAAGAGTGAATAAAATCAAATAATTTAAGACACGATAATGTGCAAGAAAATCCTAACTATGCTTTAATTAAATGAGCTGAGTACGATGATTCTACGAATCTGGTGTGCATAATAAGCTAGAATACATATCATTACAATGTCTGTCATGAAATAGCTTAGGATCGTGTGTAGTACTATGTGTCTCACACTAATTTGCACACTATAAAACTCCCTTGCGATCACCTCTCAATGATTGATCTCTTCCTCTCTACACTACTACTACACCTCATTTGATGTTGGCATTTAGTCACTATTTATTGACCAACTAACCATCCTGTAATCTTTTGATTAATTGTACAATTAACAAATCTTACAATAGATGGTAGTGATTATGACTATCAAAGCCTTATTACAGTTCATGACAATTTGTAAATTGTCATAGAAGTTGATCATGAGTAGACCGTTGTTATCACCATTTGATATATGCAAGAAATACAATGTATTTTTGCAGGTGTCGTGAATGCCAAAATGACGAGATTTGCATGTATATTTGATACTTCGCATTTTTTGCCTGTTGCGAAACTTCATGTAAATCTACAGGCAACTGAACTATCACAAAATTGTGAGTAAATCTGTAGTGTCGTGAATTTCGACATTTTTGCCTGTGCAGAATCCAATTTTTTTGCAGAATTGCATCTATAGTTGATATATAAAACATAAAGTAGTAGAAATAAAACTTGCAGCTATTTAGATGGACCAGAGGATGAAGGGAGATTAACTCCAACATCAACATGTCCAATGCTTGTTCTATAGCCTATTGAGGTTGGTGGTACTGAGGTGTGTATCATCACGCTTGTGTGTTCTGCAACTATTAAGAGGAAGGAGTCAATGGGGGTGGAATGAAGAGAGGAGATTTATGCATATGATCTAACTCCATAATAAACTTTCATTCTTATAAGGAAATAAAGATGGAGCAAAGGCTTGCTATAAAATGAAGAGATGGCCACCAGAAACATCACAAAAATGGTCAAACTTTTTAGCCTAAAGTGGCCAGTAAGGACAACAAAAACAAAGAGATTTGTATTTTCCTTTGTGGCTATTTGATAGATGTGCAATACCTACATGTGAGAGAGAGGAATCTGGAAATGGTAGAGCAAATTATTAAGAAAAAATTAGTCTAATGACATATGCAAAGATGAGCAGGAGGTTATCATCTAGAGTAGTGAAAAACTTTAGAATGGTGCCAAATTGTCACCTTACACGACATAGATATACTTCTAGCTCCTTTAGCTCTTATTCATCATGCTAGATTGTGGCCTCAATTTTTGCCACCTTTGTATTGAGAATGGCAATTTCAAAGTCATATATTTCCTTCTAACCCTTCGCCAGCTAGATGGTTTGTGTAGACAGGCCCTTGTAGTAAGCGGCTCTCTTGCGTTGCAATTTCCATCCTACGAATGTGTCTTTTTCTACTTTCTGAATAACTTGATCCATCAATGTGATTATGGATTTGACCTAGCTGTGTGTCTGATGGACTTCTTACCCAGTCTGGAGGGGGCGTAAACTGGAGCTAGCTAGGTCAAGCTTAGAGTGGAGTTTGAGCATGAGTTATATATTTTCAAGATTCTATAGTGTCTGACAGAAGGGTTGATACCAAGCTTCTTTGGTTGTCTTACATCCACTGATTTCGTTGTTGATCATAGCAAGCATTCAATACAATCCAGAAATAATTGCGTACTATTTGTATGTGCCAACATAGTTTTTGTGGATTTCATTAGAGTTTGATTCTTTCACTCAACAATTCCATTTTGCTGAGGGTTGTAGCATGTTGTGAGCCATATCTAAATTCCATTTTCTAAGAGATAGTTGATCATTTTTGTGGAAATCTACTCTCCCCTACCATCCATATGTAGTGCCTTGATTTTTCTTCATGTCTCAATTTTTGCAACTACTTGAATTCTTGAAAGCATTTGAATTCCTCAAATTTTGCTTTTAGAAACTTGGCAATAGTCTTTCTTGAATAATCATCAATGAAAGTAATGAATTACCGGGCATGTCCAATAAAGGAACTTTGCATTGCCCACGAATATCCAAAGCTCTATGAGCTTGATTATTATAGAATCTACTTTTGCATGCTTGCCTATAATACATGATGCGCACTTGTAAGTGGAAGATTTTCTACACATATTGAGATCATTCACAAATTGGTTTTCATACATGTATATTAGGCTTCTCATATTGAGATGTCCTAACCTTGATGCCATAGAACATTAGTATTCTCAGATGAGGTATGAGAATTCACAGCTTGAGACTTGTATGAAGATTCGTAGCTAAGTATATAAAAATAATTATGTCTTATGCCTTGGCAAGAATTCAATTTTTGTTCTCTAGAATCTGGCATTCTTTGTCAATGAATTGGATTGTATGTCGTAGGTCAATATCCTACTGATAGACAATAAATTTTGGTTAAACCAGAAACAGCACATCAATAATGAGTTTATGAGTACCATTTTGTAGAGAGATTTGCATAGTGCCCTGGCTTTTACTTTTGACATGTTTGAAGTGCAATAAATTTTGTTTAAAAAGTGGCAACTTATATAAGAAATATTCTGAAATTATAGACAAGATTAGAGTCACCTAACTTGGCAATGACTACTTGTTTTGGCATGGATAACAACTGAAAATATATGTAGCCACCTGTAATTTCCACAATAGCTTTCCTATTCTAGCACAATTTTCATTGTGAATGCATGTAGATGAGCATATTCTGCTCCACTTGAAGCTTTTGCTAGTAGTTAAGTTATATCAAGATGGCATATTTTATTGTTATGACTTACAAATTCTATTGATTTTAATGTTTGTGTTTTTTGTATTATGGTGATATTTTTAGTTTTGTTTAGATTTGTTAGGTTTAAACACACAAACCACTTGTGAGTTGGAGAGGATTTCTCTCAAGAATCCAAACACACTTGGCTAGATTTGCCTTGTGAATTTTTTGCCAACAACACTAGTTTTCCATCATTTTGGAGTATATATTGACATACTATCTTACGTTGGATCATACTTTACCTATTATTGTCATGTCCTTTACTACACAAGTAGTTATAACATGCATTGGATAAATTGATTGGCTTTCCAAGTTTTAAGTACTTGTTATTGTAGCCATAGGGCCTACCTACATTATAATCATAAGACTTAATGATTTATTCTCATTATAATGGCAAGTGTCATAAAGTAGTTTGAAACCTTCTTATCATAAACTATTTTTTGGATGCCATTGAGAAATCTCAAGATGTATTTGATAGCATTGTCGTTTGTTGGGTTTCTACTGTTCTGATACTAGCTTGTTGGATTTCTTTGTATGGATGCGAAATGATTAGAGAGAACTCAACATGCAAATTATAATTGAATCTTTACCAAACTATAGATTCAGACTACAACTTAGATCGACAGGAGGAATATCTTGTAGGTGTCAAAGACAACCATGAAGGGAGCGAAACAGTTAGGTGTCTAAGATGCCAAGAGCACTCTATGTGCCTTCACTAAGAAAAGATCTGTTGTCAGTCTCCAAGATGACAGATCTTGGAATTTGAGACTTGGGGGTGTGTCCCAAGTTTGCCGATCAAATTCGACCATATTGGGCCCGACCTTATTTTGGTAGGCCAATTTTAGGACACCTACATTTTCATGCAATTTGTGAATACTCTATATGTACAGTGTTTCTTTGTAATCTATTAACTTTTGTTGTGCCATCTATGAGATCTTGTGAGGAGTGGCTATGGTGATTGTGTGATGTGATCTACATACTACACTAGATTCTATTGTAATTTCAACTTGGTATCAGAGCGGCAGGGTGTTGCAAGTATGCTCGATCCGATGCTATGGGATAGCGTCTTTCACCAGGAATAGCAGCACGAGAAGCGTCTCAAAAGAGAGGACTCCATACGAGATATTGGCATTCTGGATGGCAGGAGACAGCAAAGTTCCTTCGATCAGAGCTTCGTAGGTGGATTCCGGGGAGAATTCACGAGAAATCTTGCAGTTTCGGTGGTTTCAAGGAAATCATTGATGGTGGCTTCATAATTCGCTGTGTGGATAGCCGTTTGGCACAACGGGGCTTGCATGAGAATGCAAAGAGCAATGATGAAGAGCCATGACAATTTACAGGATCAAATTTGGTTGAAAATGGAGGAAATTTGAGAAATTTCCAGTTTTGTGGGGCGTTGACGGATTTATGGGAAAATCAGGCTGTTTGCAGTCAATACCGCACCTATTTAAGAACTGTAAATTGCATAGGAGGGCTGAGAGGTAGGGTGACCTCTGTGAGGA
Source organism: Diphasiastrum complanatum (assembly GCA_029204225.1). Lineage (NCBI taxonomy): Eukaryota > Viridiplantae > Streptophyta > Lycopodiopsida > Lycopodiales > Lycopodiaceae > Diphasiastrum > Diphasiastrum complanatum. The sequence goes on from CM055109.1 coordinate 8,738,476, forward strand.
AGGTAGCTACAAGAAGAACCTTAGTATAAGACTGAGTAAAGACCAAAATATCTTCTTCCTTGATAGCTAGGGTTTACAGTCTTAAAGTGCTAAATCTTTGGTTGTAAGGAACTTTTTTGTGAGCTGTCAGTGGCTAAGGATGGGTGCCCTGCTATGATGAAACTACTGTAATAAGGCCGTGGAAGGCTGTGAAATATGGGTAGAGTAGGAGTGAGATGAATCAATCAAGCATTCATAGCTATAATGGACAGGCAGGGATTTAGCTGATAAAAGTGTGGAACATTCTCCATTATATAATGTGTTTCAGATCTGTGAAAGCATAGTGGAGAGCGCCCTAGTTATGGGAAGATGATGCCAGAGGATTGTGGGCGGTCGCGCGCTAGAGAGAGCGATGGATCAGATTTTTTGGAAATGCCATAGCCTAAATGAGAAGAAGGAGAGAGCAGATATGGTCGCGGGTGTGCTTACGCACGGAGGAGGAGGGTCCTCATAGTGTTATATGGGGGCTAGTGGCCAGAGGAGTCGTGTTCAGCTTGCGTGGAAGTTTGTAGCCGTCCAATCGAAAAGATCAAGTATTGACGGTAAAGATCAAGAGCTCGGGGAGCAAGCTGGATCGTCGGATCAAGGACGACCGGTAGATATCAGTTGAAAGGACCCATGAGGAAATGAAAGGCAAATGAGGTTTTCTTTTCATTAAAAATTTTTATATTAAAATGTGAATTAGGACCCGAAGGACAAAAATGCCATTTCTTCATTAAAAATCTTCAAAACAAAGATCCAGTTCATTTTGCAAGCAATTCCTTTAGGAGAAGGATAACCTTGGCTAGAGGGCACTTTTTTTGGCCATCCTTGGGCCAAATTGACTGCTGAAACTGGCTGCTCAAAGCCAGCAGACAGAGCAACATTACAGAGTAGGGAGAAAGGTGTTTTGGGAAGTTTTCGTCACCATTCTATCGAGTAGAGTGCGGGTGACTTAGTGATGGGCTACATTCACCATTTGAGTATCGTAGGGCCAAATTCGGGGCAATTTTTGGCTAGTGAAACCTGCTATAGGGCGATACAATGAGGCATAATCACTTCTAAATCATTATTGTTTATTTCTAACAGGGTAGCAGGGTGTTTGGTGACAATTTTGAGAGGGCAAGCAATCACAGGTGAGAGGTAGGCATGATATGCCGGTTATAGGTGAAAAATTCTTGTGATTAGATTCAACTCTTGGGGTTAGAACCAGCCAATGTCAAGTGGCGCTTTGGAGGAACGCTCTCACATGAATGATTGGCAGTGGCATTGTCGAGTCAGGTGATAGCTGCATTGACACACGCATCTGTAGCTTGGAAATTTCTCACTTGGAGAAAAGTATGGGCTAGCCTGGAGGTACACATATTTTGGTGGTCACAGGTGATGGAGGTGCGAGGTGGTGCCAGTTGGAAGCCATTGGGCAAGATAGCGGACTTGCATTGGACAAGCTATGTGTGGGGCACATGGAGGATGAAGAACGGGTTAATAATCACAATTTGGATGCTCTTGGTGAGTGGTGAGTGTGATGATTTTGATGTCTTGCAGTTGGTAAGTCATATCAGATCAAGTCATTTTAGTTGTGGAGCAGTGTATCAGGTTTTTCATCGAGGAGATACACTTCAACTACCTATTCTAAGTAAGTCAAGTCAATTTGCCGTATCAATATTGCATCAAGGATGCAGATTCCAGTGATGACAGGGTGAAGATCGTTTGGTTTGGGCATGGACGATCTCACAGGTTCACTTGGAGGGATATTGGCATGCACAATCGTGTGAGGGACTTGATGGTGGCTTTGGAGTTCACATCTCAGTGTATTCTGAGAGAGTGCTTTGGAACCATTCACAGGAGCAGCTTGGAGCTAGCTTGGGGAAATATAGGTGGGACCTACATGGTAGATGCTCAGATCTTTGTGATTAGGGATGGCATTGGGATACCTGGTAGGGATAGCACTACAAGATGACATGGGATGAATATCAGGGAGCAACTATTTTATATTGGACTTGAGTCATTGGCATGGGTAGGACTTACAAAGCTGATGGAGATCGCACGGGGTGTGATTGGAGGACAAACACTATGATGGGTGTTTTGCTAGAGATCTACTAGAGGGGACACTGATGGCGAGGACTTCATGGTGTGCTCATTTGGGAATACAAGATGGCATTACAGCAGGGGACCAGTTTTGGACATTGGCATCGATGGGGAGACATCTACCATCACGGGCGTGGATAAGCTATCTATAGCTTTAATTTATTTGGCTATATTTGTAGGAGTCTAGGCTTGGCACAGGTGTTGAAATTTTCATGGTGCAGATTCTTAGGTGGTAAGATCAGGGATAAGCCTAGAGGAAGTCACTCAAAGCCATATACCTCAGTACAATCAGGGAGACACTGGTCTCAAGATCCCATGAGTGGCGACTCAGGGATATGCTTGCATTGGCATGGTGTCGGGTGGCACATAGCCAAGGAGAACAAGCAAATTCTAGGAGCCAGGTGGAGTAGGTGATGCTTTGAAGTTCGGCTTGTCTAGTAGGATGGTGACCAGGATCGGAGACATCATGTGAGCATAGTATGTGGATAATGAGTCCATTCCGGTGGCACTCAGGGAGATGCTACAGTTGCTCAAGTATGATATATCATTTGATCTATGGATCTTCAGCTGGTGCATCATGTGGTGACCTAGGGTCAAGCCTACTTGGAGGTAGATGGCATGGAGTGTACCTGGGGTGGTACATATCTTGAGGGCATGGAGTGCATTAAGGAGTGATGTGGATCCAGCATGCCCATGGTTGTGAGCCAGCGGGGATGGAGATGGTTGCTTAGGGAGTGACAGTTGATATTTTGGTGAGTGATCAGGTGAGCTGCATGGTAATATGCATTGTAGTCTCCAGGTTGGCATCACATGTTGTGTCTATCCATCATTATTTGGTAAGCAAGATGCAGCTTTTGGTTAGATCCAGTTGGAGTCTAGTTGCACTACAGGTGGACAGATGCTTGGGGAGCTATCAATGGGTAATGGATACTTGGTAATCATATGGTATAGGGGGTACAGGGTTCTGGAGCTATCCTACCTGATATGCTATGGATTGTGGGTGAGTTTCTCATCATGATAGCGGATTTAGTTTGCATTTGCTTTGGTCTAGTTGACATGATGGATGTGTTGGGGAGATAGGCTCCTTGGTGGGAGGCCTATGTACTGGTCAAATCAGAGTTGGCAACGTCAAGCATGGGAAGTTGAGCCTACATGGGATGTAGGAGAGGCAGACTATCATCAATATCTCTAGGAGATAGGCGAGCTACTCAGGTATAGCCTATGGTGAAGTTTGTACATTCATTCATTGAGTCCTTGGTAGACTCTTGTGCTTGGAGCATGGAGAATGGATTTGGTGATGGATCGATTCAGTAAATAGGCAGCTGTAGTAATAGCTTCTACTCAGAATTTCTTTGGAAGAGAGGCATGGGCCATCATGCTCTTGGCACTTTCGATGAGTGTCCGGTTCTTTCGCTTAGCTACACCATTGGACGCATAGCGCCTTGATCTTCCTCTAGGTCTGGTTCTCTGCAGATGCCTTGAATTTCATGAAGATTTTGAATGCTTCGGATTTGTTTTTCAGACAGTAGGTTGAAATCCTTCGAGAGAAGTCGTCGATGAAGGTTAGGAAATAGAGACCTCCCCTTGTGGAAGCAGTCTCCATCGGGCCACAAATGTCATTGTGTACAAGGTCAAGCAAGCCCTTTGATGTATAAACTGAGTCTAAAATGAAGGGACTCCTAGCATGCTTGCTGATAATACAACTTTTGCTTGGAGAAGTTGGCTTGCTGACTGTTGGCAGATCTTGTACTAGACTCTGAGATGACATTTGCTAAATATTGTTGTAGTTAAGGTGGCCAAGTCTGAAATGCCACAGTATATCAGTTGATTCAAAAGTGTCTGTGTGAAGATCTTGATTTTTAGAAGAATAGCAATGACTGAGTTTGTAAAGATAGCCACTTCTTCTTCCGTAGGCTAGCACCTTCCGGGATTTGTCAAGAATTGTGCAGCCATTCGTATCAAATTCGACCCTCTGACTTGAATCAGTAATTTTGCTAACTAAGAACAGATTCTTGGTCAGATTTGGAACGTGGAAAACGTTGGACAACAACTTGACCTCACCTCTTTTGAATTTAACTCTGACTATTCCTTCACCTCCGATTGTATGTTATGAGTTGTCTCCAAGTTGCACAACTCGAGAGTGGGTGAATGACTTATAGTCTTTGAACCAGTCACGATGGTGAGTCATGTGTTGAGTTGCTCCGAAGTCTAGATACCAGGAATTGATATCCTGTTGTTATTTGACTTTGGTCATAAAAGCTGCTTCATCATCTTCTTCTTCTTGTTGATTTGAGTGACTGGCTTTAGCACTATGTGCTTGTTGTTGGAACTGCTCTTTCTTTTCGTTGTTGTACTTCAAAGTTCGGCAATCCTTCAATTTATGGCCAGCCCTCTTACAGTATCTGCAGAAGAGTTTCTGCGCTGGTTGGAATGATGAAGAGCTTGAATTCGATCCTGAACCAAAATTTGGTCCAGACTGCATGTTGCTCTTCTTGTCAGTAGAGCTTGACTTTGTAGATCTCTTGGATCTAAAATTCTGATTTTTTGAATGCAAAATTTGAGGATCTGATCTTGAGCCTGAGGAGGATGCTGATCTTCTGATCTCCTCTTGTAGGAGAAGCGAGATTACTCTTGATAGAGTGAGGTAGGTGCTGGGTAGAAATTGCCATTACCCAATTTTTGTAGGCTTCAGGTAGACTCGATAATAGAGTCATAAAAGCATCAGAAACTTCTATGACTAAGCCAGTTGTAATCATCTGCTCCATAAGATTCTTGAAGGTGTTGAGGTGACTCGAGACACTATCTGCATCAGACATTCTGAGGGTGAAGAATTTCCTCCTTAGATGAAGCTTGGAAGTAATGTCTCTAATATCATAGAGAGTTGCTAGGATGTCCCAAGCATCCTTAGCCATCTTAGCAGCACGTATGTGGCTGATCTGAGTGTCCTTGATGTTGAGGGTGATCATGGCAAATGCTTTGCCATCTCTCAGTCTCTACTTGGTGATGATGGTTGCATCACCTTCTGGTTTGAGGTATGTGCCATCAACGATGTCCCACAGTGTTTTGGCTAGAAGTATAACCTTCATCTTGAATTTTCAAAGATGGTAGTTATCTCCATCAAGTTTGTCAATGAGAAATGAACTAGATGATGGATCCATTCTAGTTAAACGAGTTCGTTGGTAGAAACGACGACTGTCGGAGTACTGTTGGCTGCGCGTTTGCTAGAAAGACGTCTTGATAGAAACAAGATTGATAATCCGCAATAGAAATGCAGATTACTGATATGACCGCTTTGATATCATGTCGTAAAATTGCATGTGGGTGAGTGGCAGCAGAAGCTCGAGGATTGAAGCGGCATGTCGGAACGAAAAAACAACAATTAGCAGCAGAAGTATTCAAGTAGAAGAATTCATACAGAATGCGCAAATGAACGACTCACTAGTGAGACAAAAATTGCACTTTGACTAATATCAACAGTGAATACAATAGCTTGAAGTAATAACTTCAGCTTGTTGAACGTGATAACGCTGGCTATAGAAAAACTCTGACTAAAAGAGAAATTTAATTAACTCAATTAACACTTACATAGCTTGAATCAGCTAATATATAGATTTACAAGTGTCGAGAAGCCTTTAATGCTATTTACGCCAGCCTTTGCATATATACAAAGTTGGTAACCACCAACCACCTTTGGGATATTTGGTTGTCCATCTATTTTAGGGTTGTTGGTAAGTTGGCGATGTCGATCAGCCAATGTAGCAAATGCGAAAAAGCCAAAAAACCCGAAGGTGCCCTTAGACTGAAGGTTTGCAACTCCTGAAGGTGCCCTTACACTAAAGGTAGACACCTTATGAGGTGTGGACAGGATCAAAACCATCACTCAAACATATTCGAGTGTTTGGATGCATCGCTTTCGTTCAGATCCCTGAGGATCTAAGAAGAAAACTAAATGACAAGAGCAGGAAAATGATTTTCATCGGCTATTCCCCAAATCACAAGGCATACAAGCTCTACAATTTGAATACCGAGAAGGCATTCACCAGTAGAGATGTCATTTTCATGGAAGACCAGTTCATCGACCACAAAGAAAAAGCTACTGATAATGTTGACTCACGGATCGAACAACCAGTCAATTCTGATCCAAAGATTCAACTGTTGAATAACGATGCTGACTCAGACGATGAGTCAGAACCTCAATGATTCAACCCATATCAGAGGACCGAAGTTCAACCCAGAAGGTCGAATAGGTCTAGACAACCTCCATCTAGATTTATGAATGATCCAGCCTACTACTTCGTGTAGGAACCAAACACAGTTGTTGAGGCGATGTCTATTCTTGATGTTGACCAGTGAAAAGTAGCGATGGACACCGAATTTGATTCTCTTATGGAGAATCAAACATGGACACTCACTGAGCTGCCAAGGGACCGAAAACCAATTTCATGCAAATGCATATTCAAGGCAAAGTATGACGTTGATGGGAAAAAAACCATTACAAGGCCAGGCTAGTCGCCAAAAGCTTTTCTTAAATTCCAAATTTGGATTACTCAGAAACCTTCAACTCAGTTGTCAAACATGCGTCAATCCGACTACTCCTCTCCTTTGTAGCCGTGACAAACCTTGAAGTCCACCAGACGGATGTCCAGGCCGCCTTTCTCAATGGAACCATCGAATAGGAAATCTACATGATGCAATCAGAGGGATATGAACTCAACGGCAAGCAACAACACCTTGTATGCAAAATTCACAAGGCGTTCTATGGGCTGAAACAGTCACCCAAAGCCTGGTTCTAGAAGATCAATGCATTTCTGATAGAGAATGGTTTCAATTCCAAACTCAGCAAACTCGAATGTCTATTTCAAGTCTGTATCAGATTACTTCATCATCATCACTCTCTACGTAGATGATACACTCTTGTTCAGTAATAATTAGAATCTGATGAAGGATACAAAAAGCATGTTGGCCCAGGAATACAAGATGACTGACATGGGTCCAGCCCGCTATTGTCTTGGAATCCAAATTCAATGAGATCGACCCAGCAAACTGATCTTTATCAGTCAACAACGATATCTCAACAACGTGCTGGAAAAGTATGGAATGGCCAACAACAAACCCTGTCTCTTTCCACTCGACCTTGGACTAAAACTATCAAAGGAACAGTCTCCTCAAACTGAGGCAAAAAAGGAGGAGATGAAGGCTACCTGTTTTCATCCATCATTGGCTCACTAATGTACGCAATGATATGCATGCGACCAGATCTTGCATATTCGGTCAGTACACTCAACCAGTTCCTTTCAAATCCAGGCGTAGCTCATTGAAAAGTGCTAACAAAGGTCATGAAGTACATCCAAGCAATGACAACTCTCAGCATCTACTACTGAGACAGCCAAACTACCAACATCCTTGAAGCCAACACAGATGCGGATTGGGTAGAAGATGTTGACACCAGAAAACCAACTTTTGGATTTGTATTCTTATACAACCAAGGCCCAATCTCATGGAACAGTTAGAAGCAGACCTTAGTTGCATTATCATTGACGGAATCTGAATACATAGCTGTCACAAATGCAACCAAAGAGGCGATCTGGCTTAGGCAACTACTTATATACCTCAATCTTACACAAACACTTCCTACAACAATCTATTGTGACAATCAAAGTACAATAGCACTTTCTCTCAATCTGAGATCTCACTCTCAAAGCAAACATATAGAAATCAGGTATCATTACCTTAGAGAGGAAGTGCACAGTAAGGAAGTAGAATTGATTTTCTGTAGAACAAATTACATGGCAGCAGATTACTTCACAAAGGCTCTATCAAAGGAGCAACATCTCAGATTTAACGATATGTTAAATCTGAATATCAAAGTTTCTCAGGATCCACATTAAGGTGGAGTGTTAGATTTCTTATGTTCAATCTTAAACAAATCGTTCAAGTAATGAGAATCATAAAAAACCAAAGGTCGACAACATATTTTCGGGCCTTCACATTTTTTTTCCCCTTGAGATTTATTGTGCCTTAGAAATCATTTTAAGGCACCTTCTCCTTCTTTGCCCTTTTTCGCTCCTTAGCGAAAAATACGACACACTGGCCATTCTTAAGGCACCTTTTGCTTTTTTGCATTCTTTGTCTTTTTCCCTTTACAAAAAATACGACACACTGGCCAAGTGGGCGGAATGCCTTAGAAATCATTTTTGAGGCACCTTCTCTTTTTTTTTGTCTTTTTTGTTGCCTTTAATCTAAGGCACCTTCACCTTCTTCACTGCCTTCAGTGTAAGGCACTTTTTGACTTTTTCGCCTTCTTTGCTGCCTTGAATCTAAGGGCGCCTTAGGGATCTACATACCTTTAGTGTAAGGGCACCTTCAGGAGTTGCAAACCTTCAAGGGCACCTTTGGATTTTTCGGCTTTTTTGCATTTTGCTACATTGGCTGACCGACGTCACCAATTTATCAACCCTAAAATGGCTGGACAACCAAATATCTCAAAGGCGGTTGGCGGTTACCAACTTTGTACATATGCAAAGATTGGCGTAAATAGCATTAAAGGCTTGTAAGGTTTTTTTTCTCGACACTTGTATATCTATATATTAGCTTATTCAAGCTATGTAAGTGTTAATTGAGTTTATTGAATTTCTCTTTTAATCAGATTTTTTTTGTAGCCAGTGTTATCACGCTCAACAAGTTGAAGTTATTACTTCAAGCTATTGTACTCATTGTTGATATTAATCAAAGTGCAATTTTTGTCTCACTATTGCGTCGTTCATTTGCACATTCTGTATGAATTCTTCTACTTGAATATTTCTGTTGCTAACAATTGTGTTTTTGTTCCTACATGCCGCTCCAATCCTCGAGCTTCTGCTGCCGCTCACCCACACGCGATTTTACGACATGGTCCATGATTGGAGACCTGATTTGGTGACCAGTGGTGTAGCAGTAGATCTATAGGTGGCACAGGTGTTGGTACGACAGGATACCACTTATGGGCAGGCCTTGGTCATGTATTTGACACTTTATCATTCATGTTGGTTTGCATGAGTGTGTGTGGGCTTGCATGCTACCTTGTCATGAGGGTCTAGATCTGAGTCGGAGTTGTATGTGGTTGTGCATTTGCTACGTCAGAAACAAAGTCCTCATTTGATATGCTCTTTGACTTGTCATTATGTCTACTAGTTGTTTATCCGGTGAGGGTAAAGTTTTATGGTGGCAGTAAGATTTCCTCAGGTTGAGTCTCAGGCGCTCATGTATGTCAACTTTACAAGTCTGTTCTTGTAAGTGTCTGATAGAATATCAGCCTAACTAGATGGAAGATGTGATTCTCATGGTGGCAGTGGAATTTTCTCAGTTGAGCCATGTTGCTCATGTGGTCCACTTGTGTTTCAAGTTGGATGGGGACGAGTCAGTTGGCCGAGAGTGGTGGTAGACTCTCTGTATGAGCATTGTGTCTGCATGATACTTTGTGAGTCAAACCTAGTGGTCTGTTGGTGTGCTTGAGTGTGAGTCAAGTATAGGGTAGCAGGGATATGCATAACATCTTGAGGCTTCGTTCCTCCATGTGTCTTCCTGCAACAACATAGTAATGGCTCTCGAAAGAGTCAGTTCTGGATGTAATTGATAATTTTCGATGCTTAATTGTTTGGCTACTAGAACCTTATGGGTATGATGTTTACCAGATTTGCCACTAGACCCTTATGGGTTTATTGAAAATCTGGCAAGTCCGAGTGCTTGCTGCTCACCATCATCAAATAAAGCCTCAGGTTTTACGTAATCAAATCCTATCTACACTTTTCCTAAAGCATCCATGTCCCAGCAATAAATGAACCAACAACAATGCTCCTCCACGACAAATGCAGGCATAGTGCCGAGGGACCGGCACTTTGGACCGAGGACCCTGTTGTGGGTATTTCTTGTACATAAACAAATAAGTGGTCCTGCCACTCTAACTATTATTGGCCAAGTCTTACTTAGTGGGCCCCACCACAGTACAATAATGTACAGTTAGAATAATAAGTGTGAGGCACTGGCGTCCTGCGTGTATAAGCCTAGCTACCAATGAGCACATTTATTAAATAGTTTAAGTTGTGTTCTAGTGACTTGGGTCCTAGTTGCAAATAAAACAAGTTAAAGGCCAAAGTCTAAATTACAAGGTTGAGTCAAAGTCAAATGGTGGTAGGTGGGGTGTGTTTCTTTGTACAGCATTAGATCATTTGTGTTTCTTTGAAAGGCTAGGATTGCGATTCTTGCCACTTCAAGTAGCCAATAGGATGAATGGGGAAAGGGCCTCCCCAAGAATAAAAGGACACCATCTGTACTCATTTGACATTCTCAATCCAAGGAGAAAACTCTCTCTCTCTCTCTCTCTCTCTCTCTCTCTCTCTCTCTCTCTCTCTCTCTCTCTCTCTCTCTCTCTCTCTCTCTCTCTCTCTCTCTCTCTCTCTCTCTCTCTCTCTCTCTCTCTCTCTCTCTCTCTCTCTCTCTCTCTCTCTCTCTCTCTCTCTCTCTCTCTCTCTCTCTCTCTCTCTCTCTCTCTCTCTCTCTCTCTCTCTCGGTTAGGTGTGAATAGCTTTGGAAAGGTGCTCGAGCCCCCAAAGCCTCTCTCGACCTAGGCGTTCTCCCTCTCCCTCTGTCTACTCTTTTCATCTCTTCTCTCTCTTCTCTTTTCGTGCTATGTAGGTAAAGGCGAGGTTGCCACTCCCAGCGATGAAGATGACACAACAGTTGTCGCTCCTAGCGACGAATCTCCCTGGCAACGGCGCAATTGTTGTGTCGTCTTTGTAGTATAGAGGTTCGTCGCTGGGAGCGGCAACTTTGCCTTCACCTGCATAGCACGAAGAGAGAGAGAGAGAGAGAGAGAGAGAGAGAGAGAGAGAGAGAGAGAGAGAGAGAGAGAGAGAGAGAGAGAGAGAGAGAGAGAGAGAGAGAGAGAGAGAAACCAATAGAGTTTTCTCCTTGGATTGAGAATGTCAAATGAGTACAAATGGTGCCCTTGTATTCTTGGGGAGGCCCTTGTCCCATTTATCCTATTGGCTACTTGAAGTGGCAAGGATTGCAATCCTAGCCTTTCAAAGAAACACAAAAGATCTAATGGTGTACAAAGAAACACACCCCACCTACCACCATTTGACTTTGACTCAACCTTGTAACTTAGACTTTGGCCGTTAACTTATTTTATTTGCAACTAGGGCCCAAGTCACTAGAACACAATTTAAACTATAATGTGCTCATTGTTGGCTAGGCTTATACACGCATAATGCCAATGCCAATGCCTTGCACTTATTATTCTAATTGTACACACTGTACTATGGCGGGGCCCACTAAGTAAGGCTTGGCCAACAGTAGTTAGAGTGGTGGGAGCCACTTATTTGTTTTATGTACAGGAAACACGATGAACCTAGAGATAAGAAACAAGCCACTTTATGTCTACTAATACTATCCAAAAAGTATTAAAAAAAAGTAGACTCTCCAATGCTCTCCACCCTTGCAAGATGGACACTTGAACGGACAATTTGCATGCAATTTGATGACTCGGCCTTTGTCATTGAGAACCTCCTTGGAACTCTCATGTTTTGAGGCTGATCCTCAAGATATTCTTCTTTTTTATGCTCCTCCTCAATGCTAGCAAAATCACACTTTGTCAAGATCTCCACTTTTGAGTGATCTCCTCCTTTGCCAATCTCACATTCTCAAAAGCAATATTAGCTTCCAATTTAAACAATCTTCCATGTTTAAATTCTTTTGCAATGCAAACATCATTCTTCAAAATGGAACAAACTCCATGCTTAAAGTGGACATCCAAACCAATACCCATAAGTTCACCAACACTTAGCATATTCTTGGTGATTGATGGTATATAAAGAGCATTTTCTAGATCCATAATTTATGAGGATTCTAGACACAAAGAGATGGTACAAACACCATCTATCCTACTCTTCATCACTTGTAGTAAAGACAAACTTTTTAGCATCATTGAATGAGTGTAAAGTTGAGAAAAAGTCCTTCTCACAAGTCATGTGGGAGCTAGCCTCACTATCAATCCACCAAGTGTCTCTTGAATTTCCATTGCTTGTTGGTGAGGATGTAGATGCCATCAAGAATAGATCTCCTTCATCTTCCTCCTCCTCATGCGCAAGGTTTTCTTGTTTGTCCTCCTCCTCTTGTGCTCTTTGCCTCTTGTAGCATTCGGATGCATAATGCCCCTTCTTTCCAAAAAAGAAGCATTTTTGCTTTGACTTGTCCTTTGCCTTTGAACTTGATGCTTGATCCTCCTCCTTGGACTCCTTTTCTTGATCCTTCTTAGATCCCTTGGTCTTCTTCTTGCCTTTGAATGAGAAATTTGCCTTCTCATTTCCATCTTGCAATGATAAGGAGCTCATCCTAGATTTTGCATGGAGCATCATACACTTCAGCCACTAGCACAGTGCTATAGAGCTTATCAATTGATGGAAAAGTGTCTTGGATGGCAAAACTTTGAGCCAAATTGGAGAATTCATCTCCTAAGCCATTGGCAATCACTTGTACAAGCCCACCATCTAGAATCTTCTCTCCAGTAGAAACTAATTCTTCGTTGAGAGACTTGATCCTAGGCACATATTCTTGTGCATTTTCATCACTTCTTCTCATACTTTGTAAGATTTGGTTTCTTAGCATAAGTCTTGAGGTGTTGTTGGATTCATATATAGCTTTTAAAGAATCCTAGGCTTCCTTGGTTGATGTGCAAGAGGCTACCTCCCTCAAAAGGTCATCACTAACATTCATTTTGATGTTATGAAGTGCTAATCTTGTCTTGTCCTTGTATCTAACCAATTCTTGTCCTCCAAGAGGCTCATCCTCTTCTTCTAGGACAATATTAAGAGGCCTTGGAGCACTAAGAGTGACTCCATCCTCACTTTCCATATCGAGTAGTTTGTAGAATTCAACCTCTCACTAGATCCAAGAAGGAACCCACCAATGGTTCCCATCTCCCTAGTGACTTGTACTACTTATGTACTTGTTGGCCCTCCCTAAGCTCATTTCCAAAATTTGCCTCACTAGAAACTCACTTGATGTTCAAAATTACACAAGTGGCAAGATCCCCTTGATCTTGATTCACAAGAACTTTTAGGAAGGTTTCTACAAAACAATGGTCAAGAAATTTGAAATTGATTTTATCCTAGAAACTCACAAAGGTTTCACTTTTTCTTGATTTCCTCAAATTTGACTTCTAGCCCTATCTTTGGACTTCTAGTCACAGTTCTTACACTCCCTCACAAAGATGAAATGAAGATTAGATGTGATTATATCTCAGACTTATCAAATCATATCAATTTTCACCATTTTTGGACAAAAATAATGACTAAATCTCAATCACACTTTTTGATGTACTTTCAAGACCTGTAAATCACTTTTAAAGGACTTGATTTCAGCATAGATTAATTAGATCTCATGAACCAAAGTCAAATCTAATCAATGGCACTCAATCTTGGTAGCTTTTGCTAGGACTAGCACCAAAAATCTCATCAAGAACTCACATAATGGATTTTAATGGATAAAATGAATATTGTGCATTAAATACAGGTTCAGAGGTGCCCACACATGTGGACACTACGGATTTTTATCCCTGCCAAGTTTGGAATCAAATTCCCTCACTAAAGTTGAGATTCTAGCTCGCCCTCTCAATACTAGTTTTTAGCACCAAAACTTGCTAAAAATGGATGTGCTTTTGATCAATGGTTTATGCTCTTGTACTTGGATCTGATATCATGTGAAAGTACTATAATCTAGGACCATAAACGGATCTTAGAAAGATCCACAAGAGTGATTGGTTTTTTGCTTAACAATCTATCAAAAAAATTTCACCTTAAATCTAGGACGTAGGTCCTATAAAGTAGGATTCACTACCAAATTGACTTGACCAACTCATTAGACTTGATCTAACCTATACTAGGGTAGGTTTCCCACGTGGCTCCATGGCCTCACACATGTGGGACCCACCTATGTACATTTTACATGATTTTTAATCAAACTAGATTTGCCAATTTTTCACAAATACAAACAAATATATATCTAGTTTATGGATCCAAATAATAGATAAAAAATTCTTCGATGACCACTGCACAAAGTTGTTCTCCAAAGATGATGAGGAAACATGATTGTAGTTTTTTCAAGATCAAAGATGTAACGCATATACAAATATATTCTATTAAAATAATAAAGACAAGTTCAATATGATGTTGTAAAATGCACTACAGTAGGCCATGAGTGCATTACTATATTGACCAAATGAAATCCATTAAGCTTGAATTAAAAAAAATTGTAAGATATGCATTGAGAAAATAATTACCATGGGGAATATGTCATGTGATCTACAAACGAAGAGCTTCAAACTACACTCACAAATTCAATAGTTGATCTCTCATTCAATAGTACATTACTATCATAGAGTTTGTCTTTTCTAAACAATTTGACTATGTTATCAAGCTTTTTCCAAAATTTAACTTTCTCAAGCCTTTCTGTTCAATTTCTTCAAAACATTGTGTCATAAAAAGAACATCTTTCCAAACTAAGTATTGGATCTTAGTTGATTTGTCTAAAAGATTTTATAGAAAACAACGAGCTTTGACTTGTCCTATGCTTTGCAAAGAATTTTGATTTTGCCTAGAAATTTCTCATCCTTAAATATTTTAACGTCATTTTTGAAGATTTGCTTTTGATAGTACTTTCTCTTATCAAGTTATTGAATGTTTTGATGATGATTTTGGCTTAGTATATTCCAAGCAAATAAAATATGAAAGCATATTTATTCTTCTATAATTCTTACTTCTCCATGAAGTGTGCAAACACGAATATTTTCAAGAGGAACTAGCAATACTACTAATGATTGGACTCTTGACCTCATGCCAACACTTTGACCTTAGTCATTCATCAAATCTAAACTTGACACTTGTAGTGAGCCTAAATAGCTCAAGCTACATCATAAATCACTTTTGACCTAATCATGGAAATACATAAGTACTTGACTATTTTGACTCCTAAGCCAAAAATGCCCCTATCACAAGCTTACACATAGATGGTAACAAATAAAATTCGTAATGCCCCTAAAACCAACATAGATGACTTTTTGTATTTTTCACACTCCTCCTAAAAAGTTATCTATTTTAAAAAAGCATGGATCTTGGAATCAATCGAAGATTAGATCTAAGCTTGATGAAGCAGCTCTTGAGTAGTGGCTTGGTGAGTAGATCGGCAATATATGAAGATGAATCAATATGCTCCAAGTGGGTCTCTCCTCCAATAAGCTTCTCTCTCACAAAATAATGTGCAACTTCGATGTGCTTGCTCCTTGCATGCAATATTGGATTGTTGGCAAGATCTTGGGCCGAGATGTTGTCACATTTGATCAATGGTAGATCATCCTCCTTGATGCACTTTAGCTCCAATAAAATTCTCTTGATCCAAAGCACTTCTTTTGTTGATGTACTTAGTGACTCATACTCGGCCTCACTTGAAGAGAGAGAGAGAGAGAGAGAGAGAGAGAGAGAGAGAGAGAGAGAGAGAGAGAGAGAGAGAGAGAGAGAGAGAGAGAGAGAGAGAGAGAGAGAGAGAGAGAGAGAGAGAGAGAGAGTATCTTGCTTTTTGGAAATCCAAGATATGAGATTTCCTCCAAAAAATATCGTGTATGCAGTTGTGGATTTTTTATCCACCTTTTCACTTGAAAAATTTGAGTCCGAGTAGCCAATAATGGATAGATCTTCACTCTTATAGAGCAAACCATAATCTTGAGATGAAGATATGTACCTTAGCACTCGCTTGGCCAATTTCCAATGGTGGATATTGGGATCTTGCATAAATTGACTCAACTTGTGTACACAATAGCTCAACTCAAGCCTAGTGATGGTTACCCGATTAAGGAGCCAATAAGACACCTAAAAAGGGTGATGTCTCTTATTAGGATCTTTTACAACATGCTCCATTGGTGTATCAATGTTCTTTCAATTCTCCATATGAAATTTTTTCAACGTTGATAGAGCATATCTAGATTGACATATAAAAGCATAATCATCATGAAAGTAAATCTCTAGGCCTGAGATATAATGGATCTCTCCTAGATCTTGCATTTTAAACTCACCTCCAAGTGCAATTTTAGTCTCTTCATCTAATTTGATGCAACTTCCACAAAGGATAATGTAATCTACATAAATGAGAATTATAATGACAAGATCATTAGCAACAAACTTTAGATACATGGAAGGATCATAGTCACTTAGGATAAAAGAGTTGAGTCTAGCATACCATGATCTTGGTGCTTGCTTGAGTCCATAAAGACTTTTGAAAAGCAAGCACACTTTTGAATCATCCATGATGAATCCTTGAGGTTGTTCAATATAGATTTCCTCTTCAGGATACCCCATTGAGAAATGCGTTGGATTTATCTCCTCTACTCTCCTAAATCCTATTTTAATCTGCCTCCATTCATGTTGTATTTTTACTCATGTTGTCGCACAGTCTACATATTTACATGTAACATAAGACAGGCGAAAAACGTGACTGTCTGCATAAATACAAGTAAATTTCCACATGCGAAAAAGACGAAAAGGGCGGCACTGTGTTTTTACACGTGATTTGTGACGGGCACAAAAGGCAACACTACCTACAAATGCCGAAGGTGACCTAATGGAAAAGCGAAGGTACCTTGTAAATCAAATCTTAAGGCACTTGTCAGAGTGTCGTATTTTTTGCATCTTCACCAACGTTCATTTCAGTGAAGGCTGATGCCGCGGCCCTTCTCACAATCATCCCATGAACTGTGTAATCAAATTTGACAACGACAACAGCCAGCCACGATCTCCCACAGACAGCACATCCACTTTGTACTTTCTTCATCTACACACCTGTAACATTATGTATATATATTAAATATCATCTGCGTATTCAAGACATGTGAAGCAAACTATGTGTGTGAAAAATAATAGCATCAGAAGCTTATCAGAGATAGACGAGATAGATGCTTTCGCGCATCGATTCTTTGTATTGTCAGTAATAGGTTTATTCCTTTTACATATTGGATTAGCTTTGTGAAGCATGCGGTTTCGTCCGCTATTGTCTTGTGCTCACCAGCATTATTGACTTGTATATTTTGCTATACTTAATCTGATAACAGCTCTGTTTGTTCTGAGTTCATATTTGTGTCAATTTTGATATGCTTTTCTACACTCTGTCTGACTCTCTTATTGCTTGATCTGATAGTCTGTTCTTAGTGAATTATTATTAGTCTAGTTGTTCACGACTAATATTTAGTCTTGTCTTTCGTGACTAATTCGTGACTGACAATTAGTCTAGCTGTTCGCGACAAATTATCATTTTGATGTCTTCATGCTTAATGTTTGGCTACATAATCAGATCGAACGTGATTTCTATCACTGATGTTCTGTTCGAATCTGATAGGCGTAGTCATGCTTTAGAAAAAGAGTGAGAAAGCTCATTCCGCTGTGCACAAACACTTTTCGTTTGAGTTCGTTTCCTTTTTTAGTTTGCTTCTTTTCGTGTTCGTTTCTTTCAGAGCTATTTTCATTTTCTCTCTCACGCACCCTCTTTTTCCAACATGGTATTAGAGCTATTTTTTGTAGCCTAATAAGCTTCCACAGTAACAAGACTCTACCAGCCGATAGAGTAATTGTCTTCTTGGTCTGTAATTTTGCACCAGATTTTCATACTTAAGTCAGTGACAGTTATTTTTATCACCTAGACTAATCTTCCACATGGATTCCCAAGGGAAAGCCAGTCCTATCATGGACAAGCTTGATGGAGCCAATTTGTGCACCGATTCTTTGTATTGTTAGTAATAGGTTTATTCCTTTTATAGATTGGATTAACTTTGTGAAGCACGTGGTTTCGTCCACTATTGTCTTGTGCTCACCAGCATTATTGACCTGTATATTTTGCTATATTTAATCTGATAACAGCTCTATTTGTTCTGCGTTCATATTTGTGTCAATTTTTCTATGCTTTTCTACATTCTATCTGACTCTCTTATTGCTTGATCTGATAGTCTATTCTTAGAAAATTATTATTAGTCTAGCTGTTTGCGACTAATATTTAGTCTTGTCTTTCGCGACTAATTCGTGACTGACAATCAGTCTAGCTGTTTGCGACAAATTATCATTATGATGTCTTCATGCTTAATGTTTGGCTACGTAATCAGATCGAACGTGATTTCTATCACTAATGTTCTGTTCGAATTTGATAAGCGTAGTCATGCTTTAGGAAAAGAGTGAGAAAGCTCATTTCGCTATGCACGAACACTTTCCATTCGAGTTTGCTTCTTTTTGTGTTTGTCTCACGCACCCTCTTATCCCAACAAAATGCATTGGAAATATCTAACTGAAATACCTTCCATTTGAAAAAGCAAGCACTAGATATGATGATCCTTATTGTCACCATCTTTGCAACGGGTGCAAAGGTCTTTTCATAATCAAGGCCATGGATTTGAGCAAATCCTTTTCACATAGCCTTGCCTTGTACTTCTTGATGGTGCCATCATGATTGTACTTGATTCAAAACACCCACTTGCAACCAATAATATGCTAGTTGGATGGAGGATCCACAAGCTCCCAAGTGTTGTTGGTGATCAATGCATCATACTCTTGCTCCATAAGTTTGTACCACTCATTTTAATGGAGTGCATCTTCAACACACCTTGGCTCTTCATGTGATATGAAAAAAGAATAATTGGTGGAACCAAGTTCCACTTGCTTGCCTTTGTCAATGTATGAGAGCCTCTTAGGCTCGGATCTCTCTCTGAAAGATCTCCTTTGTGAGAATACCCAAAAAGACTCCTCCTCAAATCTTGAGCCCAACACTTCTTGATTGTCTTCAATAGAGATACCAGGTGATGCATCTTGAGATGCCTTGATCTCAGTCCCTTCTAAGGTTGAGTGTTGATCTTCATGAAAAATAACATCTCTACTCTCAATAACCTTTGAAGAAGAGAGTATAAAGATCTGTAGGCCTTCTTGGTGGACCATGATCCCTTTGCTTGAGCTTAAATCATCTTTCTTCTTGTTTTCAAGGGAATATGAGCAAAGCAAATACTTCCAAAGACTCTAAGGTGATCAACCTTAGGCTTCTTCCTAAATAAGACTTCATATGGTGACTTTCCTCCAAGAGCAAGATGAGTGAGCCTATTACATAGATAGTTGGCACAATTGATAGCCTCTCTCCAAAAATCCTTTGGCAAGGATGTTTCAATCCTCAAGGCTTTGGAACACTCACACAAAGATCTATTCTTCCTCTTGGCCACCCCATTTTGAGAAGGGGAATCTTTTGATGCCTTCGTGCTACAATAGTCATGGAATTTTTTAGAGATGTACTCTCCACCTCCACCACTCCTCAAATCTTTGATCTTCAAAGATAATTGCTTCTCAACACATGCTTTGAATATGAGGAAATAATCATATACCATTGATTTTGAAGATAGGAGATATAACTATGTGTATCTTGTGTGATCATCCTTGATAGCATAGTACTAGACAAGATTGTCATAATCATCTTTCAAGCCATTGAGAATGACTTGGACTAGCTCACTTGTTTCATGGAATCTCCAATACAAGCAAGCTCTCTATGGATGTCTTCGACTCTCAATATATAGTTGGTTGCACTCTCATCACTCCTTGGGAAACTTTGGAGGATTTAGTTCCTTCGAGTGAGGAGCTTAGAGGTATTTTTGGCCTCATAGATAGCTTTGAGTGAGTCCCAAGCTTCCTTGGCTTAGTTGCAAGCACCAATCTCTCTCAATATCTCATTAGAGACATTCATCTTGATATAGTATAGAGCCATTCTAGCTCTCTTCTTATACTTTTGGACTTCTTGGAGAACTTGAGGCTCCTCCTCAAGTCCAAGAACTATGTCCATCACATCTTGGAGTATCAAGATTGACTCCATCCTTACCTTTCAAATAGAATAATTGGAGGTAGTTAACCTCTCACTTGATTCCAATAGGAAGGAGCCCATGGAAGCCATAAAAAGTAGTGGAGATACCTTGTAATGAGCAATAAATTGTTGCTTCTCTCTCACTATAGGATCCAATAAAGGTGTACTACCAACTCCTATGTAAGATTTTGCAACAAAATGTGAGATCAACCTCACTAGCTTTTCCAATCTCTCTCAAACTAGATCAATCTCTCACTCAAAGATGGAGTATAGGAAAATTTTGGGTCAAACTCTCTTTAGCACATGGAAAGCACTCAAAAAATTTACAAATCACTCAAATACAGTTGATATGCATGAAACAGTGTGGCTATGACCTCAAAATTGTGTCTAGATCTCAAATAGATGGGATTGGCCAACTTTAAACTGAGTTATGGGATCAATCAAGCAAGTTACGAATCAAACCAAAAGTTTCCAACTAGGTCTAGGTGCCCTACCTACCCTCATTCAAAAGGCTATAGCTTTTGATTGGCTCATCCAAATCGTATGAAACAAATTGCTTTAGGAACTAGACTTTTCTAGTTGTTAATCAAGATATCAAGCTTAGATTTTGGATCTACCTTGGAGGAGAACTTATCAACCAAACTTGGCTGACCCTCACAAGTGTCTGATCACTAGAATCCATA
The DNA here is from genome assembly GCA_029204225.1 of Diphasiastrum complanatum. Classification (NCBI taxonomy): domain Eukaryota; kingdom Viridiplantae; phylum Streptophyta; class Lycopodiopsida; order Lycopodiales; family Lycopodiaceae; genus Diphasiastrum; species Diphasiastrum complanatum. Next base: position 8,759,166 of record CM055109.1, read on the forward strand.
CAGTACCAAATCAGAACTAGTCAATGTCCTATTGATCCCTTTTGATCCAAAAATCATCAAGATAGCTAGGAAAATGGGCCTAGTTACTCTCAAACTTGATGTGATCCTTAGGCTAGCTCTGATACCATGTGAAATTTTCACACGTGTGGGAATTCCACAAAGTGTGATTTGATCTCCTAAGGCTTTGTAATTGCACCTAAATGAAGTGTAGATTGAGAATCAAGATCAAACACTCAATTTGATGGCAAGAGCACTCATCAACATGCATAAAACAATCATACAAGCACTTTCACACGTGTTCACACGTGTGGACAAGTACACATGAAAAAACTAAGTATCATCTTGCTCTCGGGTAGAGAGAGAAAGTACCAATCAAGTCTCAGGTAGAGAGAGAATCCAATAATGACTAGAATCACAAAATCTCGTATTGATCTCAATTGAGTACATAATGAGGGAATTCATCCTACTAGTACTAACTCGAGGTAGTCCATGCTCAATTCCTATTGGACCCCTTTTCTACCGCCTCTTGATTCCTATTGGATGAGTGACTTAAGACTCCTCTAATTTGATTGGACCATATCCATGGAGTTCTCACTTATGATTGGACCCTTGACCTCATGCCAACACTTTGACCTTAGCCACTCATCAAATCTAAACTTGACACTTGTAGTGAGCCTAACTAGCTCGAGCTACATCATAAATCACTTTTGGCCTAATCATGGAAATACATGTGTACTTGACTATTTTGCCTCCTAAGCCAAAAATGGCCCTATCACAAGCTTACACATAGATGGTAACAAATAAAATTTGTAATACCCCTAAAGCCAACATAGCTGACTTTTTGTATTTTTCACAACCATTTGTCGTTTTCTCTAAAACTGAGGCCCTTTGAAATTGTTGTATTACTTAAGATTTCATTCATGAGTGTAATATTAACTATTTCTATCTTTTGTATCTTCATTACTTTGAATTCATCTAACTTCATAACTACTATTAACTTGTGAACATATTCATTTGTAGTACTATAAAATTTCACAATGAAACTTAGTAAATGATTCAAGTGTATGAACGAGTTCTTAGTAGAATCATATGATAAAGTGCAATCTTTGAATTGTAAACGTTGTAAAGAATACTAATGACTTTTTGCATACGCACAAAGCACCTCTTTCTAATCTGATTTGAAATGGTCAAAGAATTGGTAATGCTTTATTGTGCACATGTTGAACTGCCTCTTTGATAATTTTGAACAGAATGGCATATGCATCCCTAATAATACCAAGATAATCACATTCTCTTGAAATCAATGTTTGAGTAATTACCCTAAATCATAAATCTCTTATCCTATACCCTATGTCCTAAACCCCTTACCCTAAACCCTATATCATATATCCTAGATTGTAAAACATAAACTCTAGACATGTAACCCTTATACCCTATACTTTACAATGCCAATCTAAAACAACGAAGTCCTTCTGTTATACCCTAGGCTGTAAATCCTTTACCCTAAACCCAATTTCCTTTACCCTAAATTCTAAAACTTAAACCTTACACACACAAAAAAAAATATCTACGACATTGACAGATCTGATGTTGCATCTGGTGGCAACTAGCCTAGTTTGCAATCAAAGTCGATTATAAGTGTGGTTTATTAATGATCAAATGATGTGAATGTGGTGTCTAGATATGTAGAGGCAAGAGTTGAAAACATTTACCATGTTTGGATGGATTAATGTTGAATTATTTTTTGAAAAAAATCAAAGGAAGTGAGACATTGGCTTCTCAGCAAGTCTATTTATACACAAGCATTTAGATTTATAAGGACATTTTCTTGAATTTTCAGTTTAATTATTTTATGTGTATTAGCGTTGTAAAGTAAGCACAATTTTCCTTTTTTGATATCGATCAAGTTTGGTCAACACAATGCCAAATCAAACTTGATTACTGAGAACAGATTTGACGATATCAAATCTAAACCCTCAACCCTAAACCCAATATCCTATACCCCAAATCCCAAGCCCCACTAAATTCCAAACCCAAAGCCCTAAACTCCAAACAACAAATCATTATCCTAAATCGTAAATTCTAAACCCTATTTCCTATAGCCTAAATTCTAAATAATAAACCTTAAATTCCAAACCATAAACCCTAAATCCCAAACCACCCAAATCCAAAATCCAAGCGTACGCTAACCTAGATGCCACAAAGGTTGTCGATTGATTAAGACAGCAGGACGATGGTCATGGAAGTTCAAATGTCAATGTGGATGATGATTGTGGTGCAAGTCTAGGGTGGCTTCCTATGGAGATCGTGGTGCAAGTCTAGGATTGCTCCCTACGATAGATCTAGTATAGACAAACAGAATTCGATTGTTTAATTAAAACAAAACATTATGACGATCCCCTGCGACTGTTGACACAATGTAATTTATGCCTAGAGCTCAAAATGTCAAAGAGAGTATATTTAACCAAGCACGAATAAACGACAAGAGTGACTATGAGTTTCTTAAAGTAGCCAAATGCCTCATCAATGCCTCATCACCTGATTAGTAACACACATGAGTGGATTAACGAGATTCTCACTATCCCAACTATTTATTGTCTAGAGAAACCACAACCAATGAGTGCAAGTGAAATAGCCTTGCCCTTGCTTCTAAATCTAGACTTGAGATGCACTTTTGCATGCCGATTCAAGTGGATGGATTATAGGGCTTTTTTGTATGGATTATGGATTTTTGGCAAGCATTGCCTCATGTAAAGGCTATTGTTGTCCTTCAAATTGTGATGTGACTAATGCGATTCTACAAAAGAAAAAAATTTCATTCTTTTCTTTCTTTCACAATAATACATTCTCTTTCTTTGTAGTCAATAATCAAGCGATTCAACATTTACTCCAAGCTTTGAATTTACTGCATTGAGTTTTCAATATCATAAATTTCCAATGTTTCACAACGTCCCCATAAAATTGAATCACTCTATAGCATGATGTTCTTGAGATACAACATTAGCTCAAATATGCTTCTCAAATTGGTCACTCCTAACTTCTACAAAAACTCAAAATTATATTTGTGCTTACGATTTTCAACCACCTCAACATAAGTGATTACTTGCATTGCTATACAGCTAAAACATTGTACTATTCAAGATCGACATTGTTCTCCCTCTCTTCATAATTTTGACACTTGGAACAAAGTCTTCTTTTATCATATGACAACTGCACTACTCAGAAAAACTATGTATAGGCAACACTCTGAATTGTATACAACGAGTAAATCAACCATGAAGGGCAAGGTGATCAACCTTGAAAAGTATGTAAAGGGCAAAACAAACCTTGAAAAACAGCCTTCAGACTTCGGCAAAGCGACGTCCCCAATTAAAAGCAGCCTTTCGAGCTTCATCCAAGCAAAAGCTTGTTCTTAATTCCAGCTTTATGACAGCAGCTCAACCAAGTTTTATGACAGTAGATCACATTTCAGCATTCTTATGGTAAGGAGAATACATTTGCATGAAAAATCTGCACTTCTTTCGATACTTTTAGGGTTTATGTGGAGTTTCAGCCATAACTGACTTAACTCACACCTCCAATCTTGCATGATTGAAACTTTCTTAAATGCCTGATTCCAATAAAACAAACCAATTTCTTGAAACCATCTAAGAACAATACATCAATAAGGTTCACTTCCTCTGTTCATTAAAAATGTAAATCTACATTCCATGAACACCTTGTGTAATCTCTATCCTTACATGATTATTGTAATGGGACGCATATTTATAAGGAAAAAGTAGGAAGTTCAATGCACTATATACAAAGATCATGTCTGAGTCAACTGTAATGACATTGATATCCCTTTTCAAGTGTGTTCTAAAAGGCAAGATAACCAAACCAAAACATTCTTGCCTTTGAATCGAGAATAATTGAACTTCAACCCGATGTAGGACTCAACTTTGTAAAGCTTCAAAAGGGGAAACTCTGAAAACATCATTTTCCACTTTTTAAATTAAAAAAATTTCTGGTACAGGTCAAACTGTAATGACATTGACGTTCCTTTTGCAATGTGTTCTTGAAGGCAAGATAACCATGCCAAACTACTCCTGCCTATAAATCAAGAAATATAAAACTTCAACAAGATGTAGGACTCAACTTTGTAAAGCTTCAAAAGGGGAAACTCTGAAAACATCACTTTCCAGTCTATTTGACAAGAAAATTTCTGGTTTCCCATTGAATACAAAAAAATAAATGTCACAATAATGAAGAATCTGAATCAGACTCTAAGAATAATTTCCACCAAATAGCCGCCAAAGATGACAAGTTCCTCCAAACTCAAGATGCTAAGCATTTTGAGTGATGATTTCTCGCATCAGCCCTTTTGGAGCTGCCAGCAAAAATAAGAAGCAGATATCAGTGAATTGCATGTGGAGCACGACTATTGAAGATAACTTCACACTGGATTTTGCCGAATGCAAGTCTCAAGTGAACAGTGATGAGACAAATAGGTTGCTTACCCTGTTGACCAGTAAAAATTTCGAACTGACCAATTGCTTGTCGAATAAACATTTCTAGCCCACTAACAGCAATAGCGCCAGCTTCTTCTGCTTCCCTCAGTAGCCGAGTAACCCTTGGTGTATAAACGGCATCAAACACAAGGCTGTAAGCTTTCAAGACATCCTGTTTCGCACCCAAAGAAAAGTTAATGACCAAAAAAACTCAAAAATGTCCTGATTATACCTTAGTCAACAAACTACTTACCAAGCTCTTCAAATACTCAACAAAGAATTATTCCTAGTTCCAGTCTCTTCAAACTTTATCAAGTTATGCTTTGGAAGATTCACAAGCAAAAGTTAGATATAGCAAGATTTATTATCATAACCCTTATATCATACCATACAGAAGCTCCCACATTTTGAATTTATAAGAGGACAATTGCACTTTCAAAATAGTAATCTAGAATCGGCATGATAATAGATGAAGAGGCCAGAACCAATTATCTCTTTCAGAATAAAATGTCTAAATCGAACCATTCAACAAACTCTTGAAGATAATACTCAATTATGATCAGGCCTCTTCATGTCATGAGACAAACCTTGCATATAGGAGTATCCTGCACATTAGGATGCATTCCAACTGATGTCGTATTTGCAAGAACCATCCCTGATTCAGGTTGGAAACTATCCAGTTGCTCGAGCGGAATAGCCTCTGCTCCTACTGACTTGGCTAAAACTTTTGCTCTTTCTGTCCACCACACATACGAATACATATGATGTAGAAATTTACCATAGCAATCATCTGATTCCAATCAACTATAAACCATCTGAATTTGAGACCCTCCAGAGTTGCTTTAAGTTAGAATACATGGAGCTCAAAATATCTATCCACTTTCTCTAAGGAAATCATGAGCTTGGAAGAAACAAAATAGCTGTTGGAGAAACTGAGTTTGTGTTCACACGAAAGTTAACATGGCAATCAAGTTTAATTTTATCAACCCTGTGCTTACAATAAGGGAAAACGTTTCTCATACCAAAGTTACGATTGGCAATCACAACCCTGGCTCCCTTTTGTTTCGCACCAAATGCAAGAGCCTTCCCTGCTCCACCTGCTCCGATCACAACGAAGAGCCTTCCTGCTAACGATTTTTCAGGCGGGTGTCTACTTTCTTCCCTTCCAGCCAACATACACAATGTTAGAGCTTTGAAGAACATATTCGCTTTTGACCTTCTCAATGAGGTGCAAATAGTCAAGACATGGCAAGTCAGCTGAGAAGCTGATATAGATGCAGTCTTATAACGAATTCAAAGAGATTCTTATGCTAGTACAGGCTACTGAAATGGATAGAAAGCATTACATTTGCTGTTCTAAGCACATGTGAAGAGCCCAAATATATTCTAAAAACAAACAATGCATGCTATAGAAAGAACTACTTCTAGCTATTTTAAAAGCATAGGCGTGGTCTAATTGTGACTATACAGTTATTTCTGTCTATTTTTAAAGTAAATGATGGTACAAACAGTATGTACCATAACAAAAAAGTATGCCTTCCTCCTTCCCTCCTTTTGCTTACAGCACTGAATGAGCTAGATAAAATATTTCACACTTTCACAATATTCTCAGCCCTATCATAGTAATGGGACACCTTTCTATAAAACCCTTCAGGCTTGCATTCATCTCAAAATCAAAGTTTTAATCAGAGATGAAAAAAGTGCAGGATTATTGCATGAAATAGTTGTGCTATCAAGCAGTCATGGCGGACAAAGGCAAGTTCACAGTATTGTTGAATCTGTTAAGTAATATCAATTCGGAAGAGGGAGAACAACTCCGTAGATTCTTTTACTCATCTCCCAAGGACAAGGGAAATGATGCTTTGTGGGTGATTGTTGATCAACACACCAAGATTGTAAATTTCATCTTTACAAAGACTAAGATCAAGGCTCCTGATTTGGCACATAAATTCTTTGAAATCTTGGGGCTAACTCGAACTTTGCGAGGAGATGACTCTTGCTTGGTTGTGGTGGCAGTTTTCAAAAGTGCGCACATTATATTACTTGTTTGCAAAGCAGTGTACATGGTGTTTTAGCAAGTTCCACAGGGTGGGTCCATTTGCTGCACTAGAATTCACTGTTATTGAAAATCCAGTAGATGCTCTGCCTTGACTACCAAGCTTATTATTTTTTTGATACTTACATCAACGACTAGTTTTTTTTTTTTCGTACACGTTTTCTTTTATAGCCCACATATACATTGAGGGCTATATACAATACCACCCTTGCACCGGAAGTGTTCCGGAAGCGGGGGGGGGGGGGGGGGGGGGGGGTGTGGTCCCATTCCGGAACACTGGTTCCGGAAAGCATATATAATTTGTCTTTTACTTATATATATTATATACATAATGTATACAATCTTAATTAATTTAATTTCACCTATTTAAGGCTGTTTTTAGCCATTCAACCAAAGTTCTTTTTAAGTTTTAAAAAAATTTGCAAACGCATAGAAAACAAAAAATGAACGGTCCAGATCGACTACAAAATTACAACATTTTAGAAAACATTTTGCCCCCCCCTGGACCCCCTGGCGACACAAACCCCCCCACACCCCCTCGTCGAGAACTGGATATCAAATGCGGTTGAACCAAGACCTCCAAAACAGGAAGATAATCAGGCTCCACAACCAAATCTCAGAACCGTGGGTCCCAAGTACCGTACAGTGAACCGTACCACGGTTCATGAAACGTGGTACAGTTCATGTGATTAATTGATTCATTAATCAATTAATATTTTTTATTTTTTATGCCCTTTAGCCCCTAAAAAAAATTAATTAATTAATTAATTACTACGGTTCTTGGAACCAGACTTTGTGAACTGTACGGTTCACTGTATGGTTCCAAGAACCGTGGTCAACCGTCCATGGTTCACGGATTCTATGCATAGGATATCCGATATCATAGATGCAGCGAATCGCGATTCGCTGCAAAGAATCGTGATAAAGAATCGTTCAAAAAATAATTCGTGTTTATTGATTTCAGGCCGCCTCCTCGCGGACAGAACTGCCCAACAGTGGAGGCAAATTTTTTTTCTGTGAGCTATGGGCGTCTGATCTTCGCAAGTGAATAGTCGATAGGCATCTACTTGGTGATACGGAGGTGGTGTGCACGGTGCCGGGGGGATTTGAGCTTCGTGGAGAGCGAAATAACCAATTTTTGATATTTGGTATGTGTAGGCTTGATTTTTTGCAAGTGTTGACATTGAGCTGTAGGCAACCAAATCGAGCACAGTTTGGCTCTAGACCACCTTTCTTCATGCCCACGGTGATTCCTACGGTGTCAGTTTCAGCCGTTACGGCATGCCTAGCGAGATTTGAAGACCACATTCCAAATGCTTGTGTATTTTTGCCATTTTCACAAAATGACTTGTTGGAAACCGATTGAGGTGATGTCTGAGCCTAGAATGCATTTCCACATGCCTACACAGACTCCTGTGACCTCCGTTCCGCACGTCTACATCCGTATCACAAATTTCAATTTTCATGCCCTGATTCCATGCTTTTAGGGTTTAGGTGTGGACCATCGTGCAAACATCTGCTAGGGCGCGGTTTAGGCCCACACTGGACTCCTTTACGCCTGCACGGACTCCCACGCTAACGTCAGTTGCCTATTATCGCTCATACTGAAATTATTTTATCCCACGCCCTAATCTCATGTTTTTTTTTGTCACTTGATATGATGTGTGAATTGGAATCGTTCTGATGTATGCTCTGGTACTTTGAGCTCTATTTGAGCTCGGTAATGTTGTTCAATGCAATGTATTTTTTTCTACTGAACGTTTGCTTGATTATTTGTTGTTTGCAGGTTTAGGGTCGTGTTGATACGATGCCAGTGCGGGACCGAGGCCTTTGGGCCGAGGTTGAGCTTACCGACGAGGATGTGGCCACACACCATGGCTCAGGCACCCGTAGATGGAGATGCTTGCATTGCGGTGGTCACTTCATGGGATCACTCACCAGGGTTAGGGCTCACTTGCTGCAGGTCAGAGGGCCAGATGGGCGGACATTGGGCATATCTGATTGCCCCAGGATTTCTGATGAGGATCTGCAAAGGTTGTCTACCATGTACGGGCCCGGTACTGCATCACGGGGTTCTAGACAGGGATAGGTAACAGGAGCAGCTACAGGCAGGCAGGCAGTAGGGCTCACGGGCCAGCGGGCAAGGCCTACCACAAGTATTGGGCCCAGTACATCACGGGAAGGGCATGGTACAGCTGCAGGGCATAATATATCACGGGCTGGGCATGGTACAGGTGCAGTGCCTAGTACATCATGGGCAAAGCATGGTACAGGTGCAAGGCCCAGTACATCACGGGCAGAGCATGGTACAGGTGCAGGGCCCAGTACATCACGGGCAGAGCATGGTTCAAGTGCAGGGCCTAGTACAGCACCTTCAGTTCCATCCGCAGCAGCAGCACGACCATCAGATGAGCATGTTGGTTCAACGGCAACGGGTGCTTCTCGTCCCTCCTCGACAACAGATGCACCACATGCTTCGGCAGCTGCTGCCAGAGAGAGTGACACACCCACGGATCAGCCATCCGTTGGGTATGCTAGACCACGAGCACCATATATACAGCAGAGAGGGGTTAGGCCCAAGCAGCAGACCCTAGATCGATGCGGGTGGCAGAGAGAACAGCAGGCCCGGTGCACTCGACTGTGTGGCCAGTTCTTTTACGAGTGCGGCATTCCTTTTGTTGTTGCTGACACTTGGGTGTTCAGGGAGTTCAGCACACAGATGGCGGCCGTGGATGCTACATGGACACCTCCCAGGTGAGAGGCACTGCGAGGCAGGTTGCTTCGTCAGGAGGAGGAGACCATCACGCGGGAGCTGAGTTCCATTCGCTCAGCTTGGTAGGAGTAAGTACCTTGTCTTTAATATCTCTTTGCATGTGTTTAGGATTTACTGGTGGCGCAATTTTTGCATGTAGCTAATGGGTGTTTTGCGGCAGGTATGGATGCACGATATTGAGTGATGGATGGACTGACATTCGTCGGCGATCCGTCATCAATGTCTTGGTTTCTTGCCCGCTTGGCACAGTATTCCTTCGTGGCGTGGATGCCACTCGAGGTGGTGACGCCATCACAGCCGATTTCATATGGGAGGTCATTAGAAATGTTATTGCTGACATCGGGGTTGAGCACGTGGTTCAGGTTGTCACCGACAACGCCTCGAACTGCAACCAGATGGGCGAGATTATGATGAGGGAGCACCCCAGCATTGTGTGGACACCCGCATTGTGGCGGATGGTTTCCAGCGAGGCCTTCGGGAACTTTACAGACCTCCCACATGCGGCATTTTTCAAATCCACTATTTACGGTGATGAGTTCTGGATAGCTGCTAAGGAGATTACTGGGATCCTTCTACCCATTTTCAGAGTGCTGCGCCTGGTAGACCGTGAGGGGTGCACTCTCGGTCTCATTTACGAGTTCATGGACCGCATCGGCGAGGGGAATCTATTGTCAGCCTTGGACGAGCACAGGTATGACTCTTCAGTGTCTAGTTTGTTGTTTCTCACTCAAGTCTGATGCGTTTCTTTTATGCTATGGTTTAGTGATTGTTGTAATTTGTCTGCTGCAGGAGGCGCGAGATCTCACGTATCTGGGAGGCCAGATGGGACTACTTCCACCGACCCATCCACGCCGTAGCCCACATGTTGCACCCCTTGCGGCGCTCTACCCGAGAGAGGGACAATCCGGAGCTACACCGGGGATGGGTGGAGTACACGGAGCGCATATGGCCCGGACCAAGTACGTGTGAGAAATCGGTTGGTAGCAATGTTACTGCAGTATTGTACTCATTGGTAGTGTGTGAATTCGAGGGGTCTTACATGTGCCATGTTTTTTCTTCCGCCAACAGGTCCGATTCTGGCCAACATTGCAAGCCAGCTGCTCGCATTTGAGCGCTTCTAGTTTCCTTTCGATGGAGAGCAGAGTCGGCGGAGGGAGGATCAGCTGAGGCCCGTTACATGGTGGTGCATCCACGGGCACAGCACAGGTGACCTGAGGCGATTGGCTAAGAGAGTCCTTGCACATGACTGTTCAGCAGGAGCTTGCGAGCGGAATTGGAGCACCTGGGCCTTATATCACACGCAAAAGAGGAACAGGTTATCCATCGAGCAGTGCAGGCGGTTGGTGTTTGTGAACACCAACGGCCGTATGCTGAGGCGCACAGATGCTCGAGGTGAGTCACATCATCACCCCTTTTGTCTTGCTATGCTTTGATGAATTGATTTGCTTTCGAAATATGCAGTGAGTTGCACAATACCTGCCTGACAACAATGTATTGTTTTTGGTTGCAAGTGAACCCTGACACTTGCTTGGTGGATTCGGTAGCTGCTGCTCCTCGGGCACCACCCACGCAAGAGGAGATGGATGATGAGATCCATAGAGAGTTCTACAGACAGGCACAGGCTGACGCACGGGCTTTGCGGCGGCAGAGGAGGACAGAGAGGCAGAGGGAGAGGGCTGAGGAGGAAGATGATGAGGGCTCGGAGGGTGGAGAGATGCTCGGGGCAGACTATGTGGAGGAGGAGGAGTGGGTTGAGGGGGATACGGAGGAGGACAAGGAGATGGGGGCGGAGGCACATGGGGATGACCTAGCTGACCTGCTGGTGGACCCTGATGCGGAGACAGGGGAGGAGCCAGCCATTCCTGCACGTAGGCCTAGGGGGAGACCTAGAGGTTCTGGGAAGGGAGGGGCTGAGTACTCTTTTTGTAGACAGAAGTGGAGCATCACAGGCAGCCGTCAACCAGGCATCATCATAGTGGGTAGGGCCATCCCAGGGCATAGGGACGCAGCCACCTGACACACAGGCACGACAGAGTAGACACAGGGCTTGTTAGAAATCAATGATAAACTTCATTGTTACACTTCTTAGTTACTAATTACGATGGACTTTATTACTAGCTGTAACTAGACTAGGCTAGTCTAGTAGTCTACTCCTAGGTTCTCCCTCTCTATCAAGGTTCAGGATTTATATGTACATTTTACATTCAGTATGTTGTAGAGTGATAGAGTGATATTGCATGTTCTTCTTCCGTCTCCCTACTTGGTGATTGTTTATGGTGAATGCTTGATGTTGCATTTCTGATTGTTGACATGGTATCAGAGCTACAATAGTCCTGCGTGCCTGATCAGTGGATACAGCTTGTCACAGGCTCCGCAACGAAGTGAGAAAGTCCTTCACAGGAGGTGAAAGCTTGGAGAGACAAAAACGGCTGGAAGAAATTCTTCTTGATGTATTTTGCAAGTTTGGAGCTCAGAATCATCAGTGGGAACGAAGACACAGTCCCGGAGGCATTAGAAAGGCCAGGGCAGCATCAAACAAGTTGACAATCTGTTGAGTGGGGAGATTTTTACAATACTTCCTAGTTGTTGTGAAAAGCACAGTCTCGGAGGCATCCAAAAGGCCAGGACAGCATCAGACAGATTGAAAATCTGTTGAGTGGAGGAGATTCTTAAAATACTCCCTAGTTGTTGTGAAAAGTGCTATTTGTGTGAGAGGTTTGCCAAAAAATCTCTCATTTGTTTGTTTGGAGTACCACAAATCACACTAGACAGTATCTAGTATTGTCATTCAGAGTTAGGAAGCTTCATACTTTTCACATTACTGATATTTGTCTGTTTGAACGATCGCTCGTTTCGAAATCTAAGTAAAGTAGAGGCGGCGTAGCCGCCACGCCGAAGTAGGGAATCTAGAATATTCCCTCTGAAAGTTCCTATATTCTCTCTTTTTTATATCCGTACCAATATCGGATCCAAGCGCACTAGCTGAAGAGAAACCCGAGCAGTCGTACATCCGCGCTCCAGTCCGATATTGTCCGTACCGATATCGGATCCAAGCGCACGAGCTAAAGAAAATTTCGAGTAGTTGTACATCCGCGCTCCAGTCCGATATCGCATGCTCCAATATCGGACCTACGCGCACAAGTTAAGGAGGATCCTGAGCAGCCGTACTTCCGCGCTCCATTCCGATATCAGATGTATAACCAGAAAAATATACAGTTTTGTGGTGTGATAAATTACTTGATCTGGACTCATCTGTTCAGTAATGGCAACTCTAAGCGAGAGTGTCCTCAATGAGTCAAGCAAATTGGAAGGAGCCGGCAACTATGCAGTTTGAAAATTCAAACTGAAAAACATTTTGATGGAAAAGGAGCTATGGGAAATCGTGACAGGTGAAGAGACAAGGCCAGTGATTGAAGAAGATCAGCGGACATTTGACAGGAGAAAACGGAAAGCACAAAATGTCATCAACTTATCAGTTAGAGATGCAATTATTCCCTACATTTCGGATTCAGAAGGACCAAAAGAAGCATGGGATACGTTGAAGGCATTGTTTGAGACCACGAACACATCTCGAGTGCCATTCCTAAAGACGAAGTTGCACACATTGCGGATGGATGATGGTGCAACTGTTGCTAATCACCTACTGAAGATCAAAGAGATTCGTGACCAATTAGCAGCAGTTGGAGAGCGAGTACAGGATCGTGAGATCGTGCAGTTGACATTGAATAGTTTGAGTGAGTCACATCAGATGTTTGTGACAAGTATAGCCACACGGGAAAATCTTCCAACCTATGAAGAGTTAGGTGGATTGCTTTTGCAGGAAGAACAACGTCAAGAGAACTTGAGTCATCGCAACAGGGGATTTGATCAAGCTCTTGCAGTCAGGGGACGTGGTGGTAGATTTGGTCGTGGAAGACACCAATCGAGAGGTGGAAACTCAAATCGTGGATCATTCCAACAATTTCAAGAACAATCCAATGATGGCCCAAATCGAGGCAATTGGAATCAAGGCCGAGGTCAAGGATGCGGCTATTCCAGGCAAAATAAACCCGGAAATTGTAGGTATTGCAACAAACCTGGCCATTGGGAGCGTGAATGCTTCAAGCAAGAAACAGAAGGAGATAGAACAAAGAAAAGGCAAATGGCAAGCGGGCAATTATGCTGATCAACATCAATTTGATAATGATTATTATGAAGACAATTATGCTGATCAACATCAATACGATGATGATCAATATGAAGATGATACAGGTAAGAGTTCAAAATTGTTCATTACAGCATTAATGACAAGTGATGAAACCAAGGATACCTGGTACATTGATAGTGGTGCATCCAAGCACATGACTTCAAGGAAAGAGTGGTCTTCAGAACTCAAGAAAACTCACAATGGTGATGAAGTTGGACAAGCCGATGGCAAATTGCTATCTGTTAAAGGAGTTGGAGTGGTACCAGTGAAGTTAGCCAGCGGGAAGATAAAGCGGATAAGCAATGTGCAATATGTACCTGGCTTAACTAACAATCTACTTTTTGTTGGGACGATGGCTGATCAACAACTCAAGGTTGAGTTTGACAGCGACAAATGTCTTGTCAAAGACATCAAGAATCACTACAAAGTGATTGCTACAGGAGCTAGAGTCAACGGGAATCGACTCTACAAATTGAATGCGACATCTTTTGCTCAAGCTATGGTAAGCACGGTTGATAGTCAAAGTGATCTATGGCATCAACAATTCGGTCATATTAGTGCTCAAAGTTTACAAATTCTCAAAAGAGGTAATCTAGTTATAGGATTGTCTGATATTTCTTTTGAAGGAAAAATTTGTGAAGGTTGCATTTTAGGAAAACAACACAGAGAGAGGTTTCCCAAAAGTGGAGCAAGGAGAGCCAGTGGCATCCTAGATCTTGTCCACAGTGATCTATGTGGACCTATGCAGACTAGATCTCTTAGTGGCTACTATTACTTTATCACCTTCATTGATGATTATAGCAGATGCATTTGGATTTATTTCGTAAGCAAGAAATCACATGCTTTTGCTAAGTTCAAGGAATTCAAGGCATTAGACAGGATGGATATGATGAGAAGGCCAAGGCATACAGGATGTATGACACAAATGCACAGAAGCTTGTAATTTCTAGGGATGCTACATTTGACGAGATGGGCCGAGGTGAACAATCTGAAGGAATCACTGAACCTTTTGATGAGGGAGCGAAAGTACAGGTCAAGAAGGAAGTGGATTTTGATATAGAAAATCCATTGGACAAAGGCAAGCCTGATGCTAAAATTCCCAAGAGAGTACCTAAATGGTACTTATCAGTCACAGATGGTGCAAAGAAGGGAGATACTCCCGAATCTAGTGAGCAGGGAGAGCTTAGAAGATCAAGTAGAAATCGAAAACCTCCTGCGAGATTAGAGATGAATCTAGCCCTAATGGGTTCGATGCTCAAGGCTCAAGAACCAAAAACTGTTGATAAAGCAAAGGAGCACGAGGAGTGGCGTGAAGCTATGGAAACAGAAATGGAAGCTATATCAAAAAATAGGACTTGGAACTTGGTTGAGCTACCTGATGGTAAGACGCCTATCACTTGCAAATGGATATACAAGATCAAATATGGAGCTGATGGGCAACTCAACAAATACAAAGCACGGTTGGTTGCAAGAGGATTTGAGCAGCAGGATGGTATTGATTTTGAGGAAACCTTCGCACCCGTAGCTAAGATGGTAACTATACGTTCTGTCATTGCTATTTCTGCTTTCTATGGTTGGAAGATCCAGCAAATGGATGTTAAATCTACTTTTCTTAATGGAGTGCTGGATGAAGAGGTGTACTTAGTACAACCTCAAGGATTTATTGAACCAGGGAGAGAGCACCTTGTTTGTAAGCTCAACAAAGCTATTTATGGATTGAAGCAAGCACCACGGGCGTGGTACTCTTGCATTGATGAACACTTTAAGCGAAGGGGAATGGTAAAGAGTGATGTTGATCCTAATCTTTACATTCTAAGGCGAGATTCAGATATAGTGTTCATTGTGTTGTACGTGGATGATTTGATTATTATAGGAAGTAATGAGAGCTTAATTGATGAAATAAAATCAGATCTTTCCAATGCTTTTGACATGAGCGATCTAGGATTGATGCACTATTGTCTTGGCATTGAAGTATGGCAAAAGGAAAATGTGGTCTTTCTTACACAAAGCAAATATGCACGAGATTTGCTTTATAAGTTCAATATGCAGGATTGTAAGCCTTTGAGTACACCTATGGATGTCAACACGAAGCTTACTGCCTTGAACATCAAAGATATGAACCTCTGAAAATACTCCCTCTCAAACATATGATCTAGATCCAACAAGATCTCATCAATGCTTGATCTTGAATTTCCACAAAGGTTAGTGAAAACAATGCCACCATCATAAAGCAAAAGATAGATTCCAAACTTTCTATCCAACATGAAGTAGAGTAGGTGAAGATGAGTATCAAACCTAATAAATCCAGCCCTCTTGATTTCATAACAAACCTCAAAAAGGTCACCAAGGAGATCTCCCTTGCATTGAAGAAATTGCCTCTCGATTTGTTCCATGTAGTCTTCTCCAACCAACCTTTTGCCATCTCGATCATGAGTGATCAATTCATAATCATAGAATCCTTTGAGTTGATGAAGAGATGTGAGATCCATGCCTTGGATCTTCCCATGAACCAATCTTTCATTGAACTTTCCTTCACAAGACTCCCTCTTAATAATTGCATCATAGGAAGTAGAAACCTCAAAAACACTAGAAGCCATAAAAAAAATCATTAGTACCTTCAATATAAGGATGATTTGAAGTACTCTCTTTTTTCAAACAAGAACTTCTACTCAATGTTTTAGGTAATGACTCATATGATAATGATTCTTCCTCACTACCATTCACAATGACATCATTCAAAGTACATCATACTCTGAATACTTCACATACTTCTCTTCTCTTGACTTGTGACTATCTCCCTCACCAAGTCTCATTATAAAACCATTTGATCTACTCTCTTTATAAAGACATGTGACTCCACTTGTTGTACAAATTACTTTCTTGGAATCATAACAAAGAAATGTAGAAGAACCACCTCCTTCATGCATGCACCTAGCAACATCTTTTTCCATATGATCAAGAAATCATTAGCAACAACCTTTCCAAGGAAGAACCTTCACCACCTCCATTGATGAAGTTAGCTCTTTCCTTACCTTTTGTATGCTTGAACTTGCCATGAAGATCCATTGAAGAACCATCATTATCCTCATAGATAGCCAAGTTAGCACAAAGATGAACATCTCCAAGAAGCATATTAGATCTTGACCTAGATCTAGCATAAGGAAGATTGTTAGACTTTGCACCAATCTTATTGATGCTAAAAGGGAACTTTAAAAAGTTAGGACCAATCTCCTTTTCCATTCTATCCTTTTTGTTAGCCATAACAAAAGCATCATTCTTGAAAAGTCTACCTTCTCTATTGCCCCTAGCAACCAAGATTTCTTCCTTTGTAATGAAACAAGCATCACCACCAAACTTTACCATGTATCCTTTTTCTATCATTTGGCCAACACTTAGCAAATTCTTTGAAAGTGCAGGAATGTAAAGAACACCATCAAGTCTTGCTTTCCTATTAGTAGAAAGACAAATAGGAATTAAATCAATACCTCCAATCACACACTTACCACCATTGGCCATGTGTATCACTTTCTTGGCTCCATCATAAGTGAACAAAGAAGTAAATAATCCTTGTGATTAGTCATGTGTGAACTAGCTCCACTATCAATCCACTATGAATCTTTGTCACCTTTACTTGATAGTGGACTTAAAGAACACATCAAAAGAGAATCACAACCACCTAGATCCTCATCATTAGCAATAAATTTGATTTGCTTGCTACCTTCATCTCTTTGCTTATTCAAACATTCACCCTTTGATGTGGCAATAAAAACATTTTAACTTGGATCTATCCTTTTTGCCAAAAGAAGAAGTCTCACCTTGATCTTGCCCTTTATACCATTTGCTTTTACCTTTTCCCTTGAATTTGCCTATGATGAACATGGCCTCCTCTTCATAATAAGATGTTGATGTAGATCCACCTCTTTTTTGAAGCCTAAACTCCTCATTCACCAAAATCTCTTACAAGTCCACAATGCTTGGCAAGGTTCTTTGAATAGCAAAGCTTTGAACAAGGTTAACATGATCATCCAACAAGCCATTAAGAACAACTTGAACAAGTTCTACCTCCTTAATACTCTCATCAATACATGGTAGCTCATCAATACATGCTTTAACTCTCAACACAAAGGCATGAGCACTCTCTTCCTTCTTTTGCATACTTTGAAAGATTTGCCTTCTAAGAGTAAGTACTCTTGATGTAGACTTGGATTCGTACAGCTTTTTCAAAGCTTCCCAAGCCTCAAAAGATGATGTGCACTTACCAACTTCCTTGAGAAGCTCATTGGTAACATTCATCTTTATCACGTGTATTCTACACATGAAAAATGCTTGATTTTTGACTAGAAATCAATGTAGCACACTTTAGAATTGGTAACTCCTCCAAACCCTTGCTAAATATGGCTGATCCTTCCATAACCTACACCAAAAGCTCTGATACCATTAGAGGAGTTCCAAGGCCCAAAAGGGCTGTCTAAGAAATGCCACATAAGAGAGAGAAAACCGTCGGATTTTAAAACTCCAACCGAGTTTTTGGTTTGCCTGCACAACTCCGATGACTTGACCTCACTAGTAGCATGTGTAGTTAACTGGAAGTTGGGTAGCCGCAACGCGTGGGGTCCATACTACAAGATTCTATTTTCTACCATTGACTAACATGACTTTTTATGTAAATGCAAATCGTATTGGACATCAAAGTTTCTTTCCATCTACTCATAGCGTTCACATCAAAGGAAAATAGTCTATACAATCCGAATATCATGGCAAGAAACTTTGAATATTTTGGATCACAATGAGAGCCAACATGAATCTAAATTTTTGCAATTTAGAAAATATGGAATGTGTTGGATCAAAAGGAGTGGCAAGGTTATTTCAAACTTTTCCAATTCAAAAATTTGCAATTTCAACACACATCTATTGAAAAAGTATTTTGCTCATAACTGCAAAGCTTTGATTTTGCATATAAAGCAAGAAACATGGAGTGTGTTTGACCAAAAAGAGCGTCAAGGTCATTTCAAACTTTTGCAGTTGAGATTTTTTTTCCAATTAAGATGAGTTTTAATAGATTGCAAGATATATAACAATTTGGTTTTCTACTAGATTAATCTATCGATTATTAAGATGTCTAAGTGTCATCTCCATATTGATCTTCTTACAGAATATCCTCCACTAGCGAGAAAAAATTTGAAAGGATCCAATCATGGATCACAAGATGAAAGACATGAAGCATTGTGATCTATGAGTTGATGGAAGTTTATATCCAATCGATCCAAGCTCAATGCAACATCCAAATTTTAGATCAATCACACAACTCATACTATTTTTGTGCGAAGGACACAATGGTCTATTGGGTTATTGTGAAAGATTGAAAAGTTAAGGCATTAGCAATTCAATGAAAAAAATCCATTGTTTGGAAAATATGTTGAATGGTTTAATTACTTACTATAGAGAAAAGAAACTCTTTTGTTGCCAACAAAAGAAGAGAATGAAATCTTGAAGATAGATAATTCTCGTTTGCGAAATATTATATTAAACCTTAACCAAGAAAATGAAAATATGAAACTAATTGTACAAACATTGTGTACCTCATATTGTCAAATAAATGCAGAAGTAAACACAATATGGAAGAAAATAAGGAACAATAAACGAAAAAGAGTTATTTTAAAAGGTACTGATGAGCTTTCATCAAGTGGGGGTCAACGGAAAAAAAAGAAAAGAAGCTTTCAAGTAAAGTTTTGTTTTAAACTATTCATGTGTTTTGTTTCATCTAGCACATCAATGATTGTGAATTGTTTTTTTTCTAGATCTTATTTTTATTTTGTAGATCAGCTTTAGTCACCAATCAAAATCTGAAAGACAAGGACATGATTGGAAAGTCTTTGAGTGCAGTACTTACAGCCAAGTCAATGACGAGTCTAAAAGAAAATCAATGATATTCTCGAATCAAGACCAAGATTGCAGAGGCCCTTATGGGCGAAGTCGACAAGATTATTGACCGAAAATTGATACAAGGAGCATGTGATTATTCTGGTATTAGCAGGGATGCATATGACACAATGTTTAAAATTATCAAAGAGGCAATTGGACAAGTACATATAAAAAAATTTCCTATTCCCTGGCCATTTCAAATCAAATTAGAGAGGAATGTGTTAAACAGGGGCTTGCAAAACATCATTGGTACTCCTTACCATATAACTGAAATTTATAACTCAAAACATGACGCTTTGTCATATGATTCCACCAACAATATGTTTGTAGATTTGAATCATTTATTGAGATTTATTGTAAAGTTTTATGAAATCACAAGATATTAGTTCTCAAGTTAGATGAATCAGAAGTAATAAAGGAACAAAAGCTGTAAAGGGTTAGTGTTACACTTATGAATGGAGTATTAAGCAATACGATAAACTCGAAGAGTCTTAATTTCAGTGTGCAGTCCGAAAATAACATCTGGTGGTTAGCAGCTTTCCAGGATTAAAACTATTTTATTGAGTACTAACAACTAATTCATTTTGAAAATTAGTGATTTTGTGTTTTAAGCTAATATTGTTGTGTTATTATAGGTCTAAGTTCTAAATATACTTCATCAAGTAATACTGTTCAATTCTCTTAACATAGTTTATGATTTTCTGTTTCAAACAGGTTTCAAAAGAAGATGATGGCATTCTATTTTGGATTTTTATTAAAACAGATTACCTAGAGATAATTAAGAATCATATGAGCGACACACAACTCGATGTTCCTGGAATAGGTGATTTTAAGGTGGAATGGCATTTGGTTGGAGACCTAAAGTCGTTGAAGTGCATGTTCAACATCTCACATGGAGCAAGTTCAAAACATCCATGCCTCTATTGCATGAAAACTACACAAGACATGTCGAAGAGCACGAGAGTTTCAAGGGATAAAGAAGATTTAACTTGGAAACCAATTCTACCGATTCTGCTTAAAAATGTCCACAGTTGTACACTACATGGAGAGGTTAGAATTATCAAAAAATTGATATACCTTCATATTTGGTTTGCCTAGAATACTAAGCCAGAGTCATTACCCAAAAAAGCAATAGCTCGATTGGAAGAAGTTCTATCAAAAGCGGGTCTTCATAAAGGACACATTAAAATACAAAAGGACGAGAAGCTTTCGGGGAAAACGGGAAACATCCCATGAAAACCAAGCATAGGAGGATCCAAAGCTCGTCGTTTCTTATCAAATCATTTTGGAAAACCGACTAAAATCCAGTACACAATTTGAATAGATGTATTCAATGCCACAAAGGATTTTGAAGAAAAAGGAACAACAAGGATTAACGAAGTTGAAGTATGGACAAAGCTTGACAACATGGTCAAATTGCTCAGAAAAGATAAACTATCTGATATTGATATCCTATTAATTGAGAAATTAACAATTGAGTTTGTGGATGCAGTTAAAGACACCTGGGATGAATCTGAGAAAGTGGATGCTTATTTGTATAGACAGCTGGTGGGTAGTTCGATTTATTTGACACACACACGACCTGATAATTCTTATGTTGGTGTTGTTGTTAGTCAATT
The DNA here is from genome assembly GCA_029204225.1 of Diphasiastrum complanatum. Classification (NCBI taxonomy): domain Eukaryota; kingdom Viridiplantae; phylum Streptophyta; class Lycopodiopsida; order Lycopodiales; family Lycopodiaceae; genus Diphasiastrum; species Diphasiastrum complanatum. The sequence goes on from CM055109.1 coordinate 8,780,212, forward strand.
TATGCAAGATCCTAGTCAAACATACTGGAAGTCTGCTAAACGTATTCTCAGATACATTCGAGGGACATTGAATTTGGTTTGAAGTATGATCAGCCTGAAGTGCCAATATTGATAGGATATACAGATGCTGATTGGGCAGGTAATATTGATGACAGAAGTTCTACCAGTGGTCATACATTCAGTTATGGTATAGCTACAGTCTCATGGAGCAGCAAAAAGCAACCTACAGTAGCCTTATCCTCGACAGAAGCTGAATATCGAGGACTCAGCAATGCTGCACAAGAAGCGGTATGGTTACAAAAATTGCTTGTGGATTTAGGTCAATCACAGGTGGATGCAACTACTATACCTTGCGACAAAGCTGCATTCACCTTGCCAAAAATCCAGTTTTACATGCTCGAACCAAGCACATCGAAACACATTATCATTTTGTTCGAGAGAAAATTCTTGATGGAGCCATTGATCTTGTTTTCTGTAAATCTGAAGATCAAGTGGCAGATATTTCTACTAAGTCATTAGGTAGATGTAAATTTGAAAAGTTTTTTACTCTACTAGGAATAGAAGAATGTAATTTTATCATTGAGGGAGTGTTAGAAATCAATGATAAACTTCATTGTTACACTTCTTAGTTATTGTTTACGATGTACTTTATTACTAGCTGTAACTAGCCGTTGGCTAGTCTAGTAGTCTACTCCTAGGTTCTCCCTCTCTATCAGGGTTCAGGGTTTATATGTACATTTTACATTTAGTATGTTGTAGTGTGATAGAGTGATATTGCGTGTTCTTCTTCCGTCTCCCTACTTGGTGATTGTTTATGGTGAATGCTTGATGTTGCATTTCTGATTGTTGACAGGGCTGGGGGCAGCCAGATGGGGGCCAGAGGAGGGGAGAGAGGCAGAGGCAGAGGTAGAGGTAGAGGCAGGGGGAGGGGGGGGGTCCAGAGCCAGAGCACGCAGCAGAGAGCCAAAGCACGCAGCAGAAAGAAAGAAAGAAAGAAAGCTTTATTAACGTCTTTTCCATGCCGAAAGGCGTATAAGACGAAACCAATACATCAGATAAGATGGAAACAAGACGGATCAGTGTCGTCGAAACAAACTAACTAGAAACAAATTAACTAAGAAGAGAGTGATATGGCCAGGATTATATGGTACGTGTACCATTTACATGCTCAACTGGACATCTCTTCATTTCTCTAACTCAGACTCTATCTCAGAATTAAGATTCTCATTAACTATAGGCTTACAATCCACAAATCTGATAATGCCAAAGTCGTTTGCCAATAGATAGAGCTTCATGTCTTGCCTTTTTACGTTCTTGGACTTGGATGAAAGTAAGATCTTCATCCAAATAGATTTTTGTATCACGTAATTTAGATCGTTTCCCTAAAACTTCGCGCCGGTGAGACACTGACGTGAAGCGGATGACAAGAGTATTCGGGTCCTTCTTAGGTCGCCAGGCAGTTTCCATACCTTTGCTATGGTGCTGAAGACGTCCTTCCAAAAACTTTTCTTCTTCAACAGCATTTTGGGAGTTCAGAATACCTCTAACACGAACATTGAGAGCTTTGTGCTCTCGCAGACGGCCCTCAGTGAATGTGGCTGAGATAAACGAAGATGAAGGCGAGGGTGGAGAAACAACTGTAGACGAACCTTTAAGTACATCTGCCCATGATTTGACAGCCGTATGGTGCTGTTCCACCTAACTTTCGAGCTGCTGAATTTTAGCTGAAGTAGCGATTTGGGAAGAAGTTTCACTTTTGAGAACTGCCACTTCATTCTTGAGTGTTTCAATAGAAGAGTCTAGCTTCTAAAGGTGCGATTACATGGCAAGAAGCAGAGAGTCATGGGAAGCAAGTTGCTCTCTATGATTGTTGAGGTATTCAAATAGACAGAGTTGATCTTCACGAAGAAGACGGACTAGGGTAAATGTGGGGAGAGAGGCAGGTTCTTCTGGAGTGTTTGGAGTCAAGGGAAGAGCTACAATAGATTCATTGTCGGGACTAGGATTTGATGGAGAGATAGGAACTGCAACGGGCATTGGAAGTGAGGCTGAAGCAATGCTGAAAACAGAAGATGGATCAGGATTAAGGAGACCTTTGCGACGAGGCATTTTACAAATTGGAGGATGCACCTTCAGCGATGGACAGAAGCGATGGGACAGGTGCAAACAGTAAGGGGAGAGCAGCGATGGAGGGCCAGCATGGCCAGCAGGGCAGCGATGGAGGGCCAGCAGCATCCGCAATGGAGGGTGCCAACAGCAGCATGATGGAGGCCAGTAGTGGCAGCGAAGGGCGCCAGCAGATGGACGCAATGGAGCTAGGCCATCGCTGCAAGTGGAGCGCGATGGAGATCCGCCATCCCTGGCCGCGAGAGATCCGCCAGAGAGAACCATATTCCGCAGAGCCAGGGCCACACCACGGCATATGGTTCCCTCCAGTTCCGATTCATCTGCGGACCCTTGGGACCTGCAGTCAGGGACAGATTCGGATGATTTATCCTACCATGACTCTGACGAGCCTTAGTTGTATAGTTTTCATTACGTTCATGGAACATCATTGTACCCCTTTTTGGTGCCATGTGGCCCGATATTATATATTATGATGATCCTATTCACAACATTGTCGTGATTCACTATTGTTCTTTGTGGTTTTAGTTCAGTAACTTCGGTTTTATGGTTTATGATTTATGGTTGTAGAGAGAGAGAGAGAGAGAGAGAGAGAGAGAGGTTGTTTTGTCAAATTCAGGCTAAAGTTCAGAATGATTCAGCTGGGCTTTTGTTCAGCATGGTTTTAGTTCCGTTTGTTGTGATCAGAGAGAGAGATAGAGAGAGGGAGAATCAGAGAAAGGGAGATTCCTGCTATGTTCATTGGGGGAATGCCCTAATGTGTTCTCTTTTTTTTTTTTTTTTTATATGGGATACAGCTATAGCGTAAACCTGGGAGTTAATACACCTAAATTGGAGCATCCTACACCCGAAACAGTCCGCAAACTACACAGTCATAATCCTCTCGATCAGAGCTTTCATCTGATACCCATATTGCTTAAAAAAAATTCAAAAAAAAAAATCGATTCTACATGATTCTGGGAAAATCCCGAATCGCGATTCTGATCGCGATTCAGAATTGCGCTGCAACTATGTCCGATATATATAGTATGCAGACATTATATAAAAAATACTATATACTGTTTTTTGGCCCTAAAATGAAAATTTTAAAAAAAATTACGTTTTAAGAAAATTTCCAATTATTAGATACAATCAGAACAATATTATCTGACAAAAATAGGGTCCTTGTAGTGTCTAAAAAAAAATTGAAACACTACCATCAAATCCCCCATAAAAAATTTTGCAATATGAATACAATATTCCAAAAAAAAAAAGCGTTCCTAAACAGCGTTCCGGGCAAATTCCCGGAACCCGTTCCGAAATGGGCAATGCATCTTTTATTCAATACCTTTAGGGCTTATTTTGCATTGTGTGTAGGGGATGAGCTATTTGCTTTCTTTGATGTTCTTTCAAGTTTTCCTAGTTTTAGAATTTGCCATCTTTTATGGTCTAGCATTCTTATGTGATGCCAAGTCTGAAGTTTAGTTCATAACATACAATATGGTAGGACAGAAATCACCTTGGGACCAGATATATATCAATATCAGAAGGCTCAGAGATATTAATATCAGAATTCACAACAATGGACTCATAACTTGATAACAAACACGTTTTTAACAAGCATCAAATACTATTTGTCAGTACCCAAGCCTCGATGGACTACTCAATATCAGCAGATCACTATTAATCACTTAAACATCATTATGATAGTATGATCGATCAGTTTCCAATTTACCATGCAACTGCTCAAGCCAAACATAGGGTTCCAGGATTAATGGTTGGAAGATTATGATTCAATCCAATTGAAAAGAAGTTGTGGGGCTTGTTGGCAAACACAAGCATTTCAAGTAAAAGATACAAATGATATACAGCATATTAAAGCAACAGTAAAATAGAAATTGTAAGATTACACAAACAACAAACTGGGATGTATCCGTTTTAGTTATTGCAAATACATAGAATCTTAGAAGCCCGTTCCAACCAAAATGGGTCGGAACGTTCCGTTCCGTATACATTTAATTATTTTAATTATTTATCTTAATTAAATCCCTTGTTGCTAGCCCACAAACGTTAGACCCTCATTCTGCTGGAAAAGACTATTGTGGACAATCAATTACAGGTACGCAGCATCACAAGGAATGATTTTCTATAATCCAGCTGTAAAGTAGAATGTAAGGTGGAATAGTGTAGCTGAAGAACACACAATTCTAGATGTCTCTATCTTATAAAGAATGGTAAATTGCAAATGCAAGATCCTATTGTAAATCATGCAAATAGAGATCAATCTGTCACTTCAATTTGTTAACAAGTATCAAGTCTCAGGACTGTAAATACTTGTCCAGATAGGACATGCGTGTTTTGAGATACAAGAGCTCCAGCTGCAACCATGGCACCTTCTTCCACAACCACCCCATCTAGAAGAGTTGCTCCCATCCCCACAAACGACTGGTCTTATATGTTTACAATGCAACGAGGGTCTAAACGAGCGGGCCAGCAGGGTCTTTAATCATTTTTTTTTAACCTACACTAAATCGTTCCGACCCAGTACGTTCCGGAACAGACAGAATGGTCGGAACGGAACATTCCAACCCATTTTGGTCGGAACAGGCTTCTTCGCTTGATAGCATGCACTTCGATGTTTAAGTTTAAGAAATACTTCAACAATTCAAAGGAAAATCCCTCGACCATCCATCCAAAAGAATCAATAATCATGCATTCATGCATTTGCAGTACAAGCCAACATTAACACTCGATAGATTCACAAAAATCAAGGTGATCAAATTGAAATAATGCATGCGACATCCAATGCAAACAGAAAACTTCCCATAAATATTTTGATGATTTATAAAGCATCCAGAGCAATAACACCAAACTTGTCACAACAATTGCAAGAAGTACCTCCTAAGAATATAACCAAACCATTTCAAGATCTTCTGACCTATTCCATATTGACATATTAAAATCAACAAGAAATGGTAAAGCAATACAGACTTTTTCAAACCAACGATACCTGGACTGCCATTCATACAACCAAGTATGTTAGATGATTAGCAACTCTGTTCTATATGATTAAATGGTAACAATTGAGAATGCCATTCTTGATCAGCTTGCGCTGACTCGTTTGATCAGTCTCCCACAGTTCTTCACGTACAAAATGCAAATTCGCTAGACTACTAATCACAGATGCCCAGAAACGTGTTCCTGGGAGGACGCGTTTCTATACCCAGAATCGTTAAAAATAAATAAATAAAATAAATAAATTTGGAAAAATAGCTTATGGCTGAAATTTTTTTAGGGGATCAATGGTCAAACCAGCGTTTTGCCTCTCAGAAGTGCAGTAGATGGGGCACAAACAAATCTTATTTTCAATAGCTATTTGGTTGTTATTTGCTCTGGTTTTCAATAAATGCTCAGGGGGTTCGGGGGCGGTAGCCCCCCGAGAAACAGGGGGTCCGGGGGGCAGTAGCCCCCCGGTGGGGGGTTTGGGGGGCAATGCCCCCCCAACGGTAGGGTCTACCGGCCCCGATGGTAAGGCCTCTTCATGATTTGGCCTTCCAACTCCCTGAGCGAAAACACACTTACTGGGACCATCTGTGATCTTAACGAACAGGCTAGAGGTTAGTTTTGAATTTTTATCCTTGACAGAACCCAACATGGATTAATGCACCTGAACTGGACCATCCTGCAACTGAAACAGTCGGCAAATTACACAGTAATTATGCTCTTAATTAGAGCTTTCATCTGATACCCATAATTCCTTAAAAAAACCAAAAAAAAAACGTTTCTAAAAAAAAAATAAAAAAATTTTGCGATTCTGGGAGGAGAAACGCGTTTCTCAGAAACGCGGTTTCCGAAACGTCTCCTCCCAGAAACGCGATTCTGTGCAACTATGCTTTAAACAAAGCAAAGCATGGAAAATAAAAATGAAAACTTCACATTACTCGCATAGTAGCAACTATTATTGAAATAAAAAACAAATCACTGCCTCAAAGCCTTAAACTTGTGCTCCTACCTCGAAGAGCATCCTCTATTGCAGAAATAGCAGCCTCACAATCTGTATTATAGCCAATCAGTTTTCCATCTCTCCTGATTATGGTATTCACAGCTCCAATGGCCTGGTTCAGAACAAATAAGCAATGTTTTGAGTCCAAGAACAAAAGATATTCAGCAAGTAGAATTTTCCTATTTGATCAAAAAACTACAGATCTTTAAAGACAAACACTATGGCACACCAACAAAAGACTATTTCACAGGGACTCTGAGGCCATTATTTTTTTAATGTAGAGTATTGACAAGCAAGGTTTCAGCCTTGCTTTGTTGATAAAATAGCTAAGTTAAGAGCTTAGCCATATAAAATCACAGTGAACTTTACTTCTGGCAAACAAACCTGAGCAATTGGGTCGACTTCATCACAGCATCTTAGAGCGTCCTCTTTAAAAGGAATAGTGACACTGGCAAGTTCCCACAGCAAGTTCATGAATGTAAGTCAGCAACAGATTGACAAAAGGCTAATTTGCAATGAAGTATTCAATTTCGATCAGCCATGCATTACTTAAAAACTCGATAACCTATTTTGCTTGTAGAGCAAAAGACCATTGCCTTGTGAATTCATAGATTACTTGTAATTAGAACAGAAAAGGCTTCAAAATTTAATCCTGCTGAAAAAGTGTTGGTATCTCTTCGACAATAAGACAGAAAACCTTATATCATCCACATCAAAAGACATAACTCAGTGATAAAAAATTATAGGCAAACCTGAAGCCTGAGAAATCAGATCCTGAATAAACTTCTAAAAATTCCCTCATATCATCCACAAGATAAGGCACATAAACGGCATTATACCCAATCTCCTGAAAAGCAGCATTATGTATTATGGGACCCTTGCTGTGCCCGACAGGATTACCAACAATGCCAAACACCTTTGTGTCTCTGTCCATCCTGTCCACTCTGTACATTTGTGTGAGCTGAAGCAGCGTTGGCTGACCAGGAGCCGATTCTTGGCCAACACCCAGCGCACCAAAAGTCAAAAAACCACCAAATTTTGGTGCCAGAAGCCTACTAATGAGCCCCTTGGGTCCCATCACCAAAGCAATTGTTGGAACCTGCATACACATCCAATCTCATAAGCTCAACACTACATTAGTGAAACAGACCACCCTACAAAGATTCTTGATGGTAGGACCCTCGTACAAATTGCAATGTTCACTTTATAAGTCATTGCCTACACTGTTTTCTATGCAATCACAGCAGTCAAGGACAGGTAATTTGGGACTATTGACCTTGTAAGCTGCTACTTGGGACCTGTTGTTCACAGATGAATTTAAGTAGCAACTGAAGAAGTGGTAACTTAAGAATTTAATAATGTGTCCATATTGATTGTAGTTGGTTATTTAGTCAAGGGTCTAGGACCCAACCCTATTTCCAAGAAGGAGACCTAATACTTTAGCACCCAAATCAGGTAAGAGCACATTTCCACTGCCCATGCATAGAAATTGCTTTATGATGGAACTAAGGGCTGAAGGTCTTTGGCATAACTACAGCACCCTGGGGCCATGATAAGGCATGGACCAAGAAAGCATGCCACCTTCTAGCCTGGAGGAGAAGAGGTAGAGCCCCTATAGCATGGATAGAGAGATTCGTGGAGATCAAGCATGAAGCCTTCTTACAAGCAAGGAGAGTGGAGGATTCACAAGGTGTTTGGTTGCTTTCTATACTGCCTTTCTCTAGTTTCTTCTTCAAAAGTTATGGAGACAATTACAAAATATGTTTGTGCTAGGAAGCTTCAAAAAAGAACTGAAAATAGTGATAATAAATAACAAAAACATGAGGTCATAAAAGGTTGGCTTGAAATGATAGTAAGTGAAGCGATAATCAACACTCTAGTTGAGAGTTCCTAAATAAAAGCTGATAGAATGAAAATGGACCAGAGAAATAAAAACATAAAAAGCACCAAAAATAAAGACAGTTTCACCCAAAAGAAAGTAATCGAAGTTGCTAAAACAGCTGCAACATTTTCTTTGACAGCCAATCAACATGGGGCTAAATAAAGCAAGCAAAGGAACCAAATTCTGGATATTGTTGCCAATAGAATTAGTAGACTGGTATCTTCATCAGCCATCGGCCAATATTAAGGACTTATGAGTTCAAAATGACTCCAGGTAAATGCATGATATTTTACCCAATATCTTAATCATTGATTTATTCTATTTGAAAGATCTCCAGAAACTTCACAGTCTAAAACATTTGTTAGGTAAATAAACATGGTCTATCTGTTGAATGTGGTAAACAATACTAATTTTGTGCTTCAGTTTGGTTGAAAATTAATCACTATCAATGATAGGACATCTCAAATACAAACAACTGCACCTTAATCCCCAAAAGGAAATCGATTGATGATATAATACAAGCTTGTGAAGTAAATGTCTTGTGAGAAAAAACTCAGAACAGAAAAAGCAGTCCTCTGAATGAACATTAATCTATAAGAAGCATAAACTAACTTCTCAACATCATCCTGAGACAAGGAAACAAATAGTAAGCAGCGACCACTGGGATGCTTTAAGTACCTGATTGCCACTAACCTGCGAATGGACAACTGCATGAAAAACTCTAGCCACATCTGTGACTTTCTCTGCTGTTGTGACAATCTTGACAACATCTGCACCTATTGATTGAATTCTAGCAATAAGAGATCCAATCTCCCCAAGTGACGGAGTCATCTTGTAGTTATGGTTTGAAACAACAACACGACTACTAGAGTCCTTCCTTTCAGGAGTAGAACACTCCAAAAATTCTGCAGCAACCTGCAAAAGTCAGGGAAGAAGTGTTAACCACAGATTGCTGAATTCTTTTATCATCATTTTTTTATGGCAATGAATAATTGCATCTTATTTTGAATGAAGTCTAATAACTACACTTTCTTTTGAAAAATAAGCATTTTCATTTCAAAAGTATTATCATCGTACATGCCTGAATGATGTGTTTTAACATGTGTGTATTGAAATGTAGGAAAGACTTTGCATTTGGCCAGCTAGCATTGTAGTGTGCTAGCCTCTAAGGTCTATTGGATAAACAAAGAATTCTTTGCTTGGTGGCTTTGTAGATAGCAACCAACTTAGCTCTATTGTAGTGAAGAACCATGTCTAGTGCTTCATAAACTGGGTAAGAACTAGTAATGAGGGTTAGTATTTTGTCAGTTCTACAACATGATATACCATGACTCGAGCTTGTGCTTTGTCAAGTTAGGACATGCATCTTCAGCGAAAAGTCGAATACTTTTATTAGCTTCCAATATGGATGGAATCCTCCACACAGGCAATAACTCTTTCACTAATGATGTGGGAAAACCTATGTCACAACTACTTTCAAGCATTACCTTTTGGCATGCATGGCAAACTAGAAGCTTGTCTATTTGCAATTTTAAGATGTACTTGAGGATTTTAGGTGTAGGGCATTGGAAATCCAAAAATCTACTTCATTAGTGAGACCTCTCCTATGATGGCATTGAAGAGAACGAAAGAAAGAAAGAAAGCTTTATTTGTCTTTTCCAAAAGGCATATAAGACAATATTGAGTACATGTCAAGTATGTGATACGTTGGGGAGCGAATGAAACGTCTCCGAAACAGTGAAGAGAAAATAAACTAGGTGTCTGTAAGATCAAACTCATAATGCAAATGTAAACGTAACGGATACCAGAGGAGGTTCCGAGGTTTCTACAGGTGTTCTATTTTGTGGAGGGCTTGCGTGAGAGCCTTTTACATTTCATGAGCAAGGAGTAGGCCCCAAGCCTCCACAGGGCTTTACAAATGGCCCTATGTTATCAAGATGGAAAAAAGGCGAAGGAGCCTGAAATGCATACTGCAGGAGGGTTTCAACCTTGGGAAAAAAGAAAGTTTGGAAGGGTCAATCCGCACAAGATCAAGCTCAAAGTGCCAAAAGAGTAAAGGTGCAGGTGCATCGAAAGGCAGAGGGCGGTATGAAATGTCCAATGCCCAAAGGGGCCAGCGCTTTTCGATGCTATTGCCGCAGGACTTAGAGCGAGCAACAAAGGAAAATCTTTGCTTCGACTGTCTAGGGTTGTAGAGGTGGAAGGAGTGTCCACGTAACCCTTCTCAAACCACTTGTAGCTTGCAGGTTGAGGAGGTAGATCTTATGAGATTGAAGATCTTGAACAGGAAGAACCTCAAGGTGCTCCACGACTCATGAATGTGTCGGCGATTCAAAAGGTAGATTCAGTTCCTTTGCCACAATTATTGAGAGCGGCGCAATACGGGTATCAATTTCCTTGTACTTTTTTAAATGTTATGTGTGGACAACTGTGTTGGAATATCAATCCACACTCTAGAGAGAACTATCAAACAGGGCAGATAGCTTAGTGGTAGAGCATCCCATCCGGTATGAGGGAGGTCCTAGGTTCGAATCCTAGTCTATCCATCCATATTATGATTTATGGATTTCTAACATGGTATCAGAGCCAAGTTAGACCTAACAGTTCATGGTGTCAAAGCCATGGTTAGGTGGCCCAAGTTGTGGGGCAGGTGACAGCTAGGACCCCAACCAAGTGTGGCTTGAGGGGGGGTGTTGGAATATCAATCCACACTCTAGAGAGAACTATCAAACAGGGCGGATAGCTCAGTGGTAGAGCATCCCATCCGGTATGAGGGAGGTCCTGGGTTCGAATCCTAGTCTGTCCATCCATATTATGATTAATGGATTTCTAACAAACTGTGTGGTAGAGATGTCTTGATTCTGTTTGACACTGGGTCCTCACATAACGTTTTTAACTTGGCTTCAATAAAATGGTTAAGAGTGAGCACACAACCATCCTTGTACCAATACACAGTTGAAATGTCTAATGAAAAGGGTGTGGAAGTTTGGGATGCTAGGGTTTTGGGTATGCCTCTAACCATTCAAAGCTACAATGAGGAGTTAGATTCTGAGATTACTCGTTTGCAATGTTTCACTAAAACACGTTTCATTCAATGAATCTTCGTTTCGAAAAGCCCGTTTCAAACGGACCATTCGAAACGGATTTTAAAATTAGAGAAAAAAAAAAAGAAAGCCTCCTAATGTGTATGCGTGAAAGTTTGCCATAAAAAGCTCTAGTTATAACTCATTAGGCTAAGGGAATAGTAGAACTATGAATACCTTGTGCATGTGATCTTAATGTTCATTGAGTCCTCAGTCATCTAAGTGTGTCGATTACCAATTGTTATACTGTCATTGTATAGAGCTATAATCACTATCTAGACACTTAAACAAGAGCCAGTTCTTTTTCATTTCAAACGTGTTTCAAACTAATTGCAAAAAGGCTTTTTTGAAAAGGTCCACGAAACATTGCTCGTTTGGCTTATTTCGATGTGGTGCTTGGAACTTGTTGGCATGTGGCTAGAAACCCTACATCGCTTGGGATACTCATGTGTACGAGTTCCAACACGATGGCATGATTCATTCCTTGTGCGATGAGCCTGATATGCCTCTCGGACCTTTGATCACGGCAACACAGGTTCACTGTAAGTGTATGTATTTATGTTTCTTGTATGATATGTCTGTGTCTGCTTGTGAATATGTTGTATGTCAACAACAAAGATCATCAAATCAGGGAGGAGTTTATGGATGTGTTAACTGATGAACTTCCTTCTATTTTACCCCCTATGAAAAATGTGGAACATAAAATTGATTTAATTCCTGGATCATTTCTTGTTAGTAGACCACCTTAAAAAATGAATCTGAAAGAGGAGGAAAAGGTCAAAAGCATGATTAAGGACTATCTTGCCAAAGGGCAGGTAAGATCTGGCTTCTCCCCCTTTGCCTCTCCGATCATTGTGGTGAAAAAGAAGGATGGATCTTGGAGGATGTGTGTGGATTATCGAGGCTTGAACAACCTAATTGTTAAGCATCAATATCCTATGCCACGAATAGATGATCTTTTGGATGCCTTCCATAGTGTTACAACGTTTAGCAAAATTCACTTAAAGAGTGGTCACCGTCAGATGAGAGCTCATGAAGAGGACGTGCATAAGTCTGCCTTCCGGACTTCTTTTGGACACAATGAATTTCGAATTATGCCCTTTGAATTGACTAACACCCCTGCAACATTTATGATGTTGATGAATGGTGTGCTTACCCGTTTATGGGAAAGTTTGTGGTTAATTTCGTTGATGACATACTTGTTCATAGCTCTGGTGATGTCCAAGTCACCTAAGGACTGTGTTGTCAACTTTGAGGGACAACATATAATTTGCTAATGATAAAAAGAGCGAATTATTTAAAAAATAATTCGCATATTTGGGTTTTGTAGTGTCAACAGATGGGATAAACCGGATCCTCAAAAAGGTGCTATTCTTTTTGCTTGGCCTGTTCCTACAAACTTTACAACATTAAGAGGCTTTTTTGGATTGGTTGTGTTTTATCGTAAAGGTGTGAAGAACTATTCACATGTAGCTGTGATATGTTATGGAAAAATAAGTGGAAAGAAGGGACGGAAGGTTTACAACAAAGTTTCGAGGCTTTAAAATAAGTTGTGGCTGACTTTGTCACCTCGAAAATCGTTGACCCTCAAAAACCATTTTTCGTAGAAACGGATGCTAGTGACATTGTCGTTGGGCAATTCTGATGCAAGAGGGTAGGCTATCAAGTTCTGACCCTGCCAATTCGAACCGGTTCGAATTGGTCAAATCGGCCGGTTCAAACCGCTGATTCAAACTGGTGCATGCAACATTACAACCTGGAGTCTAGGGTCTACAGATCATCCTGAATTAGATGGTCAGAATGAAAGGACAAACTAGTCTATGGAAGATATGCTTCGCGCATATGTTTCCAGGAGACAGTCGAATACTGTGTTTGATGTCTGAAGCTGAGGTTGAACTCATTTATTAAAAAAATTGAGCATCTGTAAGCTCTATTTGAATGGATGTTGTTGTAAAGAATATTACTTCTGAAGTGTGAAACCTGAGAACTTATGGAGCCCTCCATGAAGGCAAAATTGGGTTTTGTTATCTGGTTGGTCATTGGATTTGAGACAGACTACCTGGAGTTACTTGAAGGTTCTGTTATAGAGGAAGAACATCGCAACGTCGACACATGGGGAACTCCATGCACAATTGACACTTGCCAGTTGACAATACCCTAACACATAGGCAAGCAAGTAGGCTGACATGTCTGTCACTCATACACTAGACCAAGTGTCCCAGTGAGCATATGACACATGTCATGTTTGACCGTTCAACCCTTACATATCACTCATTCACTAGACCAAGTGTTCCAGTGAACATATGACACGTGTCCCATTGACTAGTCAACTCTCGTACTTTCTAGGAGGTCAACCCAACCACTCTGAATTAATGAACCAGTACCCTCAGCATGCGACTTAGAGGCTCAGTAACTTAATAACTGTTTTGTTTAAAATTCTTTCACAAGGGTCACCACAATCTGGTGACTTAGCCATTTCAGTGTTTTACAAATCGTACATAATGTGCATAGAGCTATAAAATAATCGGGATAGCGAGTAAATGCCAACAAAGCACTCGCTCCACGAGATGACCCTTTTTGGGAGACCCAACGTAGACATCCAACGTAAGTGCAACAAAGACTCACCTTGGCACCAACCCACGATGAGCTTCGTGAAGCTAGCTAGGAACCATTCAAGCATTCTATCCAACACAAATAACATAATATGAGTATGTTCCATAACCAACCAAGCCAACACGCCAATTCACATTCCTGAGAGCAACATCGAAGCCAACTCAATCAGCATAGTGATGAGCACAAGTGGGGTCACAAATGATACCACTGAGCAAGTTGACACTAAACCATTCCTAAACATGAACGATTCCGAATCAAGAAAAAAAAATGGGGTTGTTCTAATATACCTATCTACTATGACTATGAAGGTCTGAGGGCCTAGATTGAAACCTGATTTCCTAAGTCCATGCATAGAAATTGAAGGGTTTCTATTTCTGTTCCTATTCTTGTTGAACCTAATTTCCTAGGAATTTCTTGAAATCTATATTGATGACCTATGCGTTCACTCCCTACGGGCCTAGCATTTGAATTGCTTGGATTGTGATGGCCCCTCTTTTTCCTTTGGTAATAGCCAAATTCCAAAGTGAAGTAGGTTCTCTTGGTGGATTTGTCCACCCTTGATCAACTACATGTGTTGTTGCCATCTCTTCTACTATGAACAATTGAGCTTCGAGCTAGAGCTATGCATTAGCTAGAAATTTCTAGCAACTTGTGAAGTTACTACGAGTTCTGCCAAATGCACATCTTTAGTGAGTAGCAATTGAATATGATCCTAGCTTCCTCCTAAGAGGTCGACCTTCATGAAAGTCACACTAATTCCTTCAGGTCACATTTCATCTTTCTGTTGCCACCCCTAGTGGCATTGTCGTAGCAATGACCAACAACTCCAAATATGATTCACCATGATGTTGCCTTAGAAATTATGCCACAATCAAAAACTTGGAGCATCACAATTAGAAACTAACCCTGTCAATGTCTTCCTTTGTTGGTCCGCATCAATAATGAAAATTCATTCTCGAAGCTTCAAAATTTTAGCTTCATGGGCATTTATGCAATCTAGGCAGAGAGACACCAAACCGGCAAACCAAACAACAATACAAAAATAAAAAAACAGACTTTTTATCCCTCTGTCATGAGTGACCTCACTCCAAGATGTTCACCTTGCTGCCGCACTCACCGGAACTCTTAAGGACCAACCCGAGATCATGTACTAAGCAACACAAGCCCGCGCATACATGCTTACACCCACTTGAAAAGCACAATGACTCGTTGATCCCCCGTACAGATGACTAAACAATCGGCAATCAACTCAACCACAGGTCAAATAGTTGAGCTTACACCGACCACAAACCACACACTAGAATCCACTAATGAACTAACCATGTTTACACCTCCCTACCCAGCACCTTTGACTAATTAGCCTTTGCCAAATGTCTGTCAATGAGAGCTTGTGCGGCCTGCACCACCAAGGTCTAACCGTACTTACACCTCACAATGTAGTACATCGATTCAGCAATTGCCTCCATAGCCCACAATAAAAGGCTGATCTTTTTATCAAGTTACTAGCAAGAAGTCAAATATATGTTCAGCTCTCAATAAATAGTACAAATGACATTGTGCTAGACTAAAAAGACCATGTGTTGGTCTCATAGTCCTATAGACCAATGCTTCCAAAAACTTCTCTGCACATAGTGGACTGCAACAAAGAAACCTATCTATAGTTAATAAGTATCAAGAAGTCCATGCTAAGACAGGGCAATCTCATATGTTTTAAACCCAAACAACTTTGTAAATATCATAAATCAATTACAAGCATTAAATTTCTATTTCTTCTACCTGAAGCTCTACATCAACAAAATCGGCTCCCAAGCTAATCGCTTTACGAAGTGCCTTTACTCGAAAAACCTCATCCCCTTCAAAGTTTCCTCCTTCCCATTTTGGTCTGTGGAAGCAACCAGCAGTGACATCAGAACATATTAGAGAAGGATCCATTTTCAAGCTTATCAAAAGAACAGACTTCTACTCCACCTTATTGACCACAATAGCTTTATTAACGGGCAGATATTCTACAGTATATGACACTTGAGTGTTATAGATATCTACAGTAAATTAACATTGAGCCAAACTTGAGTTGCCTAATGCTCAAAACACATTGGAATTCCACAGCCTACGGGATCCAGATTTTGATTTAGCATAGGCTACTGAAGGTTTCGTAAATGTGCATATCGTTTATGGGTTTGATAATACACAATGCTAAGGCTAGACAGAAAGGCAATAGAGACATTTCTTCTTAAGAGCATTGTGTTTCATTGTGACTAGAATTCATGGTACATATGGTTTAACCTTGCGAAGGATCTAAGTTTTAGGGGTCGTCATAGCATTCTACTGCTTGGTTCAGTACTTAAAGTGACACATTAGAAATTGATTCTGTACCTCAAAAAACGGCGACAATTCCATTGGCCTCAAAGTTCAACGTCTTGGGGAGAGTACTTGAGCCCGAGTCCGTAAGACCAAGTTAAAAATAATCTCCCCAGACATAAATTTCGTAAGTTGGCAATATTCAGTTGTGCACTGCCGTACTTGAACAACTCTTAAAAATCTTTCTCAATCAGGACACACTCGAAGGAAATTCATCGATTCCAACGTCTAATTAGACTGGTACTGCAAAAGCACGTTTGAGTTTTCCGGCTTAAGTGAAGAGTGGAGATTTTCTTCTCTGCCTAAAAACTCAATACTTCAAGCTGCAGATAGCTACCTGTAAGTGACTATGACGGGCAGTACTCGGCCGCGTATGAGTCTTGGCAGATCCATTTCAGGTGCAAAGCCTTGAATATAATCAACTCGTAACTCAACCACGTCCGCACCGTTCTTTTTGGCAACACGCATCTGCGACAGCATTTCATCTACAGACTCTGCTACAAGGGGCGCACACAAGAGACATCCATTCCGCGACATGGTGCTGCTGCCTTCGAACTAAACAGTTACTCCACTGCAACATAAGCCAGCCTAGCCTTCGTCAATAAACACAAAGCAATCTAATCAAAACTAAAGTTGCAATACGCGCTTGCAAGTGGTTATAGATACACAAAACAGTCCTAAAGCAAAAACAAACGAGAATTGTATATGTCCACAATAGTTTGTCATGTATCTAACATTACCAGCTCTCAGAATTTTCATAATATATTCAAAGACTAATTATGTCAGAGAAAGCTTGTGATTCTGGTTATAGCACCAGCGCCTCATCAGTTCTTTAAGAAGAGATAAAATACATAAGTTTAAATTTTCGCAGTTCTTAGAAGTTTTGGTACATTCAAAGGCTAGCTATATCAGAGAAAGCTCGTGCTTCGGATTTAACAGCACCAGTGCCTGATCAGTTCTTGAAGCAAAGATGAAATACTTATATGTGAATATTCGCAGCTTTTAGATTTTTCATAATATTGCAGAGAAAGCTTGTGCTTCTGCACTAGTAGCATCAGCGCTTTGTTAGATCTTGAAGCAGAAATGAAATACATACGTTCAAACACAGATCAAGTTTCGGTTTCTCAGTGCCTCACCATCGGCACGTCATTTTGGGACGGAAAAAAAACTGATGCACAGGCGAAATACATATATTTGAATACAGATCAGATGCCAGTTTCTCAGTACCTCAAGATCGGCACGTCATTTTGAGAGGAAAAACGAGACTGATGGAGGCTACTAAGCTCTGATGCTTCGACGTCGTCCTGTTACGATCCACCCCTTCCATCCTTCGTTGCTTCCATTAACGCAGATCCATCGCAAAACACACTGAAGGACGGACAACCAGAAAGGCAGTGCTGGTTCGAATTCAGGCCTCCTGCTATTACTTTACGTCAGGCTGACGGCAACTGATCCGCCTCACACATCCTTCCAATTTCATTCTGACGTGCACTACAAAGGCAAACAAAATTTCAATGAAGGGCAGGGCGAGAGCAAAGCTAGATGAAACATCCTTTTTCCTTCATTTTGACGTGCAAATATAAATGCCGAGGTGGTTGATTCTACGGTCCAAGGGAAGAAGGGTAGGTAGGTTCAAGTTGTGACCTTATGTGTCCTCCTATAAGTCCCATTAGGGCATGCACTTAACACTTACTCTTTGACTTAACTTGGATTTTACAATGGCTGCATGGCATGGCATGGTATTCAAAGTATGTGCTTAATCGATCTTAAGGCATGCCAGACCAGTGATTATGGACTATGGGGCTTTTTCCGTTTTACCCCCTCAACCGTTTAGGATGTTAGCAAGGAAAATGGGCGAGGGGGTTGTTGTGCATGGGTTGTTGCAACGTGTCTTGCAATGTAGCAACCTTTGCCTTGCCATTTTGGTAGATTCAAAAGTTCGCCCTTCATCAATAAAAATTTGCAGCAACGGGTGGGCATCAGGTCACACTGTAGTAGCAAGCCGCGGTCCAGCAAACGGTATGAATGCAACAAATGGGTGGGTATCAATCAAATCACACTACAGTAGCAACAATAGTCCAGCGAGCTACTTGAATGCAGCAATAGAGAAAGAAATCGATCAAGCAGCTAGGCAATAGTTTGGAAAGGTTTTAGCTCTGTCATCTTGATGGGCAAGAGCAGCAATTTTTACTCATCTTGTTCCTTTTGGGATGGTTGTGCGCGCAGTAGCATCTATTGAACTTCTTGTTTATTTGGCATGGTGGTATGTTGTAGCATCTATTGACCTTGTTCTATTTGACATGCTAGTGGGCTCCACCCTTAAATCTTGATGCACTCTACCTTCTGACAATAGGTGAGCCTTTTAGCATGTCAGATCTTTCGCCAAAATCCTGTGCAAACACCAGAACTTGCCTAACAGTCAAATCTGGTGAACTTAGATATATTTTCGCAAATCTTGGGCAAATGCCACAACTTGCCTAATGGTATACATTCTCGCAAATCCTGTGAGCGTGCGATGAAAGTCAACAACAATGGCCCAATAATGCAATTTGAGGAATAAACAACCAATTGCAAGTGTGCAGTGTTATTTGGTTCATAGCCACACTTTGCCCACTTATTCCTCCTTGACATTGGCATGTAATACGAATACACTTGCAGCTGGCGTGTACTCACTAAATAACTGTGAACTGCCTTGAAATTCTGCTCAAATATTGACAATCGTCATCTTCGTTGATTAGCAAATGCAAGTATCTTCTCGATCTCCTTGTCTTTGATTTCCAACACACTCGAATATTCATATGGATGTTGCTTCAGAAACTCTTGGATTTCCTCTTCAATGGTAATTGGTTTCTTGAAGGCCCGTGACAACAAAAATCATTCTTTTGGTAGTAGTTGTAGAAGAGGAGGCTAGTGTAATTCTTGCGAGGTATCCCCACCCTTATCTTGGATATCAAGCAATTGGTCCCCATCAACATGCCTTGGCGAGAATTGAGGTAGAATGGGCATTTGGATCTGGGGACCCTACTATAACATGACACTTGCTTCTTGCACATATCGATGGATTATCTCTTTGCCCATGGCCAATTTTGTACTCGCCAATAGTTTGTAATGATCAAACTTCTATTGAAACCCCACCAATGTTCTTTTATAGGCCGTGACTCGCTGCAAAAGGTATGATATTTCATGCTATGAAATTGGCAGTAGCACTATATATGTTTCCAAAAGAAAATATCGCTCTACCATGACGTCTATTAATTCTTTGAAAATTCTTTTCTTCTCGAATTAGACGATAGCCAGTTGTCCTTGAAGTAAGGGAAGTTGTTGTTTAGCCTCCTATACAACTTGATTCACTTGAGTTTGTATGCTAATCAAGCGTGTCTGCAACTATTGGACATACTGCTGCAATGTTGCTTCATGCTCTTGGATATCCTTCAGTTGGTGCAATGGTCTTATCCTCATAGTATTTGAAGACTATAAGTCCATTCTTGAGCTTAATCAGCTTCTGGGCCATCAATGTGTTATCTTGTCCCAACTTTGTTATCCTCATATCCACGACCAGTTTTTCCTCCATCATTTTTGTGGCAACCTAGTCTAGTTACTGATGTAAACCCAGAATATCATGTGAATCAAGAGGATGTTGGGAATTAAGCTCACAGTCTTCTCCTTCGTGATATTATTTTCTATTTCAAGATTTTTCCTACACGTTTATTGATCACTGATCTAGGGTCAGATGCAACCTCCTTTGGTTCTATGTCTGCTCATCCGATACCTGCACGAATACCACCGAACTATTCAAAAGACGACTATGTCGGGCTTTCGGCTGATCTTCATCCATGGATAAAGACTAAAGGGTATTCATTCCTATTTGACTCTACATTCGAATGTCAAGCTATTTGAAGAACATTGAAGACCTGGCCATCTTCGACAACTTCGACCATCGGTTCACTGAACAACTCCAAAGTGTCCAATTTGTCCGACATCTTTGACAACCTCAACAAGTCATCATTTTCAAATAGTCAGCAGAAATACATTGTCTTCGCAACAGTCTGCAGAAATGAACTGTTTGTCGCACATCTTGTTTTTTTCAAGAAAAATACGACAAATTTCGACAGTGACTTCTTTTCACATATTTCAAAGAAGTAAACTATTTGTTGACTTTTTCGCATTTTTCCAAAATGCGACAATGTAGTCTACTTCAACAAATGAATTGTTTTTCATCACCTTATCATAAGATCCAAAGATCCTAGACGAAGCTATCAACTCTACGGATGCTATGAAGTGGCAAGAAGTTATGGAACGCGGGTACAACTCACTTTTGATGAACCAGACCTAGACACTGGTCGACTTCCCCACTCACAAGAGAGTTATCGACAACAAGTGGATCTTCAAGAAGAAGACCAACTCTGATGGTTTCATTGCAAAATGGAAAGCACAATTGTTGGCTAAAGGATTCACTCTCAAGTCCAAGGAGTGGATTATCAAGAAACTCGCAGTCCTGTTGTGAAAATACAGTCGATTAGGACTCTGATCGCATTAGCAGCCGCGAAAGACCTCGAGATGCATCAGATGGATGTCAAAATAGGGTTTCTCAACGACTACATCAAAGAGGAGCTATATGCCTCCAACCGAAAGGATTCAAAGTTAAAGGCCAAGAGCACAAAGTGTGCAAGCTGCACAAGGCGGTCTACAACTTGAAACAGGCCACAAAGGCTTGGTTCGAAAGAATCAATGTTTACCTTATTCAATTGTGTTTTGCAAATAATTCAACTGACTGTAATGTTTATTCCAAGCATATGGTGTCCATTCAGTTCATATAGCTCTTTACGTAGATGATGCGTTCATTCTGTCTAACGACACTTCTTTACTGCACACTACTAAGAGTGATATGTCAAAGGAATTTGACATGACTGATCTAGGCGTTGTTCATTATTTGTTATGAATCCACATTACTAGAAATAGATTGCAAAAGAAAATCTATCTTAGCAAACAGAAATATCTGGAAAATGTTATAGAGGAATTGCATATGTCTGATTGCAAACCGGTTGATACACCAATGGATCCAAGCATGATATTAACTAAATCTTCTTGTGCTAAAACCGACAGTGAGATACTTGACCTATCCAAGTATCCGTATGATTCACTAATCGAATCTTTGATGTATGCCATGTTGTGCACTAGACCAGATCTTGCATACACTATTAGCACACTTAGTCAATTCATGTCTAGTCCTAGGATCTTGCATTGGAAAGCATTAAAGAGAGTGATAAAGTATATCTAGAAAACTTTAGATCACATTCTGTATTATGATGGAAGTGCTATCAACCCACTGGTTCTACGAGACTACTCCGACTTAGATTGGGGAGGAAATGCCTCCACCAAAAAATCCACCTCCGTGTTCTGTTTCTTTCTGTCAAGGGGACCAGTTTCATGGAACTCAAAGAAAGCAGAAATCTGTTGCACTTTCTTCGACTGAGGCAGAGTACATTGCAGCATGCCAAGCTTCCAAATAAGCTATATGGATCAGGTTATTACTTCACAATCTACATCACACTCAGTTCAATGCTACCACCATTTTGTATGACAACTTGAGCTGTATTTCACTGTCAGTTCAAATCTAAGCACATTGAAATCCAGTACCATTTTATTCAGGAAAAGATTTTTTCACGACAAGTGACTCTTCAATATTGCTCCACAACAGAAATGGTTGCATACATTTTCACCAAAGCTCTTCCCAGGATCAAGCATCATAAATTTTTAAGTATGCTAAACCTAACGAAGACACCAAGGCACCAACCGTGACCTTAAGGGGGATTGTTGGGAATTAACCTCATAGTCTTCTCCTTGGCGATATTATTTTCTATTTCTAGATTTTTCCTACACTTTATTGATCATTGATCCAGGGTCAGATGCAACCTCCTTTGGTTCTATGTCTACTCATCTCATACCTGTAGGAATCACAGAATTTAGACAACTGAACTATTCGAAGGACGACTATGTCGGGCTTCCTGCTATTGATCTTCATCCATGGATAAAAACTAAAGGGTATCCATTTCTATTTGAATCTACATTCGAATGTCAAGCCATTTGAAGAACATCAAAGACCTGGCCATCTTCGACGACTTCGACCATCGGTTCACTAAACAACTCCGAAGTGTCCGAAGTGTTCCGACTTGTTCGACATCTTCGACAACCTCAACAAGTCACCATTTTCAAATAGTTTGTAGAAATACGTTGTTTTCACAATAGTCTACAAAAATGAGCAATTGTATGCGACAAACTCGTCCACGTTAGCGATCTCGAGTTAGCCATAGATTAGTAAACCATTTTTTGTAATTACAAGTACGTTGGTTATAAATACACCTCTAGCTTGCATCAATCAATGATGCTCTGTGATGCAAACTAATTCGTCAAAGCAAAATTTATTTAGCATTCAAGTTACGTCTCCATTCTGGTTGTAACACTTTGTGCTATTCAAGATTTCAGTGTAATATACAAGCAACACGTTCTTTCTATTTGTGTCTAATGTAGATATTTGTGTTGTGATTCGATTACACTTTCCTACTGCTAGCTCACACTTGTTCACTCACTCTAATCAAAACACGATCGTCTACGACTCCTCAGTTTCTGATCAGACGATGGTTGTCTACGATGTCTGAGGAACCAACATTATCAAACTACATCATCGTTCTAAAATTCTGAACTGAACTTCATAACTGAAACTATTTCTTTAATCTCTTCGTGGACCGTACTCATGTTTGTCTGAGTATGAATATTTTACGATCCTGTCAATGAGAACGCATGTGTTGTGATTTTATTTCTACATTTACAATCTTTCAGACTGTTCTTGCTTGTAGTAGTCCATAGTAACGGGAGAGTCGTTTCCATGAGTATTTACTTCTCTCTTCATTCCTACTCACATCCAACAGAGGAGTGATTCGTGATGTACTAGCCTAGCCCAATAGATCTATCCTTTTCTAGGGAATGAGGTGTTAAAGGTTGCGGACTCGGAGGGACTACAAATTGGAGATTGGATTTAAAAGAGTTGGAGTCATAGATTAGATTCAAAAAGTACTAGATGTTGGGCGAAATCTCATGGATTTGTGTATCATGAGGGGTAGAAACTGAGGAATATATAACAAATGAGAGAATAATGGGTCAAATGGTGGACCCGATCATGATGGATAGAATGGTAACGACAACCAAATTAGATGTATGATCTGGAATGAGAACGATAATTGTAGTGAATGAGGGGTTTTGACATTCTGCGAGTAAATTTTTTGCGAGTTTCTTCTATGACATGCTCCAACAAAATGGTAGCACATGGTGTGCTACTCTTTTTATGTCACTACATAATTTTTTAAGAACAAGAATGATAGTTTGATGCATACTTAAAAATGTGACTATCCATCAAATTCTAAATAGGTCCATCACAAAATACTTTGTTACTCTATAAATACAAGTTCACTTTTATTTTAACAAAACTGTCCATGAAATTGTAAAAATTACCATGCTCGGGTGCTAGCCTGCAATTGTTTTATTTAAAAAAAACATGTAGTTCTTTTTAAGAACTTTTTGAAAAATTAGATTTTTTTTTGGAGCTGATTCGGCTAGCATGTCGGTGTGCTAGCCAAGTAGATTATAAAATAGAAAAGCTATTTTGACACATTTTGAGTAAAAACATTATTTCGGAATATTTATTTAATCCTCCCAAATAGTAAGCCGACGTGCTAAGTAAAACAACTAAAAAAAACAATTACAGCCTTTAAAGATAGCACGTCGACGTGCTATATGAAATGAGAAATGTTTTTTTGCAACCAATCAAGATAGCACGCCGACGTGCTATATGAAATGAGGAAATTAATTTGTGGCCAACCCAGATAGCACGCCGGCGTGCTATCTGGGTTGGCTGCACAAAGAAAAAAACAAAAAAAAAAAAATTCTCGGTGTGCCGCTTAGCACGCCGGCGTGCTATCTGGGTTGGCTGCAAAAGCAAAAATATAATTTGAATTTTTTTTTACTTAGTGGAATCTTTGACCATGTACCAAACCACATTCTTAATAATAAACATTGAAGTAGCAGCATAAAAAGGGTGGCACACCATGTGCTATCTTTCTGTTGAATGATGGCAGGAAAAAAACTCGCAAAACTTGCAAAAAATTTACTTGCAAAATGCCAAGGCCCGTGAATGAGGGTGTCGTATGTGGTAAGGGCGCCCTCAAATACGCACACCTTGTGTGTAACATCTTTATGCTGGTGTTGGGGGTATTCCCACCATGTGAAAAATAAATAATTATGGACATAAACTCGACTTTGGGCCATGTAATTAAAAATGAGATTATAAGGCCAAAGTTAAGCTTAAACTTTAGTCAAGGATCAAATGGTGGTAGGTGGGGTGTGTTTCTTCCTACACCATAAATTCATTTGTGTTTCTTGTTGATGGTGTGGATTTCAATCCCACCTTCTTGCAAGTAGCCAATAGGAAGCAAGGGGCAAGGGCCACCCCAAAGATAAAAAGACACCAATTGTAACTATTTTTCATGCTTAATGAGAAGGAGGAAACTCTACCACTTTGGAGAGAAGCATCCTCATTTGCTATTCAATACTTGCTAATGCTATTTTGTGTTTGTTTCTTGCTTTCTAGTTTTCATGTTTTTGGTTTCATTAGTTAATGTTTCTCCATTAGCTTGCACAATGAGCAAATGAGCTAACCTCCCCTCTTACTCTCCTTCTCCCCCTCTTTCTCTACTTCTTACTTCTATCGATCTATCTCTCTCCCTCTATTTTTCACTCCAATCATGATGTGTGTGTGGTTAATGTACGAAGGGGTTAATGTTAAAGTGGAGTAGTGTTAGGAAAAAAAGTAAAAAGCATCTAAATCTAGCAACCTGGCATAGTTAGGTACCTATCTAGTGTTCTAACTCTTTTTTACAGACGAAGGGCTGCTTACCATCGAATTTTGTGTCCTTGTCTCACTGAGATAGAACTTCAAAATTCTCTACAAAGGTTCTTGGCCACTGGAACTAAAGATTTGGGTGTCTGCGAGGGTTCTGCCTAATTTTTTCATCTTTTTTAACTGAGAAACCTTCGCAAGAGTACTTATACTGGGAACTAACCTTTGCAAGCTTCTCTGTGTCCTGGTCTCACTGAGATGGAACTTCAAAGAGCTCTGCAAAGGTTCTTATGAAGATCTGAAATTTTTTTATTTTTTAAAGAAATTTTAAAAAATTTATGGTTTCTTTTTAGTTTTTTCATGATTTGATTGGTAGAAACATTTGTAAGCTTCTATGCAGATCTGGGACAATAACTTGGAGCTGCTGCCAGTCATGCGAAAGTTGGTTTCCATTGGATTTTGAATAAACAAAATCTGATGGGATGTTTGCCTCTTTTCTCTCCAAAAACATATTTGAGCTATTTTTATGGTTTTTTCAGTTTTGTAAATGGATGCCAAGCCCTTAGAGGTTGTTTTGTGTCTCCACTACCCTCTCACACCTCCTTTGTTAGCTAAGAATAGTCCAAGCAAAAGACATCACACAAAACAAGCTAAATCTACCCCAAAAACCACCTAAAAACACTCTAAAAAAACAAAAACACCTAAAAATGTAACTAAACTTGTTAGTGAAACCTATCCCCGACAACGATGCCACTATAGGGTGTGTAAGCAAAAAATTGGATTTGAGTGCCTAGAAATCACTAAAATCAGAAGATCCATCAAATCCTCGCAGAAGTAACCTTCACAGACCATCCCAATGTCTTCAAAATATCCTTTTCCATCAGTGATGAAGCCTGCGGATATTAGTTACTAGAGATGACTAATCTGTGATATAAAAAAGTGCTTTTGAACCTTCGCAGACAGCCATAACTTTTTGATCTATGAGAAAGAACCTTCTCCCCTTGGAACAGAGCCAGATCCCCATCCCAGATCCAAGCCTGCGAAGGTTAGTTCCCAACAGATCTGAAGAAATCAAAATTTTTGACTACAAAACAGTGAAAGAACCTTTGCACAGCCAACCCTTGCATGAGTAACTTTCATAGACTAGATCAATAGTTAGATCTGCACCATATCTAGCTACTATAAAAATTTTAGGCCAATTGGAACAAGGATAAAAAATATATCAAGGAAAAGCCTCCGTAGCAGATAAAATCACATTTTTGGCCAATCAGACTGATTAGATTCCTAAATATCCGGATTGAGTTCCACATATCCATCAAGATCCAGCTACCTTGGACCTTTTTGTCAAATGAATCTGAGATCCGGATGATTAGGTTCAAGAAGGATTGCAAATCAAGCTGCAAACCTTTCTAGAGTTGCAGCCGCGCAAATCGAGACAGAAGCAGAACTAGCACCAATGGATCCTATGGGTCAACTCGTACCTGTCACACCCGTTCAAGCATTTTGGAGAGCACCTCGCATGGAAATACCTAAATATAATGGGTCATCAGATCCTATCATATTCATCCAGATCTATGAGCAAGCATGTGAAATTTATGGAGATCGGACACCAGCGGAGAAACTGATGATGTTTCTCATGTCTCTGGTGGCGGTGGCGCAAGATTGGTTCTTCAACCTATCGGAAGAAGAGAAAACCACTTGGGAAGGGGTTAAAGTGGCTCTCATCATGCGCTTTAAACCGAGGAAGTTCCTGGAAGATCCGTTTCTCCTGCTAAGCAAAGTGAAAATGGGAAAAAGAAAAAGGGTCAAGGACTACATAGAATGGCTCAAACACTTAAGATCTGAATGCAATGCAACCCTAACTCTCGATCATGCGGTCATTATGTGGTTTCTCGCTAGTTACCATGAAGTATCATAAGAGAACTAAAAAGACGGGAGTAGTACGCCACATTGCAGGAAGCCATGGAAGATGCCATCAGGGAAGAAGATGAGGGTTTTGTCAATGAATCATATCCGACTACTCATAATCCAACTCCCTTGGTAGCGTCATCATCCAACGCATCTCATATCTCAACAGATCTGTTGATGGAACAAATGACGAAGTTACACAAGTAGTAGATAGAACAACTAACGGCGTAGTTTGATCGAAAACTGAAGGCCTTGCAAGGAGCTGTAGAACCAACTCCAAATCCACCGAAACAAAATCAACTGTAGTATCCACACAACGGTACTGCCACTTGTGCAATGCTTCATCGCACGAAATGGCGTTTTGTCCATCCAACCCCAAGATCATACAACAAAAGAGGAATCAATACCAGACCTCCTACCCGTATCATCAAGGGGCACCGAATGCGGCATCGCGCAATGAATCAATAGTGCATGACACTACCTACACCACTTGGGCCAGTAAAAAATCAAGTGGCTCATGTAAATCTGGCAGCAGCAGAACAAGAACCACCACTTCCAACCTGAGCAACAACTGTGGTACGGTCCAGGAGGCGTTTGTCGATCTGGCAATCAACAAATACTATGCAACCTAAGAGCACAACCTCAACGTCAGAGAGTTAGGATCTATGGCTGTTATGGATGTGGTGAAGGCCACCGAATTGTTGAATGTCCTTATAAGGGACAATATACAGCCTTTTGTAGAGAATGCAGATACAGACATTGTTACAAGAACTGCCTAGTTAAACCTGGAACAAGCGCACCCTTGAATTTAATCACAGTGCAATCAACAGCAGTTACAGGAAGGACACCACAGGAAAAGCAAAACCCCCATGTTCCAATGCTAGCAGTTACGCGAGTGCAGAAACATAAGAGAGTGGCCCCATCACCACCTCCATCAGTATCAATGGCCGATGACCAACCCTCAACTACAGGACCATATCCGAATGTGAGGGAAGAAGGAAGGATATACCATAAGGTCCGACATTGGGTACATAAAACACAAGAAGAAGAAGCTGCACAAGCACGAGAAGCTCCTGTAGAACCTCAACATATGGAAGAACCAGCACCACTAACAGCATCCCTTGTGCGAACGAATAAAAATGATTGCTTGCATCATCATGAACTGCCATTCTATATGGAAGTGCCAGACGTCCCACAGACATGTGTGCTCACCAGTTTATTGTCTAGCCATGTGAACTTATCTCTCGGTGAGCTACTCCAGATTGCACCTCAAGCCAAGAGCATCCTAGCTGAATGGGCCAAAGCGAAACTAGAAATAGTAGCGGAAGAGACCTTATACTGTGCGGGCTACGAAGGAACGAGCAACATCCTCCATATTGGGGCAACGTGGAAAAGTAAGAACACAACATCACTTTGCCTATCAAGCATAAGAGGTTCGAGGACGAAGCAACAGTGGTAGATGGAGAATCAGGTGTAAATTTGATCTCCACTACCTTGTATCAGAAACAGGATTTGAAGGGAATGAAACCAAAATTTGTCATCAAATTCGCAGATCAATCATGTGTGAAACCAAAGGGTGTAGTTGACGACATCCCAATGAAAATAATGGGAATGCAGTTTGTAATCACTTTTGTGGTGATGGACATACCAGAATCCCCTTTTGCATGCCACGTTTTACTAGAAAGACCTTGGTTGAGGATCATGCAAGTGGTTCACAACTGGGGAACCAGAAAACTCACCTTCGAAAACAGAGAGCAGGATGTAAGGGTTGATCCAACCACGTGGGCAGTGAAACCAATTACACCAAAAGGTGATGACGGATCGTCCACCACTGATCACACAATTGATCGCCCAAGACAAGCCAAGGGAGGTCATCACGACTCTGAAACGGATATCTTGAGATGGACGGACGCGTTGGCAATCATTCACTATATGGTTGGACATGCTTGTCAACCAGATTTAGATCCAGAACCTAGCATATCTTCACCAAGTGCTATACCTTAGGCACATCAATCACCTTCAGGGTGAATATGATCAATGTAGCATGGCTGTCAGCAGAAGCTATTGAGAACCCTATGGACAATGATTTAGTCCCTTGGCAATATGCTTTTACCTACAACAAGGAGACTGAGCTGACTGTGAGCAGGTCCTGCAACATATGGATCCAGATCACTTTGAAATGAAGAAAGTACCAGCTCAACCACCTCATAGATCGCCTATGGCGAAAGTTTTCATGGTGAATCCGCCAAAGGCGCCAATGACTAAGAAGAACCAGATGAAACGACGCTACAGCCAGGTGATCCGATGAAGTGATCTACCGGAAGAGGCCATAGCCGCGGTGGATATTGATATTTGTAATCATGAAGCAAGTATCGCGCCAGTTCCTAAGAAAGACAACAAGTATGAATCCAACTACATGGACAGAAAAGGAAAAAAAAAAGTGTTGGACTCCTTGAAGTCGGTCCGAATGGACCTAGACGCAATGTCATCATCCTCACACATAGCTGATAATTTATCCAAGGCAGAACAACGAAAGTTGATTCTCAAGGCTAGACTTTATCAGCTGATTTCCGGCCAATTATATCGAAGAGGAGCAGATAATATTCTTCAAAGATGTATTCTTCCACACGAGGCCACCCAGGTTATTTCAATTTCACATGAAGGCATGGGTGGTGAACATTTTGCATCCGACATTACAGTTCACAAAATCTTGCAATCAGGATGTTGGTGGCCAACAATTCATAAGGATACGGATGAATACTTGAAGAAGTGTGATGTGTGCCAGAGATCTAGGAGACCAACAAAGTTGAGCTATGATCTTTTACACCCAGTTCTAGCTCAAGCACCATTCGAGAAGTGGGGATTGGACTATATTGGTCCTATCCACTCTACTGCAAGAAGTTCACAAGTTCGATATATTATCATGGCTACGGATTACCTCACCAAGTGGGTTGAAGCCGAGACAATGCGACACTCAAGCAATTGCCAAGTTCCTGTATGAAAATATCATTGTGCACTTCAGATGCCTAGTAGAGATAGTTAGCGATCGCGGCCATTTCGTCAATGACACCATCAAGGTCCTGTTGGAGGAATTCTTCATGATCCATCGATTCAGCACACATTATTATCCTCGTGGTAATGGGAAGACAGAATCATCCAATAAGATCTTGTGTAGGATGATCATGAAAATAGTTGAAGCTAGCAGATCTGATTGGGAGCACAAGTTACATGCTGCTCTATGGGCATTCAAAACAGCTTACAAGGGAAGCATTGACCACACGCCATTTCAACTAGTTTATGGTCAAGATGCAGTAGTGCCAATGGAGTTTTTGGTTTCATTAAGAATTGCCACAACGCAACGTCTTGATGAATCCAAATCTCTACATTTATGCCATGAAACATTAAATCAACTTTGTGAGACACGCTTACTAGCGGTGCATGCATTGGCGGCTCAGAAGGAGTGACGCAAAGCATGGCATGATCGTCGACTGCACAAGAAGGATCTTTGATCAGGAGATCTAGTCCTCATGCATAAAACTAAGGCGATCAAGGGGAAGTTGAGATTCACAGGCGAAGGCCCATATCGCATCAAGGAAATCCTAAGCCATGGAGCCGTGAATCTTGAACGACTAGATGGGACACCGTTCGATACTTCCATCAACGATTTGGAGGTACTGGATTCGAAGGAGGATTGTAGAGGCTATATGCGAAGGAGGGCTCTGATGGCGAGTCAGGGCAGTCTGGCAAGTCAGGATGGTCGTCGAGTCAACGACGAGTTAGGGTGGTTGGCGAGTCAGCGACGAGTCAAGTTGGTGAGTCAGGAATTATGTCAAAACCGTTTGAGGGCGAGTTAGGTGATGGCGTATGTTTGATGGCGAGTCAAATGATAACAAAAAAATGTAAAAAGTGAAAGCCATTTAAGAAACAGAGATAGTTATTTAATCTGTAGCTAGCTAAGTAAGATCATTGGACACAGTGTGCCATTATTGTGAACCATTCTTGGGCCCATGATTGTGATCTGATCGTTGTATTCACAACTGCTTAATTCAGATTTTCTATTTTCTTATGTGTATTGCACTACGAATCTTTCTGATAATTTTTTTTCTCAATTGACACTCACTCAATTCGGAATGTCTAATCTTGAAGGAAGCATGATTGTCTCAGACGCCTAATTGTTTCGCTCCCTTCATGGTTGTCTTTGACACCTACCAACATTCCTCCATTTGATCTAAGTCAAAGCTGCTATTATAGTTTGGTAAAGATCCTATAAAGTTCAGCGCAAGTCAACGGCGAGTCAGGCACCAATAAAAAAAAGTGAACTTACGTCCTGACTCGCGCATATTTATAGGGGTTTTTCTTACTCGCCCATTGTTATTTTTGGAAGTTGGTTCTATCAGTACCAAATTATTAGCATTTGCAGTGTGCACAGTTTGTTTTTTGATTGGCTATCGGATTTGTCAGAAACTCCCATTGTTTACTAAAAATGACAATTTTGTGAAAAATTGAGCCTAACTTGCGTTCGGGTTGGAATTTTTATGGACATGCTTGACCATGCATTCAATTGCAATAGATGATAATAATGGCAAGGGCCTTATGAAGATTCGACTAGATCCTATTGCAAAACAACCAAAAGGACACCTGTGGAGCAAAACCACCCATCCAATCCTAGATCCCTCCTAGAGTTTCCTCCTAGATCTAGCCCCCAAGCCATGGTGAATGAATGCAAGAGAGGAGAGGAATCTTGGCTCAAAAAACTGAATTTCCAATAGGGAGATGGGCGAGTTTCCATGGTAACTATTCTCTTTCCAAGGAGAGAATATTCTCCTTAGGATCCCCATGCAGCCTATATTAGCAATTAGTCTCCTATGCTTGCATTATAGCAGTCAGACAACATGCAAGTGCTCCTATGTCCAAATATAGGTATGGGCCCTCATATGATTATTAATGACTTTACAGGCCAAGCCCGGAATGATGATGCATAACCAATAACCATATACACCTGGAGTGACCGACTATCCATGTTAGGAATCACTCCAAATCCCACAAACTGGACATGGACGTAACATTCTCCCCCCCCCCTAAAGCAGTTCTGTCCTCAGAACGAGTAACTAGGAAAGATCCCATTTGTATGCTTTTGACTTTTCCCCATGAATCATTATCCTCAATTTGACCAACCAACCTAAGCAAGCACACAAAGATAGAACGATTTCTCAATTGTTTATCTCTGATCATGAGTACTTGTTCAGGGTCCAAAGGTACATTGAGCGATAAATCCTCCAAATGGGTAAAATCTTCAATACATCTAACTGTCATCATCATATAAAGTAAATTTACATGATACACTGGATAGCAGTCGACCAAACCTGAAAATTAAGTTTAAAAGCTAACAAATCAATCATTTAACTTTCACTTTTACCCTGAAAATCAATCTTTAGCCAAACTTCAATATCAAATAAATACTTAGAGATGGAATAATTCACAAATTATCTATCTCCACACTGAAATACTATATTGACCTTTAGAAGTACACTAAAAGATAAATTTTTCTATTGGGTTTGATTATCTCCAATCTAACAACATCACCTTCATGTAACCTCAATTTAGATGAATCACTAGGCGAGTTCCCCCCTTACATCAGAGATCACTATTCAAAAAAACAATTATAGTCCAAGAATATCCATAACTACTTGTAGACCTGTCATAAATGTTTCTTGGTACACATACACTTAGGTTTTTTTTTCAGAAACTAAGGTACAAAACTCCTCCCACCAAAATCTCTTAGGAAATCCATCAAGATAAAAATGACTTCAACTCAGTCCTAATAAGTACTCCAGATACTCTCTTGAATTAAGTGCTCTATCCCTAGCATCATGCCAAAAATAGCAACCATTCAATCTTGATAGACTTAACTGCTCCTAATTAATTGGAGATTTTAGGCTGAAAAATAGTACACAAACATTCCTTGACTACAATCTGTAAAGGTAAGCAAATTCCTCATAAGTAACAATTACTTAATGAAAATGCCTGTGAGATCCATACAATCTCAAATATGACACAAATTTAGAATTCAAATAACATATCTAAATTTTTTGACTCAACCAATTGATCAAGAATTACTCACTGTCTTAAGAATCATCATATTTCCATATAATCATCTAATGATATTTAAGTATCAATTTATGATCCGTCAATCATAAACATTTAGAATCTTATGATTCGTCAATCATAATTTATCAGATTCCAAAACCATAATCATTTAGAGATACTGGAGTATATCCACAACATACCACTCAGGAAATATAAGTAACATTCTGAAATCTTTTCCACAAAGAAAATTAATAGATTTCAAGAATATTCTTCCACCCCGATTCTTAACTAGATTATGAGTTCCAAATTCTACAATCAACCTAGTAATTAAAGACCATTATCAATCACCTAGAACCACATCTAAAGATTACAAAGTTTTGCTGAATTCCAATTGAATTCAGTGGTTATCATTGACATTAGTTAAACTCTGTCATCCTATATGAGCTCACTGGGAAATAGTCAATAACTTAGGATATTTCTCCTTCAAGAAATATTCTATATCAAGAATCTTCTATGATCTATGCACACAGTTCTCATAGATGAATCTAGATGACTTACAATCTTTCATATGTGACAGTGCATGTGAATTTGACAGATCGATCTTCTTAATCGGTTTTCATACTTGGTCCGTTTCAAACGGATTTCGAAAATCCTAGTGCTAATTTTTCAGTTTCTTGGCAATTTACAGCTAACATGACATGCAGCTAACATGACATGATGTTTCATGCTGGATGTTTCAGAATCCTTCCAATATGTGATGGTAACTATGAAACTGTCAAGTCGATGTTTGATCAATTTTCACACTTTAGGTCTATATTGAATGGAATTTGAAAATCCCAATTTACATAAAATTTGAAGAAACCATGGACGTTTTCGATTTGTTCAAATTCATTGGCTATTGATCAAATAGAAATGACTTATAAAGTGAATGATCTTAATGTGTTGGAATCAGTCAGTTATTTAAGGTCAATGTAACGTTCACTTTTAGTTGAAGATTGTGTGAATCTGTCAATTAAGGAGCATTTCTTGTTTTAGGGATCAATAAGGACCAAGAATAATGTAAATATAGTTGGAACAATTTCTATGCTGATCCATAAGGGGATTGGCCAAAAATGAAGTGCGATAATGATTGAACAGAACGAAAATGTCCATGGTTTCTTCAAATTTTACGTAAACTGGGATTTTCAAATTCCATTCAATATGGACCTAAACTGTGAAAATCGATCAAACATCGACTTGACAGTTTCACAGTTACCATCACATATTGGAAGGATTATGAAATATCTAGCATGCATTTAACATGACATGCGGTGATTTCAATTAAAAAAATCAATTTTTACGTGAATTGCCAAGAAACAAGGAAATTAGCACTGGGATTTGCGAAATCCGTTCGAAATGGACCAACTTTGAAAATCGATTAACAAGATCGATCTATCAAATTTGCAGGCACTCACACATATCGAAATCATTTCAAAACAATCTGCATGCAACAAACTCGACATGCATTGACTTTTTTCGAAAAAAATGAAAAAATTCCCATAAATTGCCTAGCCACTAGGAAATCTGCTTTTTGATCTAGAATTGCCGAAAATAGCTTCATGCAAGAAATATTCTGATCATCTACTGATTTTACGCATGCAACATGCATCCAAGCATGCATATAGGTCTATCCATACATTTTTATCAACAGAAATCACTACACTGAGTTACAAGTACACACGCATGCATCAGAACATTTCCAAAATTTTGCAAATTTTAGCTCAAAAGTTGCCAAACTTCAGACAACCATAAATTTCTCTACAAGACACCGAATTGGTCGCTGTAAAGCATAGTACGGAGGGAGAGTGCATCTACAAGGCACTTGCCACATCACCCTTCCACCTAGGCTTCACACGTGCGATCTGTAAATGACAGAAAATCAGGTAGGAGGGCGCACTTTTTGTAGGTGGTATCATCAAAAATTCAACTCCAGCCCAATAACATCCAATCACAGGTTACAATCACTCTACTAAGGTTCATTAGAGAGGCATAGAAGCTTCTAACAGGTCCAGTAAGCAATCATAAGCTCAGATCATGCAAAAAATGCATTTTTGGCCTCCTTCAACAAGCAAAACTTCAACATGATGGTGTCTAATGCTCACCTATCCAAATTGGATGCAAAATAGATGAAATCCATCATATAATTGAGGTTGTAATGAGAACCAACAGGTTCAAACCCCCATTTGGTAGGTATTCATGCCCAAAAATCACCAAAAATACACTATGTTTTGATGTTTTGAGCCCCCTAATGGTGTCCAATCCTAACCAAACTCTATGACAGCCTTAGGACAGCTTCATTACACCTTTTAAAATGTGCATGAAAAATATTGGCTATGAATTTTGAGATCTACCACAAAATTAGTCCAAAAAACATAAAAGAAACCCTTTTTGACCAATTTTGACCAAAATTTGTGGGATAAATCCACAAATTGTGCAATAAGATCCAAATGCCTATAAATCCATTACATGCAAGCACTACAAGTTCTGATTTCAGTCAAATATGGATTCTATAGCCCATTTCTTGTCCAAAAACCCCAATTTTTGGTCCGAAATCACTATCTAATCATCCTTTTGACTATTCAAACATCATGCAATCATTAGATCCAATCATTAATGATTGTAAAACAGAAAGTACAATCTGAAAAACGTACTACATCATTACCTATGATCAATTCCAAGCAAAAAACTTTAATTCTAGGTGAAAAATTCACTAAAACCATCAAAAATCCTTTGATTTTCATCAAAATCTATGGAAAAAATCCATAAGTATGATCTTCAGGCTGAAAGTACACCAAATTCAGAGAAGCCACCTACTTGGAGATCAATTCCACCACCTGGAAGTAACATGCAAGGAGAAATCCACAAAAATTGAGAAAATACAAGAAGTAGTTCCACCTTTCGATTGATGCAAATCCATAGCTCTGATACCACTGTAAGAATCACCTTATGAAGATCTGACTAGATCCTATTGCAAAACAACCAAAAGGACACCTGTGGAGCAAAACCACCCATCCAATCCTAGATCCCTCTTGGAGTTTCCTCCTGGATGTAGCCCCCAAGCCATGGTGAATGAATGCAAGAGAGGAGAGGAATCCTGGCTCAAGAAACTGAATTTCCAATAGGGAGATGGGCGAGTTTCCATGGTAACTATTCTCTCTCCAAAGAGAGAATATTTCCCCTAGGATCCCCATGCAGCCTATATTAGCAATTAACCTCCTATTCTTGCATTATAGCAATCAGACACCATGCAAGTGCTCCTATGTCCAATTATAGGTCTGGACCCTCATATGATTATTAATTACTTTACAGGACTAGCCCGGAATGACGAGGATGTTCTGTGATGTGTAGTTGCATGCCTAGGATCTTGAAAGCTTCCACAAAAGAAAATCAAACGAACTCTAAAAGAATCGGTTCGCGAAACCATTCGCGACAATAATCAATAATCATATACACTTGGAGTGACCGACTATCCATGTCAGAAATTACTTCGAATCCCACAGACTGGACATGGACGTAACAACAAGGATTGCTAAAAATAGAAATAGTGCTCTTTTCAGGCTGTTCATGACATTTCTAAGGCATTTTTACAAGGAGAGATAGGTTGGGATTTTCACATCGGATTTGTACATGGCAGGATTTTCCACATACAGGGTTCTGTCGAAACTTTTCCTAACCTACCTAGCTAGATCTACCTAGCTTCATATCCATCCTGAAATTACAACTAAACTAAGCTAAGGGGCGGCACTTTAGTCTAACCAGGTCAATCTAACAACAAGCCTGTCCTTGTAAGATTTCTAACCTAAGCTACCTAGTCTAGACTATCTTGAGCTACCCATACTCGATCTAGCTAATCTAGTTAGTTACTAACTATCTAATGAGATATTCTAATTACGGGTCCGCGGTCAATGGCTACCCTAACCTAAGGGTCACGATCTGTCACTTCTACGATTAATTAGATCTATCCTAGAGGTCGAACTAGTTTTAAATCTACTCAACTAACTATATATCTCTATCCGATCTAAGTGCTACCTTCCTAGGGTCAACTATGCCTAACTAATCGATCTAATTCAACTACTATCAACTAGCTAAGGAAATCTATTCTGGCCTAACTTGTTCTATCTAGTCTATTAATGGGTCACTATCAGATGTTACCTCAATCTATGGGTCTTGATTTGCTATTCTTAGGCTAACTGATCTAAAACCTATTCTAATGGATCGAATTGCCTAGATCTAATTGGGCTTCCTCAATTAATCCTAGCTAGCGGGTCGGGATCGTCTAGCTTGAATATGCCTAGGCTAGCTAACTATCTAAATGATCTATTTAAGATGAAACTGCCTAGTTGACAACTAATCTATCTAGCTAACTGGACCTATTCTGACTTAACTAACTTATCTACCTACCTATAATACCTACTTATCCTAAATCTAAGTGGGACTCTAAGAATCTGATTCCTAACAATCTAGGTCTAAACTATCGTCAACGTTCAACTAGTCTATGCTATCCTCTGTCTAAATCGACAAGTATCTAATTTATCTATCTACTCAGAATGGATAGTAGTGGAGAGCAGAAAAATTTCTAAACCTCACTTGCATTATACAGCTCAAGAAGAGGAATTATTTACATTGATTCATGCTCTTAAAACTTGGATATATTATCTATATGGTAGGAAGTTTATAGTGTATACAAATCACCAACCCCTTAAATATCATTTTTGCAATCAACATGATCTAAGAGGTTGAAAAGCCTGATGAGATGAATTGGTGCAAGAGTTCAATCATGAAATGTGATATATTAAAGACAATTCTAATCAAGGTGCGGATGGCCTTAATCAAGTAAGTGAATTGAATGAACTTTCACTCGCCTAGATTTATACCTTTTGTTTAGAAGACTATATGAAAATGATTTTCATTTTGGTTGGATATGGAAGATCATTTACACTAAATGAAACGAGAACAAAATTAAAACTAATGCATAGAGATCTCATTTTTTATAAGGAGGAGAAAAAGATTGGAGAACAATATGCTATTCCAAATAGATGCTTATTTCGAATTGGAAAATTTGTGTATTAGGGGACAATGCTTTGAGAAAGAGAATTCTATTTGAATGTCATCACATACCTTGTGTGGGCCACCCAAGTATAAACAAAACTTTAGACTTAGTTAGAAGGGAGTTTTATTGGCCAAAAATGAAGCCATTTGTTGAGTCGTATGTGACGAATTGTAAATCATGTCAATTGGGGTAGATGCATAGTCACCTCGGGGCCTAGGGCTCGCCATGCTCATTCTTGGCTTTCAACTTTTGGTTATGGTCTGTTCTTCTTCATTAAAAATTCAAATATTGTGCCTTAGAGGTGCAACTTTTGTGTATTGATATTAAGCTTCTTGTTGGCTGGGTGATTTGGCTCCACGGGTGTCTTTTCCAGTGTGCTTGTAAGTAGATATTCCTTAGGTGGAATTCATATGGACCGACCCTAGCTGAGAATTCTAAAGTAGCACATGATTAGAATACAAGGTGTGTCCCATGTGAAAACGAAGAAAAAATAGATAAGGTTAATTTTGATTGTGGGAGGTCAAGTCGAGGCCGTGGAGAGAAGATGACTTATCCTTCACCATATACCACACGATTGATAAAAGAAGCCAATGGATTGTTTTTTTGAAAACCAATAAGTGTCTATCAAGACTTTGATACGGACAATATCAATTGCTTGTTTATAGCATATTGTAGATGGCACGATAAGTGACCTTTTAAGGGTAAAAAAATCCATGATAAATGAGAGAAAATCACTGAGCCCTGAGGCTTTTGGGAGATAGGCCTCAACGAGAGGCCATATACTTCAACTTTGACCTGCCACTTATCACTTGAAGCCCAAAAAAATAGATGATCCATATTAAGGGGTCTGCTGTTTGCCACGTGGTTTTATCCAGCATCCACCTACATTTTTCTTTTTCATTAACCTAGTATAATTTTTTTCGTTTTTCTTTTGATTTTGGCTCTTCGTGGCACCTTTTAAGCGGGTGGCAAAGCAAGACTTCTGCAGCAGAACTGTAAGTCGCAATCGGGTGGCAAACGGGTGCCGCTGAAGGCAGAAGCAGAAGCAGGAAGAACAGAAGAGAGTCGAGTAGCAGAGTAGTAGAAAGTGATCAAATCAGACAGCAAGCGTGTTGGATCTTGTCTTCAGGCAGCACTGTGTGCATTACTCTGTTCGAATCTAGCAGCCAGGAACTGTGAAGATCATTCAAAATTCACCCAGTTACAGAGACTAAGTAGCAGCTTACAAGTTTTGATCCTCTTTGAGATTGTTGCACAGAACTTCAGCCACAAGGTAAGTTGCTATTTACGATTGCTCTTTGAGATTGTATCATATGTTTGCATCACACTGGTTTTGAGATTTAATGGAATCAGAACATCACAACAATATGAAATTTTTTTAAGAGACTATTAGGAAATGAGTTATTAGCTGTAAGGCAAGTTACTGTTTAGAAGTTGAATTGCAGGTCGTTTATTATATGTTTGCATCATACTTTTGAGTTTTAATGGAACCAGAAGATTGATATTGAACAGATAATTTTTCAAAGACACTATTAGGAGATGAATCATTAGCTATAAAGCAAGTTGATGTTTTCAAGTTAGTTCAAGAAGATTGCAGATCTTTTATCACATGTGTGTATTACCTTGGTTTGGGTGTTTAACGGAATCAGATGATTGAAATTGTTGAAGCAACTGTTTTGCAACAATATGATATTTTTCAAGGAGACCAATCGGAAGTGAAACATCAGCCACAAGGCAATTTGTTGTTTACAAGTTAGTCTAAGGAGTTTGCAGGTCTTTTATTACATGTGTGCGGTATCTTGGTTTTGAAGTTTTACTGGAATGAGAAGATTCAGATTGTCGAACAGACTGTTTTGCAATGATATAAATATTGTGAGGAGATTAATTTGAAGTGAAACATCGCCACAAGGCAAATTGTTGTTGACAAGTGAGTTTAAAAACGTTGCATATATATATTTTATCATATGTGCATCGCAGTTGTTTTGAGGTTTAACTGGAATCGGAAGATTAAGAGCTGTTTTGCAATAAAATAATATTTTTCTGTCCAGTAAGTGTTGAGTTGAAAAGGACGTCAAGAGTTCACTCCAATCCGTCTCACAAAATGAGGACATACAAAAAAAATTACTATAATATTCTCAAGGGGAATGTTCGGAATTGAAACATCATTGTTGATTCTTACAGAAGCGATCCTTAATATAGTTTTTTTGTGTAATATTTGTATTTGGATTCAGATCTCTTGGGATCACGATCTTTTCAGGGTTTTCAGTCACAGAAGCTATGGCGGTTTTAGCTGTAGGCTGCGGCCACGGAGCCGCAATTTTGAGTATCAATGCAAGGCTATATCTCCAAAGCGGTGAGAAATTAGTAGGGCATAATCTGAGATGTGGCAACTCAAAATTCCTCGGGCCAGCTTTGCCATTGCGGTATCACATGAAAGCCCTAGCAAAATCCAATTCATTGCGAACCAGATTCCTTATATCTTGTAATGTCGGCAATTCAGAGAGCAAGGGAATCACTCCAAAGGCAGAGGATGAATCTTTAGACCCCGCAAGGCTACAGGATATGGAAAATACTAGCGTTTTTTTGGATCTTAGTGAAAAAGTGAAAAGAGTGCTAAGCGATGTCTTTCAAGCTTTGCAAAAACCGGCGCTGGTTGCGCTTTGTCTCGGCTTGCTGCTGACGCATAATCCAGAGGCAGCGCTGGCGGCCAGCGGAGGCAGAATGGGAGGCCGTGCTTTTTCTTCATCAGGAAGTTCAGGCTCCGGCTATTCTCGTTCCTATTCAGCTCCCAGTTCTGGTTTCACGTATTCGGCTCCTTATACAGCTCCCTCTCCATTTTTCGGGGGCGGATTTGGAGGTGTTTATGTAGCTCCTGCATATGGGGTTGGCATTGGTGGAGGCGGTTTTTTCCTGTTTTTAATCCTGGGATTCCTTGCCCTGCAATTTGTTTCCGGATTTTTGACCGACCGTGCTGATGGCGCCTTATTGTCAGGAACTCAAAAAACCAGCGTGGTGAAACTACAGGTGCATTTTTGACTCTCCTTTTTGTCCATTGTATTTGTTCTTTTGCATCTCTTTTCAGCAAATTGTACTGCTCATTTTTTTTAGGTCAAGTTTTCAACGTTCTAATGTGTTCAAACTTCACTGTTGCGTAAATCCCACGGGATGTTGCGTAAACCCCGCGGGATTTACGCAATATTCTAATGTGTTCCGCGATATTGCTCAGGTGTTTGGTGTAGTTTTTTTTGTGAATAGTTGTATTTTAATTTCTGTAATCTTGATGACACTAGAGACCATATAATTTATGCTTCATCTAAGGAATTGGTATTTGAGAACCAATATGCTCATTGTAGAGGTGCTTAATCTCAAATATTCATTCACAGCGAGGTAATTAACAGGATCAAACTTGGTTTGCTGAATGTGAGGAAACTACAAAAGCTGTTCTCAGTATTTCTTAGCTTACCTTTGATTAAGTTATAAAGCTTGACTGAACTACAATTCCCTACCTGGCAAATAAGATCTGAAGACTTAATAGGTTATTTGGTTCTCTTAGTTCTTCTGCAATGCAGTGATGCCCTTTAGATTGCAAAAGATAAAAATCTCTCCTTTTTGGTTTCTGCTCCTCGGCATTATGCTCTACCCACAAATTCATTTCCTATAACATTCTCCAAAAATATTCTACAAATCTGTCTTCATTAGTTGAATGTAGGACCTCCTTGATGTTCCAAGTAGGCATGGGAACAACATGTAGAAGGCTGTGTTCAATGATTGAAGCTTGCCTATCTCTTATACTAAAGAAAGATGGATGGAGCTCAAAGTGCTCAAGGTTTTCAAATAGGACTCTATTCATGAGCTATTTGACATTGCATTTTGAAAGTCAACATTCTATCGTGCTATGTCTTGCCCACATTTGTCATGATCAACTAACATGACTAAATTGTTTATGAAAAGTCAACATCTGAAACCTCTGCTGTAGTTATGTTTGGCAATGAATCATTTTACTGATTAATTTTCCATCATTTGAAAGTTTGGTAGTAGTTTCGTCTGAATTGTTGACTTGATTTTTCTTTCTTGTTTTTTTGTAGTATTGTGGCTGTGCAGGTTTTGGTTAATCTATGCTAATTTGTGTGATACTATTCGGCAAAGAAAAGAGTTTGATATACCCATTCTTTTTACTCAGGTAGGGCTGTTAGGGCTAGCTCGTTCATTTCAGAAGGACTTGGACCGTTTGGCTAGTCGAGCAAACACATCCACTCCAGAAGGGCTTCATTATGTGCTCACAGGTTTGTTACGCACATTCATTTCTTGTTATGTTTTTCAATGCATGCAAATAAAGCCAAGGTACTGTCTAACCTTCTAGTAAGATTTTTTGCTGAATTCGTCCGTATGTGCTGCAGAAACTGTGTTAGCACTTTTACGACATCCTGACTACTGTATATCAGCGGCATCCTCGGTACGAACTGGAAAATTGTATTGTTGATTTTGTCAGTTTGCTTTAGTAATCACAAATGGCCAAATCTTCGTGAACAGAGGCAACTTCATACAGATAATGTGAAGTTGTTTAACTTCGTACTCATTGGTAAAGGGTTATAATATGGATAACTGTTCAAATGGGTTCTTGAACGTGCGTAATTCCTCAGATTCATTGGTCTGAAACACATGCATTCTTGCAAACCAGCATATGTTTGTACAAACTGCAAATTTTAGGGTTCTGAAGTAGCTGCTGCAATATTGTTTGAATATTATGCAGTCAGAAGTCAAGAGATCTGTCGAAGCTGGTGAGGAGCGCTTCAATCAGCTTTCTTTGGAGGAAAGAGGAAAGTTTGATGAAGAAACACTGGTTAGTGTAAATGATATACGGAAGCGTTCTCTATTTACCGGCTCCAAGTCTGATCGGCTCAACAACGAGTACATTGTGGTAAAATGATGTATCTTTTAACTGATAACAAAATCCGTTTTTGCACTGATCAGCTGGAAAATATGGAGCTTGTTTTGCAAACAACAGTATAATCATTCTCCCTTTGTGATGTATATGCTGTACATAGATTCTCTTCTGATGTTTCCAGGTTTCCATTACTTTTTCTGGGTTAATAATGGCCTGTAGGAGTTTCTTACATTCTCATTGCTGCAAGAGCCCATTGTCTTCTAGAGCCTAATGGCTTGATCTCCTTCACCACACTGTGTGCATGTAGATAGTCTAAACATTTATCTAGAAATGTCAATTGTTAGACTCACCTTTTGTAGTTGG